>CM072515.1:59340492-59655492 GCA_036898135.1 Oncomelania hupensis
ATACATGGGTTCCGGAAACCCCCCTCCAAACTAAAAAATATATATATATTTTTTTTAATGCAGAGTTTCTATTTTTTTAAATTGCTTTTAAAACATTGCAGTTTTTAGTCACTTTTGGTCCAAGGTACAAAGAGTTATTTATAGACAATTCAAAGGAAATCCATTTCAAGGGATCCGTTGAAACGTCCAAAGCGTTTTCCCGTTGAAACGACCAAGTAACCCAACCCCTAAGCCTAAATTAGTAAATGCAGCCATATTTTCCTGTTCTGGCCGCAAACCTCTTCCAGCACCTTCACCTTGATACTGCCCTAATCCCCCAAAAACTACTTTTTAGAAATATTAATTAAGATGCTAAGTTGATAATTATGAACTATAATTCATTGCCTGGTTTGGTGAAGTCAACAAAATGGCAAATGCTTTGACAACTGATGTTATTGTTCCTCGTCAAGCATCCCGACAGACTCTCCGTGACAACCAACCTGCGGCCACTCCAGAAAAATATTTCAAGATTAGTATTTCCATTCCTTTCTTGGAACACCTGTCAACCGATTTGGACTCGAGGTTAAAAAATGCTGACCTAGCAGTTGATGGTCTCTGTCTGGTGCCAAGCACTTTAATAGACAACAAGGATGGTTTCATGCAGGTTTCAGAAGGGGTGAAGACTCTGGCAATGTTGTGGGAGTCTGACCTACCAGACAACGCTACCCTTGATGCAGAATACCAACGGTGGGTTTGCAAATGGCAAAGTGCTGCTGGGAATGCGACGGCTATCATCCCATCCACGGCATCAGAAGCACTGAAACATTGTGACAGGGATTTTTATCCCAACCTGTTCATCATGCCATGGACTAAATATATTCTTTGGTCCATGATCATGCTAAAGAACCTTTGCACCCTGCCTGTCACTACTGCCGAGTGTGAGCGTTCAAACAGTCAGTTGCGCAACCTGAAAAACTACCTGAGCTCTACAATGAGGCAACAGAGGCTCAATGGACTTGCTTTACTGAAAGTGCACAGGGATGTTGATATTGACTTCAAAGAGGCAGTGAACTGTTTTGCCAGAAGATACAATTCACAAATGGTACTAATGCCGAGGAACCTAGTGCAGCAAGACTGAAAGTGAAAGCAGGGCGGTGATGTTCATAAACTACAATGTAAAGCTTTATACTGTTAACGGTCGACAAAAAGTAGTCAATAATAATAGTATAAAAAAAATCTCTGCTGACAAATAAATGTGTGTGTGTGTGTTGTTGGTGTTGTTGTTGTTTTTAAGGGAGGGGCAGAGGATAATTTTTGTACCCCAGAGTTTGTCAGTTCAATTGTTAAAAAAGCTGAAAGTCCCAGACCATCACAAATGGCTTTTTCAAGGTTCAGATTGCACCAGATTGCACCATTTTGCATCCTTGAAAAAAAACATTTTCCCGGGGGAGGGGGGGGGCATGCCCCCGGACCCCCCTAGAAGGCTCGGCGCTTCGCGCCTTCGCTGAATCTGTAACCCCCCCTTCGACGTTTCCCAGATCCGGTGTGACATCCTCACAGTTCCTAGTATCTTAGCTGGGCTGGGAGCGAATGGGAGCATTCTGATTGGTCGACGCGTTACAAAATTCGACGCATGCGCACAGTGCTATCATAGTCTTCGTAAGGGTTAGGGTTAGGGTTTGGGTTAGAGTTAAGAGTTTAGGGTTAGGGTTAGGGTTTGGGTTAGGGTTAGGGTTATGACGCCTAAGAACTTCGTGAAAAAGCCGGCCCGACATGACCTAGCGCATGCGCAAATGCGCTCGGATAAACTAGGAGACCCGGAACTTGAAGGATGTGACACCGGCCCTGTATTATACAGCGTGACTGAGACCAGACGAGGCCTTCTATCTGTGAGATATATTAGCAACGGGATTCTGCGGTATGTTGTATTGTGTAAGGTATATGCAGGTTTATTATACTTACAGTATTTAATATGCAGCGTGACTTTTGCCCCATTAACCTTTGAACCTTTATGCACTGATTATCCCATGTTGTTTTTCTTTCTGGCGATGCAAACTTGTGTACAAACTGAAGACTGCGAAAATATTGCTGACCCTTATAAAGTGCAATACAATCTTTTAAAACGAAAAAAAAACCCACACACACAACCGGCGACCTTTCACATGCAAAGTCGGGTCGGTCAACGTGTTCTACTTGTAAAAATGGCTAATATACAAGCTATTATATCATTTATAAAAATGTACAATATTATATAATTATATAGCTTGTTCACTGGAGCGTTTTTGACTTTGGGAACATCATTCTTAGTAGTACACTTGTTGTGAGTGCGCCTTGGGCGACGTGGGTTCGAATCCTGACTTCAGCAAACTATTTTGTGATTGCTGGATATTACGGGCCAGCGCCTTGAGAAGTTCTCTGAGCTTGTAAGTGCGCTATATAAGAGAACTTTCTTTCTTTACAAAACAAACAAACAAACATTTACACTACAGTAGAGAAACAAGATAGGCAGGCTCAGCCCGACGGTACCGTTGTTTTTAAGAGAGGGTTTGGGTTGGAGGGAAAATGTAATGGCAATGGTGGCGGGGTGGTTGTAGGGGTGGGAGAGATGAGGGAAAGGTGGTAGTTAAGGTGAAAGTAATTAAAATGTAAGAGTTGGAAGGAGAGATCGGTGTGTGTGTGTGTGTGTGAGAGAGAGAGAGAGAGAGAGAGAGAGAGAGAGGGGGGGAGGGGAGAGATAGAGAGAGAAACGGCGATCGAGCCGTCTGTGGGCACGTACATGCATATCAAATTGTCCTAATTTAATAAAAACGACGTATAATCTTAATTAAATATGCTTACGTCACGGATGATTAGAGAAAGTATTGTTTTGACACACAATTAAGCTTATTGCCGCATCATTGATGGTTGCATGACACGCATTGTCGATCAGGCCACGAGAGAATGTATGCAAATTCATACCGTATCATTAGGTTTTCTTCAAAACAAGGCAGATTTGACGTCATTCCGATTTGATGTAGAGAGGTTTTGTTTACAACGTTAAGCTTACGGATCCCACTACGAATACAAGAGACAAATTCACGGGGAATCTTACGAATGGTTTCCGTGCAGATCAAAGAGTACCTTCTCCTAAACGTAGGGTCAATAGATCGATCGGCCCGACTGATCGTCTCTCAAGGGGTAACCGGGCCGAACCACAGGCTCTGAAGTCTTTTCTTTCGCTTTATAAACTCGTAGGCCTCCTACATACGTATAATATGTATAGTATGTAATCGAGGCCTACGAAAGACGAGACTTCACAGTCTGTGGCCAAACATCACAAAGTTCTTTGCGTGACGTCATCTGCACAGAGATAAGAGTGAGTGAGTTGCTGGTCGGTGTTTCGTGCATTCTAAAGTTAGAATGGGCTAAACCAAACCTCATTTATTTTAGTTAGTGAAACATTAACAATTGCCAGAAGTGTAATGACCATATAAGAACAGCCCAAATGTATGCATGCACGTGCAGAGAATATTTTGTAGTTTTACGAGAGAAGAAAAAAGCTTTTGACACTGATTAGTGTTGGATTAATTTGATATTTTGTAACAAAGAGATCAAAAGTCAAACAGAATAACTTTTATGGGTCAGTAATAACCCTGAAAGAAAAAAAAAATCCCGTGCCTCGTGTGATGAACTGGGACGGTGGGTCTATTGTTACTGGGCTCTGCACAATGGAATGCTATTACCCACTCGTCTTTCGTCTGCGGAGATCGGCTAGTGAAATCACCCTATGACTAATCTTAATACATTTATATGTTTGGCCCGGTCTGTGTGTTGATAGTGTTACAGAGAGAGGGAGAAAAGTGTAATAGATTCACTGACACACTAGCTCTTGCACGGCTATGAAACATAGGTAGTCCAGCCACTTGTTAACAGTAAATATCACACATTTATTTCCTCTACTCTATATTTAATCCTCTAATCACTAGATTAACTTAAATGTCCAAAACGTAATATAACTAAGATTAACTTAACAGTCCAAGATTAACTTCGAGTGGTTCGTAGAATGGGTAGATCTTTGCTGTATCTATTCTGCTACTGTTTTCGATATTTGCTAATGTCTCATCACTGGGCTTTGTTCTTGTTTAATGTTCGTTTTCGGGAAGAATGGACTATCGCACAGTCCTTATATCTCAGTGTTTGTGCACTTCTTCTGGAGAACTTAACTTTATCGTTGAGGTGCGGGGCTGTTGTCGCCTGGTCTCGTTTGTTGACTACTGAGCTATCGTAGCGCAAAGCTCTAGGCTCAGGTGCAGGCCGAATGTCAGGGTTGACTCTCAGTGGTCTATCTCCTGCCTCGGACGAAGCCTGCTCGACTGCAAAACATAAGACGAGTTTCTGCAACGCCTTGCTTACAAAGGGTGTGCAGAGCGTCTCACTGTTGGCAGAAACAGCCCTCAGTGATCGCGTCCACTTACACAGATAATAAGCGACAAACAATCTTTTAAGTCCGTGGTCCACTGTGTGACTGGGGTTCGATAGGTTGGAGCATAGTCTCAGCGTCCCCTGCGTAGGATGCCTTTATTGTACAGGCTGGTGGATTGCCTTCAGTGTTGCCACTGGGGTTGTTTCAGCGGATCTTTTGTGCGGATCCTTTTTTGGCCGGGTTGTGGTCTTGATTTTGTGGTTCTGAGTCGGCTCTTTGCAGTCCGCTGGCCCATGTAAGCAATGAATAACTAACTAACTCTGTCTGTCTGTCTGTCTGTCTGTCTCCCTTTCTCTTTCTCCACTTCATCTGGCAAAAATCTTCTAAAATCAAACCCGTTTGCAATAAACATGATGAGAACACAGCTTGACTTGTTATGTGCTGTAAATATTAAATCAAAGACTCATTTTAGAGACACGACGGATATAACGAATACAACAACACAATTCGGTTACTAACCATCGACTACGGGTACAACGAATTCGGGTATAACGAATGGAAAATAATTCCCCCTCTTTCCTCCTCCCCCCTCCCCCCTCCCCCCTGGACTTTGTTGTAAGCGTGTTCGACTTTATACATTTTCTCCAAACTATGGTCGCTAACTAGTTTTGTTTTGTCGCACACGACAACTATAACAGTCAAAAACATGGACCAACAAAACACATAACAATAACGATAATAGGAACAAACTGCGCAGCGGCACCAAAAACAATAGAACAAGATGGCAAGCCATCTACATGTATTTCTAGACACATATTAACCGAAAAATGCAAATACGGACAATCAAAGGAAGACATTATCATCCGGACGTTTATACATATTGCTCATGTGATTCTAAATTCACCAGTTAGTGATAATTTTATTGTACTTTATTTTATTTTTCTTGTGTTGTCTAATATCATCTAGAGTTAACAGACGCAAACTTAAAATACTGAACTGAACTGGACCGAAAAATAGGCATTTTGATAAGGGTTCATTTGGTTGGCAGTGTTGTGACTGGAATTTATCGTAACGAAGCAAAGGGATAACATGGAATGATAGGTCACGATCTGAGCTATCTGCTAGCAAAAAAACAAAAATCCCAATCGGACCAGCCAATTTTTAGATAAGCTTAATTATGCAGCGCAAGACGTGTTTTAGAGAAAATATAAATAAAAATAGTTTAACCTGCTTAGCAGTAGTTTAAGTATCCGCAAAGTAAAAATAATGGATTTCGGTTGAGGTATTTTTGAGACAAGGCAAAAAGTGTGTTTTGAACACAACAACAACACTAACAACAACAACAACAACAACAACAACAAAAAGTAAAAAATCTGAGCGACGGACCGATCGAACCCAAGGATGACCCATAATTTGAAGAACCTGAATACCAAAATTCAATAAAAACTGCTGCAGCTGGTTTTTGAGATATTGACTAATTGAGCAAAACGTGTTTAGCAACAGACTCCAGCGACCTTGACCTTTGCCCTAGAGCAAATATGATGGCACCGGAGGCAGGTTACTAACAGGTATAGAAAGGTTACTGTTTCTATGAAGTTTTCTCAAAGTCCGTTCTGTGGTTCTGGGGATGTGGCTTTCCAACGGACCGAAAGACGAACAGACCGACATTTGGCTCGCTCTGGTGCCCCTCGACTACTTCAAAATAGTTCCAGATAAGGTTGGAAATACAAAATTCGGTAATAATGTTGTATCAAATCGACAAAGGCGACATGCGTTTGTGTACCGTGCAAGTAGGCTAGAGATAAAATACCATAAACCATATGCTGCGTTTCTCAAATGACTCATGTCACCTTCATCGCATTTCTAATTACTCGTAAACATTGGATTCGGCTAAGTGAATATTTCTAGTTGCTCATCGTCTCACCAAGCATGCTACTGTACTAAGTATGGATATTAGTCGGTTAACGGTCACTCTTTGAGCAGCTCTTGAGCTGAAAAAGCGCTGTATAACAATGATAAATAATAGTAACTGACTTGATATTCAATAAGTTCAGTCCAGTTCATTAATTACTTCTGCTCATTCTACTTGCTGGACCAGTGCTGTCAACAGCATGCACATTTACACTAATCCGCGTCCTTGGATTTTACTGTAGCAGATGAAACATAGTCCAGGTGTAAAAATAAAAATACTAAATACATGGATTGGTGTATCAGTGCCTTTACATAGTCATAATGGTATACCTTTAGTACTACAAGGGGCGAACGTATGTGACTTAGGTCACCGAGGGTTTTCTCCGGGCACTCCGGTTTCCTCCCTCCCTTCAATAATGGTACAGGACGCAGTCAATATAAAAATTTCAAAAATAAAAAAAAATCGGTTTTCTTTCCGTCTTCTAATAGCGATCTTCCTGCCTTTACACCACCTGTTTGAGTGATGGATGTGTATTTGGTGTGTATGAGGGTGGATGAGACAGGTGAGCGTGTATGTTGGTATAGATCGCCGCGCTTTGAGCCTGAATGATTTGGGGAAAGGCGCGTATAGCATCCTGTATTATTATTATTATTATTATTATTATTATTATTATTATTATTATTATTATTATTATTATACTGAACACTAGACCCATCCAGCGCCTGCGTCTCTCTCTCTTTCTTTGTGTGTGTGTGTGTGTGTGTGTGTGTGTGTGTGTGTGTGTGTGTACACGAAACCTGTATTTACTGGAGTTGTACAGTTCGCAGGTTAAATTAATAACATCTGTCCTTTCGTGAGACTGTTAGTGAACTTTCACTTAGAAAGAAAGAAGGGAAGAAGAAGAAGAAGAGAGAGAGAGAGAGAGAGAGAGAGAGAGAGAGAGAGAGAGAGAGAGAGAGAGAGAGAGAGAGAGAGAGAGAGAGAAAGAGAGAGAGAGAGGGAGAGGGAGAGGGAGAGAGAGAGAGCGAGAGAGCCCGAAGGCTTCCCATCTGGGCTGTCTAGCCTTAAGTGTGAACAGAAAGGTACATATCATCATCATCATCATCATCATCATCATCATCATCATCATCATCATCATCATCATCAAATAATAATAATAATAATAATAATAATAATAATAATAATAATAATAATAATAATAATAATAATAATAATAATCATTTGTACCTACAAGCGCCTATTCCAGGGACTCTAGGCCACAAACTGTAAACACCTCAATGATCTAGAACATAGACGGAGTAGGAGGAGAAGAAGGTGAAAATTACGAATAAAAACACTGATAACATGTAACGGTGTGTTTTGTTTGTTTGTTTGTTTGTTTGTTTGTTTGCTTGTAATCATATCTAAACACGAAGCACATAAACAAATACGTACACAAGTGTGGGTGCGAGGTGGGGTGAAGGGGAGACAATAAGCTTAGAATCCTCGGCTGTCTCCCCTCCCTATAACTGTGACCTAAATCTTGATCGAATTATTCAACTAGCAGGCAAAATATGTTTACTCATTTACCCTTTGTACTGAGGGTAAACAGTGTTACCTTCAAACTTGTACTTTACTAATACACTCGATCCCAAAGAGACAGATGCCCTTATTTCGGCAAACAGTCAAAACATCTAGAACGTATTCCCACGTCAACAAAAAAGATGAGGGGCCGAATCAAATTTTTTTTGGTTTGTTGTTTTTATTTTTTTTAATAATTATTTTAATGTAAAGTGAAAATAATTAGCAAATGGGTTATGGCAGTTTAATGTTTGTTTTCCGGTTCCCCAAATTTGAACTGCTAAAATTTCCACGGCCTACTTTGCAAAGGCATAGCAGTAACGCCTATCTCTGGGACTAAGCGCACCGTCACACCATTTTAATTGCCGTAGCTTCCCATCTCACTAAAGTAATCTTGAATTTTAAGGTATACATAAATGACAATTGAGAACTACAATCAGAAATAGAGGTAGGCCTATATGATGTTCGTTTTTTAAGAAACAAGCAAGCACAATCGCTTTAAGTTCACAGCTAATCCAAACACCTCCCAATAAAATAAAATAAATAAAAAAGAAGAAAGAAAAAGGGGTGCCGTCAACATTGTTTTTAAGTGTTTATGCTTTGGGCTTGTTTGCCACAAGTGAAAGCGGTAAAACTGAACATCAGAGACTGCTGAGGCATAGTCGTTTCTAGACTGTGATAACTCTCAGATATACTCGGTATGGCAAAAAAAGCGGTTTCCTACAGGCACAGTTAGTTTTGAAAGGTCAACCACTGATCAGGACATACATCACTAGACCCTAAACTGCTGTCTTCGAAAACGATATTTCCATAAAAACGTTCACCTTTATACCTCCGTCTCAAATCTTACCAAGTAGCGTAGGCATACGTAAGGAATCACCTGTGTTAGGCCTTTATAGACTACGTTACTGTAGCTCAGCTATAAGAAACACGAATGGACAAGACTAACGGCAAAGAAGTCGGGGCTTTCGAACCCTGAGCTGATTCTCCAGTAGGTCCACCTCCGTAGGTCAACCCAAACCAAAACAGAGCGGATCCACGATGTACTCTTGATAGGGATCTGCTTATTAGTCCCGCAATCCTATCAAGAACATAGACCAGTTTGTGCAGGTCCAATGCACACCTCACTACGTGGTCATATTATTTTAAGGTCTTAACTTCTTATAATTATAAGAACGATTAAATGAATAAATAAAATGAATCATCATCATCAATCATCATCATCTTCTTCTTCCTCTCTCTCTCCTATCGCTCGCTCTCTATGTTATGTTTATATGGCTATTGATGATTGTATTCGCTGATCCCACAAGCACCAACGGATAGTATAGTATACTAATAGTGTGGAGTGACATACACTTAAACGTTAGACTATCATTTATGCTTTTCTCACGTCTATGCAGAGGCGGGCGCCTGTGGCTCATCCCGACCATTTTCTACGAGCGAGCTGATGGCGGTCAAGTCATGGACTCTAGGGTCCATGGTCAAGTAGCTGGCCATTTCCTTCCGTTTCATTTTCAAAATTGTTGGAAAACAAACCCTGGACTGATGGACAAACATGTAATGTGGACAGACCACTGAAGACGTTAAATTTGTAAGGAATACAAAAATAAAAATAAAATACAACTCTAGCGATGTGTCGAAAAACAGCAACCAACAATGAAGTAATCATTAGAATTTTTCCAGCTCTTGACCCTAGTGGGTCAAATCAAGTCAAGATCGAAATCTTTATTCCAAAAATGTAAAACCACTATACGGGCACATGGAATTATGAATTAATAAAAATTATAATAAAAGGAATTTTTAAAAAACCCACAATTAATACAAGTATTAATTAAAACTTATATGCACTTAGGAAATCAATTTTCGCATCACAATTATATAACACAACACAACAGCTCTGGCAGACTACACAAAAATACAATGTTCGATTGTTTACCAAATTCAGCCTAACAAAACCAGACGGACTCATAAAACCACTATAAAAACAGTAAAGGTCATTAACAGTTTAAGGTTGAAGGTCATAAATAGTTTAAGATAATAGCTCTATGGTCAAAGTAGTGAGCTAATCCAAACAAGCTTGACCTTCACATGCTGACCCCGTGTGACATCTGACCCTGACTTTATAATCGACTGAGACAGCCAGGAAAAGGGTGAAGAGGCGGAGTTGGCCATCGTGAAGGCCAGTCACCCAAGTCATAATTTATAGTCTCCTTGGCCGAGTATAAAGTACTGTTACGAAGATTTGTAGAGCGTTCGCCTAGCACACCGATGACACGGGTTCGAATCCCGTGGTAGGCTAAATATGATTGCTCTGGTGATTCAGTGTTGATTTAGGTCCATATTCCTTGTTCCCTGGCATGGTTATCCCCATCTGCGATATTGCGAATCGTGGGTGTAGACGTTAAACCTCAGCGTTCATTCATCCATTCTTTCAGTAGTTCTTCTTCTTTTTCTTCTTCGTAATACTGTGGATATACCCCGTTTTCGAAGAAATGATTCCACAACTTTGGCGAGCGCAGCGAAGGGTGTTCACAGATTTAAAATCAGGCAAAAGTATGAGGCAGTGAGGTAGTCTGACTGGGTTAAAATTGTGTTAAGAAATATGTACACGTAGGAGGCATTCATTACAAGATGTTTATGCTCTAGTCTGTCAGCGATGCTCTAAAAGATGCAACAGACGAGGCTGATGCTGATTCAGCGCTCAGCGAGTTCCATAACCTGGTAGCTGACGGGAAGAATGAGTGCTTGTACACATCTGTTCTAGTGTGGGGGGCAAGGAGTTTCATGTTGTGACCCCTAGTGCTCCGGTGGGCTCCACGCACAAGTCCCAGTTGGGAAACGTCGACAAGGCCGTGCATGATACGGTCCATTATGGTCACCTTGTCGATCTGTCTCCGTTGTTGCAAGGGCTCAGTTTGTAAGATAGTGGCAGGCCTACTACAATTATACAACAGGCGCTTGTATCTGGACACGCGAGCGCCTATACTCGGTCAAATACTAAATCAAGAAAAATACACTGTTATGTTTCCTATCCTATCCTATCCTATCCTGTCCCATAACCCGAAGGTCGTAGGGGCACCACAGATGATCGCTTAACCAGCATACTCCATCTTTCTCTGTCCTCAGCAGCCCTCATGGCTTCGCTCAGTGTCAAACCAGTCCATTCTCGAATGTTGTCCTCCCACCTCTTTTTCGGTCTCCCCCTTCTTCTACCTCCTTGCACTGTGCCTTGCATTTATGTTTATGTATTATATTTGCTTTACCGCGAGTGGAAATTTCTCAATTATTCATTTATATGAATAAATAAAACTAGAGCCGAACCAGGACCACAACTTGGTTGAAAGAGGGCTCACCCCTGATCCGTATATATAGTTAGTTAAAAGTTCTGCTACTAATGGTAACACTGAAGGCACTCCACAATAAAGGCATCCTATGCAGGGGGCGCTGAGGCTGTACTCTAATTTATCGAACCCCCGTTTACAAAAACAAAATAGAATATAAACATCATTATAAAATATTAACAAAAGAAATATCATATAAAATGCCTACATTGCTAAATAATATAACCATAAAAAGCCCTAGTGACCATTGGGCAGAAAGCGTCCAACATCCCCAAGCTGACCCAAAAGACCCCATACACAAATGAGGAGTTTCGGGAGAGTTTTAAGAAAAAGGGGTAGGTGAATGGTCTAGCGAAGAAGGTTGATTGTAGAACAGATTAGGAATGAGATTGATAGAACAGATTAGGAATGAGAAATAACAAATAAGAATGACAGAAACGGGTGGGAATTTAAAGCACTAAATTTCCACAAAGTGGGGATACTATTTATACAGAACACCCCGGCACCCCCGCGAGGGTAGCACTTGCAATGATGGGTCAGGAGTATTCTACTTCACTTTTGGAGACGCAGCACTGCAGTTGCCGAGCTTTTTCTCCAATAATTAGTCATCCGAATTTTACTCCAATTGGTGACCATCCTGGTTGACTGAACCGTTAACGCGTCGATAAAAGCAATTTTTTTTTTTTATCATGAAGGTTCTCGATCTCTCGATTTCTCGATAATATTCTGCAGCTGACAAGGATAGTCTCATGCACCATGAATTCTCTCGTTGCAAAACCAAGCTCAAAACTAAACCTTAAGACCCGCTGGCTCCTCCTGCACCTTACTTGTTAATTTACAGTTTACTAGGTCACGGAGGAAAGGGGGAGAGAAGGGATGGAGGTGGTAGGGAGGAGAATAAAAAGAGGAAATTTCTAGTAGCGTGAACTGTTAAAGAAGCATGTATACATGTCAATTGAACAATCATGTCATGGAATCTATTTAGGGCAAACTGGGGAAGAGTCACGCAAATGTTTATAGAACTTAGAAGCATTCATGCGGTGAATAAATAACTTCACAGACCGCGCACGCAAAACACACACACACACACCCTCATACATACTCTCATCACAAACATGCGCACGCTCGCGGGTGCTCTCGCGCACGCACATACACACATATACTGACATACATTTAGAGTACACATGCACCTCTTTCTTATACACACACACACCTTGATTTGAATAATTATTATCAAAGGCTCATATTGTGAAACTGTCTATAACGAGGGGTTTTATTTGTTGCTGGGCTCTGCACAATGGAATGCTGTTACCCTCACGTCTATTCTATGGGAACCGCTAGTGAGTCACCCTGTGAATTACTTTTTTAAAAATATATTTATTTGTTTAGCTCGGTCTGTTTTAAGGCTGGGGTACAGAGATAGATAGAAAAATGGTAAAAGATCACTGTCACACTAGCTTTCACACGGCTATTGGACAACGCGATGACCTGCTCACAGTGGTGAAGAAACGGAAACTCCCGATGGTTATGGCCACGTAAGCAGAGCATCAGGCCTTGCAAAGACCATCCTGCAAGGCACGGTGCAAGGAGGCAGAAGAAGAGGGAGACAGTAAAAGAAGTGGGAGGACAACATTCCAGAATGGACTGGCTCGACACTGCATGAGCGAAGCCATGAGGGTTGCTGAGGACAGAGAAAGATGGAGTACACTGGTTAAACGATCCTGCGTAGTACCCCAAATGACCTTCGAGTTACGAGATGGGATAGGATAGGATAGGATAGGAATTGCTCTTAAATAGCGCTTTACCAGCTCAAGAGCTGTTCAAGGCGTGACCTAAACAGGGTCTAACAAAGTCCGCGCGCAGACGCTAGGCGCCCACCTGCATTAGGCTGGCGCTCCATAAAACTTTTCGTGGCCTCTCGAGGCCGGCAACCTTGATATTTGGAACCCTTGTCAGCGCTGTATTCGCTTTACGACTTTGTTCCAATATTAGAGAAATTGAGCGTGCGTTCGTAATGATGAGAGTAGCGTAAGCCTATCGTTTCGAGAACTACTTTTGGTCTTGACGTCACAGCTTTTTGCGCAGTGCAAAGGTTAAAGGCCGTGGGTTACGGCTGTGTGGCCTAGTTGGCTTACGAGTGACCGTGAGAAACGGGATTTATACGAACGCTGAAATCGTAAGTAGTTTGTATCGACATTTGTAATTTTTCAACTGTAATGTATTATTTTCTCGATAGTTCATTGTCTTAGGAATGAAGTTATCATAACTTTTGGTTGATGTGTTAGTGAGGAAAGTGTTTTTACAGATCTACACGCAACCAACTCGAATGTCTTGTTTAGAGTGACATGACATTACAAATGTGAGTTTTCACGCGATTACACTTACGGTACGGACAGTATATAAGGACTTGCGCTCAATCCCTCTTTCTAAAGTACGTATCATTTTCGTAGTCGTAGGGTACTAATTTGCATTTACTGTAGTAATACACCAACGATGCTCTACGGCTACGTTACGGAAAGCAATTACGAACGCACGCTCAATTTCTCTATTGTTTTTCCGCCGCTTTCTTCACCGTGCCAACGCACCCATGCGTATCCGTTGGTCCTCCCTTCCCTTCTTCCTCTTGCTCAGCCCCTCCCTCATAACCTTCTCCCAAATTTCACGACCGCCTGGCTGTATAAACTATCGTGCAATAGACACTGGTTTGCAATAACAGAAAGCACACCTTTAATTACCGGTTTCCGCACTATTTGTTCCCGTGCACTGTGCGTGATTTCAGCTTTCCCGATCTGTTTCATTATCATGACTGGTGGGTTTGTTCATGCGCATCCAGATTCCTTGTTTGAGAACGTAACGGGGCAGATTCGAAAGAAGAAGAATTAAGGCAAGGGACCAAATTAATGTTATATTTTAGTATAAATTCCATGCATTGCACGGTAACCAATAAATTTTATTTTCATTAGAGAGCTAGAGAGACAGAAAGAAAGAGAGAAGGAAAGAGAGAGAAAAAAGAAAGAGAGAATGATTGTGCACCGAGAGAGAGAGAGAGAGAGAGAGAGAGAGAGAGAGAGAGAGAGGGAGAGAGAAAGGGAGAATGAATGTGCACAGAGAGAGAGAATGTACAGAGTGATAAAGAGAGAGAATGAATGTGCACAGAGAGAGAGAGAGAGAGAGAGAGAGAGAGAGGGGGGGGGGGAGACTTCAGAACTTTATTTTAAAAGGTTAAGATTTTAGGCATGAGCCTATTCTTACAATCAGACCTTTTGTAATAAGATAACGATTATTTGATAACATCAAAATGTACTATACCATAAGAAAAACAAAAACATGTTTATTACAACAAATACAAAAAAACAAACGCACAACCACCTTTACTGCTACAAGCCTACAACTATATATACCACCACTACTACTAAAACAAACGGCTAGAAACATTAAAAGCAAATCTTATTAGGAGACAATAACAATGAAACATCTTAAGAGGTTCAATTAGTTAAAAGCAAAGTACACAACAACAAAAATTGTACATATACTACTCAAAATAATTGAAGGGCCACTCTCATATTTCATTTAGTTTAACTATTTTTTGGCTGCTATCAATAATATCGCTTATATTGCTTATTTCAAAACTTATCCTGTACAGTAACATTCAAGACAATCTTATTCTGACAGGTAATCACATGTGTGAGTTTTGAACTTTCTGCACTGAGTTGAAAAACAAATCCAATTTTTACAAAAAAAATTACCCTAATTTACTGTTGTCTTGCTAATAAAGCAAAATTTTCAACATTAAAAAGTGATTTGCACGCGAAAGGCTTGCATTTTCTGAGTTCAGTTCAACAATCGGCGCTTTTTAACTGGGTATAAAAGGCAGCGCTTTTGCTGCTTTTCTAACCATACCCCCAAGGCGACGATTGACTGATGCGGATAGAGGCAGAGCTATTGCATTAGAGAGAGAGAGAGAGAGAGAGAGAGAGAGAGGGACAGAGGTAGAGACAGAGACAGAGGCATTAGTCAGCAGTCAGTCACAAAATAACTTTTGTTTAGAATGACTCTACACGTCATTTTCAATTTCATTGAGTCAGTTAGAAATATGTACTGAGAGCAATCTAAAATGAGCCTATACTTATAAAATATAGGTGATCAACCTTAAGCTGAAACAAACAAATGTACAATGACATATCTGCACTGATTACCATCACTATATAGGGCCTAGAATCTCGCATGTATTGATCAATATAAACATGTTGGTATGTAGGCCTACATATTGATTGTCATTATCACTATTATGACCATTACTCACTGGGCATTGTTACAAAACACGCGTACTATGATGCAATTACTATGCAACTTCATTTCAAATAACAAATATATCTAAAGATATGTTATCTATTAACGTCATTGCAGTGACGATAATATTACTCAGAATTTGATAAAAGAGTACTGTAATTTTTATCTTTAACCTTTGGCGTCATTGCAATTACGATAAGTAAATTTTAATGAACGAGATTGTTTTATCAGGCTTCTGGCTGCCATTAACGTACCTCACTATAAGATCATCAAGTGAGTTTTATAATCAGTATTACGTCATTTTCAAGCTGAAACTGACCAGCTTAGCCGGTGCAAACCATTTTTAACCAATGGCGCTTACAACCACATACCTGTCTTCAGTCCTAAATATTGACAGTCCCCTCCACATTCTTTTCAATTGATAATTTTATCAACAAGTCAAAAAGCATGCATTACAGAAGCATAGCTAGGTCATAATTGTGTGATGTCAAATGTCAATCTTATCCGTCTAACCAGCTTTCTATATTGTTGTTGCGGTGTCGCCCGGGTCGTCCTGAAGTGCAGGCGGATCCTGGTGATGGAAATTTTTAATCGTAAGTCTTGCATTGTCAAAACATATCTTCAAGACTGTGTCCCCGTCAATGAATTCACTAAAGAATTTAGACTTGACGTCAGTGCTGAAGTATGCATGATACAATGTAAAAGATTGTGTAACTTCGAGTAGGTCAGTGCATGCACGGAACTCATAATGAAAAGTGACTGAAGGGATTTTCTTCCATTTCAAGTCTGCCTGGAAACGCAAAACTGCAGTTATCGGTGTGTGTGTGTGTGTGTGTGTGTGTGTGTGTGTGTGTGTGTTTTAGGGAAAGATGACCTGAATTTTCACCGCCGCTTGACCCCTTTATGAGCTAATAAGACTGTTATATAATGCTTAATCCATTAAACCCAAAGCCGTATGCTCTGCCTCGATCATCTTTCATACATTCAGTGCTGCAGAATCAGAATACTAAATGCCGATCAGACACATCACTTTCCTGAGATTCCTGCCACATCTGTCTCTGTCTTCTTGAAGTGATTCCGAGCCACATTGCATTACATTACATTACATGGTTATTGCTATATGTCCAGCGGACTCTTCCGAGCCAAATCAGGACCAGTTCCGATGTCACGTCCTCAAAGTTCCGGGTGTCTTACTTTAGCCGGGCGCCTTTGCGCATGCGCCAGGTCAAGTCGGGCCGGCTTTTTTACAATGTTCTTAGGCGTCGTAACCCTAACCCCTACCCTAACCCCTAATCCTTACTAAGACTACGATAGCACTGTGCGCATGCGTCGAATTTTGTAATGCGTCGACCAATCAGAATGCTCCCAGTCGCTCCCAGCCCAACTAAGATACTAGGAACTTTGACGATGTCACACCGAGCCACAGACAATAACCACAAGCGCATTACATAATGCACCTCGCGGCATTGTATTGCGAGACAAAGTCTATATAAACACGCCCCTTGCTGTATGCCTAATTTTATCTGTAAAAACATTATTTATGTGGGTTTACTATCTCGAAGGCCTAAATAGTCACCTGCATCAAAGTCCCATAAACACACCTCTTGCTGCAGTTCTTCCTTAAAAATAGTTTTATTCTGTTTTGATTCTGTAGACCGTTAACCCTATCATGTGCAGCAGACTATCCCGGTTTGACCGAGAACAATTGTAATTAATTGTGTTCACTGATGACTCAACACAATAGAACATTCTGTCACTGATCAGTCGATCTCATGTGACGTCTGTACTATTTTTTTGGCAAAACAACTTTATATGCCAGGACTTCAAGGACAGTTCTTAATTTAAACTTTTACAGTACAAATATAAATGTACCTATATAAGTGGTTCATAAGAATTAAGAAAATGTACGTGCAACAAATATATTACAGACACACAACCTTTTACCTTACAAATGTATTCTTTGTGTTTATCCTAAAACGTATTAAAACTAATTGTCTGATAGAAGCCCGTCCCGTTCCTCTCACAACAAGAAATCACAGCAGGATTTGTTCTGTTCAGATGGTAATGTTTATATTCTAAATATCGTTCCTAAACAACCTTTAATTTAGTAGTTAGACTTACAGTTGTTCTAAACACAATTCCGTCGTGGAAAAACACAACACTGGCAAATTTATACAGAGCACAATTCTGACCATTTTTAAGCGAGTGCAAGCCACATTGGTTTAGAAGTTTAAAAAAAATAACTATCTATCTATCTATCTATCTATCTAATCTAGATCTAATCTAATCTTCTTCTCTTATCTTATCTATCTATCTATCTATCTATCTATCTATCTATCTATCTATCTATCTATCTATCTATCTATCTATCTATCTATCTATCTATCTATCTATCTATCTATAATTTTTTTTTTAAAGAAGAAAGATAGGAGAATAACCAATGGTCTGCGTTTTTACATCTGGCCTTCGTGCCCTGGTCTACTAAAACTACAAAACAACATTAAAAGATTTACATGCTTACAGATAACCTTGAGTAAGAACACGCGTCTGTACATAACATAATTTGCAAGCAATGGGTGTGGGGTTGCGCATCAATTTTATATTTCTATTTAACATTTATAGCATTCTAAAGACCAATTGGTTTGTAAGCAATAAAGCTTAGAGGACATAATACACATTAATGAGCACAAACGCATTATTTTTCAAAATCAATGAAACGAAACAATATACATTGCATAAAATTATCAGTAGCAAAGAACATAAGTGAGCTTAAAGAAAAAAAAATCTTATTTTATTACATGTACAATGAAGGCAACTGTGCACGCCGTTCTGGCGTGCATTCACCTAATTGTTGTTTTGTGTTTATTTGTTTGTTCTTTGTTTTGATCTAAAGCTAAATTTAATGTTTATTAATAACATTTGCATCAGTGAGGACGCCGATGGGATAACGGTTGGGAGGTGAGGATGTAACCAAGTTTGGAGGCTGATGTAATAGAAATTAGGATGAATAATATTTGTGACGCCGCTAGATAGTAGGGATGAGAAAAGTTGGGTGATGATTGACAAAACGATACAATGATACAGTGTGCATTGGCGGGGATGTCTGGCCCTATTGTTTTGCCTTTTAGCGTTGAAAGATTAAGCCAGAAGATTAGTGGCTGCAGCAATTTGCAGAATATCTGCTGGTATTGTAGGATATGGGAGGGTTTTATGTTAGTGCAACGTAATTTGACAGACCGACAGTTTGTATAAACAATGTTGGTTTTATGCTTGCATAAACTGAAATATAGTACGATGATAATGATAAAGGAAGAGGTATGTTTAGTTAGTAAGTTATAGAGTTTTTAATTAGTAGTTGATATATATTTTGTTTAGGAATGTACAGGTTTGTTAATTGGCTTTTGAAGTGTTATGTTTATTGTTTTAGTATATTGTTTGATGTAATCATTGTGCATTTATAGTGGTGAATGTTTTTGGTTTGATTTGTACTGTTGTTTCTCTTTAAATTTACAATGTATATCTTTTAAGAGTGGGTTTCTGCCGAGCGCCAATGTGTTGGATCTAGGGTTAGTTTTTCCCGGTCTGTGGAGGCAGATAAGCGAGGGAGTGATGAGACAAGATAGTTGGTGGGAAGGATTTTGTTTTGTGTCAGCAGGTGTCAGACCGATGCTGTCACCAGGCAGTGTCAAAGTTGAAATGTAGTTTTATATTTTGTACGGAAATGGACGTCAGCACGAAGAGTCCATTGTTGTGTGGGAGTTAATGTTGAGTTTTTAGGATTAGAATAAAGGCTGGTGCAAGACAGGGATACGTGGTAGATAGAAAAATAGTTAGAAAAGAGAGTAGGAGAATCTGAGGGCAATTTTTAAAGAAGTTTAACGTTATTAGGCCGAGTTTTAGTTTGTTTTAGCCAACTTTGAATATTTTTAGTGTTTTGAATGATATGTGAAGTGTTGTTTTTCAAAGACATTTTTTCCACGTTTTGTTGACCGTGATGTCCCTTCATGTGAAGCAACGTTTGGTATTCTAGTCAAGCCATACAGCGCATAAGGTAAATTTGTTTTTATTTCTTTTACGTTGTCTTTTTCTATTTCAATTTGACCATTGTGGATAATTGTGTGACGTGTTTTCCATTGTATGAATGGATTCATGATCAGTTTGTCATATTTTGACCTCTTTTAGTGTTGTTTTGGGCCAATATTATTAAGTTTTGTAAAAGTAGCCAACTTGGATTGGAAAGGTTTATTTTGTGCTAAGGTTTATTAGACTGTTTAGTGTCAATGTTAAATGTAACCCTTTAACGATGTGAATAATAAGGGGGTGTGTCTTTGTCTTTGTGTATTGTAACGTTTTGTTTGTTTCAGTTGTCTAAGCATGACAGGCACAGCACCTAGTGTGTGTTGTGCCCAGGGTCATTTGAGTGCTTAGATGCTGAGTGTGTGTGTCTTTGTCTTTGTGTATTGTAACGTTTTGTTTGTTTCAGTTATTTAAGCATGACAGGCACAGCACCTAGTGTGTGTTGTGCCCAGGGTCATTTGAGTGCTTAGATGCTGAGTGTGTGTGTTTTGTCTAGCATGCAGTATTAAAGTTGAACGAATACTGTAAGCTTAACGTTTTCGTAGTGTGTGTCTAACCTTAGCAAACAGTATTAATGTTGTTGAACGAATACTGTAAGCTTAACGTTTTCGTCGTGTGTGTCTAGCTTAGCATGCAGTATTAAAGTTGAACGAATACTGTAAGCTTAACGTTTTCGTAGTGTGTGTCTAACCTTAGTAAACAGTATTAATGTTGTTGAACGAATACTGTAAGCTTAACGTTTTCGTCGTGTGTGTCTAGCTTAGCATGCAGTATTAAGGTTGAACGAATACTGTAAGCTTAACGTTTTTGTAGTGTGTGTTTTGTCTAGCATGCAGTATTAAGGTTGAAGGAATACTGTAGGCTCAACGTTTCCTTGTCCGGGGCTGTCTAAATATTTTGTTTAAACGTGTATGTTTTGTTCTGACTAGCAGTTGTTTTTTTACATAGGTTTTTGATTATAGCTTAGAACGTGTTAGTGTATTAGTCTTGAATCTGTGTTTCGTAGTTAAAGGAAGATATTATGGTAAAGATGGTTGCTTTATGATAATGTTTGTTATTTTTGTATACAATGTCTTATGATTTTGTTTTTCTTCCTTGACCTAGTTTTTTACCGCACATTGATTGGCCACGATTGTTTAGGGACTACGATATATGTTGTTTTAGCATGAATTTTAGTAAACGTGAAGTGATTGTCGTATCATGCTTGCAATATTAAAGAACATCCCATAACTTTCGAGGCTCGTGCGCGTTATCGCTTATGTGAATGTGAGGTCCCTGATTGACGAGTGTTAGTGTAAGAGTACCAGCTTTTGCATGAAGGCGCGCACAGTAAAAAACTTTATCGCCGCTCGTCACCTCTAGTAAAGTTTAGTAAAAAACTTTATCGCCGCTCGTCACCTCTAGTAAAGTTTAGTAAAGAACTTTATCGCCGCTCGTCACCTCTATATAATAGTAAATTTTAGTAAAAAAAACTTTATTGCCACTTGTCACCTCTAGTAAAGTTTAGTAAAGAAAACTTTATCGCCGCTCGTCACCTCTATATATATTAAATTTCAGTAAAAGAAACTTTATTGCCACTTGTCACCTCTAGTAAAGTTTAGTAAAAAAAAAACTTTATCGCCGCTCGTCACCTCTAGTAAAGTTTAGTAAAAAATAACCTTGACGAACGTGGTGTAGACGTATTTGCCTGGAATCAGACTGTCACCATAAGAACAATAATTAAAGGCTGCTCTATAGACTGTGTAGTTTGTTAATAGAGTTGTAAAAGGAAACATTTTATTATGGATCAAGTTGATAAGGAAGCTGTGGCTTCCGGTGATGAGATTAGTTTTGAAGAAGAAGCTGCCCTCTCCATTTCTGGAATGACTGAAAGTGTTGACGCCCAGAGACCTAGGCGTGAAATTAACCAAACTGACAAGGGTAGAGAATACCATATTGACATCAAACTTAAGAACTTTGCAACTCAAAGTGCACTTCTTGAAAGGGCTGTTAGTGCAGCAGTTGAAGAACTCAACCGGGAAAGACCTAGTCCTGAACTCTTAACAAATCACAAGCAACTTATTTCGCACAAACGCAGTGAGCTGGGTGTTATCGAAAAGAGTCTCAGAAGTCTTGGTGCCGGTCAGCCCGTTGAGAAAAGCTGGCAAAATGCTCAAATAGTAGCTCAGGAAACTATTTCCAATATCGTTCAAGTTCTCGCAGGAGAAACGACTATGATAGTGGCCAGGAAGCCTACTTCCGTGTATAGCGGGGCTGCAACTAGTGTTAAGTCTACCACCCACAAGTCAGCTAGCGCTAAGTTTGCTATTCACAGGCCAGCTAGTCTTAGGTCCGGTAGCAGCAAGACAAGCAGTCAAATAGTTTCCCGCGTCGGGTCTCTCCGCTCTCAAGGTGCCGGCTCTGAAGAGACTAGGTTAAACCTGCAACTAGAGGCTGCGGCTCTTGCCATGAAAGTGGAAGGTGACGCCATTGTAGAATCTCAGCTTAGTGAACTGGACATTCTACAGCAAGAAGAGGCCGAGAGAAAAGCAGCTAGACAGGCTAGAGAGGCAGAAATAAAAGCTAAACGTGACATAGAGGAAGCGTCTCTGCGGGCTGAAGAGGCAGTGAAATTAGCTCAGTTTGAGATGAAAAGAAAGAAGTCATTGAGGCTTATTCAGTCTACTGAACTAAAGACGAGTCTCAGGGAACAGCAAGCAATGTTACGGGTGATGGACCAATGTGAGTCATCTCCGAAGGGTCTTCCTGTTCTCCCGTCTATTGACCTATTGAGCACTAGATTTCATCCGTCTTCTTCCGTTAGCCATTACTTTAGTCTCGCAGTCCCTCAGATAGACAATGGCCAAACAGTGGCGGTAGGAACAGGTACAGGTGCTGTCGTCGAAGATGTCCCTGAAGCCAACCAGCCAACGATAGACGTTCCTTCCGTCACAGGTTCTCACTCCGGCGGTACTCTTGACGTCCCTGCCACTTCCATCGATGCTGCCGTCTCCAACCTTGTCGATGGAGTTTCAACGACCTTGAATGCGCCACGACAACACGCTCCTCCTGTCACTGGCTTCGACGTTAACGTCAACCGCTCCGCAGCTGCTGCAGATGCTGTTGCATACAACGTCACCAGCCCGAACCCAGTCGGAGCGAGGGCGTCTTTCGTCTGCAGCCGGGAGCCTTACGCTCCTATCTATTCCACGGCTATTGCTACATCCTCTACACCACCCGCTGCGCTGCTGACTACAGTATGTCAACCTCACGGAGACTACGCTGGTCGGCCACCTCGTCACAGTGTTGGAGGCTCGTCGTCATATTCTCAAGGCCCTCGCTTTCCGGGCCCCAGCCACCCAGGCTGGACGTATCGCCTTCAAGAGAATGAGGATGACGACAGGCGAGTACGTTACTCCTACCCCCCATGTGACGGTCGCCCACGCGTGAACTTCAAATTCCCTGGGGTGACCCCATCCAGCACCCTCCACAGTGCCCACCTATGTCCAAATGCTGCCCCGTTTGTGCCCTCACGTCTGGACCCCAACCAAACTCTCCCCAAGGTCATCTGGCAAAACGAGGGGAACCCAGTGCCGCCTCCCTACGGTAACTTGACTAACGAACATAGCACAGATCTGCCTTTTTCAGCCTACCTTCCTTCCGCGCCTTCCTCATATCCAATGGCTCCCCCCACCATGCACGACACTCAGCTGGACTCTCTTTCCAGAACTCTGTCTGACGCACTTATGATCAATCGTCTCCCAATGCAGGAGCCCTGTGTTTTCGTTGGAGACCCTATGCAGTACCCCACCTGGAGATCTTCCTTTGCGTTTCTCATCGAACGTCAAAATATCACAAGCAGTGAAAAATTGTTTTACCTGCAGCGCTACCTCGGAGGTCAGGCCAAGGAGGCTGTGGCTGGTTTCTTCCTGTTGAGGGAAGGCGACGCCTACGAGAGAGCCATGGGAGTGTTGGAGACCCGTTTTGGCAACTCCTACGTCGTATCGCAGGCCTTCCGCACCAAGCTGGACGAATGGCCCCCGGTGAAGAGCAAGGATCCCTTCGGACTGAGGAGACTGTCGGATTTCTTGCAGCAATGCGCTGTCGCTGCTATGGAAATTGGTGGCTTGGGCATCTTGGACGATGCCCAGTATTTGAAGAAGATCGTAGGGAAGCTACCTGAGTGGATGGGACACAAGTGGTCCAGAACTGTTGCACGGACCAAGATCGAGATGGGAAGATATCCACTTTTTCAGGAACTTGTTGCCTTTGTCACTCTTGAAGCGGATATTTCAAACGACCCTGTTTTTGGTAACTCTACTCTCCCTTCACCGCCCGTCGCACCAGGGACATCAGTCAGAAGAGCTCCATTGAGCAGTAAGAGCCTGGCTACCCAGTCTGAAGTCGTCACCACTTGCCTTCACTGTAACCGCCCCGGTCACTATGCCGGGAAGTGTGAAAGTTTCATTAAGAAGTCCACTGACGAGAGACGAGAATTTGTTTTCAAAAACGGTATCTGCTACGGGTGCTTAAAAAGCAAAGATCACAAGTCCCGTCTGTGCAACCAGAGAGAAACGTGCCAGACATGTAAGAAGACCCATCCCACCTGCCTCCACGATGACAAGTTCAGGTTTAAAAGGCCAAACGGCAAGGGTGGAGATAACTGGACGCAGAGCGAATCAAAGAATGACTCTTTCCCCACTCCCGCTGCCGAGACTCAAGGAAGACCTCCATTGCACTCTCCACCGGTGTCCACCTTACGAACTCAGGAAGAAGGCAGCAACGGACTCACGTCGATGATTGTACCGGTATTCGTCTCCAGTGACTCCAACCCTGCTGTCGAGGTGCTGACGTACGCACTATTGGATACTATGTCCAACGCCACGTTCATAGTGCAGTCAGTGGCTGAGGAGATTGGAGCCAAATCGCAGCCCACTATACTCAGGATCTCCACTCTAACTGAGGACAATGCTGTGGTCTCGGGTAGGAAGTATTTTGGATTACGCGTGCGGTCCCTTTCCTCCAGTGAGTTCATCAGGCTCCCTTCCGCCATATCGCGGCCCCACTTGTCCCTTGACACTACACAGATTCCCACCCCAGAGACTGTCAAGATACATCCGCATCTCCAACACCTGTCCCTAAAGCTACCCCCCTTGTACCACGATTGTGAAGCAGGCCTTCTCATCGGCTACGACTGCGCGGAAGCCCTTATGCCCTTAAATGTTGTCCAAGGACTGCCATTTGCGGTAGAGACAAAGCTAGGTTGGAGCATCATCGGCAAGACGCCTGATTCCGTCGCCTTCGATGACATAGGCTCGTCCATGCGCATCATCGTCAAGCCAGGTTCGAGGGATGATGAATGTACGGCTCACGTCTACAAGATAAAGGTGGATGAGGTTTCGTGTATTGACCTATTACATGTTATGGAAAGAGACTTTGCCGATAGTGACTCAGGATCAATGTCCCAAGACGACGTGAAGTTCATGAAGGTCGTGAGGGAGAACGTAAGGATCAACGAGGCGGGTCACTACGAGATGCCCCTACCTTTCCGACCTGAGAAGCCATCTCTTCCCGACAACAGAGGTGCCGCAGTTAAACGACTGATGGGCTTGAAGCGCCAGTTCGAGAGGAAACCTGGGTACCATGACGACTATGTCAAGTTTATGAACGTGATCTTGGAGCGAGGCGACGCTGAGCTGATTCCCGAGAGCGAGGTTGGAGCCCACAACCGCTGGTACATTCCACATCACGGCGTGTACAACGACAAGAAGCCGGGAAAGATTCGTGTGGTATTCGACTGTAGCGCACGCCATCTTGGCACTTGCCTGAACGACCTTCTCCTCCAAGGCCCAGACTTAATCAGTTCCCTCTCAGGCGTTCTCTGTCGCTTCCGCAAGGGTCCCATCGCATTTTCCTGCGACGTTGAAAAAATGTACCATCAATTTCACGTCTCAGAGCCCCATCGTGACTTTCTGCGCTTCCTATGGTGGAAGGATGGCGATACGAGAGGTCCACTGCTTGATTATCGCATGAAGGTGCACATTTTCGGGGCTACGTCGTCTCCAGGCTGCGCGAATTTCGGGCTGAAGCAGGTGGCAAGGGACAACGCTGGGATTAGCGCCGAGGCATCTGCATTTCTGCAGCGTAACTTCTATGTTGACGACGGACTTCAAGCTAATGACTCTGTCAAGGAAGCTGTCAATGTACTCCAGAAAGCTAGGGAAATTTGTGAGCGTGGGCACTTGAGGTTGCACAAGATCGTCTCCAACTCAAAGGAACTGTTAGAGTACTTTCCCAATTCGGAAGTCACGTCAACCAAGGCCACGGAACTTTCGGTCCCTGCAGGTGATATGCCAGAAACTGAGCGGACTCTTGGCCTTCACTGGTGCACCGACGACGACACGCTGGGTTTCACTGACAACCCAAGACTGGGTCCCTCCAACAGAAGAGGAGTCCTATCCACGATAGCGTCCGTCTACGACCCCCTTGGCTTTCTGGCCCCATTCTTGCTGACTGGCAAGTTGATTCTGCAAGAACTGTGTCGTAAAGAGCTCGGCTGGGACGACCCACTGCCATTACCGCTTCAAGAACGCTGGGAAGAGTGGTTGACGGATCTCTCCAATCTGGGTCGTGTCAAGGTCCCCAGGAACTATTTACCAACGGATTTTGGTAGTGTGAAGGAGGTGGAATTGCATCACTTCTCAGATGCATCTACCGTAGGATACGGCCAGTGTTCATATCTCCGCTTCAAAAATCATCTTGGCAACGTCCACACCACGCTCGTAGTCGCCAAGGCACGCGTAACTCCGCTTCGTCACGTGACCGTTCCTCGTCTGGAGCTGACTGCAGCAGTGCTGTCCGTTAAGATGGCCAGATTTCTTCAGGAAGAACTGGATTTTGAGAGCATCGAACATTTTTTTTGGACTGATTCTCAGATCGTGCTCGCTTATTTGAAGAACGAGTCCAAGCGTTTTCATGTGTTTGTCGCCAATAGAGTCCAACAGATACTCCAGTTCTCAAAGGCCAGTCAGTGGCAGCACATTTCGACCGAAGACAACCCGGCGGATCACGCATCAAGAGGATTGTCAGTGAGCGATCTTACGGCTTCAGAGTGGTTCCATGGTCCAGCGTTTCTGCGCCGTTCCCTACCACGATCGGATATAAGTTTTTTTGAGATCCCAGAGGACGATGTTGAGGTGAAAGTTTGCAAGGCTGCTACCTCAAGAGAGTTGACGTTTCCTTCGTTTGAGAAGATCACCCAACGATTCTCCTCCAAGGCGTCTCTGATAAGAGCTCTGGCTGTTCTGGTGCGCAAGTGCGATGCTATTAAAGGACACCAGTCGTCTCCCCTGGAACTACTTAATATAACCGAGAGGAAGCTCATCGTCTGCCTTCAAAGAGAACATTTCGAGCACCCAACGCCTTCCTTACGCAACCAGCTTCAGGTGCTTAACACTCACAAGGACGCTGATGGAGTACTAAGAGTGTACGGTCGCTCTCGCAACTCGTCAACCTCTACTGCCGACAAGTTCCCCATCCTACTGCCTCGTAATAGTCATTTCTCTTCGTTGGTGGCCCAAGATTGTCATGCCGCAATAGCCCATCAGGGGAGAATGTTCACGATCAACCAAGTGCGAGCCAGCGGTTTCTGGATCATCGGCATCCGTCATGTGGTCGCCTCGTTGGTTCGTCGCTGCGTCCACTGTCGACGGCACCGCTCCGGGCCAGCTGGACAGATGATGGGTGACCTACCCCCTGAGCGTCTAGAACCGTCTCCACCGTTTACGTACTGCGGGATGGATTGTTTTGGACCTTTTCATGTCAAGGATGGGCGTAGAGAAGTGAAGAGATACGGGCTGATCGTGACGTGTCTTGCTTCCAGGGCAGTGCACATTGAAGCCTTAGACGACATGTCAAGCGACTCCTTTATCAACGCCTTGCGTATCGTCATTTGCACGCGAGGCAACATATCTCGCATTTGGTGTGACAGGGGAACGAACTTCGTAGGCGCATGTAACGAATTCAAACTAGCCTGGAAGGAAATGGATTCGGAACGCCTGGCAGCCAAGATGCTGGAGAGCAAGTGCGAATTCAGTTTCAACCCCCCTGCAGCCAGCCACATGGGCGGCGTTTGGGAGCGCCAGATCCGAACGGTGCGCAGCGTCCTGAATGGCCTACTCAGGAGGTCAGGCCAGCGTCTCACGACTTCTTCACTTCGTACGCTTCTATACGAGGTGATGGCCATCGTAAACAGTCGCCCCTTGTCGGTTGAGTCATTGGAGTCTGCAGATGGGCCACCCCCTTTGACCCCAAATCACGTCCTCACCATGAAGTCGGGTGCCATCCTTCCTCCTCCTGGCGCGTTCGAGGATCCGGACCTGTACGCCAGGAAAAGATGGCGCTGTGTCCAGCGAATGGCTGATGAGTTTTGGATGCAGTGGAGGAGACAGTATCTCACTCTCCTACAGGCACGCCGTGTCTGGCAGCGTCCCCAGGCGAACATACAGGTGGGAGACGTTGTCGTCCTGCATGATCAGAACTTGTGTCGGTCTGATTGGAGTATGGCTCGTGTGATCGAGGTGATGCCTGGAGCCGATGGATTGGTCAGAAAGGTGAAGGTGTCTGTCGGAACGAAGGCTCTAGACGATCGTGGACGTCCCACTGGAGATAGTCGCATACTGGAGCGACCGATTCACCAGTTGACTGTGCTCGTCGGTTGCGAGGATCGAAAAATCGAAGAAGAGCCCAAATCTGAATGAACAGTTTTTGAAATTGAACATGAGACTGAAGTGTTTATACAATTTGACGATTTTTAGTGTTGTAACTAACGGCCTGAAAGTCGCTGTGAATTTAAGCGGTGTGGTTCGTATGCTGCACTTGTTTGTTTGTTTGTTGTTTTTTGTTGTTGTTGTTGTTTTGTTTTTTGTTTTTGTTTCTTTTGTAACATCAGAAATGGTTTGTAATTTGATGTTGCCATGTTAAAACGGTTCCTTCCTATTGTATAAGGGAAATGTTTTTAGTGTTGATTTTTTTCTTGGAGTAAATTATATCAATATAATTTCCGGTGGGAGTGTGCACGCCGTTCTGGCGTGCATTCACCTAATTGTTGTTTTGTGTTTATTTGTTTGTTCTTTGTTTTGATCTAAAGCTAAATTTAATGTTTATTAATAACATTTGCATCAGTGAGGACGCCGATGGGATAACGGTTGGGAGGTGAGGATGTAACCAAGTTTGGAGGCTGATGTAATAGAAATTAGGATGAATAATATTTGTGACGCCGCTAGATAGTAGGGATGAGAAAAGTTGGGTGATGATTGACAAAACGATACAATGATACAGTGTGCATTGGCGGGGATGTCTGGCCCTATTGTTTTGCCTTTTAGCGTTGAAAGATTAAGCCAGAAGATTAGTGGCTGCAGCAATTTGCAGAATATCTGCTGGTATTGTAGGATATGGGAGGGTTTTATGTTAGTGCAACGTAATTTGACAGACCGACAGTTTGTATAAACAATGTTGGTTTTATGCTTGCATAAACTGAACTATAGTACGATGATAATGATAAAGGAAGAGGTATGTTTAGTTAGTAAGTTATAGAGTTTTTAATTAGTAGTTGATATATATTTTGTTTAGGAATGTACAGGTTTGTTAATTGGCTTTTGAAGTGTTATGTTTATTGTTTTAGTATATTGTTTGATGTAATCATTGTGCATTTATAGTGGTGAATGTTTTTGGTTTGATTTGTACTGTTGTTTCTCTTTAAATTTACAATGTATATCTTTTAAGAGTGGGTTTCTGCCGAGCGCCAATGTGTTGGATCTAGGGTTAGTTTTTCCCGGTCTGTGGAGGCAGATAAGCGAGGGAGTGATGAGACAAGATAGTTGGTGGGAAGGATTTTGTTTTGTGTCAGCAGGTGTCAGACCGATGCTGTCACCAGGCAGTGTCAAAGTTGAAATGTAGTTTTATATTTTGTACGGAAATGGACGTCAGCACGAAGAGTCCATTGTTGTGTGGGAGTTAATGTTGAGTTTTTAGGATTAGAATAAAGGCTGGTGCAAGACAGGGATACGTGGTAGATAGAAAAATAGTTAGAAAAGAGAGTAGGAGAATCTGAGGGCAATTTTTAAAGAAGTTTAACGTTATTAGGCCGAGTTTTAGTTTGTTTTAGCCAACTTTGAATATTTTTAGTGTTTTGAATGATATGTGAAGTGTTGTTTTTCAAAAGACATTTTTTCCACGTTTTTGTTGACCGTGATGTCCCTTCATGTGAAGCAACGTTTGGTATTCTAGTCAAACCATACAGCGCATAAGGTAAATTTGTTTTTATTTCTTTTACGTTGTCTTTTTCTATTTCAATTTGACCATTGTGGATAATTGTGTGACGTGTTTTCCATTGTATGAATGGATTCATGATCAGTTTGTCATATTTTGACCTCTTTTAGTGTTGTTTTGGGCCAATATTATTAAGTTTTGTAAAAGTAGCCAACTTGGATTGGAAAGGTTTATTTTGTGCTAAGGTTTATTAGACTGTTTAGTGTCAATGTTAAATGTAACCCTTTAACGATGTGAATAATAAGGGGGTGTGTCTTTGTCTTTGTGTATTGTAACGTTTTGTTTGTTTCAGTTGTCTAAGCATGACAGGCACAGCACCTAGTGTGTGTTGTGCCCAGGGTCATTTGAGTGCTTAGATGCTGAGTGTGTGTGTCTTTGTCTTTGTGTATTGTAACGTTTTGTTTGTTTCAGTTATTTAAGCATGACAGGCACAGCACCTAGTGTGTGTTGTGCCCAGGGTCATTTGAGTGCTTAGATGCTGAGTGTGTGTGTTTTGTCTAGCATGCAGTATTAAAGTTGAACGAATACTGTAAGCTTAACGTTTTCGTAGTGTGTGTCTAACCTTAGCAAACAGTATTAATGTTGTTGAACGAATACTGTAAGCTTAACGTTTTCGTCGTGTGTGTCTAGCTTAGCATGCAGTATTAAAGTTGAACGAATACTGTAAGCTTAACGTTTTCGTAGTGTGTGTCTAACCTTAGTAAACAGTATTAATGTTGTTGAACGAATACTGTAAGCTTAACGTTTTCGTCGTGTGTGTCTAGCTTAGCATGCAGTATTAAGGTTGAACGAATACTGTAAGCTTAACGTTTTTGTAGTGTGTGTTTTGTCTAGCATGCAGTATTAAGGTTGAAGGAATACTGTAGGCTCAACGTTTCCTTGTCCGGGGCTGTCTAAATATTTTGTTTAAACGTGTATGTTTTGTTCTGACTAGCAGTTGTTTTTTTACATAGGTTTTTGATTATAGCTTAGAACGTGTTAGTGTATTAGTCTTGAATCTGTGTTTCGTAGTTAAAGGAAGATATTATGGTAAAGATGGTTGCTTTATGATAATGTTTGTTATTTTTGTATACAATGTCTTATGATTTTGTTTTTCTTCCTTGACCTAGTTTTTTACCGCACATTGATTGGCCACGATTGTTTAGGGACTACGATATATGTTGTTTTAGCATGAATTTTAGTAAACGTGAAGTGATTGTCGTATCATGCTTGCAATATTAAAGAACATCCCATAACTTTCGAGGCTCGTGCGCGTTATCGCTTATGTGAATGTGAGGTCCCTGATTGACGAGTGTTAGTGTAAGAGTACCAGCTTTTGCATGAAGGCGCGCACAGCAACGTTTCTTACAAGTACAATGAAGGCAACGTTTCTTACATGTACAACGAAGGTAACGTTTCTTACATGTACAATGAAGGCACCATTTATTTTTAATTCATAAGATAGGAAGCATAGTTATTTGCTGTTGAAAGTACTCATGTTGGTAGTTTGTCTCAGGAAGTTTGGCAGAGAGTTCCAGAGTCTGCTACCTGAATAAACTAAACTAGACTCAAACAGATCAATCCGAGGGAGAGGAGTGATCAATTGCATGCTTTGGCGCGAACGTCCTCAAAGTTAATTTTGAGCGTATGATTTTTAGTATTGAGTATTCCCCTCTCCTCACCCCCTCCACACACACACCACCCCTCCTCCTCCCCTCCCCACCCATCTTTCGGTCTTTTCCTCCCCCGTCTTTCCCGGCCCCCACCCCCTAGCCCATTTCCTCCCCGGCTACCTTCCTCCTCCCCGTGACCACCACCCCCCTCCCCCTTGCGGTCCCTTCCCCCCCCCCTGTATTATTCCCCATGGTCACTCCCCCACCCCTGTATTCTTCCCCCCTCTCCCCTCCTGCCACCCCATCTGGCCGAGAACAATTGCAAACACACACACACACACACACACACACACGCAAACAAAAACACAAACATTCAACTATAGTATAAGAGGCAAAAAAATACAATAAAATCGAGGAGAAAATAAAGTAATAAGAAAACGAATGAATGAATTGACTAACGAGAAACAGATACATGTACCCATGAGTAAACTTTACACAATATAGTAGCTGTCGATTGAATAGGAAAATAAATGCCTGAAGCAATGTAAGACAATGAAACATAATCAGTTTGGAGGAGGGAAAAAAACACGTCATGGTCAAGTAAACAAGAGAATAACAAAAAAAGTAAAATAAATACACCCACACACACACAAATGAACCCTTATTGTAAGCAAACCTTGCTTTTAGAGGGAGAATCCCTAAGTCTATGTGGTCTAACTCAGGGTTGCTTTGTTTAATAGGACTACTTTAGGAGCACGAGAGAGAGGGAGAGAGAGAAAGAGAGAGAAAGAGAGAGAGAGAGAGAGAGAGAGAGAGAGAGAGAGAGAGAGAGAGGGGGGGGGAAGCTTTGAAACTTGTTTTTATTAGGGATACAGATTTTAGACTAATTATACATTCTAGTCTTCCAATCTGTCCCTTAACAAACTAACAAAGTAAAAGAACCTTTAGCATTAATTTGGAAATCATAGAACTCTCACACACACATGCACTCACACACATGCACACACAGCAATCACACCAACATCTTCATCATTATCTTTTAAAAATATCTTTAACCAAAGAGAGGGAGAGAGAGAGAGAGAGAGAGAGAGAGAGAGAGAGAGAGAGAGAGAGAGAGAGAGAGAGAGAGAGAGAGACGCTTTGACGCTTTGATAGTTTATTGTCTATAACTTTACACGTTTTTAAGACAAGGATTCGCAATCCGAATAGATTAAAACATTAAAACATTACCAAATTAAGACATATAACAGCAAATAAACACAAAAGCAAAACAAGCAAATATTAAAAACACCTCTAGTATTAGAGCCACATGCCTAGAGAATTATTACAATACAAGGACGTACACTGAATTATTAAAAGGAATAAGAATTATCCTAAATACATACCGGTAAAAAAGGTAATAAGTAAATTAAAAAAAAAAAAAAAACGTTATTTAGGAAATGCACTCATTTCCCCACTCTTTTCTTTTCATTTTCCATCTTTTTCATACAATATCATACTCAGAATTTTACGGGAGACGCAACACACTCATTCCGTCCTTAAATAGGCTACATATTACAGATATACATTTGTGTACACAACCACTCCGTTTGACTAGCAGTTTAATATATTTACATATTTACATAGGATCATCATGTACATCAAGAGCTAATTTCCAACAGTTTGTTTCGCAAACTCATAGCATCAGCAATGTATTTTGCTAGATCAAACACTTTACTTTCATTCTTACATGCCAACAAGAAGGAAATGACGTTCCAAGTTGGGTTATGTTTAATGGACATCAGCGTTATGCTTTTCCTTCGTAAATGATCATACGCTTCACAATGAAACAGAAAGTGCAATTCGTCTTCTTCAGCTTTACCACATACTGAGCACTTATTGTTTTCATTCGTTCTGTCTGCAAACCACAATTTATTATTTTTAAAACCACATACTCTCAGCCTAAAACGAGCAAAACACTCTCTGTACCAACGATTAGTTAAGAATAAAAGGTATCGCTCGGTATCAAAAAGAGACTTAAAGGAATAGTACCATGTATATTTGTCATTGTTCTCTATTTCTGAATGCCAGTTCTGCATGAAGCATGAAATGAGCCTGTCTTTAAATTCAAAAACGAAACGTGATTTCTGTCCCACACCCTGACTTAGCCAAACAATTCCAAACCCATTTTCCATTAATATTCTTTTTATCCCTGCAACCCAGTTCAGTTTTCCTTTCTCGTGTTGATTCAGCATCATATCATAAGCCTGCCTACAGAGTCTGGCACTCGGAAGACGCATTAATTTCAACCAATACTTCACACATCTCACATGGATTCTGATGTACAATGGATATCTTCCGGTCTCCCCGTAAACCATATTATTAGAAGCATGCAGGGGTATAGATAAAAACCTCTCCAGGGCGAAAGTGTGTACCTTTTCTATATTGTTTGCACTCTCGTCAAAACCCCATACTTCTGCTGCATATGTCAGAATTGGCTCTATCTGAGTGTCAAACAATTTCCAAAACAAAGTCAGGTCATTTGTGTCAAGCTTTCTGAGAGATCGGAGTATTTCTATGACCCCTTTTCTACCTTTGCTGCACACTTCCTGCAGGGCCGAATTCATACTTAATTTAGTAGTAAATGTCATTCCCAAATATTTGTACGAGTTTGTTACCTTTACTTCCTCTCCCCCATAGAACCACTTCTCTTTTCCTGCTAGATGTCCTCCCTTTCTAAACACCATAACGTTTGTCTTATCCAAATTGACAGTGAGATAAAGCCTGTCAGCTTCATATTTGAGACAGTCTAGCTGGTGTTGCAAGCCTACAATTGTGTCCGACATGAGAATCACATCGTCTGCAAATAAAAGCAAAAAGATTTCAACTGCTCCTGGAACCAGCTGGATTCCATGTTTACCTTTTTTAGATAATTCTACAGCTAGCTCATTTATAAAGAATGAAAACATTTTCGGGCTTAGGAGACAACCCTGCTTGACTCCGATAGGACACTCAAAATAATCAGAATACACCCCTTTATCTCTTACACATGCAAGTACAGTGCTGTACACACTTCGCAAAGCAAAATACAGTTTACTGTTGACTCCAGCTCTGCGTAACACATGCCACAATCTGTTTCTGTCAACCGAGTCAAATGCTTTTTTAAAATCAACAAAAGCTACATACAATTTTGCATTTTTCTCTAAGTATCGCTGCACCACGGCGAACAAAGTAAAAATGTGGTCTATGGTGCTGTAACCTGCTCTAAAGCCTGCCTGCTCCTCCACTATTTTCTCGTTTTGTTCAGCCCATTGTGTTAGCCTTTTGTTTAAAATATGCGTATACACTTTGCCAACAATGCTAGTTAATGAAATTCCCCTGTAGTTATCAGGGATATTCACATCCCCCTTTTTATGAATTGGTACAATGATAGACTTTGACCACTCCATTGGAAATGTACCGCTATCAAACAAATAATTAAAAAGACTGATCAGATAATCAGCAACTGCATCTCCACCATTCTTCAGCATTTCTGAAACTATTTTGTCTGGACCCGCGCTCTTTCCAGCTTTAAGGTTACCAATGCTGGCATAAACCTCATCCCTTGAAATAGCCTGGGTGAATAGTGGATCATATTGTTCAGATTCCATATTTTGATCATTACAATCTTCATCATCTGTCTGGGCTTCACTCTGCTGTACATTAAAAACCTGAAAAAAGTGTTCATACCACTGGTCTTTAGTGATGTCATTATAAATAACAGATTTCTTATTTACTAATCGTATTGTCTGCCAGAACACCTTGGGGTCATTAATGGACTGTTTCAATTTTGTTAACCTAATTTGGTCAAATTCTCGTTTCTTTTCTCTCAAAAGTTGTCTATACTCTTTTCTCTCTCTAACATATTCCTCCCTCTTTTCTCGGCTATCTGTCCTAGCCCGCTGGAAAGCACGCAGCAGCTTTCTCAATCGAGACTTCTTCTGCGTACACTCTCTATCAAACCAGTCTTGCTTTTTGTTGCTTTTCTTTCCAACCGTTCTTATCATGCATGCTGCTGCACCACACATTGCCGATGCGAACACGTCGACTGATTTATCAACGTTTTCCCGTAATAATGTGCGAGCATTCTGCATTTGTTCTTGGAAGTAATTAGAATTAATTTCATCTTTGAAAGTTTGCATAAAATTATCAGCCCACACAATGCGCTCTTCACCACTGGGTCTAACCTCTTCTGAGCCCGGTCTGCAATGCTTTACTGATATCCTGAACTCTACTGGAAGATGCCAAGACTGGATATGATCTTTAACTTTTAAGGAGCAGGAATGGGTCAAAAATAAGTCTTCGGATAAAACAAAATAGTCAACAACACTACAACCATGTGGTGACACGTAAGTGTATTCCCCTCCAACATCCCCCTCACTGCTACCGTTTGCTATGATACAATCAAACAGAAAACACAAATTCAGCAGTGACCTGCCGAACGAGTTTACAACTTGATCCTTCGATCGTCTCAACGTGCCTACATCATTATCATCAAGATCGGGTGAGTAATTCAACATGTCCTCTCTGTGAGGCTGTTCAAGACCAGTTCTAGCATTTAAATCCCCAAATATAAACAAGTGACAATTTTCAGTATGCATTAAATTACTCAGCAATTCTTCTAAAATGACTACTCCATCATTAAGGTTTTTGTTGTTATACGCTGGGCTATTTTCAGGCGGAATATAACATGCCACTAAAAGTACATCTTTGTCAGCTCCAAAAACACATTTATCTATTTTTACTGCAACTATATTGTCGCAGTCTACGTTCACTTGCGTTAAAAATTTAGCAAAGCAGTTTTTTACCAAAAGTAAAACCCCACCCGAATTTCTGCCTTTATGAGAAAGAGAATCTTTCTGTGGTAGTTTCTTAGCCGGTGCTACTAGTTTTAAGAAATCCGTAAAAATTCCAGTAAAATCGAACCCTTTGTCCGCCCATGTTTCGGTCAAGCAAACAAAATGAAAACTTGAAACGTAACTTACGAAGGAGGGATCACTTAACTTTACTGGCAAGTTTTCAACATTATAGGTAAGGAATGTAAGCTTGTGATTGTGTTCATGATGATCCTGCCTGTCCTATTGTTTGTGTCTTTCCGAACGCCTCACCCATGGTCCGATGCCTTGTTGCTCGTTGCTGTCCCTCTGCCTTGCACCTTCCCCACTGCCATTGCCGCCTTCTCCACCTGTAGCTCTAACTCTGGTGGTTCGGTCACCCATGGCGCCACCACCAACAACGCCAGCTCTGTCGCCTTCAGTGCCATTCCCAGTAGCGCCAACTTCTGCAACGCCATCACCAGTAACGCCAACTTCCGCTGCGTCAACTTCCGCAGCTCCCACTTCCGTAACACCATCTCTAGTCGCGCCAACTTCTGTAGCGCCATCACCAGTAGCACCATCTTCTGTGGCACCAGTTCTGTCGCCTCTCTCTCCAGCTCTGTCGTCGTCGCCTTCTCTGCCGGTGCTGAAGTGGCTCTGTCTGTCGCAAGACACTCCTCTTCTATCTCTTCGACTGTCCTGGGTTGACCCGTTTCCTTGTTCGCCTTCTTTGCTCTGTGTATGGCGTCGCCTGGGTCGGGTGTCTGCTTGTTGGTCTCGAGGTTCAGCAACTACTAGTTTGCCATTTTTGAAGAACGTTACCTTGCCGTCTTTTCTGGCCTGTGCCGCTATTTGTGCTTGAGCCTTGGTGAAGTCGTTGGCGATCCTTACCCCTTTCTCCTCCAGCTTGCCACGGAACTTCTTGTCTGTGATGACGGTCATTTTGTTACGCCGAGTGGTAAACTTCACCATCATTGTTCTTGGTTCACTTCCTCTGCCTCTGCCTATTCTGTGTGCACTGATGATATCTTCTGTTGACCATGTCTTGGGTTTTTGTGCCACGCTATTCAGAGTGTTTACCACTTTCTGTATACAGGCGTTTCCGTCTTCTGCTTCTTCTCCCTCTGGAACGCCAAACATTCGCAAGTTGTCTCGTCTGTCTGCGTCTTCCTGCTTGTCCACCTCTGACTTCAATTTCTCGATGGTTACTGCTATGTTTTGAATTGTCTGCTGTAGACTGTCAATGCTGTGCTCACTTTCACCCGCCGCAATCCTCACTTCTGCAATGTCGTCAGTCATGCCAGCCAGCGCCTCTGTAAACTTCTTGTTTTCTGTTTCTAATCTGCCACATCGCCTGTCTATTATTTCATATTTCTCCTGCACGATGTCAAAGTCTGCTCGCAAACTGTTCAAATTCTGCCGCATACCGCTCATGTCAGTCCTCATCTCTCTAATCTCCTGCAGGATCAATCTTCCAACATCTACCGACACGTCATTGTTCGTTTCCATCTTCTTATTTGTTTCAGTGGTGCTGCTGCCGCTCAGTGTACTTGTTCTAGGACCTGGGTTCATTTCAATATCGCCACAGCAAAGCAAGAGTGTTGTCACAAATACAAAGAATACAATGTCCAACCTGTTGCGAATCACGATTACTCTTGCTTTTATCTTGCGAGCGAAGTTGGCTCTTTTTATCATGAAGCTGATAAAAGTGCTCACAAAACGTCCACACGATGTGCGAAATTCAAGATTATGTACAGGCATTTTGCTGACTGGCCGGCTTATAACGAATAGTGCTCACTCCTTTTGTCACCCAGTTACTTGACTTAGTCGCTGTGCCGAGCTCTACGAACTGGATCCAACCTGTGTTTTTCCTCCAGGATGCCGTCCGAGATTTTTTAAAGTCCACTAGGCCTACTTTCTGTTTTTTTCCAGAGTCCAGCCAGAAGAGAGAAAATGAAAGAACAAAATCCCAATGATGTCCACTCAATGTCTACTTGCCCGTTATATGTGTTGTCTTGTACTTGTCGTTATACTAACCGAGGGCTGTTTGTTACTCGTCTTTCTCCCTCCTGTCCACTGTGGTGTTTTCTTTCGTCCTATGTAGCTTGTCTAGTACTATAACTTGCTGTATCCTTCTGTAGGCCCACTGGAACCAGAAGATGAAGGGCTTCTTGTCTAAGACATCCAGTCACTACATGCAAAGTAGCAACAAATGATTGATTGAAAAGTCCCTTTTCTTCTTTGCCTCAATACTTCAACATATAGGCAAAGTGTGCACTGCAAATATTAGTAATATATTTAGTAGTACTGTAGCAGTAATCACTGTTCAGCGAGAGCTCTGAAAAAACACGTCCGATCGCCTCAACTGTCGCAGTGCGAATGGAGAGAGAGAGAGAGAGAGAGAGAGAGAGAGAGAGAGAGAGAGAGAAGACTGCAGTGGAGGGAAGATTGTTTTACTTCCTATAAGGCCTAGATTTACATTGCAACATTTTCGGTGCAATGCCTTAATTAAGTTGATTTTGAGCAATTCACCCTCGCAACCAGGGCTAATGTGCCAAAAAAACTGCATGCAATATCAGCAACCTATGACTTGACGCACCCTTGCATCCAAATAAAAATCTCTGCAATGCAGCAACCTATCTATCTATCTATCGATCGATCCTACCTACCTACCCATCCATCGATCGATCGATCGACCGATCGACCTATCTATCTATCTAACTATCTATCTATCTATCTATCTATCTATCTATCTATCTATCTATCTATCTATCTATCTATCTATCTATCTATCTATCTATCTATCTATCTATCTATCTATCTATCTATCTGTCTGTCTGTCTGTCTGTCTATCTATCTATCTATCAATCGCCATAAGCCCTTGTACTGAAAACTATGTGTACAAGAAATTTCCTCTACTCAGCCCCTTTCAGCCGTGTTTACTGCAATACCCGCAGACTTGAGGAAATTTCTGGTACAAAATAGTTGGAGGTACAAGGGCGCGTGTCGATTTTTGATTGGCAACCAACAAAGGTTATAACCCATGACCCCTTGAGTGTATGAACCCTTGAACCATAGCTGAAGTTGCCATTGACTGAGTGAAATCGGGCTACACGATAGAATAGTTCTAAAGGAAAATAGAACAGTTAGAAGAGAGCGCGCACTTCAAGTAGACCTTCTGTTATAAAATTATTTTAGGAAGTTGTATTTTTAAAACTGTCCTATTTTTAAAAAAAATTACGAGAATGCCTTACATAAGTCTACTGGAAAGTAGCCAGGATCTTTGTATTGCCATGAACATTTTTCTGCTGACAGGTGTTAATATGCAAGTGAAGGTCTGGAACGAGAAAAAATGGTAGCACAAAAATGAAATGAAGCCAAATATAATGAACAAGTTACAATATTTCAATTCCTGAAATCTTTATTCCTCAAAGTGGAGGGGAGCAACGGCAATAACAGGATAACAGGAATTTATTTCGCCAATTGACATGTAATAGCTACAACAATCGGAATATTATTTGGTGTTGGACAATGGCAGAATGTTTTAGATTTAACGTCTCTCCCTCTTTCTCTCTCTCTTTTACACACACACACGCATACACACATACCTACATACACAAATACACATATGCATTCACAACCACACACACTCGCACAAACCTACCCGAAGGCTCGCACACAGTCATCGCCTGTACTAATACTTAACACACACACACACAAACACACTTCCTCTCACAGTGAGAGCATCATTATTACATGGTATTCCATAGCATACTGAAATCCATAAACATATAGATATAATGAAACACAAATGACTAGTCTAAAGCGATCACAAAAACATTCTGGATTATAACAGTCGCTGTGGTATCTAGATGTATGTAGGGAGAAGCAGGGCATGCGCACGGCAGGGGGATCAACGGTAGGAGGAGGATGCGGCATTTAGAGATCTTACAGTTTGAGGGTAAAAGGCATCTTTAAAGCGGGAAGTGTGGGATCTGAAGGATCAAAAGCGGCGGCCAGAGGGGAAAAGTTAGAACAGGGAGTGGGCAGGGTAAGAAGGGTCAGAGAGGATCTTATCAGCTCTTTTGAGAGAACGGGTCGAGTAGATGGAGGCCAGAGAGGGGAGCTCACAGCCGACAATCCTGCCTGCCAATCATAAATAAATGTACATTCGATCCCATAAACCTGTATTACCATAATATAAACATGTATATCACGCTCATGTACATCGATACCCTATAATTAAATGTATGTATTTTCATTCTTTCTTTTCTAACGAACAAAACTGTTGTTTAGTAGATTCTCGGGTACTTAGGCAACATAACGTTGTGGGCACATGAAATAGTAACTTGGAACTCTCAACAAACCAGAAAAAGTCACGAACATAATCTATATATATAAATTGCTTAGCCGGAAGTCCTTCTTCGCCTCTACTGTAAAGTTTGTCCGGTATGGACGCTGATATGGGCAGGTGCTGGGCGTTGCGGATCGACCTGCTGTGCGCTCAAAACCTGCGAAATCGTTATAGCCGACATTTCCTTACCGAACGTTTAACCGTTTCTGAGATAAATAAATAAACAAAATGTCCACAAACTGCAATAGCGCGCTTCCATTAAAAATCGAATCGAGGTTTCAGCATGTTTTCCCATATAGACAAAAAAATTGATGGTCTTTATACGAAGCCTTGGTAGCTCATTTAGTAAAACATTCGCCTACCGTGCAGGCAACCCGAGTTTAAATCTCCCGCAGGCCATATTTTTTTAATGTTTTTTTTTTTTTTTTTACACTACAATATGGAGATTTTTCTTTTTAATTTAGGCTTTTTACTTTTAACTTATTTATAATTATTATTATTATTATTAAACTAATAATAATAATAATAATTATTATTATTATTATTATAATTATATCTTATATCAAATTTTATTTTAAAACCTTGGTGTTTTTTATGATTTGTATTTGTATTATTCTATATTATTATTATTATTATTATTATTATTATTATTATTACCAAGGATCAGGATGGGGTGTTACGTGTAGGTAAAAGGGGGCTACGAGTAGGTTTAAAGGGGCATGGGTAGGCTTTTTTTTTTTTCTTGTTTGGTAAAATTTACGTCCCCGGACACATTAAGCGTATAGGGGACGATTATAGGTGGGGATAATGGGGATCCTTTCATCCATAACTGCGAAACGATCAACCGGGAAGTATCAAGGAGAGTACAGGTAGGTTACAAGAGGGGTACGGAAGGTATCAAGTGGGTATGGGGAGGTATCAAGTGGGTATGGGGAGGTATCAAGTGGGTTCGGGGAGGTATCAAGGGGGTATGGTGAGGCATCATGGGAGGGGGACAGGGAGATATCAAGAGGGAGGTATGGTGAGGTATCAAGGGGGATATGGGAAGGTATCATCGTCCAAATGAAACTCGCAGACAACAGTTGTCTCTCTGTCTACATTTTAAACAGCAACCTGTGTACACTGGCTTGCCAGGGTACAAAACCACTAGTCAATAATAAATAGCAATAACTGAGCATCAACTATCCAGTAAATTACATACCCAACAATTAAACAACAACAATAAAGCCTAAAATTTCACTGTCAGTTATTAATTTTGGGACCACTTCAAATGCCGCTCAGAGCCCTCAAAGAGTTTAGTATACCAATAATATACTATTTGGAGACCTGTAACCTAGTCAGCTAAAACGTTTTTCTGAAGCAGGGGAAGAAACTCGTAACATTCATTTCTTTTAGTAGTCAGCCACGAGTTATCTCATAGACAACCATCACGAATTCGTAATCTTCGGCGTACTCTCTTCTGTAACCCTTTTTGTACACCTCCCTCCCTACACACTTCTTCTCCTCCTTGTCCAAAGGCCCGGCTCATTAACCTATTAATTAGAACATAACTCAATTGCTCCTTTGGGAATATATTCACAATATTAGACATGAAAATTAATAGTGCTTAGTATACAAACAGTTTTAAAATATTGAAACGAAAGGTTGCATTAAACTTGGGACAAATAATACAGACTTTGATCTCGAGATTACCTGGACTTCCATTTAAACATTCCCAAATTATCTAGAAAACTTAAGCATTCACATATTATATAGAAAACTAAGCTGCAATAGGTTTGGAAAGTAACAATGATCTAGAGTTGAGATAACCTTGACTTCAGAATGACCTTTACCTATACATGTCCTCTGACGTTATTATTAAGCTGGCCCACAGAAAATCTGTGTACCACATACCTCTCCCCCAAAGACCGAAAGTTTTATGGGAACACTGTAGTGTGTTAGTAGTCTATGTAGATGCGCGAGTGGACGATGATTTAGATTGCGAGCGATTGTGTTGTATGTCAAAGCGCGTGAATAATGACGTAGGCCGCATCTGTATGTGAGGTACATTTCTATGTGTGTAGATGCCTGCTTCTGTATCCATGAGAGCTGAGAGCTCAACCTACTATGTTGATCATTGCTAATAAACCAGCGTGTGACAGTTATTAACAGTGTTACCTGTGTTTTCAACTGTGTGTTGTGGGCACAAACAGTATAAACACTACCACATACTCACATTGCTGCGCACATGCAAGTTCAAAATAGTCACATATTTCTATTACAAAACATTACACATAATGGAATGAAGAGATTGCTCACTCAATTTATTGTCAGCTGGTGGTCCATCTTGTTAGACCTTGCAGGGAGATTATTTCTTCTACTTATTGTTTATTTTAAATGAATAAAGTAATTTATCTCTGTATTTACATATATATCTTACTTATTCGGTAAACTACATTGGACACAAGCATTATGCCCAATTGTCTAAGAAGTACAATACACCATTCAAATATATTTTTTAAACTGTATCACAGGCTCAAAGTGCTGAACAAGACAGCTTTAGCATTGTCCACCCCACTTTTTAATAGCTGATAGAGGAAAACGGCACGGTTTTTCACCTCCAGGTCCACATCAGACACCGCCATCTCCAACAGGCCTCCTAACAACAACTGCAGCTCAAATGGGTTGGAAAGGAACATCCTGCTAGTAGCATCAAGAAGCTGAATTTTTAAGTCTCTATCGCTCCAGTCTGGAAACTTGCCAACACACTGTTCAAGAATGGACACAGCTAAGGGTGAATTTTGCATGTGTTCACCAATTAGATTCAGAGCAGCAGCTTTGCCAGCGTCGTCCATAAGGCAGGTGAATCTGTGGCAGACGGTGACTAGCAGGCTATCCCAAAAAGCTTTGTCTGCAACTGTCATGTCCTGCAAGATTTGCACAAAGTTGGACAACACATGTGAGGAACTCTCCACCAAGTTCATCAGTTGCTGTATACATGAAGAAGACAGCTCGGGGGAATGTGAGTATTTCTTGTACGTCTGACTGACAGCCTGGATAGCAGCCAGAGACACATCAGGTGACTCGCTCAGGCAGTAACGACCTAGCTCTTCTATTATAGCTACCACATTTCCTTCAGTCATCAGCTGCAAGAGAATCTGAATCTTTTTTAACTTCAAATATGCTGGGTCTCTGTTGTGGCAGAAAAAAGACTGGTATCTATCACAGAAATGTCCTACAGCTTTCTCTGGAGCTTCAGTGATGATGCAGATGATTTGGAAGCTGAGTTCTGCGTTTGTTGGTGTGAGGTGACTGACCAGCGTGTCCTTGCAGCGCTTGAACACCTCTGGTTGAAGATGAGGGAGGTGGGTCAACACATGCTGGAACAGCTGTAGACAGGTGACGTTCACTGCTGGACTGTTGTGGGTGAGGTGGTCATCCAGGACGTTCATTATACTGAACACTTCATCCTCATCAGCAGGTGAGTATTTGGTGAGAATCCTGAACACCTGGGCCAAAGACCAGGCTGGAAAATCTTTCAGGTGTGCTAGAAGATGATGAGCAATGGGTCTGTTCACCACCACTCCTCCTTCATCTCTCAGCACCTCCTCCAACACCTGAAGACTGGTTGCCACGACAACAGGGTCTGAATCACGGATCATGCTGTAGAGAGCGTCCACTTTCCCAGTGTTTTTCAATGAAGATGGCATCATCTGATAAAGTCTAGAGCAAGCGACCACAGCTGCCCTGCGAACGTACGCATTGTCGTCCTTCAGACCTTTGTCGACCAGTCTCTCCAGGTGCTCAACCACCACCTCTTGCTGAAGTGATGAGAGGGTTTTTAGAGCCTGGCCTGAAACAGATAACATTGAACACATCGATTATCTGAATAAAATTCCGGACTATCACCTAGTGATTTTTGTTTTAATTACTGCATCACAAAATCCAATGGAAATTGGGTGAGTGAATTTTCGATTTCATCAGGTCATTTTCAATATTTAATATTTGTGTTTGGATACAACACCTCACAGGGAGCTGATGCCTACCGAATAATCAACAATGACATACGAAAAGGCATGCGCACCGCAAAGGAGAACTGTATAGAATAGCAATGCCAGGAAATACAGTCTGAACAAGAACAGTAGCAAAAAGGCCTACCAGACTGTGAAGCGGCTGACAAGTGTTAAACAGCCCAAGGTCTCCACGATCCAAAGCAAGTCTGGCATATACCTTACAGTAGAACAAGAAGTCTTGGATAGATGTACAGAGTACTACTCTGACCTTTACAACTACACACCAAACGGAGAAACATCAGTTATAACATGTCCCCAGAACAGAGAAGAAGGAGAAATCCTCCCAATTCTCCGAAAAGAAGTTGAGGCAGCAGTGAAATCATTGACGAAGGGGAAGTCAGCTGGAGTGACAACATACCCGCAGAATTGCTTCAAACAGTAAAAGAAGCGATGATTGACGCCCTTACCATTATCTGGCAGAGTGGGGAGTGGCCTGCACCATGGATCCAGTTGATTGTCATCACTCTTCCCAAAAAGGTAACTTCAGGAGTGTGAAAATTACCACACCATCAGCCTCCTCAGCCATCCCAGTAAGGTCCTCCTAAAAATAACACTCAACAGGTTGAAACACCAAGTTGAACAAATTATAGCTGAAGAACAAGCAGGATTCAGGGCAGGGCGAAGTACCACTGAACAGATTTTCAACCTCAGAATAGTCTGTAAGAAATACTTTACAACACCAACATCTATATCATGTGTTTATATATTTCAAGAAAGCCTTTACCCAAGACTGGCAGGCAGCTCTGTGGGCAACCATGAGAGTGTACAACATCAGCCCTAACATTATTGAAGTCATCAAAAGCCTTTATGACAAAGCTATCAGTGCAGTCCTCCACAACGGCGCCATCGGGAACTGGTTCGGAAGAACAATCTGTCATGGATACCTACTCTCTCCAACACTCTTTAACAACTTCCTAGAGCGCATCAGGTCAGATGCCCTTGCAGATCACGAAGGCACAGTCAGCATAGGGAGTAATCTCCAACCTCCGTTTTGCGGATGACATTGATGGATTGGCTGGAGAGGAACAAGAATGTGAAGAGTTGGTACATAGGCTTGATGCCACCTCCAGAACCTTTGAAATGGAAAGAAGTGCAGAGAAGACCAAAATGATGACCAACAACACCAATGGCATCACCACGGATGTCAAAATCCAATCCACAAACACAGTGCATAGCTTCAAATATTTAGGACCCACTGTATCAGACAGACAATGGGTTCCCAACAGGAAGTCCTCTTTAGGATCACACAGACAACTGCTGCTCTGACAAGTTGAAGCCCATTTGAAAAGACAGGATCATCAGTCTACACTTCAAGGTAAGGCTGCTGCGCTCCTTTGTCATCTCCATCTTCCTATACTCTTGCGAAACATGAACCCTAACAGCAGATCTACAAAAAAGAATACAAAGCATGGAGATGAGGTGCTACACAAGACTTATGGGGATTTTTTATACCCAGCACATCACCAACTACGAAGTCCCACAGACCATCACACAAGCAATTGGACAACACGATGACATGCTCACAGTGGTGAAGAAACGGAAACTCCGATGGTATGGCCACGTCACCAGAGCATCAGTCCTTGCAAAAACCATCCTGCAAGGCATGGTGCAAGGAAGCAGCAGAAGAAGAGAGAGACAGAAAAAAAGGTGGGAGGGCAAAATTCCAGAATGGACTGGCCTGACACTGAGTGAAGCCATGAGAGTTGCTGAGGACAGAGAAAAATGGAGCACGTGGTTAAACAATCATCTATGATGCCCCAACGACCTTTGAGTTATGGGATAGGATAAGATAGGAATAGGACAACACATCCTTGTGTGCCTTACTCACAGGAATGCAAAATTTATTGTAGTCGTATGAACCTGATGTGGTTATGGTTAAATATAGTATACATCCAAACTGATACCACTTGGCAAACTGCTTGGATTCACCCTATGCTATCCTATCCCGTAACTCGGAGGTCGTAGAGGCACCACAGATGATCATTTAACCAGCGTACACCATCTTTCTCAGTCCTCAGCAACCCTGATGGCTTCGCTCAGTTTCAAACCAGTCCATTCTCGAATGTTGTCCTCCCACCTCTTTTTCGGTCTCCCTCTTCTTCTACCTCCTTGCACTGTGCCTTGCTGGATGGTCTTTGCAAGGTCTGATGATCTGGTGATGTGGCCATACCATCGGAGTTTCAGTTTCTTCACCACTGTGAGCGGGTCATCGTGTTGTCCAAGGGCTGGTGTGTCACACTTATAGAAATAAAAATGGTGATTTGTCTTCTTACCTCTCACCATAGGATTGCTGTCCTCAGCATCATGTATGAGTGTGTTGATGGCAAGGAGGACTATCTCTGTGTTGTTTTGGCTGTACTGGACCAACAAATCACCTGACACTTTCTTCACCAGCTGGTCTGGGTGAGCCAAAATCTTCACCACCTCAGGCAGCAAAGGCTCAAGGTCCACATCTTTGTTAGAAAGGCTTACAATCTGCAAAAATGAGGTAAACTCAAAAGTCACACCAAGAACCCGCAGAAATAAGGTAGACAAAAATACTTTTAGTTGTGATTGGCTCGCTTATGAAAGAGGGGACCGGAGTTAAATGGTAGCATCCTGGACATAATCGAAGCTATCCTCCTGGGTTAAAGATGAAAATAGGACAGATCTATCTCTCCTTTTCTGCTGCCAATGGTTTATATTTGTGCAATGGTGCCATAGATACAGACGTCCATTTGGCTGTGTTCTCAGCTCGTCAGTGTATCAGCTGGGCTTGCTGAAAATCAAATGTCTGATTTCCAATAGCACTGATGCTTGAGTGAAGTCCAGGGGTGAAGCATCTTCATGAGAAACAAATATCCACAACATCAGATTTTATAAATAATTCTGGATAGTAAGTCTCTTTTCAAAAGGTAGGCTCCTTCCAATTTCTGTTGCCCGACAGCCATATATATGTTTGGCATGAAGATGCTTTACCTCCGGACTTTATTCAATCTTCGTATGCTATTAGAAATCAGGCACTTGATTTTCAGCAAGCCCAGCTGATACTCCGACAAGCTGAGAACACAGCGAAATGGCCACCTGTATCTATGGCACAACTGCACAAATATAAACCTCTGGCAACTGTGAAGGGAAGACAGATCTTTCTTATTTTCACCTTTAACCCAAGTGGATAGCTTTCAATAAAATTATGTCCAGGATGCTATCATTTAACTCAGGTCCCCTCTTTCATAAGCGAGACAATCACAACCTACAGTATTTTTGTCTCCCTTATTCATTCTCTCCATCATTATAACCCTGAGAAATAATGTACATTCAAAAGTCACACTTCAAGAATCAGCAGAAATAAGGTAAACTCAAAAGTTATTCTGAGTGTCAAGGGATCTATCGCTTAAAAATAAAAATCAGGCTCAGGCCTACATTTATAAGATACAGTTTACATTTTCTATATTTGTTGTAGAACAATATAGGAATATAATATATTCAATTAAATGTTCATGCTTTGAACAGGATTCATTATGCTTGATAAATTTATGAGGATAGTGTGTATTTATTAAAAAACCCACCTTTGGCTGACCTTTTTCCACTAGTTAACACTAAGGCCAACCAAAAAAAGTCTGTTTTTGGTATGCCCACCGACTCTAATTTTTTGGTCCGACCCTAAACTATTTGAGGGTATCGTCTTGAAAAAAAAAAGCCAAAAAAATTCTCACCTACAGTGGAAAAGGTGTAAAAAAAAAAAAAAAGAAACCTACCTTTTTTTCCACCTATTAGTGTTACCGTAAACAGATTTCTTTTTTTGTGTGTTGTTTTTGCCTAACAGTGTTACATTGGAATGTATACATGTACCTTGCTTTACTATCTAAAAACAGGATGGCAAACCTACTTCGTTCTAAAAGTGGAATCCGGCTGCAGCCTGAACCACAGGCTCGGAAATCTCCTCTTGCGTCTTTGTAACTTCATAGTGAATCATACTCTCTCTTCCTCTATCTAGTATTGTAGTGAAGCCTGCGAGTAAGTTAGTTAGTTATTCATTGCTTACAGTTACAGGGTCCAGCGGACTGCAAAGAGCCGAATCAGGACCACAAAATCAAGACCATAACTTCACTGAAAGAGGACTTGCCCCTGATCCGCATAAAAGATCTGCCAAAACAACCCTAGTGGTAACACTGAAGGCACACCACCATCCTATGCAGGGGACGCTGAGGCTAAACTCAATTTATCGAACCCCGTTTACAAAAACAAAATAGAATATAAACATCATTATAAAATATCAACAGGTCAAAACACATACATATAAAATGCCTTCATTGCCAAATAATAACATCATAGGAAGCCCCAGTGACCACCTGGAAGAAAGCATCCAATGAAAGCAATATTCCCAAGCTGATCCAACAGACCTCACACACAAATGAGGAGTTTTGTCCAAGAAGAGTTTTCAAGAAAAAAGGTAGGTGACTGGTCTAGCGAAGAAGAAAGTATAATAGATTGATAGAACAGTAGGAATGAGAAAGAACAAAGGAGAAAGACAGCGACAGTGGGAATTTAAAGCACTACATTTCCAGAAAGTGGGGATACTATTTATAGTAAGTATACTGAACTCCCCGGCACCTCCACGGGGGACCTACTCGTAAGCTAGAGCACTGCTCTAAGCCTGTGCCTGAACAGTGAGTGCAGGCATCATTCCATCAGTCTGATCAGAATCTTGAAGATCTTGCAGCCAAACTGTGGTGGAGGTTTGCATAAAATTAAAATAATAAGTAAACAACAGAAACTGTATATTAGGCCTACTATACAAATACTACTTCACTTGAAGTAGATATTATAGTGATATTGAAAATAAGATAAGCCTGTGAATAAACCAACATACCTGTGTCAAAATGCCTTTCAGCTGGAATGGGTCGCCATACCTTATGCATTCCTGAAGTTCTCTTTTTAGTGATTGAATCTCTCTCCTCATGAGAGTCACCATTTTGGACAAGTCACGTGATGAAAAGCCTAAGATTAACAACTCTGTCCTAACAATATTTCAGGTTTTGCTCTCGATTGTTTCCCTTGAGTAGTATTTTATTCCGTTTTTATTTTACATTTTACTAGTTACAATGTAGTACATGTTTTCAATTAAGAAGCTGGTACAGTTATGACGAAATAAATAAGTTATTAAAATGATTATCACGTGATGGAGGAATGATTTTACCATGTTCACAGGCTCAGAATTCTCTTCCTTGTCTTGGTAACTTTGCCCTTTCTTTTCCTCTATCTCTTAACCAACATTTGTGTATGAATATTTTTGTGATGCCTACTAGTTAGTGCTCTGGGCCTGTGGTTTGTTCAACAGATGTTTCTTCTAAAATGTTATTTATAATTACTTTGCTTGTTGTATGTTGCAGCCCTTGTTTTCTGTGTGAATGTTAGAATAACAACAAAACAATGAAGAAATTATAAATTCAGGTTTGGGAGAATTTGCAAACTGGTGTATTTATTGATTTTTCAACACATTTGCACTATAATGATTACAACAAGATTATTGCTGATAAACAAAAGCAATAGTTATGAAAAGCTCTCCTGAACATAAAATGATGATCTTTTTTTCTTGAAATGGTAAAATGTACATACATATCATTATCAGAATACAAATTCTCCATGGCTCATATCAAAATAAATATACATGACAATTACAATATCTAAACACAGATACATAATTGAAATAATAATTACAAATGTGAATTAGGCATGTAAAGAAAAAAAAAGAGCTTTAAAAAAAGGAAAATACACAATTGTGATTAATTTATAATTTATTACATTGTATGCAATGAAATGAATATAATACAGGTCTAAAAAGACAATAGTAATAATGATAATAAATTAGTACATATTGCAAAATAACAACAAAATGGAAACATAACAAAATAGTTTCAATATGATTCAACTCTTAAAAGGATTAATTATAGTAGTAGTAGTAGCAGTAGTAGTAGTAATAATAATAATGATCCATAACTAGTCAAAAAGAAACAATTGCTAGTCAATCACACATTATCAATCAAGTTCAATATTAATATAAAAACGATTACAAAGCAAGAGAAAAACAGCAGACAATATTATTATTTATCAGGAATCATACTCTAAAATCATCCCAAACTTTCAAAACCACATAAAACGTTTCCAAGACTAATAAACACATATTAGATTGCTGAAATTTACCACAAATCATTAAAACTGCACGATTCGGGCATTTTTGCAATGGGCTTTTACTTCCTTCAGCAAGGGAAATAACTAATTTCTGGTGACCATGACAAAACGAAAATACACTGACGACAAAAAAAAAAAAAAAAAAAAATTAATTTAGAGCGCCTCCACTCTATCATCCGAATTGTTCTTGTCATTTTTGCTTGTTTTGTTTGAATCCAAGGAGCAGAGATTGTGCACTCTGTCAAAATTCACAAACTTTCAAAAAACCAGACACTTTATTAAGTTTTCAAAGACTTTCCAAAAACAGTTTCTCCCAAACTTTCAAAGACCGTAATTCAATTCAAGATTTATTCGCCCTGTTCGTGTACAAATATGATCAAAGTTCAATGATAAAACAAAACAAAAAAAACAACACTAAAACTTTCATATAGTGTGGTCATGTCGTTTTGTGATGATCTTTTAAACAGAGAAACTGCAGACTATATTTACAAGGGTAATATAACAGCTGTAAATTTTCCGACCAACAACTAAAATGATTTGTCTACAGTTACTGTACATTTGCATTGAAAGCATGCATTTTTGCAAGACTTTGCTTTGGCACACTATGCCAACAACCAGCTGAAGCCACATGCATACATAAATTACACTATGTACAATTTACAAAAAGCAAGAAAGCCTACATCAGGTGACAACAAATTGTGAAAACAGACATTATTTAAAATAATTACAGACAAGTTCACCTTCAGTCAATATACAACTTACATCTGAATAAACGGTATTCATTTAATCATACGTATGAAAACAACAACATTCATAATAATCAACAAAATAAGGGATTTAAGTAAATAGTTTTTATCCTCCCATGGATCAGACTGTACAGTGCTATGAAGAGTAGGTCTTGAATAACATGAATTATAATAACTTCTTATTTTCCTTGCAAACGATGAGAAAACATCTCTGACGAAGCTTTTTACACAATACATTAACAGGCATCTCCTTTTACGTTGAAGTAAACAAATCTTCCTAACATCACACAATTCTTATCAAAATATTCTTCATATTTGTGTTTAAAAAATGTAACAACAACAGTAAAAAGCAATTTCAACTATTTTGAAAGTACTATAATCTATACTGATATTTATGTTCTCAAAACGAGTACCGACTGTAAAATTATATTTTAAAGAAAACTTCAACAACCAACATTACTATGTGAGTAGGTGGAATATTGCTACATCAGTACATGGCTCACAATAAGAGGATGTATTTGTGAAATTAATAAATTATAACAAGGGGGTGTATTTGTGAAATCAATGAATTATCAGTACTTCCGATCAAACAATTATAATAAATTTTTTTAAAATCAAAGCAGGCAACCAAGCACTTTTAATAAAATGATGTAATCAATGCTTGACAAAACCACATGATCATAACACACACACAAAACAAAAACAAAAAAGAAAGAAAGAAGGAAATTAAGGAATTAATGCATTGCATAAATTACTTTTCATATATTTGATTACAGGGAACAGACCCGGATGCTTGAGACACACACAAAAAAAAGACATATAATCTTTAGTTCTTCACACATCTATTTCACCAACAAAGCTTATTGACTTCACTTTTTCTTTTTCAGGGCTTCAAACCTGCGTGTTAGGTCATCGAAGTCAACATCCTCACCCCCAGCAGAGGTCCCACCGACCGTCCGACTCTCGGGCAAGCTGTTGTTTGGCACAGTGGGTAGGTCAGGAAAGTCATCCATCTTGGGAGGGGGGCCAGGTGGCCTTGGCTGGTGGTGGACAAAGCCGGCAGGTGCGGGATAAGCCGGTCTGGGATTATCGTACAGATCATTGAAGTTGGGGGGAGGGCCAGGCTTCTCATCAAGACGTGGTGCCTGATATGGGTATGGTCCCGGATAGGAAGCTGATGGGCCCTGAGGTGGGTGGGCACCTGCGGGTGGAGTGTTAGGGAGTGGTGGTGCTGATGATCCTCCTGTTGGATATGGAGCCTGAAAAAATTTGGATGAGGTAATATCATAAATTAAACAGTATGCAACATACTCTAGCATATATGTATTGTCATGCATAGATGTTCAGGGTGGAGAACAACTGAATCAAGAAATCTCTGAAATCCGGCCGGGGCCCAGGGGCCAAGCCCCGGTATTCGCCCCCTGGAAGAAAATGAATTTATGCAATTTTGAAAGTAATTTAGGGCCTCTCCTGAAAGCAAAAAGTAAACATGAATAGAAACAAAAAACAACAAAAAAAGAATGTTTTATGCACATGTCTTTCAAAAACGTTAAGAATCTTGATTTGTAGGCCTAACAAAGTTTGAGGTCCACCACTGTTACACACAAACTCCACATTTCCAATTTTACTGGGCACACGTTTGTCTATTTTTTAGCTGTAAACAGGCAAGAATTTTTATAATTTTATAGATATTTAGGGGTACGTTAGTAAAAACACCACATCTTAGGTATTAGTGACTAGTGTATAGATTTAAATGAAATAAAATGCAAAATGAACAGAAATAAATTCTATTTTGATTATCTACCCTTTTTATACTTCTCTTGTCATGTCTTGTTTTTTATTACTCCATGTGTATACAAAAAAAAAAAGTTTTAAAAAGTCCAAAAAAGCCCCCTCTTCTTCACTTTCATGCCAGTCTGAAAGATCGTATGCATGCACACTACTGACACTAATTGTCTAACGACTAATGTCAGTACCGATTCCAACCAAGTCCATTTCTCTCACTTTAATGTCTGATAAATGGAAGCCTGTAAACTCCCCTTCATCAGTCGAAGAATCCAAACCATCCATTTTAGGCACACACACAAGAAAATTTGAAAAAAAAAATCGAAAAATGAACGCATCACAGAGAAAACTTGTGGAAATGCAGTCGAATGTTTTCACAACATAATACACCGGAAGTCAATTGCCGGAAGTCTCGCAATCTTTCAAACAACGCGAGAATATAACCACATGGTTGATACGGACGCTTTTGGACGTTTTGCCTGTTTAGACCTTCGGCCGCTTTTGGCCGTTATGCCCAGTAAAGGGTAGCCCCTCAACTTCTCACACTCGGAACTCAATATTTTTTTCTCGGAAATGCAAATGCTTTCCGCGGAAATCCGCGGATTCGCGGAGAGTTCTCCACCCTGGATGTTACATCAATCAAATCCCACACTGCAGGCAGCTTCCCCAGGTCTAACCCCATGCCATGATGAATTATTTTAAATACCTATGCTCCTCCTATAAATTTCTTGGCAAATGATTTATTTATATTTAAGCTTGAGCAAGCAATGAAACCTGCTATATATTAGACTTAGAGCAAAACAATTTGTTTTGTCTTAAAAAAATGTCTTAAGCCTTCAATGTGTAAAAACTCAACAAATCACAATGTATGCAGACCATTATGAGCAATAACTACAGATAAATTAATAGAGGGATAAGTTCAGTACCTGAGGCTGTGCAGGGGCTGCAACACCCATGCCTCCACTAGGGCCTCCACCACTACCATTCTTGGCCCTGTCAGCGTCAAAGTCAATCAGCAAATTTTCCGCCATCATGATCTCATCCTTCTCCATGATAGAAACATCTGGCATGAATGGAACGTTGTAGGACTTGGCGATCTCCACCATGTAACGTTCCACCAGGGTTTTGGGTGGAGCCTGCACTGACAGCTTGTGCATCACCTTCTCGCTGACATTACTCAGCTGGTTAGAGCGGCAGGCCACTGCAAATTCTTTTCCGTACTTGGCGGCAAACTCATCAGCTATGGGTTTAAACTCCATGATGTCTGCCTGCAATCGTGGCGTTGCCCAGATCAAGGAAGCAATGGCTTCCTCCAGTCCTGGATCCAACTCTCTGCAAACAGACAAAGGAAAAGACAGTTAAACTGATAATTAAAATCTACTCTAGTATAAGTCATAGTATACACTTGACATTATTTATAGTTCATGCCAATGTGTCTGGTTGGGTATTGCGCAACTAGCGCAATAAAACTATATCAAGAGGGCACATACCCACCAATCTCGTGTGGATTGGACTTTTATCATTAACGTCCAATCCGCACGAGATTGGTGTGTATGTGCCCTCTTGATATACTTTAATCATGTTTTACTGTCTACTGTTTACTGTTGTTATACTGCCCTTTATCGTCTTGTAACATTTATATGTGACACCATGTGTGAATTTCTCTGTGATTGACTCATTAAGATAATAAAGTAATTGTATTCGTATTATAGTTTATACATTGACCATTGTTGAACACTTTTTAACTTCTTTCAAAAATTTATGTGGTACATTTAGACGAATACAACAGCAATCTATGTATGTTAACCTCAATATATTTTAAATTTTAATATACACAATAACACTCTGCATCAATTGATTTAATGAATTACTAGAACATTGGTATTGCTTGGATTTGAAAATAGATCAGCAAGTGAGTAAAAAAAACAGAAAATAAACAAAAATGTTACATACTTTTGTGTTTGGATCAAGCCGAATCTTGCCAGCAGTAGATCACAGTACATTTCAAGCAATTCCATGGCTTCTACAAGATAATCCTCTCGAATAATATGTTCCACTCTTATTCTTGCTCTGTCCTCTTTCCCATTGCTGATGTAGTCTGCTATTTCTTTCCGGGCTTTCAGAGCCAGCTCTGTCTTCTTCTTTTCCAAAAGTTTCAAGCGATTGATAGTCAATCGCAAGTTTGTTTTCAACTTATTGTAGTTTGGTCCGCTATGAAACATCTTGCCTGTTTCAAACACTGGCAACTTTTGTCCGACGATTATTGAAATAGGAAGCAAACTGATCGTGATCCTGAATCACCTGTGTCGATCTATTTTTACATACGTTCTTCGTCACAAGACTCTGACCAAAGTGGTGACGTCATGTATATGTGCAAGAAGTTGCTGCCGATTAGTTATTTTCTCAAACAAAGGAAGAAATATACTTTAATTTTAAATAGTATGCAAAATTATATATATAATTCAACACACACACTCAAACACACAAATGAAACAACCGAATAAAATGATTGATTATATGTAAGATTTGTACATTTAGACAGTCTGTGCGAGTCTACACTTATTAAAACCACATGGTAGTCGAGCCAAAGAAAAAAGTAACCTAAAGACGCGTTAGAAAGAAAAAAAAGGATTGTTCTTCATTTATAATGCAAATATTTTAAGTGTTCGATTGAAACATTGTTTACAGTCACAATGGAAGACAAACAAGATGAAAAATGCGACCTATCAGCCTGGAATGTCTTTACAGCGCTTGATCTCATGTGCAAAAGAAATCCAACGTGCTCGACAGAACTAAGATCTTTTTTGGCTAAACAGGTACATGTTGTTATTAAAATTATTTAATTATTTCTTACTGACAGTGTTTGTTAAAGGCAAAATTGTTCAGTAACTGCAGGGATTTCGTCTGTTTTAGCTGCATTAGAATTGATTTGCACATATGATATCTAATTAAATTATAATATTACACAGTGCTGACACTGTGACAGTGTCACTCAATCAGTCAATGTCGAGTAAAGCGCCCAAGAAACTCAATAATCTAGTTCTTGAGGGTAAATTTATATTCATTAAATATTAATGCAGTACTTATTAATATGTCACATTTCCCTGCCAGATTGTATGTACTCTTCTGTTCTGACATGAAATCTCTTCTTCTGTAGCCTCATGTCGGCCATTTTTATTGCAGTGCAGACAAGTGAGCATTTTAAATTAATTTAAAATTAAAGAAAAAGGTTTCCATTTTACAGGCTTGTCTTAATTTGGATGACTTTGTTTTAAAGATGGTTAGATAATTTCTCATTGTTATAATGTAGCACAGACCAATGATTTTCTCTAAAAAGTAAAATAATGTAGGCTAAAAAAAATTTGGGACGACTTCTTTTTCAGTTTTTGATGTTCAAATTATCATATCAGTTGAAATAATTATACTAATTAAGTAATTTTATAATCAAATAAATTTAATTATTATATATATTTTTTAAATTAAACAAAGTGGCTATAGCTTTTCATTTTTCTTTTAAAAAATGCATTCCAGTGAAGGCACAACTAAACCAGTGGCCTCTATCTGGTTTAATTATTCCAGAATATTCCTTGCATTAACACTTAGCCTGCTGACATGTTTTTCCTGCTCTGTGCTAAAGAAAATTTTGACTTACGATTAAAAACACACATGCCTTATTATATATGCCATTGTTGCTAAACTATTACACCTAGATATATCAAATCAAAGGAAATTGAATAAAGATTCCAAAAAACAGACACAAAAAAGTGTAAGATTGTTGGTTTGTACAATTATGGGATGGAAAGTTAGGGGCATGAGCAAACAAATTCACTCTCACTCAACTGCACACCCATTCTTGAAGTCATACGCAAAGAATTGCAGAATAGAAATAAGATTTATTACCAAAAATTATGAGAACCAAAATGGACTGTAATCAAAGCCTGATAAATAAAGAAATAGTCTGTGTAAAAGGCAAATAATATTATTATAGATCTAGTGAAAATAAAGTTTTTTTTCACCTACCATCGTCTGCTAAAGATTGTAGGCGGCGATCTTCTTCTTCGTCCGAATCGTAATCCCTCCCTCCAGCCTCCGTCAAATAAACATCATCACCCGCATCAAAATCTTCATCCCCACTATTATCATCAAAGTTTTCTTCCTGAAACATTTGCGCCACCTCTTCTGCCGTGTATGTTCTGCATGCCATGATGGCGACGAACGAGGCGGAAAATTTCACCAGCAACAAGTGCTTCGCTGCATGCTTTTTGTTTGAAAATTACCTCTAAACCAAAAGATTTTTCTGCTGAATTCTATAAACATATCTTTACCTGGTTTTATAAAGTAAATCCTAACCTATCACAAAAATTTCATCACGATTGGTTGTCTTTTTTAAATAGTAAGTAACGATACATCGAATGTGTTTGCAAATTGTTTTGTCACTTCCTGTCGAGCTAGCAGACAACTATTTGCATTCAACTATACTTAATTTCTTCTCTAAAATTATTCATTTACTGGTAACCTTTCCATCTCATCAACCAACAAAAAAGTAGCTATCTTAGTACAACTAGGCGATGGTTGCAATGACACCGTTTGGGATAAGTCTAGGCAAAATTGGGTTCAATAACTCTTGCATTTGGACCGTGCTTTATTATGGCTTTACTTAAGACATAAGACAATTTATTTCGCTTCAATTTTTACATGGAAGAAATCTTGGTGCGCATGGGGTACTCAGATGTGTATAATTATATGTAATTCGCTTATGTTTAAGTACAGAAGAAAAGCACACAATTTAAAAAAAAAAAGCAATACTGAATGACAAACGCAATCATACATACACATTCTACCTGCATACAGCCTTTGACACTAGGGTGGTTAAATCCTTGGAACGTTTATTAAAAAATATACTTACTTAATGAACTTAATCAATGGTGCTTGCCTTGTGTTTCACTTTCAGATATGGAACAAAAGCGACAGGCAGACCATTTTGACAATTCTCTCCAAGCTGTTTTTCAACTTCACCTGTGTGTCTGATATTGGAATTTTCTTTAGACCTTTGATTTTAGACATTGCACAGAGGACTAAGGCATCGGTGCTCAAGGAAGGTCATGCCAATCATCGCCTTCAGAGAAAGCTTGTTGTTGCACTTGGCATTGTGCTGCCTGTTTGCCCAGAGCTGGAAAGGTTTGTGGCAGATATTTTGTTGCTAGTACTAGCGTAAGATTTTGGGATAATATTTGTCACTCATGTGGGTGAAATTTGGGTTGCCGAGCATTGCCTCCCATTACATTACATAATTGTTGCTTTAGGTCCAGCGGACTCTTCCGAGCCAAATCAGGACCGGACAACCCCCAATCCGCATAAAAGATCTGCTGAAACAACCCTAGTGGGAAAACTGAATGCCCTCCACCAGCCAGTCACTTTACAATAAAGACATCCCACGCAGGGGACGGCTGAGGCTTTACCCCAACTAATCAAACCCCCGTTTACAAAAACAAAATAGAATACAAACATCATTATAAATTATCAACAAAACACATACATATAAAATGCCTACATTGCTAAATAATAACATCATAGGAAGCCCTAGTGACCATCTGGCAGAAAGCGTCCAACATTCCCAAGCTGATCCAACAGACCTCATACACGAACAAGGAGTCTTGTCCCGGAAGAGTTTTCAAGAAAAAAGGTAGATGACTGGTATAGCGAAGAAGACGATAGTATAGCAGATTGATAGAACAGAGCAGGAATGAGAAAGAACAAATGAGAAAGACAGCGACAGTGGGAATTTAAAGCACTAAATTTCCAGAAAGTGGGGATACTATTTATACTGAAACCCCCGGCACCCCAACGGGACATAATGCTTGCTGAGTGTTTTTGTATCTGGCACAATCCGGTCTATAACATGATCATCAACATCCTTAAATGGAATGCATACGGGTACATGTGTTTATACATTAAAAGTCTTTTGTTGGCTTATAATTCTGATCTTATTTCGTAGCAGGGACTACTTTCTGTCAGTGACGTCAGGAGTTTATGTGGCTCATTAGTATGCAGAAGTCAAAGGTCTCAAACCCATGCCCCATGGTTTATCAAAACAGGCTGAAAATGGGAATATACACTAGTTTTCAGAATTGGAGAATAGTTTTAGGCAAAGTACTGGAAGTGGATGAAATTCTGTGTGCAATGCCAGTCGCTTGTGTATGAACCAGAAGTGAGTAAAATGATATGAAAACAAAGTTAAATGACGCGTTACAAAAGACCTCCATTTCAGTATTTGTGGATTTTGTTCTGTTTCAGGTTTACTTTGGAGTTTATCAAAACGTACAAACCATTTGAGCAGCAAAAGGATGGTGAACCACAGAAAAAGAAATCAAAGAGAGACAAGGTAAAAAAAAAAAAAAGCATTTCTTTCTTTGGTATTGATTTGATTGTTTTACTTCATTGTATTGTGACTTCTAAGTTCAAACAATCAGTTATAACTACAGTGACTGGACGCTCATGGATGGATGTCTTTGTACCTTGAAACTTGGACTTTTGAAAGAATTATGTGTGCTGTTGTCTTCTCTGATCCAATCCAGTCCTATGTTTAGTTGTAAAAGGTTCAATTCTGTTCCAAGAAGACATGCTTTGGGTGGTCTACAAGTTATTATCTTTTTTCTACAGGTTGGAGATTTGGAGTGGTGCCGTGCAGTGTGCAATCTGGCGTCACATTTGTCAGACCCCAGCAGTGTGGTCAGTGTCAAGCTGATTGCAGACCACCTTTCACATCAAGATTCTTTAGTCAGATGGTGAGAGTCTTACTTCTTTTTGCCTTTGGGGTTTAAGATTTATTGGACAAACAAATGTCTGTTCACGGTATAACGACCGACCCTAATTCTTTGGCTAGTCCCTAAACTTTTTTTTGGGAACATCTCGGATAAAAGAAAAAAAAGCCAAAAACATCCGCACCCAATGTGAAAAAGGTAATGGAAAAGTAGGCCGACCAACTTTTTTTTTTCCCTGTGTTAATGTATACAGACATTTTTTGGGCCTTAAATGTTTTAAACTACTGTTAAATCACACAAGGTTTACTGGAAAAGATACCATTACAACAGTGCTTGGACATACATGTACTTTTGTCATTGTGTGAATAAAGTTTAGAAGTTTGTAAGCACATTTTGTGAAGATGAAGTTTAAAAATTTCTATGGCTTGCTTCTGGTATGCACCTGAAGAACAAACAAAAAAAATACACAAATGTGTGATTCTCCACTGTTGGTGACTAAAAACCAGGAAAATGAAATACATTTTCAAAATCCATGAAAACTTGTTTTAATGTGCTTTTTAGAAAGCTGGAATAGTAGAAAGTATGGAAATGTATTCAAAATACCAGTGGCAAGCGTACTCTAAAAGAACATCAAGGCATTGATGTGAATGTGTGACTGCATGATATATAACACTGTTGCAACAAAATAATTTTTGTAAGTCCAGAGTGGTAAACTATCATATACACTATGTTTGTATGTATTTTTATTATATTTTAACTGTCTAAAAAGGGCATTGACATACGTGTGAAAAAACCAGAGTGTGTGGATAGGTGTTTGAAGGAAAAGATGAAGTGTAAGAGTACGCAAGTGATTAGATTTATAGAATGTATATATAAATTTAGTATTGATTTTTAGCTCTGTTAAATGTTATAACATGACTGTTTTTAATTATATGTTTTATATGCCTGAAATACATTGCTGTGAAGTTCCTTATGGGATAAAGATTTGTTGTATTGTATTGTATGACAGTGTGGCACCAGTGTGCTATTACATCATTATTTTGAATGACCACATGAAGCTAACATGTCTGTGGTGAAAGGTCTTAGGAAGCATGAATCATGTGATAGACAATAGAATGTAAAAAGTTTAATCAGTCTTGCACAATCAGAGCAAAAAAACTGTGACACCGTAACGCTGTTACACCAGACGGGATATTTTATCTTAAACAGGTAATTCTGGACCTAGAAGTAAGTAATGCCTAAGAATGGTTATTATACAACTAAAGACACTGTTATAATGTTTGGGACAGATTGTACCTAAATGGGTGTGTGCATAGTTATTTTTAGTTTCAGCGTAACAACATTACATGTGACCCCAAAATCTCAACTAACGCAAAAGAGACACACTAGCTTTCATGTTTTTAAATCCATTTAATGAAGTGAAACAATATTTTGGTTTCAATTTAGTGTGAAACTCACAAGATATGTATTTTTAATAAGATAGTGGAGTCTTAATTCGAAAGAAGGGATCTCAAGCGCATCATGTGACGCTACGTGAAATTGGTTGTAAAGTGTAAGCTTTTCAACACATTCCAAGAATAAAATTAAAATCAGAATTTTACACTAAATTTACACCCAAAAATATCTATAGTTAATGATAAAGTTATAAATTGTATTTGTACTCGCCAGAATCAATCGGAAACCTCTCAAACGATGATAAACATTATATTTAAAACACGTGTCGTACCGTGCGCATCCGGTTTTATTACTGGCAAAATGTGTGACGCCTCCACAAGTTTTGTGTTCTACGTTAAAGACTGCTTATTATTCAACGTAAAACTTCACTAAATCTCGTGTAGTTTATAAAACCGGTAACAGTTGCAATCAATCGATAAAGTGGTTGTTTATTTTTGGATTTGAATTTTCCACATAATCATCGTGACTCCAACATATAAATCAGTCCCACAAAATTATTGAGAGGTGATAAATATAAAAAAATTTGTACCAATTTACTTGTTGATACAAATTGCTTTGTCTGTACAGTTGACTTTTTTTTTTTCGCTCGAAGGTACGCTCTAGGAAAAAGTTTTATGTCAGCCGTGACACCGCTTGTCATGCACGTTAGGGTACCTTTGCGTTCGTTTATTACAAATTGCAGTGTTATTTACACTCGGCAGATCACATTGGGCAATAAAATAAAGCATTTATGTTTGTTTTTAAAGCAAAATATAAAATCAGCATGCCTGTTTCTTTCAACAGTTCAAGGTTTTAGTGAGGTGGTGTTGCCTTTCCGTATTTTTACCACCATTTTGACTTGATTTACTTCATTTTTATTTATTTATAAATACATATACCCAAATAAAAAAACTTCTTTGTGCTAACAGTGTTTCTTCAACATATATTTAATACAGTAAATGATATTTAGTACCAAGAAGATTGTTTATTTAATTGTTATTGAGCGTGAATGTGAGTTACCCCACTTGGTAACCAACAGTAGAGAATCAGTCAAATATATGAATGTTGGGTTTTGTTGTAAGATTGCTGGATTTTGTAGTACACTATGACTATGTGATTACAAAATTTTAGAGTAAAATCCCAACTGACAGACTGTACCATTGGTGATAGTATTCTAGAAAGCTACTGACTGCACAATACTGTTTGATTTGAACTTTGTTCCTTATTGTTTGTCAAACCAGGTATGCTGCTATGTGTCACTGCAAGTTGATTGGGATTCCAGAACAGCTGAGGAGCCAGTTCCTAAGACAGTACTTCTCTGTGCAAGAAGAGCAAGAACTTGTCCACAGGTACATCATCTGTTTGTAAAGTGTTACTTTGTTGAAAGTGTGGTCATTTAATGGGCAAAGTTTCTTGTAACCTTTTGTGTGGGTAGAGGTTTTGGAGAGGTCTCCCACCTTTTTTTTTTTTTTTAAAGCAAAGCCAGCTTGAGTGTGATGCCTATCTCTTCCCATCCCCACCCTCTCACCCTTCTCTCATCCTTTGCAGCTTAGCCTTCCTAAGGTTTTAAAGAGGGCCAGGTACCCAATTACAGCAGGGTGGACTGGAGAAATTTCTTGCACAGAGGTGCCAACCAGTACAGATTGACCTTATTTAATTCCGGGCGAAGTGAATTAAATACGGAAATACGGTAGCTTTTATAAAAATACTGAGAAGAAGTTGCCAATCGTTTATCTTTGCCAGCGGTGCTTCTGTACCGGTTTCTGGTCTCATAATAGTACTCCTGCACTCACTGAACGTCGCTGTGTTCAACAAGCTGATTTTCATGGTGATTTTAGAGTAAAACAAGTGTGGTGTTCAACAATCTGATTTTCATGGTGATTTTAGAGGACTGAAAATAGCCTGCTGTTTCAGAGGGAAGCCTGTCGTTACTTTATAGTGTCATAGGATAGGTTTTGCGAGAAAAAAAAATACTGACAAGTGTTAAAAAATACTGACAAACGGGTCCAGAAATACTGACAAGAAGATTAGGGGGTTGGCACCTCTGCTTGCATGTTTGTTTCTTTTTTTGTGTGATCTTGTCTAAGCACTAACATCTGCAACTTTGCTTAACTTCCCGAAACATTATTTCTTACCCATTTGGCTCATCGCACTACCTTAGTAACATTATCACTGTTTTAAAGACTGTTGCTTAGATTGTATTTTGTTGTATTATTGCAGGTGTTACCAAGAAAGACGTGAAACAGAAAAACTGATGCACGAAGGCCTCATTGCGGTGAAACTAGAAACTCTGGAATCATCTCAGACGCACACTCGCTGCCAGTTGCTGCCATCAGATCTAGACCGCAGTGTTGTCAGTGTTACTGGAGTACTGTTGCCTAGACTTCCTGGGGATGAAAAATCTTCCAATGATGATCCAGCTACTCATGTAAGTTTAGGTCTTTTGAACGCTTTTAGTCATTATCATCACTGTCTTCATCAGCATAGTCATGAAATTTCAGGTTAATTTAAAAACAGGTTAATTTATAATGACTAATACATTCCGCTTGTTTGTCACAATCTTATGCTGCTTGAAACTGCTGCTACAAAGAGCACTGCAGTAGAAGGGACATAACAGAAGAGCGCCGATCTCTAGTGTGAAAACAATGTTTGGTCTAGTTCCGGCAGTATCTGCTGTAGCAACATGATTTTTATCGGAGTTTTTGACAGTAATTTAGTTTTTGTTTCTCCTTTAATTTTATTTGTATGGACTTTCTTCCTCTTGACAGTTTATCGAAAATGGCTGACTCTGATTTAGATAGTGTTACGTTGAAACGCGAAGGATAGTATGTCTAAAACGCGCATGATAGCTTTGCAAAGTATTCAATAATAGAGTGTATTTACCTTTGATTTGAATTTGTGTTGTTGTTAGAAGAAGCTTTATATAACGTTGATAATTTTTGTTAGTCGATATTATTAGAATTCTCTAGATCTGCTTGTTTACTATCGATCGAAGTTTCGCGATATTTGAGAACATTCTTGGACAGAAAGGAAAATTGTATGACGTAAAACAGTGATTATGAATTTATTTATGATTGGTTTATAATTGCGTCATACTCAATCGTTCCACCGTGTTCTAGAGTAGAGAAAAACTATATATTCGATGCTACGTGTGAGAGAAGAGAAGAGAGTGAAAAGGCGATTGTATGCAGTTGTTGATGAACGCTGAATAAAGTTTGAAAACTTCATACGACTCCGTGCCTTGTGGCTGTTTGAACGGGTTGCGTGGATAAACGAATCTGAGTTACACCTTATCAGGACTTCAGCATTGGGGCTGAATCAACTACTGATAGAAAAACACCAACATCAAACGAGTGTAACAGATAGTGCTTAATATTTTATGGTTTTGTGGCCGATTTTAATGCAGAAATACTCGAAACAACTTGGTATTGACTTGGACCAGAGTGATCTATTTTGTCTTAACGATATTTGGTCAGATATTGAAGGTAATTTTTCGACCAATTCATACAGTAGTCTTGACTCTGATGCTGAATAGACTGATGTGGTAACTGATATGGAAGATGAAAACTTAACGAAAGCTTTGGGCCTAAAAAAACACTTGATGTTGATGCCAAGCCATTAAACTAGTTTACTGAATTGATATTTGTTGATGTTTGTCAGATTGAAGAAAGAATCAACACACTGCAAGGCAAAAAAGGAGAAAGGGACTTTAAAACTTCAGTGGAGGAAATGAACACCTATATAATAAAAAGGTTGCAATATAGCAACAAATAATAGGTTATCACAGTATTAAACATAATCTTTTAGATATTATAGAGGTTGTTTTGCATCCTTTCATCAGTTCCAGAATTAGCTAGAGCAACTCACCTGTGACTTACCTGTTATTTTTGTCAATAGGCTTGCATGTGGGCAAGCAGTTATGTGAGCTGTGACAGGTAGTTTATTTCCAGTCGTAAACACTAACTAAGCTCATTGCAGTAACATGTGGCAATAAACTGTGGTTGTAGTATAGTGTTGTGCACAGAGTTGTCAACTGGGTTACTTATCTGCTGGATAAGAGCCGTCACAGAAACAGAAATGAGTGGAAGTGAATAATGTACTGCACTCATTCTACTTTTGGTAATACGCAAGCTACCACACAGTATTTTAATTAACACCTCTTTTCTTTTTCTTTTCTCCTTAATTCACTAGTGCTACCTGTAATTAACAAACTGATCAGATTTTTTTAGACTGGTAAAGCATGCAGCAAAATCTTCACTCAGTTTATGTTAGCAGTAATCAGTTTCAACTTCCATTTAAAAAAAAGTTCAAACAAATCCATATAGAAAAACATAAATTGTTATTCTTTAGATAGGCATGCCCTTGTTAGCATAGTTTTAGTCAAAACCTTATGGGATTGAGCACAAGGATTCTTGAAAACCACTATGGTGTACAAGTGTGTAAATGCTCACATATATTCAGACTTACATAATCTTTAACTCTTAGCGTCCTATAGCGCGGTAATGCGCGCCTCGCCCATAATCCTGAAGCGCGGTAAACCGCGCCTCGTTAGTGCATCTTTTAGTCAGTAAATCACAGGAAATAGGAACTCTTCTGTGCGTGAGAGAAGGTTTAGTCAACTTCCGGGAAGGTTCCCGTGTGTTTTCCGCTATCGTTTTCGCAAGTTTGACGTGGTTTTGTGAACTTTTTTAACGATTTTGTTTGAGGTTTGAGTTTGCGAAATTTTCGGCCATGATGGCAGGGGATAGCTCCGACAGTAATAGTGAGTTTTGTAACCTTATTGATGAGATTATTGCTGAAAGAGCACAAGGACTTGGTGTAGACAATCAGAGTGAGTTTTCTTGTCTGTGTTGACTGACTGTGCACACATTCACATGCAATCCACACTGTCTTGTTGTTGTTTTATTAACATAGTCCGTAAAATACCTGTAATTATGAATTAATTACAAGATTCCAACAGGTAAAAATAGAACTAAAGTCAAAATGGTTCTTTGGGTACATAGAATAACCATTTTGTAAACATATCCTAAAATATGAAGTTAATGTGACAATAAATAAATTTTTTGCAATTTTTTCAAATTCATAACCCAATTTATTGCAATAAACTTGAAATCCTTACAGGATATAGGCGCAAATGTACAGAAAACCTTATAGGATGCTAAGAGTTAATGCTAATAGTGAAATCTTTGAGGTTTTGTTTCTCTCCTAGGATTCTGTTCATTCTAAAAAAAAACATTTATTTGACCAGTCAATAATTTTGAGGTGTTTTTTTCTTCCTATAGCTGAAATGGGTGGATGTGTCATCGATGGTTGACAGCCTTCGCAGCCTGGCACTAGCTGTGTCTGCTGGTCGTCCTGTGTTGGTCCAGGGCCCTGTTGGCTGTGGCAAAACTGTACTTGTACAACACCTCGCTGCCTTGACTGGCAGGTTTGCTGCTCCTCACATCATCAAGGTCCAGCTTGGTGACCAGACTGATAGCAAGGTAAGTTTGAAAAAGGGAGAAAGGAACCGATAGATAGGCCCTGCTTTTATCTCTTGACAAATGCGAAGTCTGCACAAGCTAATTTCGTATATTACTGTGTTCTGATTTTACCATACTCTTACACCACTGGTAGACTTAACTGTACAACAGACCCGATCTCCATCGAACTGATTTAGAAGACAATGTATTTGCTAGAATGTTATGCTGGACTTCCTTATATGCATTGCATGCACGAGCATCCTTGATAGAATTACAGTCCTCTGTGGTCGTATGTTTTAGTCTGGATACACATTGCATAAACATAAAATTTGGGCCATGGACCACTGGATCCATGGGGCCAGTCATAATAATTTCGTCTTGAATAGGGAGTTATACTCTACTACAGGTTGTTAGAGAATTTTGACGTATGTTTTTAATTTCTTCTCCTGTAGGCCTTGTTGGGTACATACCAGTGCACGGAGGTACCAGGCCAGTTCGTGTGGCGCCCTGGGGTCCTTACGGAGGCTGTGACCAAGGGTTACTGGATCTTGTTGGAAGATCTTGACCATGCCCCCATGGAGGTCGTCTCGACCTTGGCGCCCCTGCTGCAGACGTCAACGCTGTCTGTCCCAGGTCATGGCAACATTGTACGAGCAGCTCCAGGCTTTCAGTTGTTTGCAACTCAAAGGTGAGTTAACGAGATTCTGCTTTTATTTGTGTGTTTAAAGTCCACAAATTCTGCGCAACTTAGTCTAAAATGATATGAACCTCCAAAATCTTTTAAATTTGACTGTAACAAACGTCTACTTTAACTACTACTTCTAAGACTTCTGTCACTACTGCTACATCATCAAAAACTTCCATTTCCAAGAATGGTGATCTACACTCACATGTATAGTGGTTTTGGGTATAGTCTGATTTCAAGTACACAAACATATTATTACCATGGATCTCTTGGAAGTGAGTGATATTTTTAATTGTGAATGTGATTCTGCACTACTTTTTGTCGGTGACGCCAGCAACTTATGCTGTCATTTGTAATTCAAATGTGAAAGTTCCCGAAATCCCACGAAGTGGTTTTGTGTAAACTGACTTTTTTGTTTATTATATCGATATTTTGTTTATTAAATCGCTTGTTTAACATTCAAAATGATGTGATTTTGAGAAAGGGGCCTTGATCAACCATTTTAGATGTACAAATGTGGATCTGCGCTTGTATCGAGAGTTTGAATGTAGTTTGAATCAAGGTACTGGAAGTAGGTCAAGTTTGTCTACTGCTGCCATTGCGTGGCGTGGGAAGCTGCCTCGCGGCCACCAGAATGTGAGCAAGTAGTGCAGAATCACTTTCACATCGAAAATCACTTGTTATATTTTTCATTATTGTTTGTCACAGGTTGTTTGCCTCAGGTGATGGGCTCCATTCTCAGAACAAGAGTTCATCAGTTCTGGACAAACTGTGGACCAAGGTTACTATTCAACCCTTGTCTCATGTGGAGTTGAAAGAGGTTAGTTGTATAATAGGCGATCATCATGAACGCTCATGACTGTGTGTTTAAAATTTGATGTCTATTACATACTAATGAATGGTTCTTTTCTTTTGTGTCCGTGTGCATGTGTGTGTTAGTGTGTGCGTGCATCCTCTATCCTACCCACTAAGCATGACGGTTGCTTTTGGGTCCGGAACATGGATGCGACATAAATATTTTGGTTTGAAAGCGTCCTTATTTAACTTTCCATTGCAAGGATGCTGCTTACTAAAAGACACTACCAGTTTTTCAAAACAGTAGACTATTTATTTATTTATTTTTGCTGCAGTTTATTATCAATTTTTATCGGGAATTTCTGGGCCGCCTCCTCCGGGGAAAGCGTAGTCGCAGCCAGTGGCGCGCCCAAACACAACCTACCTAACATTATTTGTGATTTTTTTGCAATTATAGTGATAGGGATAATCAACAAAAATAGAAGTTTGACAAAATGGAAACTATTGTTAGTGTGGTCTGGTAACACTGCAAGCACTTTTCTGCATACTAAATGTGTTATTTTGCCTTTGTCTTGTTAGGTTGTGACCACCCGCTTTCCAAACCTCGCTCCCATCGTCGATCGGCTACTTGATATATACTTCATGCTGTCTGCTGGCCGTCACCACATGACCTCTGAACTGCCTGACCTTGATGTGGAACAGGATGAGGAATTGGAGGAGAGCACTATGGGAAAATTTTTATCCTTGACGGGACGTTTGGTTTCTACCAGGTAGGTGGAGTGGTTTGAATGTTTGGTGAGTATGTATTCGGCCACTATTACCAAAAAAAAAACCTTTGTTTCAGTTGGCTGTTTTACTTGCAACAACAATAAAAGTGTGCATGTCCTGCAAAGATCTTCATTAAACAATGTTTACTTCATTTCTTCAATGGTATGTCTGGCATTTTGCTTATTGATCTTTTCTTGCAGGGATTTGATGTCATGGTGCAGTCGAGTGTCATTGGTGTTTGTGGTGACTTCCCCAGACTCGGCAGAGCTTGTATACCAAGCAGCGTTGGATTGCTTTGTCTCCTGTCTTCCCAGTTGGCCCCGACGCATGGCGCTTGCCAAGGCCATCGCAGCCAAACTCAACCTACCACAAGACAAGGTGATGATGATGTGTATGCGAACGCAACTATTTACCACCATTGGAGCAAATTCCTTTTGCAGTGTTCACTGTCACTTGGTTTAAACACATGTTTTATTCAAGAAAAACACATCATTACAAACAATGATTTACAGGATAGGCAACAAGCGGGCTTATATAAACCCACCCTGTATAACACTGCCACTTGTCGGAATCAATTCTGTATTCTTTAAAGTGCAGCCTGGACTTTCATGTTCATCATAACAATGTATTGCGCATCCTCTATCCTACCCACTAAGTACCACAGTTGCTTTTGGGTCCGGAACATGGATGCTACATAAATGTTTTGGTTGAAAAGCATCCTTGCATCTTTTCATTGCTGCGGTGCTGCTTACCAACAGACATGTGCAATATGGTATTTGAGAGCTTTCAAGTTTTAAAACTGTCCAGTGATTATTTTATTGATTTATTTATGTTATCATTTTGATGTGGTTTTTATTTGCAGGCTGAATACTTTCTGATGAGAAGAAAACCGATGATCGAAGATACTTTGGAATATTTCACTGTTGGGACCATTGCCCTCCCTCGAAAACAGCACAGGGTTACCTCGTTAGCAAAGTGAGACTTATTTATTACTATTGTTCTATTTTGTCATTATTATCATTCCTGCATCAGTTCTGTCAACTTCATTATGATTGTTCATCATCATCTTCATCGTCATCACCAGCATCTTCATCATCATCACCAGCATCTTTATCACCATCATCGTGGGGTGCCAGGGTTTTCTGTATAAATAGTATCCCCATTTTGTGGAAATTTGGTGCTTTAGGTTACCATTGTTTCTATCATTTCATTTGTTCTTTATCATTCTTAATCTGTTCTATCATTCTACAGTGAACCCTTGTTTATCGCGGTAGATAGGTTCCGAGACTGGCCGCGATAGCTGAAAATCCATGAAGTAGGGACACCATATTTACAGTATTTATTTAATGTGTATTCGAACTTTTAAAACCCTTCCTTAAGTACTGTTAACAAACCACCCTTTACAGTAATGTACAGATATATACAGTATGTATATACAGTACATATGCATCCTCTTTCCTACCCGCTACAGTATGACAGTTGCTTTTGGGTCTGGAATAAGGATGTGACATAAACATATTGGTTAAGAATCATTCATGCATTCTCGGTTGTATGATTGTTTGCCGAAAGACATGCTCTGTGGTATTTTTAAACAAATCCTTAATAACTGACAAGAAACTGAAAAGTCGAATAAAATCAATTTACATTTCCTACTTAAAATCAGAGCAAAAATCATCAGGACCTTTAAATGATAACACTGATTGGGACTGATCAGTATATACAAAATGTATAAAAATGGTCAGCACAAAATTAAACTGCAAACCCATTAACATGCAAAGCTGTTGTGAATTCATTAGTGCTTTACAGATAACAGATAACAGAACTTTATTTCGCCAGGTGACAAGCACGAGGAATACACTTTGATGTTGGCACACATATTTATACAAAACACAATAACAAAGCCAACCACACCTACGCGCAACCATCCACTTGCTGACACACTCATACAAGACTAGGAATAATACTGAATGGAATATAGTAGAAACAGAATGATCAATTCAAATATAGAATAATACACACACATCCACACACACGTGCGCGCTTTTCTCCGTTATCTCTCGCTCTCTCAATTCTCTTCTCTTATCTTACACACTCTACATACATCTATAAATTCTCTCTCTATCACTTCCTCTACTCACTCTCTCTCTCTGTCTCTCTCTTCCTCTCTTTCTTTCTGTCTTTCTTTCACACACTTCTCCCCCTCTCCCTCCCTCCCTCTCTCTCTCTCTCTCTCTCTCTCTCTCTCTTTCTCTCTCTTATGCATAAGTCACTGAGATAGTCCGGGATCATCGGGTGCCAGACAAGGAGTTGAGGTTTGTCACTGCTTGTGGAAAAAAACTGTTCTTGAAGCGGCAGGTACGGGTCTTCATAGTTCTGAGCCTTTTGCCAGAAGGAAGCAGCTCGAAGAGGTGGTATCCGGGGTGGGAGGCATCATCCACTATCTTTCTGGCTCTGCTCATCAGGCGTTTGGTATAGATGGAGGCCAGAGAGGGGAGATCGGTGTCAATGATCTTGCTGGCAGTGGAGACAATATGGTCTAGTTTTTCTTTCTGTTGTTGGGATGCACCCCCCATACCACACACAGATGGAAAATGTTAGAACACTTTCTACCACAGAGCGGTAGAACTGGGTGAGGATTTCCTTCCTCAGGCCAAATTTTTTCAGCTGCCTGAGAAAGTACATCCTCTGCTGTGCTCGCTTGATGATGGAGTCGGTATTGAGATCCCAGGTGAGGTCGCAGGAAATGAGTGAGCCCAGAAACTTGAATGACTCAACTGTCTCGATGGGCTGGCCGTTGATGAAGAGGGGGTCAATGGGAGTGGCGTTCCGACGAAAGTCGATCACCATCTCTTTGGTCTTGGTGGCGTTCAACTCAAGACTGTTGTAATTGCACCATGACACCAGCAGGTCGACTTCCTGCCTGTAGGCTGACTCATCTCCATTGGATATGATGCCCTCAACGGTGGTGTCATCGGCAAACTTTACGAGTTGAACTGACTCGTGATGGGAGGTGCAGTCGTTGGTGTACAGGCAGTATAGAAAAGGAGACAGGACACACCCCTGGGGTGCGCCTGTGCTCAGGGTCAGGAACTGCGAGATGTTGCTGCCTATTTTCACTGACTGGGGGCGGTTGAGGAGGAAGCTCAGAATCCAGAAAGAGATGGAGGGGGAGAGGTTGAAGAGCTGAAGCTTGTCGAACAGGGTCTGGGGGACGATGGTGTTGAAAGCAGACGAGTAGTCTACGAAGAGGAGGCGGGCGTAGCGATTAGGGGTTTCTAGCTGCTGGAGGATGAAGTGAAGGGCCAGGGCAACGGCATCGTCGACAGACCGGTTAGCTTGGTAAGCAAACTGGCACGGGTCCAGTTTGCCCTTGGTAGCGGACTGGAGGTGCTTGAGTACCAGGCGCTCCAGCACTTTCATCACCAACGAGGTCAGGGCCACAGGGCGGTAGTCATTGAGGGAGCTAATTTGGGGTTTCTTGGGAACAGGTACGATGGTGGAGGTCTTGAAACAGCGGGGGACAGTGGACAAGAGAAGGGAGGAGTTGAAAATCTGGGTAAAAACTGGAGCCAGTTGGGAGGAGCAGTGTTTGAGAGTGGGGGCTGATACTCCGTCAAGACCACCTGCCTTTCTGCTGTTCTGCCTCTTGAAGAGAGACTCCACCTCCGACTCTGTGATGGTGAAAGGTGGAGGTTGGTGGGAAGCAGAATCAGGAGGGGAGACTGTGACAGGGATGGTGTTCTGTCTGTCGAATCTGGCATAGAACTCGTTCAGCTTATCTGGGAGCTGCTTGTCGTCAGCGTCAGCTTGGCGTCCTTTCTTCTTGTAGTCAGTGATGGTTTGCAGACCTTGCCAAACTGCCCTGATGTTGTTGGACTGAAAGTGGGCCTCTTTATATTGGTGAACATTGTAGAGAAAGAGCAGTTCACCATTAATCAAAACCATAGCATCTACAAGTAGTTCTATAAATGCCAAGGAGTGGCCAGTGATTTTATGGGACCTAACAGATAAAGGTTTTGCTCCGGTTGACAGTTGTTCGCAGTAAACTTTACTGCTATAGATATTTATAGTGTTAATAACTTCATTTTTGTTTGTGTGTGAATGGAATTCGCTAATAAATTTACAGCTGATTGTGTCAGTCATGGACTTGCAGCTGGAGATACATAAAGATGAAAACTCATTACAAGAGACAATAAAGTGTCAAAAGAAAACAAAAAACTAATCTACCCACTAATAGTAATATAAAATACAGACATGTTTATGAACAAAGTCTCATATGCATGACAGTTATTCAGTACATCATCTGAATTATTTTCATAATAATGTCATCTGCATCCTCTATCCTACCCATTAACTAGTATGACAGTTGCTTTTGGGTCCGGAACAAGGATGCTACATAAACATTTTGGTTTGCAGCTCATTAATGCATTCTTGATTGTATGAGTGTTTACCAAAAAACACTTGCAAAATGTTATGACTAAACATCTAAAAAAATAACAGACTAATAGTTATCAAGATACCTTTATGTTACACTCGTTTGATGTTGGTGTTTTTCTATCAGTGTTTGATTCAGCCCCGATGCTTGAAATCCTGATAGGTGTAACTCAGATTCGTTTATCCACGCAACCCGTTCAATCATCAACAAGGCAGGAGTCGTCGTTTGAAGTTTTCCACTTTTATTCAGCACACATCAACAACTGCATACAATCGCTCAATCACTTTTTCCACGCTACAATTCTCGACTATCAACTTTCCACAACTTTCTCAACTCTAATACAACAACTCTCTCTACTTTCAACTCACTCTAAAAAAATCACCTTTTGAAACAGTGCGGCACTTATACAGTCTCTCTATACTCTAGAACAATTTAGGACACTCCAGCGTAACGCACCACAACCAATCAAAATTAATTTTATCATCACTGTCTCACGTCACACATCCTTATTTGGGATGAAAGCGTCTCGTGGTCACCACTAGAGTTATCCATACGCTTCGATCGATAGTAAAACAACCGACTCCAGAAAATTCTCAAATAATATCGACCAACTAAAATTATCAACGTTATACAAAGCTTCTAACAACAATGCAAAAACAAATCAAAGGTAAATACACTCTATTATTGCATGCTTTGCAAAATAAATCGAACAGATCTATCGCGTGCGTTTCACACATAATATCGTGCGCATTTCACACGCACCATCATGCGCGTTTCAACGTAACACTTTATAACACAGTAATGAAGTGTACGCATACATTGGGTTTATTATCCTCAGGGTGGAGAACTTTCCGCGAATCCGCGGATTTCCGCGGAAGGCATTTGCATTTCCGAGAAAAAAATATTGAGTTCCGAGTGTGAGAAGCTGAGGAACTACCCTTTACTGGGCATAACGGCCAAAAGCGGCCGAAGGTCTAAGCAGGCAAAACGTCCAAAAGCGTCCGTATCAACCGTGTGGTTATATTCTCGCGTTGTTTTAAAGATTGCGAGACTTCCGGCAATTGACTTCCGGTTTATTTTGTGAAAACATTCGACTGCATTTTCACAAGTTTTCTCTGTGATGCGTTCGTTTTTTCGATTTTTATTTCAAATTTTCTTGTGTGTGTGCCTAAAAGGGATGGTTTGGATTCTTCGACTGATGAAGGGGAGTTTACAGCCTTCCATTTATCAGACATTAAAGTGAGAGAAATGGACTTGGAGTCGGAGGAAGAGATCGGTACTGGCATTAGACAATTAGTGTCAGTAGTGTGCATGCATACGATCTTTCAGACTGGCATGAAAGTGAAGAAGAGGGGGCTTGTTTGGACTTTTTAAAACTTTTTTTTTATACACATGGAGTAATAAAAAACAAGACATGACAAGAGAAGTATAAAAAGGTAGATAATCAAAATAGAATTAGAATTTAGTTCTGTTCATTTTGCATTTTATTTCATTTAAATCTATACACTAGTCACTAATACCTAAGATGTGGTGTTTTTACTAACGTGCCCCTAAATATCTCTAAAATTATAAAAATTCTTGCCTGTTTACAGCTAAAAAATAGACAAACGTGTGCCCAGTAAAATTGGAAATGTGGAGTTTGTGTGTAACAGTGGTGGACCTCAAACTTTGTTAGGCCTACAAATCAAGATTCTTAACGTTTTTGAAAGACATAAATTCATTTTCTTCCAAGGGGCGAATACCGGGGCTTGGCCCCTGGGCCCCGGCCGGATTTCAGAGATTTCTTGATTCAGTTGTTCTCCACCCTGTATCCTGTAATAAAATTAACAGATTTAGTTGACACAGGTAGGGAGTGCTGAAGTCAGAATTATAAACTTTCCTACCTTCTGGAGTTAGTCAGTAATTGCCAAGTGAAAGATTGTCACTAACTGTTGACAATATTTTCACAAAATAAAACAGAAATTTGTCAAAGACGGAGCATGATTTTAACTGAAACTTGACAAAAGTATTGTTAACCATGAAGAAAGGAGCTGGATGGTTTAAAAAAATAAAATTAACTATTATTTTTTATCCTTTTTTGCGGAGAATTTGCAGACACGTTGTGTTGTAGCAAAATAAAAAACATTAAACCCATTAGGGTTGTTCCAGCAGATCTTTTATACGGATTAGGGGTGAGCCCTCTTTCAACCAAGTTTGGTCCTGATTCGGCTCTTTGCAGTCCGCTGGACCCTATAAACTGTGACTAACTAATTGGGTTAGAGAGCTGCAAACCTTAGGTACTTATGGTACTTATATATGATGAACTGACTCATGCTGTTAACAAACATGACTACTATTCGTTACATGTCCATCTTCTATTGTGCATCCTCTATCCTACCCACTAAGTACTACAGTTGCTTTTGGGTCCGGAACATGGATGCTACATTAACGTTTTGGCTTAAAAGCATTCAGTCATTCTTTGTAGTACGGGTGCTGTTGACCAAAAGACATTTGCCTATGCAAGGCTGTATTTAAAGAACGGTAATAGTACAAATGTGTGTTAACATTACCACAAAACGAAGACAGTTTCACAAGAAGATTGGGATCTAGGATTGACTTGCATAGAGATTTTGTTTTTCAAAATCTATAAGCAGACTTTAGCAACAAAGACAAATAGCTATTGGGTCCATAGTAAGGTTTGGAAAAAAGCAGTCTGTCAACATAAATAAGACTGATCATTGGACTTGATATGTAAAAATAAAACGAGTGGACTGGTAGTTTGGTATTAGTGGAATATATTCATGCATTTAAATGCAAATTATGGACTTGAATCCAATATTGGCCACAATTCTTTGTGTATATCTGACAAGAAAAATTAATTGCATGGTCTTCTTTTCTGCTTGACAGTGTTGCGACATCAACTTTTTCCTACACTCGCCCTGCAGCTTGCCTGCTAGAGAAAGTCGCAATGTGTGTGAATAGAAACGAACCCGTACTTCTTGTGGGCGAGACAGGCACAGGAAAAACATCATCCATACAATACCTTGCACAGACCTTACGTAAGCACTTCTTTTTCATATTCATCTTGTTTGTAGTTTTGGTTATTTGTGAAAGGAATTCAAGTCCACAAATTTGGGTGCCACGAGGTGAGCATTATCTGTCCTTTCATTTTTCATCATTATTGGTGATAAAAAGTTGAGTCAAAGATGAGAATAAAAGCTGTCTCGCCATATAGAGTATGGGTTAAAAAGTGAAAACAGATGTAGGTCCTTTCAGTCTAGTTTCTTCATTTGTTCTTGATACATTTCCTTACATTTTTGCAGGCCATAAGCTGCACGTCATCAACCTAAACCAGCAGAGCGATAGTGTTGATTTGCTGGGAGGGTGAGTATTTCTTATTAATTTGTTTGTTTGTAATTTCTGTTATTAATACAGTTAACGGTGAATGTCATAAACTGGAACAAAAACTGTAATTAAAAAATACTGTTGAATTGCAGAATAACAGGTCAGACAGAACAATTACTCTGATCCACCCAAGTGTTTATTACCAGATTAATTAGAACTGAAGAAGGTACATGTAAAGCAGCGTTGTGGCTGCGTGGTCTAAGGCGGGACTAACTTGCCTTGTCCACTGGAAAGAAACCAATTGTGCCTGACAGGTATGGGATCAATCCATCATCTTGGCATTATGTTTCTCCGAATAGTATTTACTTTTTGACTCGGGCAATGCCTCAGGGGTTTTCTCCGGGTATTCTGGTTTGCTTCCCAAGCAAAATTTGTAAAAACACAACTAATATTAGGTAGGTTGGGTTTGGGCGTGCCACAGGCTGTGACTGCGTCTTTCCCAGGGGATGTGGCCCAGAATTTACCAATAAAAAGGGACAATGAAGTTTCAAAAATAAAAATGAAATGAAAAATGAATATGAGACTAGCACTGCCATCTTGAAACTAACCCTGAGCAGAGAGATTCCTAACGCTCCTCTCCCTGTGACTGACACTATGGGGAAACCTTCGTTGGCATTTACCTTTCTTACCTTCATTTCAGTCTTTGCTGCTTGCTCTATTTTCAGGTTCAAGCCTGTAGACCTAAAATTCCTGATGATGCCTCTGAAGGAAGAGTTTGAAGCGCTCTTTTGCAAGACTTTCTCTCGCAAGCAGAATCTGAATTTCCTGCAGCATCTACAGAACTGTTTCACCCAGAAACGCTGGCACGACCTGTTGGATCTGATGGATCACAGCTTTCTAGGAGCCACCAAATTGATGGAGAAAAAAGAGAAACAAGGTGAGGCTCTAACTGCATGTGTGCATATGTGTGTATGTTTTGTATTGATGGCAGTGTGCTCCCTGCCCATGGGTTAGCCCATGTCAGTGCTAGACCTTTTAACGAAGCCCTCTATCCTACCCACTATCAAAGTTGCTTTTAGGTCCGGAACATGAATGCGACAGCACTTTTTTGGTTATAAGGCTTCATTCTCTCTTTCATTGCTTGGAGCCTGCTGACCAAAAGAAACTCACAATGTAATTATATTTGAGCAATTTCAATATATGGTAGCGAACCAGGGTGTAAATGAAAAACTAACTTCGCTCCTATCACTTGTCAGTGCTTCAGTATAGATGCAATGGTTGTTAAAATAAAGAGAAAAATCAATGTACTGAACCTGCAAGAGAAACATGGACATCTGCTGTTTATAATACCCCACCATCATTGTCATAATCTTTTAAATGTGTGTGCCCACGTATATGCTTCATAGGTAGTTTTCATTGTATAGGGTTTGGAATTTTCCGTGGTTCAGTGAATTTCTGCTATTGAAAAATATTTCTGCTGAGAACAGTATGGCTTTCTGCAGAACAAAAAAGTTTCAAACCGATCTTCAGTCAGTGTAGTTGGACTGTTGGCGAATAATAACTGTAAGCTATGTATCGATAAAGACAGGTTTCTTCATGAAGCTGTGTGTAAGCAAGGTAGTCTTTCCTTCACTAATTTATGTTTTTTGCTCATCAAAAATGCAGGATTAAAATGCAACAATTCGTATTCAGCTGAGGAGAGAAGAGGGAGAAGGGAGCGTCATTCCCTTGCACTCTCTATCAGCTCCTACGTCGACCCCTGGACCCTGGCCAATTTCCTCTTTTTTTTTTAACCCTTGACCATTACAAGTCCTGATTGTATTTTTCACTCTGCGTGATGTTTCAGACACAGAAAACAGTGCGAAGTGGAGAAAGCAAGGCAAGAAATGGCGCAAGATGGGACTGCGACTCAAACAGCTGAAAACACAAGTTCAAAAAACGGAGAACGTTCTGGCGTTTTCTTTTATGGAGGTGAGTAAAATTGGTGAATTCATGTTATTATAATATTACATTGAGGGTGCACCAAATTCTTAGAAATAGTTTTGGGATTTTCTCTCGTTTTGCTTTTGGGGATCAAAAAACAACAACAAAAAACAAAAACTGATGGTGATAGATCTGAATGTTCTCCATTTTCTCTGAACAGGTTAGGTGAGGTGTTGCAATCTTTTGTTTGTTCAAATATTTTGATGCATGTTGCAAATAACTTTTAAGAGGCATATGCATTCTTGCACCAAATCTGATATATTACTCAACACCTTTATGTGGTAAAAATGTTTATACAACTCTCATATGAGCACTTGTATTCATGCGTAATGTATTGTAATAAAATTGACTGTTTATCGCTTTAGGGTACACTGGTGAAAGCACTGAAGAATGGTGATTGGGTGTTGCTGGATGAAATCAACTTGGCAGCAGCAGAAACTTTGCAATGCCTGGCTGGACTGCTGGAGTCCACAGATGGTTCTCTGGTTCTCACAGACAGAGGGTTAGTTTAACTTTTTCTTTGGTTGGCTTGTAAGAAGAAAGCAAAACACACATACAGCTGTTAACCCTTTCCCTGCGCTGTGGATGTACAACGAACGTCCTCTCTGACTGCCTTGCAGTGCTCTGTTACTTTCAGTTCGCATAGCAGAACAACAAGGAAAAGAGAGCAATTCAGGTTTTTTCCCTTGAAGCTCTTTCCTCTCGGAAAGCACAAAAAGCTTAGGCTTATGTTTCCCACTGACACAGACTGAGATTTATGATTGCAAAAAAACACATGTTTGATCGAGCACATTGACAAAACATGGCTCTTTGACACTGTGTGCCTCTGGAAGATGTTCTTGTTGAGATATTGCGTGAAAGTGCTGAAGAAGATTTTGATGGAGAGGGAAACTATGGTTCTGATTTTGAACCTGTACATTCTGACTCTACGTTTAGATCTAGTGAAAGTAGCAGTGATTCAATCACTGACCAAGAGATACTTTTGGTAGAATTAGTAGTACGGTCTGTGTCTTTCTTTTCTTTTCTTCTGGTTTTGTTTTGTTTAATGTCCAATAAAGTTATCTATGGAGAGTTAAAACATTTTAACATCGTTGAGTTTGTAAATCAACTAAACAAGCATGATTGTGATGGTGTATTTTATTTTGCCAGTCAGCAACAATATTGGGGGAAAAAAGGGTTTTCAAAAGCTGAATTTCACACTTTTTTACAGGCACACAAATCTTCATTTTCTTGTTTACTCATCTATCTATAGCAGAAATGAAATCTGTATTCAATTTCCTTTCCATAGATTCATAATTTTATTGGTTTGTTTTGAATAGTGTAAGAGCTATAACAAAAACAAGAACAATAGTGACGGAAATGCAAATTTTTTCTTCATCAAGCTAACAGCCCCCCAAATGTTTTTTTAAAATAATTACGTCATCCATGATCACAACATTCATCTTAACCACCCTACACTCACTCGCATTGGTCCATTGTACAGCCCCCGTATTCCTCTGCACTGATTATTATGGTCATTATTATAGTTGCTTTGTGTGCAACAGGAACATGGACCCAGTGATACGGCATCCAGACTTCAGGCTGTTTGCTTGCATGAACCCTGCCACTGATGTTGGCAAGAAAGACCTTACACCTGGTATCAGAAACCGGTAGAAATTATTATGTTATTTTCCTTCTTTTCTTATGCAACTCGTTGTCAGCCCTGAATGGGGCTTCAAATATGAATACATTTGAATTATATTTCAATCAAAATGTTATGCCTGATGGGCTGAGCAGGGAGTAAGGGGAAAGAGGGTAGGAGAGGGAGAGTGGTACAGTGACAGTGATCTCCCTTTCATCATGATATTAACATAGTTTTAGAAGCTGAACAAGGGGAAGAGCAGGTGGCAAGAATACAGGTGCTTGACAATTTGCCAGACAGTGGGTGGTTACTACTGTGTTATGAAATGAAATAAGGTTTATGAAGGTAGTTGCATTCACAACAGCTGTGAATTAAATTTCATCTGTAGCGATAAGACTGCTGCGCCCCCTTGTCATCTCCATCTTCCTATATGCTTGCGAAACATGGACCCTCACAACAGATCTACAACGAAGAATACAAAGCATGGAGATGAGGTGCTACAGAAGACTTCTGGGCATTTCCTATACCCAGCACATCACCAACGACGAAGTCCGACAGACTATCACACAAGCCATTGGACAACACGATGACCTGCTCACAGTGGTGAAAAAACTGAAACTCCGATGGTATGGCCACGTCACCAGATCATCAGGTCTTGCAAAGACCATCCGGCAAGGCACAGTGCAATGAGGTAGAAGAAGAGGGAGCCTGAAAAAGAGGTGGGAGGACAACATTCGAGAATGGACTGGTTTGACACTGAGCGAAACAATCGGGGTTGCTGAGGACAAGGAAAAATGGAGTACGCTGGTTAAACGATCATCTGTGGTGCCCCTACGACCTTTGAGTTACGGGATAGGATAGGATAGCGATGTTTCTGTTTGTAAGGCATTGTTGTTCTGGTCTTCAGATTCACAGAATTCTACGTTGATGAACTGGAAGAGCCGGAGGACTTGAAAACTCTGGTGCGTGACTACTTGGCGTCTCTGTCCCTCACCACAGCTCAGCTGAATGGCATTGTGAATTTCTACATGGAAATCCGCAAGAAAGCGACCACAGACCTTGTGGACGGGACAGGGCATAAGCCTCACTACAGCTTGCGAACACTGTGCAGGGCACTGAGGTTCGTCAATCGGCACAACTGTGGGATGAAAGATAGATCTCTATATGAGGTGAGGAGCTGATGATTATTAGGATTTTTTTTTGTTTCGTTTGTGGTGTTATTTGTTCCTCAGCTTTTGTTTGTGTTTGCATTGTGATGTGATTGGACCTTCAAATTAGTTGATCTTGATGTGTCACTGTGAAAGGCCAAGGTCACTGTAGAGGAAAAACCAAACTGTCATTGTACAGTGGAAAGCGTTTGTTTATCAACACTAAGCACTACTACTGGGTTATTAGCAGAAAGGGTCGTACAGGCTTTAAAGTCATCTTTAGGTTAGGTAAGGGAACTAGTATGCTTTTTTCAAAATATAACCTTTGTTTTATTTATTTATTAATCAATAGTGGTATCATTGAATGTTGAAGGTCATGTGGATTATCTCTTTGTTTGGAGGGATTTGATGATCTATAGTGATTTGTTTTCTTATTTTGTTCTTGCCTGGTCTTTACAGGGATTCTGCCTGAGTTTTCTCACCCAGCTAGACCGCAAGTCTCACCCGGTTGTCATCAGTCTTATCTGCGACCGCATTCTAGATACCAGCAAGCAGAACAGGAAGAGGTCTATGCTAGCTGGGTCCTTGCCAAAACCTTCCCAAGGCAGATGTATTCAGTTTTGCGGGTATTGGATATCTGAAGGGTCACTGAAGCCTACTACACCACACCAGTACATCATTACGCCTTCTGTCGAAGAGAACTTGAGAGATCTGGCTCGCGTGGTTTCTGCAGGGTGAGTTTTTAACAAGTTTATCATCATCACCACCTTCATTATCATCATCATAGGCATCCTCTATCCTACCCGCTAAGTATCATAGTTGCTTTTGGGTCCGGAACATGGATGCTACAGCAATGTTTTGGTTGAAAAGCACCCTTGCACCATTTCATTGCATGGGTGCTGCTTACCAAAAGACAAGGGCGAGCAAACAACGGGCTAGCATTTTCAGTTTTGTTTCTCTTTCTGTGGGTGTACAACTTATAGGGTGGAGAATAGTAGTTACATGTTGTCTGAATGTTGTGGGCTGTTTTATTCTTTTAGCTCCCACCCAGTTTTGCTGCAAGGTGAGACCTCTGTGGGCAAGACCAGCTTGATCACATACCTGGCTCATAGTTCTGGCAACCACTGCCTGCGAGTCAACAACCATGAACACACCGACCTACAGGAATATGTAGGATGCTACGCTGCAGACCAGTCTGGAAAGCTGGTGTTCAAGGAGGGGGTGCTGGTGGAAGCCATGCGAAAGGGTCACTGGATCATTCTGGATGAGTTGAATCTTGCGCCTACTGATGTGCTGGAAGCTCTCAATAGAGTGAGTACTATCTCATCATACAGTACTGGATAGTATCTTACATTATTTATTTGTCATGAAGGGAAAAATCGGCTATATTTGAGCAGCTGGACCTGGGATGGGTTGAAATATATCTATTTGTTACATGTGCATCTTCTTTGTCATTATTATCTTTATCGTATTATATTATGCATCCTCTATCCTACCCTCTAAGTATCACAGTTGCTTTTGGGTCCGGAACACGGATGCTAAATTAATGTTTTGGCTGAGAAGCATTCAATCATTCTTTGTTGTATGAGTGCTGTTGACTAAAAGACATTATTTAAGGCAAAACAATAGTACAAAAGTGATCTAATGAGGGGTAACACTACAACAAAATGAACCTAGTTTTAAGCAGGTTGTGGGTCTAGGATTGACTTGAACACAGATCTTACTTTTGAATATATCAGACTATTGCAACAAAGACAAATAGCAAGTTGGTCCAGATTAGAATTTGAAAATGAGCAGCCTTTCAGTACAAGCAGACCCTGGTATTGGAATATCAGTGCACTAGTGAGACGTAGGATGGGTTTAAATATATTCAGTCTGTGTAGATAGCTGCTCATTTTCCATCACGGGCAAAAATAACCAGGACCATCACAGTAAGTGGTCTTGAAAATTGCATATCTTCAGGGTAGTGTAAGGTTTCTTCGCACACATTACATTACAGGATTATTGCTTTAGGTCCAGCGGTCCACACACAGAAAAAGCCTTGATGTTTTTGTGTATTTTTGGGGGGTGGGAGGAAGTGGTGGATAGGTAGAGGATAATGTTTGATACATATGAAGTGCGAGTGTCTTAGTCATTCTGGACTTGAGTGAATTTTCACGTCGAGGTCAACAAGGTCATCAAACTCATCATATGTGAGTCAAATTTTCACAAAATTTTACTTTTTTTTTTCTTCTATGTTATTAATATTGAGCTTATGATTTTTTGATGCATGATAGATATTATTACACATTCTATGCAAATTTGGTCAACTTCACTCCAAGGTCGAGGTCACTGGAGCTGTCCAAAGTTGATTTATATAGGTACTTTGAAGTGACCTTGACCCTAAACTATGAGAGATATAAACTCCAAACTTGTTGTTTTTAGAGATGATAGATGGATCATTCATATGTGTTCCATTTTTGCTTTCATATTGAAGGTCAAGGTCATTTTAGGTAATCTTACAGTGGAATAGCTGTGTACTTAACCCATAGTATGCAACGACATTGGGGTATTTGATCATACATGCATGAGAGACCTCGTGAGGGTCAAGTTCATCTCAAGGTCAAGATCACTGAAGGTCAAGGTCATTTAAAGGTCAAGAGCATAGAAAGATCAAAGTCGGTATTACTTTGCCTTTTAATGCCACCATTTCATTTTGTTTTTTCTGGGCACTCATTTTCATGTTAAATATTGCAAGTTCAATTAGGAGCATGTGAGTCATTTGGGCTTTCCTTTCTAGTTTTTAATTTTTATTGGACAGTAATCGTGTCTTGTAATGTTTTGCATTAGATTATATCATAATTTTAATAAGTTATTTGTTTTTGTGGTTGTTTTTTTCTTGCAGCTACTAGATGACAACCAAGAGCTGTTCATACCAGAGACACAGGAGATGGTGAAGGCCCACCCGAAGTTCATGCTCTTTGCCACACAGAATCCTCCTGGTCATTATGGTGGCCGAAAGGTAACAACATTACTTTCTTTCACTCTTTCTTTCTCATGAAAATTTCCTTGATGGGCCCCAGTGTTTGAACAATAAGTACTGACATTTTGACTTGCATAACTAATAATCATCATTAAAAAATAATGTAGTAGTTACGGTAGATAAGATTTGAAAAAATATAATGTGATTGATGCTTGGTGGAGAAAGGACACATCCATTCCAGTTATTCATATGTGTGTATTTGTGTGTGACTTTGCATCTCTTTTCTGTTTGCAGATGCTGTCAAGAGCTTTTCGAAATCGATTTGTGGAGCTTCACTTTGACGAGATTCCCAAACCAGAATTGGAAACCATTCTTCACCAGCGTTGCAGCATCCCGGAGTCCTTTGCCAAACGTTTGGTCGCGGTCATGGCCGATCTGCAGGTTAGTAGATTTGGGTTAAAGGGGTTTACTTGCAATACAGACTGGCTATTTTAAAGTGGACTCTTTTTAAATTCCAGTAGAAAAATACTGTTTAATGGAATGTCTTCATAGTCCCCGTTATTAGACTCGCACGACTAATATTTTATTTGATTGTGTTTGACAGATTCGCAGACAGCAGACAGGGTTGCTGGCTGGAAAACAGAGCTGGATGACATTGAGAGACTTGTTCCGCTGGGCCCAGCGCTACCACAGCCCCAGCGATGCCGACACGTCCAAATTCTACGACTACAACCAGCTTATGGCCGACCAGGGTAAGATACAGTTAATTGAGGGCACTTAAATAGCAGAGCACGATAGTGCTGTGATTAGGGTACACACTATTACTGTTTCAAGGTTAAGAATCCTCAAGCCCAGTTACTCATCGACACCATAGCATCTACATGCAGTCCTATACATGCCAAGGAGTGGTGAGCCAATTCTTGAGGCCTGAAAGATAAGTAAAGCAGGGAAATTTTGGAGATAAAACCACTTTTCTAAAACTGGCCCAGAGAAAAAAGGTCTTAACACCTTTTTTTACTTATAACCAGACTTTAACAAGAAAGACTGCTTTCTTCTTAGATAATGAATGTAAAATTCTGACTTTATGGATTAGTGCAGCAGATCCTTTTAAAGGATGATTTTTCAGTAGGTCCTCTAATATGAGTCATTTCCAGTAAAACCCTTTCTCAGTTGTTAAAACGCTCATGCTCTGCTTATGAACTTTCTTTGTGGAATTTTTTTAATTTGATTGATTTGTTCAATACAGGCTATATGCTGTTGGCGGGAAGAGTGCGAAGGCAGGAAGAATTCACTGTCATCCAAGAAGTGATACAGAAGCACTTCAAGAACTGCAAAGTAGGACCTGAACGACTGTTCACCTTGAATTCTGACACTTCACCTACAGTTCGCGACTTGCTGCAATCTGTGGTCAGTGGATCACCACCTGACAGTGGTGTTTCGTTGTCGTCGTCGGCCTCGGCATCTGCATCGGCAGGGGTGGATGGATTTCAACATGTGGTGTGGACTCAAAGTATGCGACGGTTGGCTGTCTTGATCGGTCAGGCTATTCAGTTTGGAGAGCCCATCCTGCTTGTGGGAGACACAGGGTGAGTGTTTAATTCTGAGCTTTGGGTTTGTTTTATTTGATTGTTTCAAAGCTACATTGATTGCTTTTTAAAAAATTCAGCCAATTTCTTTGAATGAAAACTTCATCAATGGTGGAACCAGCTAATTTCTAGTTAAATATTGTGTTGTCCACTTAGGTTCCCCAAGGAACATCAAAGGAACACGCAAGTCATATTAGCTTAGCCATGTGCGCTAGGTTCCCAAAAGAGCATGCGAGTCACATTAGCTTAGCCATGTTTTCTGGAATAAGATTGTACAGGTATACCCAATGAAGCATGGTTGGTATTAGTATTGCCCATTTAATTTTATAGTTGCAGTAGTTATGTTGGATATCGTGTTATAATATTTGATTTTGCTGTACTTGGGTAATACTATTGATTGTATATTTTTTCAGCATTCCTTGTTTTAATATAAATCTTGTTTGTTTGTTTTTAATGATTTAAAAAAAAAACACTGTAGGTTTACTTTATTTTTATGCCTGTGCTTGTGTGTATTTGGAGAATGTATAATCTGGGATGATTTTGTTTGTTTTTTTCTTTAACTACATTGAAGCAATGCAATTTTTGATGTTTCCGTATTCTGTGTTATTGTTTGTTCGCATCTTTTTGGTATTGGTAAAGCAAAAACATTTCAATTGCTCATGCATTTCTATAATTTGAGAAAGCAAAAGGATTTTATTCTTCTCACATTTCTGTTTGAGAAAGCTAATTACGCTTTCATAGCTGCTCCTTTTGTAATTTGTGTACGTTTTGACACTCGGTTTTATTTTGCCATCACCATTTCATTTGAAATATGTGTATCTTTTGAACAATTGTTTCATTTTGATGTTAATGTTGTTACAGTTCTGCATGTTTTGTTTTGAGAAATTATTTTGTTGTACACTGTTTCCTGTTAAATTTATGCATATATAGATAAAACCGTTTTCTTTCGACTTTACCATTTGCTGTTAAATTCAAGCACATTATCAGAAATCGTATATATATTATTCCTGTTGACAGAATTCTATGTGTATGATTTTGAGTGTTTTAATGTTCATAATCATATAAACTGCTGCATTTGTGATTATATATATATTTTTTTATGTATAATTTTCCTGTAGACAAAATACTATGTGCATGTTAAGAACAATGTAGTACTGCAGTAGACAAAGTACTATTTGTGTTTTCAGCTATTAAGTATTGTAGTAGACTACAGACAGTGGGCAGGCTTTTCAAAAGTTCAGTATTCATATAGATAAAATAAACCTTTTTACCAATGGGTAGTGTTCTTGCTAACAATCTTCAGTGTTTGGTGTATATTCAGATGTGGCAAAACTACTGTGTGCCAACTATATGCAGCCATGAAAGAGAAGAAACTGCATTCTGTGAACTGCCATCTTCACACAGAGAGTGCAGACTTTCTTGGTGGATTGCGGCCTGTCCGCACCCATGATCCTGTAAGTTTTCTTGCAATTTTGTTTTCTGTAGTTTTTCTTTAAATGTGAGCCATTGTCATATGGAATTCTTTCCCTGCCTTTCACTGCCGTAAGGTCTACTTTATTATTAGAAAGAAACTACCTAGCTCTCAGTGTAAGCTGATAATGGATTGTAATTCTGAAAAATTTGATGTTCAGTGAATTATGCTCAAGAGTATCAAAAGTCCTTATTCTAGGGAGACGGCCACAAAGAATTTGTTTTGTTGCTAAAAATAAAGAGAGGGAGTGGCCTCTGATATTAGAGACTCAAATTGCAGCTTTGGACCATGGTTTTGACTATGTTGGTTAATCAAATCATTATCATTTTAATCTGTCATGTTTTAAAGGACTCTGAGCATAACAAGCTGTTTGAATGGGTGGATGGACCTTTGGTTACATCCATGAAAGAAGGCTCCATGTTCTTGATCGACGAGATCTCCCTTGCTGATGACTCTGTGCTGGAACGACTCAATTCTGTACTGGAACCTGAGAGATCCATTCTTCTTGCAGAGAAAGGAGGAGGCATAGGACTGGACGATGAAGTGGAGGAAGTGAAAGCAGGAACTGGATTCCAGGTCTTCGCTACTATGAATCCTGGTGGTGACTTTGGCAAGAAAGAGGTTAGTTTTATTGTTGTTTGGAGCCAAGAATCTAGAACGGTAAACTTTATGATACATTTTTGTTATATAGCTGTATAAATTTGGGTTACAAGTTTCCCAATAGGTGAATTGTACCTTAAATCTCAAGATATTTTGTGGGAATAAAGACAGTTAATTATCTTGTATCCTGAGTAAATTTGAACAAATCGAATACAACTTGTGATCTCTTTTCTGTGACACTCTTTTCATAATCGTTATTGTTTGAATCTAAAATAATTTGAACTTGGATGGTGTCCCTATAAAATAACATACTTGGCATGTTTTTTACTCATCACATCTTACTGTTTTCATATCCAGTTGTCCCCAGCCTTGAGAAATCGATTCACAGAAATCTGGTGCCCACAATCAAATGACCGCGATGACCTCATTTCCATCATTGAACACAATGTACGACCTGACCTTCACCTTTCTGACAAAGTTGACCACTGTTCAGGCTTTGGAGTGGCCATCATGGATTTTGTTACATGGTTTTCCAACAATGAGATTGGGAAGCGGTGAGTTTTGTTGAGTTATGGTTTTTGAATTTGATAGATAGACTGTTATCAAGGAGTGAATGTTCTTGCCCATGCCAGACCTGCTCACAAGGACTTCTGAAAGGGCTGGCTGCAGTAGTTTCTGCACCGTTTTCCTCTACAACCTGACAGGTTGAATAATCAATTAGGTATCTTTTTATTACAGCTATTGGCTATTTTATGCAATGTCATTTATTTGTGGATCCTAAGGTTGTTGTCACCATGAAGCATTGGGTATTCTGATAATCCAGCACTGCAAGTGATCGTCTTGTATCAGAACTTTGCCATTGAGGTAATACATGTTAAGATTCCCTGTTGCAGCTGTACCGTCAGCATCCGTGATATTCTCAGCTGGATTCAGTTCATCAACACTTGCACACAAGATCAAGGAGAAGGTCCACAGGGCACAGTTGGCCTTGATCCAGCTGTGGCCTACATCCATGGGGCTTGCCTTGTGTTCTTGGACAGTCTTGGATCAGGTATGGATAGCGATATCATAAAATATATCTATCACACTTTCATGTGTTTTACTCAGCTTGTTACTTGCTTGAATCTTGTTTCAATGTGATGGGGTCTGTTCATTGATCCATTGAAAACCAATCTACCATAGAGACAGTAAGAGGTTTTCCCACTTGATGAATAATTTACATAGATGATAGCTTGTCATAATTTGAGTTAAGTAGAAAATTTGCAGCTTGTTGTTGAGGGAAAGTAGAAAAAATGATGCAATAAATTGAATTTGATTTTTTTGACTCACATGCATGCGGCAGTGTGGTTCTGTGTTCACCCAAATTTTAGTTATTTCATAAGAGGGATTTCAGGTGAGCATTCAGCTTAGATTTCTTTAAATATTTTCTCATTATGACCTTGTCGCAATGCTTTTAAATTTGTCGATTTTTTTTTTTTCCTACTAGGCACAACAAGCAGAGGAAATGACTTTGAAACAGAGCTAGCCCGTTCCACTTGTTTGACCTTTCTGCTGGAACAGGTCAAAGGCATCACAGGCCATGACCTTTCTCTGCATCAGCTGGGCATTCCACTGTCAGGTCAAGGTCATGAGAGTGAGCTAAAAGTGGAAATGACGGCAGACCGGCTTACCATATGTCCTTTTAGTATCATGAGAGGTAAGTTCGACATTGTATTTTCTTCATCGTTTTAAGACCTTCCGTACTGATACAAAATTCATATAAAAAAATTATTTTTTAAAAATGCCAACAATTTTTTTTTCTTCATTATTTTGGTGTTCTTTTTATCACAAGTGTTTCTTTGCGCGACTTCTGATCCATACTACAACTGACCCGGATAGTGGCCAGGCTTGCTAGTGACTGTAAATGTAGGACGCGTGTGGACATGTGGGAACGTCATCTATCTTCAAACATTGAGCTTGTTAGTGACGAATCAGAGGCCTGAAATGTAGACAGTGCTTTGTCAAAGAACAAATGCAGAAATGAGTGGCAGAATGAGTTAGATGAATGCAACCGTCTGTTTCGAATTTGGCTTTGAAAATTAAAGAGATAGATGCTGCTTGACGCATCTTGTGTAGTCGGAAGCTAGTCTACAAGTCCAATGGGAAAATGTTGATCGAAATGCACTGTAAGGAGGTTAGGCATGTGGAGAGGTTAAATGCACAGAAACATACATCGACTCCTCTTTATGCAAAACCAGTCTTTGCACCGGTCTCTAAAGCTGATTGCCTTGCAGATGCAAAAATCCGGACTTGCTCTTTCTTATCAGAACACAGCTTGCTGATTTCACTGGCTCTGGAATTAATCGCTTTTTGCTGAAAACTTGCAAATTATAAGGAAAGTCTGGATGAGCTTTCAATGTGTAGGAAAACTGCTACATTACACTATGACTCACCGGGCTGCTGCAGCATTTAGGGAGGAGTTGTTTATCAAACTTGGTGAAAGGCATTTTTCTCTGAACATTGATGAGGCCACAAACAAAGGCAAACAACAAAGTCGTGAATGTCCTAGTCAAATACTTTGATGGGCAAGAGGTGAAGTTGTGACACAACTGCTTGACAGCTTCTGTGAATATGATCTTTCAGTATAGCTGAAATTTTCTGCCCCACCCATGCCTACCTGAAAAACTTGTCGAACATACTCCAGGCAACTCAAAACCAGATTTTGGAGGCTTTGACCAGATTGTTGATTAATGGACATTTTGTCTTCATGTAACACACTCATATTGCCATTGTGGACAGTGCAGCTTAGAAAAGAAACATTACATGTTAATGTCTTAATTTCTTAGTCTACTTGTATTTTTGCAGTGACTGTGTATATGCGCTTTTCAACTGCTGCAATTGCTCATTTGTTTGAGGCTTCTGTGGATTAGATTTGACAACAAGTGAGTCTCAACTATATCTTTGGGCATCAGGGACCTGCTGTCGGTGCAGGTTTTTCGCACACAACTGAACACCCTCTCACAGGCAGCTATGGGGAATGGTACAATTCCCCAGCATGAAGTGACACAAGTGAGCCAACCGTAGTTGCTTTTTGCTTAGTTTCCACCCAGAACTGATTCATTCTTTGGTTTGGGTGCACACGTGCTTTGACATCTGTGGACTGGTACTCTACAGCTGTTCTTCAACCTGCTCATTTGTGGCCCCTGGTGGCAAAAGAGCAGGCAACTGCTTAGTGAAGAAGCTCGGGTCTTAGAAACCTGCAGCAGTCAGCTGTTGGGAAGGATCGATGATTCAGATGTGTTTGAGCAAAGGGTCTGTGAGGGGAAGGGGGTGGGGTTGAAGCAGGTATTAGCATGTGGCTTCAAAGTAGGCACATACAGAAAGAAAGAATTCAGCAATGCGCTCAGGCTTCAGGTTGTGCTCTTTGGGTCTGTCCAGCATCTTCCTGGCCTCTTCTCCCACCATCAGATCTTCATCTGCTTTCTGGTTCTCCCTGCTGTGGAATTTGACATTACTAAGGAGTTCGTCTTGCAGTGCAGATGGCTTAACAAACCTGCTGAAAAGTCGTTTAATCAGGTTCTTAAGGGCTGGCTGCAAGATGACTGTACTAATACGGGGAACGACCGTATAGTAGGCAAGTCTGGGTTTTACAGGAAGGTAGAATTTGTGGTGTTGCTTTTGCATCTGCATTGATGAATTGTAAACTTTTTGTCTATAGCTGTGCGGAATCTAAGGTTCTGTTTATAACATACACTTGAAATGTTAATGAATACTCCCTCTTCCTCACTCAATCTCTGTTGCACAACATTACAATTTGGTCAGAATAGGTGCATCTAATCATATATCCCTGTTGGTTTGTGATGGTACATAATTAGGCAGGTGTTGTGTGATGTCATTATCAAAGTATACTATTGGAATACTTGCCTCTACCTGCCTTTCTTTTCCCCCCTCCCCTCACCTTCCTACAAACATCATTTTGGCAATTGTGAACTACTGTAGAAGCATGTATATTCTTGTCATTTCTGTTTGTTTTTTCCTCCCCCAGAATCGTCCAACAAGATCAGCAGCGAACAGTACGCCATGCAAGCACCCACAACCTGTGTCAACGCACAGCGCATCTTGCGAGGCCTTCAGCTGCCCAGGCCTCTGCTGTTGGAGGGAGCCCCAGGGGTGGGGAAAACCTCTCTTGTTGCTGCTGTGGCCAGGCTGGCTGGCAGAGAGCTGGTCCGGATAAACTTGTCTGAACAAACTGTGAGTATGACAATTTGTTTGTAGTTTGTGTGTGCGTTTGTGTTTGTGGTGAAGGAACAGTATATTTGTAGTAATAGTAGTGATGATAGGTTATGCTAAAGTGTTACATTATAGCAGAAATTGTACTATAAATGCCAATACCATGTTGACAGGATGTGACAGACCTATTTGGTGCTGACTTGCCAGTAGAGGGAGGTGCAGGTGGTGCTTTTGCATGGAGAGATGGACCTTTCTTGCAGGCCTTGAAAGCTGGACATTGGGTGGTCTTCGATGAGGTTGGTGTTATTTTTGTTGTAAAATCAAATGATTATTGAATAGTATTTAGGTGTTAAAATTTTTAATCTGCCTGCAAGACTAGTAAGACTGTAAACCCAGTTGAAGTCAGCAGCCTGCCAGAATTGTTGCTAGCCTGTTAACAACATTGACACAAAATGGGAATAAATAGGTGGAAATCGTTCTATAAAGGACAAGACGCAGTGCATGGTTCACTGGGATATTACATTTTGAGAATGAGAGGGCTGTTGAACAAAAATGCGTGGGTTAAAACTGCAAACTGTAGGTTATTGACATTTGGCACAAGGATCAATACTTTAAGCACCCTTAGCATAATAGGAATGAGGCTGTTGACGTAATTTGAAGTGGGTTATTTTTGGGATGGCTCGTCTAGATTATAAAGTTACCCGTCTTTTAATGTATCGAATGTAAACAACTATTGCATTGGTCTATGATTTAGAATAGTTTTATATGTGCATATGTTCACCTCTTGTTGGTTTCTAAACTGTACAGATGAATCTAGCCTCCCAGTCAGTGCTGGAAGGACTGAACGCATGCTTGGACCATCGTGGTGAAGTGTTTATCCCAGAACTTGGACGCACCTTCCAGATCCGACACGAACGGATGCGGATCTTCGCCTGCCAGAATCCGTTGAATCAGGGCGGTGGCAGAAAGGGACTACCTCGTTCTTTCCTGAACAGGTTTACGCAAGTCTATGTGGAACCACTGTCCAGGGCTGATCTGATCTTCATCTGCTCTACCATGTATCCCTGCCTTCCCCAGCCCACACTCGTGCACATGGTGGATTTCAACATGAAGGTCAGTTTTAATTTTTCTGTTTGTTTAAATAACAACTATATTGATTTGAGTTAGCGCGTTACAGCAGTTTGTCCCATCTCAATTTAAACTTTTGTGACAAATGTTATTTGCGTTTTTGTTGTACAGATGCATGAAAACACTATGGTGGCTTGTACTTGGGGTCGCAAGGGAGCACCATGGGAGTTCAACCTGCGAGACATCAGCAGGTGGTGTGATCTACTTTTGGCCAATCAGGTATGGAAACGAACATTCCGCTTTGTTTTATATTGTCCTTTTTTTGTTTTATCTCATTTATTTTCTTCTGAAGAGGGAGACAGAAAAAGAAGTGGGAGGACAACATTCAAGAATGGACTGGCTTGACACTGAGCGAAACCATGAGGTTTGCTGAGGACTGAGAAAGATAAAGTATGCTGGTTAAACGATCATCTGTGGTGCCCAGAGTTTTGGGATAGGATAGGATAGGATAGAATATTCTCTTCTGTTGGTTTCGTTTGCACCCCCAAGTAGCTGCAGCTCTGTTTTGTGGGCTTCAGTTTTGAAGGGTGCAACATAAAAATTTGGATTTTGACAAGGCTTTTATTTCATAATGGTCACTTGCAAATAGTCCAAAAACATGTCAGAAATTGTTCTTATATAATACACTTTCTAACTTGAGGAGGAGTTGCTCAAGATGCTAGTCACTGAAGTCCAGCAAGTGCATGATAGTATATTGAAGACAGGATCACAGTAGTGTTATCCAAGCCATACCTTTGCACCTTTGACCACTGGGCCTCCATTGAACCATTTCTCTATTATATAATTTGGAGAATGAAACTATGCAACAGATCATGATGAAGAAAAAAACATGAAAGAAGCAGCATTTTGGATCCTGACACTGTGCAGGGTGAAGGGTGGCATTGAAATTGCTTTTACGAGGTTTCTGACGTCTGCAAACAAATTTGTGCATGCTGGATCGTCATGGCCATGATTTGATCAATAATGTAAGATTCGTAGTGACTTAACTGCTAGTGTGTGCACTGAAGAAGAATAAGTGCATTTTAAAAATCCTTAACCTTGGAGAAATTATTCATTCATAAACTACTAGTCTTAGCTGCGAAGAGAATAGTGTTGGAAAGTAAAAGAATCAAAGCCCAGAATAGTTTTGAGTGTCTCATCTCTAATAGCAAGATTTTGCTATGCTCTCCTTCTTTTGACAGTTGATGCTAATTCACTGCCTATATACAGAGATGCAAAACAGAAAGTTCTAGAACAAACCCTTGTGTCTAAAGGAGGTTTGTCTTTGATTCTCTTACTGTACAATTCTTTCTAAAAGGTTCTTAGAATTAGAAATCATCATTAGTGTTGTTGTTTGCAAGAGCTTTATACTTTGTTTCGTTGTTGCTTCACTTTGCACCCCCAAGTAGCTGCAGCTCTGTATTTGTGGGCTTCAGTTTTGAAGAGTGCAATATTAAAGTCTGGACTTTTGACAGTGGCTGTTACTTCATAATGGTCACTTGCAAACAGTCCAGCTACATTTATTGTGATTTTAGTTGATAAAGGTATCATTAGCTTTATTCACCATGTGCTACCTTTATGGTAGGGTAAAAAATGGTCACATATGCAAATATCATTAGTATGGTGATGCCTCAGAATTCTAGCTGGGGAATGAAAGACACAAAGCAAAAACCAAGCAAAATAAAATATACAAATGCTGTCATAATTCAACATAAAATGTCCTAGCCATTGTACAAAAAAGAGTGAAAGCTACGCCTTTTAGCCTATGTATGCATGTGTAGATCTGATGATGGATCTGATGCTTAGAGCAGTCCTGAACAATTGTCATGGACAAAATCGATTGGCCCATCTGGAAATATGATGTAGGTGACAGTTTTTGTTTGTATCAGGTTTAGTCCCAGACTTGTCTCAATCTATTGCTCAGGGTGTATAAGAGTATTTAATGTTATTGCTGTGTTCAGGCTGCTGACAAGATAGACCCAGGAAAATACGTCCACCTGGTGTACCAAGATCGCATGCGTACTGCAGATGACAAACAGAAAGTGGCTCAACTCTACAGTTCCGTCTTCGGCTCAGACTCCAACATCTACCAACCAAGTCGCATCTTGAGGGTATCCTCTTCCTTCGTTCAGGCTGGTCACTCCTTTTTGCAAAGAGAAGGAGGGAATGTTGCTAGCAGTGACACTGACGGGGCTAGGAGCACTGGAACGTTGGTGCTGCACCACAGTCTGGGTCCTTTGGAGTCGCTTATGACCTGTGTAAACATGGGCTGGATGGCAATATTGGTAAGTGTGCTGTGATTTGTTTGCAAGTTTTCTTCTAGCATGATAAAATCCATAAAAAGACACGCAAATTCAGTTGAAAAAGAGCACAGTTTAGAGGGTTGAGAGATTGTGGTGAATGCTGATATGAATCAACTTACTGCTATGGCTGTTTGACCCAGCAAAAAGGAGAGGCAGCTGGTTATCATGTCTGTCCTTTGTGATTCTATTGCAAAACCTTATAAACAATTAGACAATCTCAAGAGACGGACAAGCGGGCATGATAAAAATACTTTAATTTGTCAGAAGGAGGTAGATTGTACGAAGCAGACTTTTTACATAGGGAGACACAGAGCAGGATAACAAACTTTGAAGAATCATTAACTCTTCTACTATTAAGTAATTCGGTAATCACATACTGTTCTACACCAAGAAAAAAACACAATGTATGCACCAGTTGACTTTTAAAAATCATAAAAAATGCAAATGTTGATGGATCTGCTCCTTGCAATTTTTTATGCTTGTGTAGATTTGAACAAGGTACATGGAAAGTTGAATTAAAGTGTCCAGTTTACTTTGGTGGCGATGGCTGTGGTGTGGGTGGTGGTGATGGTGATGTTGTGGCTGTTGCAGTTGATGTTGATATCCAACTTTATTTTGTAAGCCACTGATAACCTGGTGCACTTCACGATCCTTTTTGATTCTTCTGATCTTAGATTCTGACACTACTTTGACAGTAAACCCCCTCAAAGCTTTGTCGTCACAGGCGCCATTATCTACCAACTCTCTCCCAAAATCCGTGTCATCACTCAAAGTGAAAAAATACAGATTTCCTTGCTAAAAAGAATAAACAAAGTATGCAGAGCTTCCTGTGACCAACTGAACTGCACATGTCCGGGCATCTAAAAGAATATGAGCATTCCTATCCTGAAATATTAAGCTATTTCTTGCTGAGATATTGGGGTGAAGATCCTATCCTATCCTATCCTATCCTATCCTATCCTATCCTATCCTATCCTGTCACTCTTGAGGTCATTGGGGCACCACAGATGATCGGTTAACCAGCATACTCCATCTTTCTCTGTCCTCATAAAACCTCATGGCTTAGCTCAATGTCAAGCCTTTACCAGTCCATTCTCGAATGTTGTCCTCCCACCTCTTTTTTGGTCTCCCTGTTCTACCTCCTTACACTGTGCCTTGCAGGATGGTCTTTGCAAGGCCTGATGATCTGTTGACGTGGCCATACCATTGGAGTTTCCGTTTCTTCACCACTGTGAGGAGATCATCGTGTTGTCCAATGGCTTGTGTGATGGTCTTTCGGACTTCGTCGTTGGTGATGTGCTGGGTATAGGAAATGCCCAGAAGTCTTGTGTAGCACCTCATCTCAATGCTTTGTATTCTTCATTGTAGATCTGCTGTGATGGTTTCGCAAGCGTATAGGAAGATGGAGATGACAAGGGAGCGCAGCAGTCTTAGTTTGGAATGTAGACTGATGGTATTGTCTTTCCAAATGGGCTTCAACCTTGCCAGGGCAGCAGTTGTTTGTGCGATCCTGGAGAGGACTTCCTGTCAGGACCCATTGTCTGATACAATGGCTCCTAAATATTAGAAGCTAAGCACTGTGTTGAGGGATTGGCCTTGGACTTTGATGTCCGTGTTGATGCCATTGGTGTTGTTGGTCATCATTTTGGTCTTTGCACTTATTTCCATTCCAAAGGCTCTGGAGGGGTTGTCAGGCCTCTATACCTGCTGTTTAAGTTTTCCTCTCCAGCCAATCCATCAATGTCATCCACAAAATGAAGGTTGGAGATTGCTCTACCCCTTATGCTAGGTAGGGGCAGCCTCTTCTTTCCCTATGTGGGAAAGGTCTAGATGTGGTGAAAATGGCATATTTTGAATTAATTTTTGTGTTGCGATTTAATTCAATTTTTGTAAAAAAAAACTGTGAATAAGAAAGAATAAAACCCGAACGTTTTACTTATCTACTTTTTGTGTGTTCTTGTTGATGGGTTGTGTTGAGGGAGAAGGGAGAACGATCGCAATCGGCAGCGAAAAGCTGCTCCGCACATCGCCATTTTCAGCCTGCCAGTGAAGGCAGCGCGAGCGACAAACACACACACCTCACGAAACGTCTGCTCGCGGGCTATATAGTTCATTCATAATATGCAAATTAGGTCAGGTTAAAAGACGAAAAGCCAACGATTCGTTTCGTATAAATATTGTTTTAGTCGTTATTTTTTTTCTCGTTGAAATTCACAGTCAAAGTTTAGGAACGACTTCAACTGCAAATATCTTTTAATCGGGTGGAAAAAATGCCAACATTATTATATGCGCTGGAAAGCTGGGTTTTCGACCTTTTCAATGGTGTACGCAACTTAGTCACATGATCCACGTCCCGTTGACGCGAGCCAGTAAAAGACGAGTACCCATTCAAGCGTGCTTTGTGGTTGACCCGAACTGTCATGGCGGACGATCTGAAAATGTCAGCTTCTAACGATGTGTGTTTGTCGCCATTTCTTCGCGAAATCGGATAATCAATTGGTAAGTACACTTGATAATTACAGATGGTTTTCGGATAAAATTATTATTGCCCATAGTTTTGTTTAATGTATACCTCGAAACGTGTTGTTTTTTTTTTTGAAAGTTCGACCGATGTAGTGTTAGATTAGTCTTAGAAGTGTTATGGTTCAGATACGACCATCGGCTAATTTTAGTGCAAACATTTAGCCGTTACGTATAGTCACACAATTCTTTCTCAGGTTTCACAAAACCATAATTCACGCATAGTTGTGTAGTTTTCTTGTGGGATTATCGATGATTGATGTAATATTTATACGTGTAGGCCTATAGAAACCGAAAGTAGCGTTCAGCAACAAACGCTGTTCTTCTAGAGACTAGAATTGGTAGGCCTACGCACTGCTTTTTTAGTTTTAAAATTTTATTAGCACTCACGTTACTGTTTACATGTGTTAAAATTAATTATTATTAGTAATTATTATTAATTTAAATGCCTGTTACATGTCATGTTTATTACAGGATGATGGATCTCAAGTATTTTATCATAAATGTCATGTGTTGAGATCAGCATTGTTGCACTTGCACTTATTTTTTCCTTTCATATTCATTGTTGTAGGCACACTCACAAATGGAGTTGTTGTGGATCTTGTGAGGTTTGTGAAGACTGAGAGAAAATCCTACACCATCTGCCAGCCTGTCCTGACTTTCCTAGGAGCCAATGCCAAGCAGCTAGACAAGAAATTGCAAGGGGGGGGGGAGGGGGGTACAAAAAGAAAAAAATCTATTTTAATTTTCACTGTACCTTCATACATATCAATTAAAAGATCTCTATATAACAAGACAAATGCAGTTTAAATCAATGAAATCGGATAAAAAATGATCAAATAGCATGCGTTTGAAGTTATTAGCCATTTGCTTCTGAATCTTTCCACTGGGAAAATTTTTGGGGGGGGCATTTTTGGAGTTCAGCAGTTCATTCTATTGACAACTGCCAGGTCCCAAAAAAAATAGGCTATTTTGTCACTACCAGGACTCTGCTTACTCCAAAAATTAGGCTCATGGGCTTTATAATTTTTAAGTTATGAACATCTAAACTTTGCAAAATACAGGGTGGAGAATTATCCGCGGATTTCCGCGGAAGGCATTTGCATTTCCGAGAAAAAAATATTGAGTTCCGAGTGTGAGAAGCTGAGGGCTACCCTTTACTGGGCATAGCGGCCAAAAGCGGCCGAATGTCTAAACAGGCAAAACGTCCAAAAGCGTCCGTATCAACCATGTGGTTATATTCTCGCGTTGTTTGAAAGATTGCGAGACTTTCGGCAATTGACTTCCGGTTTATTCTGTTGTGAAAACATTCGACTGCATTTCCACAAGTTTTCTCTGTGAGGCGTTCGTTTTTTCATTTTTTTTTTTCAAATTTTCTTGTGTGTGTGTCTAAAATGGATGGTTTGGATTCTTCGACTGATGAAGGGGAGTTTACAGGCTTCCATTTATCAAACATTAAAGTGAGAGAAATGGACTTGGAGTCGGAGGAAGAGATCGGTACTGACATTAGACAATTAGTGTCAGTAGTGTGCATGCATACGATCTTTCAGACTGGCATGAATTGAAAGTGAAGAAGAGGAGGGGGCTTGTTTGGACTTTTTAAAACTTTTTTTTGTGTACACATGGAGTAATAAAAAACAAGACATGACAAGAAAAGTATAAAAAGGTAGATAATCAAAAGAGAATGTATTTCTGTTCATTTTGCATTTTATTTCATTTAAATCTATACACTAGTCACTAATACCTAAGACGTAGTGTTTTTACTAACGTACCCCTAAATATCTCTAAAATTATAACAATTCTTGCCTGTTTACAGCTAAAAAAAATAGACAAACGTGTGCCCAGTAAAATTGGAAATGTGGAGTTTGTGTACAACAGTGGTGGACCTCAAACTTTGTTAGGCCTACAAATCAAGATTCTTAACTTTTTTGAAAGACATGTGCATAAAACATTATTTTTGTTGTTGTTGTTGTTGTTTCTATTCATGTTTACTTTGTGCTTTTTGCTTTCAGGAGAGGCCCTAAATTACTTTCAAAATTTCTTCCAGGGGGCGAATACCGGGGCTTGGCCCCTGGGCCCCGGCCGGATTTCAGAGATTTCTTGATTCAGTTGTTCTCCACCCTGAAAATATCAATTTTGGCAAAATTACGCAATTCGCGGCACAAAAACTCGTTACGAAAATAGCTGTATCTCTGGTTCTAATTGAGATAGACCCATAATTTTTTTTTTGTTTTCTTATTTCTACCCCAATCTATAACTCTGTACCATTCACTTGTGTGAAAACTTAAAACCAAATTTTACCCTGCCCCTACCTACTTATGCTGACTGTGCCTTCGTGATCTGCAAGGGCATCTAAAAATAGCCCGCAGTGAGCCACTATGTAGAGCGTGTAGCGAGTATTAGCGCTTGGCGGATTTGACCTCCAATGGCACCAAAGAGTTGATTTGAATAGTTTTTTTATTTGTGTTAGAAGATTGACATACGTTTTTATGACATTTACTCCTTTTATCGGTGGAACCGTCTCCAAAAAGTAATACAGATTTTATTCACTTATTTTGTGCTGTGTTGTTTTGTTGTATTGCATTGCCTTTTATTGAATGCACTGTATTATATTGTATTGTACTGCATTGTACTGTATCATACTGAATTGCGTTGTATTGTATTGCATTGTACTGTAACATACTGTATTGCATTGCGTTGTACTGTATAATACATTTAAGTGATAATATGTGTAGGTTGGAGCGTCGTCCAGTGGAAAGTCTAGTATTGTGCGACTGCTTGCGGAGCTGACTGGTCACAGACTGCATGTCTTGCCCATGAGTAGTGACATGGATACCACAGAACTGCTAGGTGGATTTGAGCAGGTGATTATCACACATATTTTACTATTCCATATTTGACTGCAGCAATGTGAATGTTATGTTTTCCCCTAAATTAAAAATAATGTTCAAGCCAGTCAAATCTCATTATTGCAAGTCAAATAAGTTTTTATTGCCAAGTTTTAAAATATAAGATTGTTGTCTTGGAATGGAGATAAATCAAACACAAACAAACATTTTGAAAATTAATGTTGGGTTGATATGAAGATGATGTATTTAATGGATGGGATGAGTAAAACATGTAACGTGAATCATATTGAATGCCTATTTCATCCATTACATGAGGGTTTCTTGACTGTCTGGATCTCTGAACGGCCTCTGTGGTGAAGGTTCAGGCACTTGACATGCTTGTCTTCTTACTGGACTAGCTAGCAGGCCTTGAACCTCGGTGTCCAATTGGGGGTCAAGTTCACGATGTTGACTCTGTTGTCCTGAACAGTCAGAGGTTTCAAGGTCATAGCCTTGACCTGGTTGATTATACTCAAACGGTGACACTGGGCAGTGCTCATGATAGCCACCTTCATAGATGTTCTCGAGGCCACAGTATGTATGATAAGGGCTTTGGCTGTGGCAGCAGGTATCCTGCGTATTGCCTCTTTGTGAGCTCTCTTGGCCATGAGCTTGACCTTGACCTCTACAAAGGTCCTCTGACCGGCTTCTTTGCAAGTACCTGGGTGTGGCGTGGTTGGAGAAGGAGAAATTCTCATTGGTATAGCCAATGTCGTACATCTTGAACCTCTGATGTAAGTTCTGACGCCTGGCTTCCTCCCTGACAAAGGTGGCTGAGGAGAAAGAGGTGGAATCTCGCATGGGGATGGCTGCAGAGTAAACAGATTTGGTCATGGAGTGCATGCGCAGCATGTCAAAGTAGATGATGCCACAGAAGAACGGAGTGGTGACCGGATGTGTCCATGCCACCACCATGCAGAGCCTGTAGGACTGCGGAGAGTGGGAATAGTTGACGTCCATAATGGTCAGGATGAAGAGCGGGTACCAGAAGAACAGAAAGGACACCACCATCAGAAGCATTACCACCACACGCCGCAAGCAAAGCCGCATCTGTAGCGTCGCTGCCTGGTCTGCCGCCCCGTCTGCAAATTGGTAGTGCAGCTGCACAAGTAGAAAGCACAGTTATCATAGTTAAAATGTGATTTTCCTGCAAAATGCAATTAATCCATTTAGAATATAAGAAAAATCAGATTTTGCTGCTCTTATGTTTAGCTGCCATCATAGAAAAGACAGAACATTGAAAGAAGACATGTTTAATTTATTAAAACTTCAAAATATGAAAAAAAAGGTTTGGAACTTGCATAGATTTATAAATATACCTTCAGTGAAACTAGACAATACGTACCAAAAGTTAGAAAGGAACATTGTTTATTCTAGGAACAGGTAGGAACAGGTACTGTGCTTCGAGATGGATGAGGCTCTGTATTAAAAAAAGAAGAGTGAAATGGAACACTATTATACACAATGCTTAACAGAAGAGAACTAATTTCACCATCTGGGAATCAATTTCAGTAAGAACTGAAACACATTTACCTCTTCCTGCTGATCATGACGTTGTACGGCAGCGGTATCATCCAATAATTGCCCAGGACTTTCAACCGACATGCTACGAGGTGTGTGGTTCACATCTCTGGATATAGAGTGATGTAGCAGTGTCCATTTCTCACTGTGCATACGCGCTTTTAACTTGCAGAAGAAAACCGTGAAACAGATTATTGCGATGACTAGAGCGGCTGTAACTAAAATCGTCCATAGAACATGAATGACATAGTTCTTAGGGGTTCCGTAGTTAAACACACAGTTACCTATATCGTAGCTGAATTCAGCTGAGCTTGGCAAAAAGGCTACCCCGAGGTGAAGCAGCACTGTGGTGAACCAGAGCATGAATATCCCGAATGACACGCACCAGAAGGAATTTTTCTTGTCTAAGTGGTGCTGCTTTGTGTTGTCAAGATCTCTCCCTCGCACAGACGCGTGCCTATCTGTGAGTTGGTACTCCTCGTTGATATGGATGGCTAGAAGGTTATAGGCGGTAAGAGTCATGAGGAAAATGTATGCCGCTCCTAAAGCATTGCAGCAAGGGATATCAATTTCCAGAAGCAGAGCACAAGCAAATGGAACGCAGAAAAGAGATTTGATAGAATCTAAAAAGCAATGATGGGACAGGAAAGCACAGGAACTGTTGCGGAAATGGGCGCAGGCAGCAGTAGCACCAAAAATTATGAGATTTCCAACTCCCCCTACCACTGCTACAGTCAGCAACACAGCACCTTCAATATGAGCTGTGCTGTCACGATACACTGAGGCATTGCGCACTTCTTCCTCTCCTTCATACAGAGTGTAGCCCACCTTCATTTTGTCAAATGTTCAGGCGATAGCTGCAGTTCAGGGGATTATAATGATCATTCAATGGGTTCCTTATTCAAGTATGTAGAGTCAGGCAAGCAATGGTGGTGATTCAGTGCATGCATTCCCCTCAAGCATCGTGGTAAATGGGTTGAGTAGATTGTTCTCAGGGGTTTTGCTGCAGCCGTATCTGAAAATGACAAATAGAAGTTTGTTAGTAATGTTACATTTTGTTAACTAAGGAGACCGCCTTCAGGCAGACAGTAACATGGTAATTTCGGTCTGCAGTCTACACTTATGCATGTCACAGGCAGGTAAATGTACACACATATATATATACATGCATGCTTTATTTTTTTGCAGTCTTTCTTGCTCTTTTATTGCACTGTCCCCTGTCTTAAAATAAAATTACATGCACAAAGCTTCAAGTTTTGAAAAAAATATTTAAGAGAACTTTACTTCCTTCTTTGGACAGAATGTTTTGACAGACATTGGACATACGGGATCAAGTTAGATGTTTATCTTGTAGTGAAAATGAAAAAAATCTTGCCTGTACATTTGTGTAAACTCTAAATCCATCCATTTATTTTTATATTTTGTTTTGTTTTCATTTTCTTGTGGCACATGTTGACATCAGATGATACAGATCTGTGTACTCAGAATTTATATTTCTATACATACATAATTATGTATTTGTTATACAGGTGGACATAGGGCGACACATAGCTGAGCTGACAGTGGAGGTTGTCCAGGAGGTACGGACTTTTCAGCAACAATGTTTGGTGGAAGGGGATGCTTCTTCACTCAGTCATGTCACTTCCCTTGATGAACAGCTTTTGGAGCTCAGAGCTGATGAAGATCCAGGTATTGTGTAAATTTCAAAGCTTTACACACTATTGCACTGCACCCTGAGCCCAATAACTTGTCAGGTCCTAAAGCAATGATTTATGTGCATGTCACAATAAGGCCCTTAATTTTGTTTCTCACATTATGTTAATATTTCATTGGAAAAAAAAGCTCTCCCTGCTACTACTCCCATACCCCCATTCCATTGTTGTTTCAAAAACTAAATGTTTGGTTCAGTTTGCATCATGGTCTAGACGACATACAGTGTGATTATGATCCTGATATCGGTAATATCTTACTGATTCTGACGAGACTACATTTTCAAACAGTGATTTTCTTGACAATGACAACGATGATTTTCAACCACCTTTGCCGGCAAACGTTTGGTAGGCCTATGGTAGGAGTGAAAAGAAGAGGCCATTGCGGAGATGTAAAAACTCCTCAAACTGGAAAGGTTGTATTTTCGTCATATCCTGTGCTTGCTATAGCCCTAGGGATAAGAGCTGAATTATATGCAACTATTTTGTATCTTTAGATCCTTTATTACTCTTGCTTGACAGATTGCGATAACGACAGCTGGAAAGAGATGGAGATGCTGCTGAAGAATATTCAACATCTTCAAAACTTGGTCACCAAGCTATCTCTGCTGAAACCACAGTCTGGTAAGTTTGTATTGTTTATTTTATTTATTTGTTTATTTGTCTGTGTATAAGGTCTTAGGAAATTATATATTATTTTGTTTATTTGATCAGTGCCTTCTCTTTTTTTTAGTATAAACTCCTAAGACCACATTTTTTCAGCACATGAAGTAATGCAGTTATGAAATAGCTATAGTACTATGTAACCAAAATTAGTTATTAACATTTGCACGTTTTTATACAATTTCTGCAGACTGCCTCGCTCAGCTGTCAGAAGCACTGAAGAGAGAGAAAGATATACTGGAGAAAGCTCAACCAGGGACAGGGAGCATAGGTGGAGGAATGTTTGAGTGGGTGGACAGCTTGTTGGTGAAGGCGCTGCGCAGCGGTGACTGGCTGCTTGTGGATAATGTCAACTTCTGCAGGTTGGTAAAATGATGCTTTTACTTAAGCATGTCAACTGTAAAAGTTTTGCTATAGCCACTTTACGTGGGAATGTCAAATTTCATTGTTGAGGTATTTTTTAAGAAAGTTTGGTTCGTAATAAGTTACATAGCATTATTACCGAATTTGCTTGCAGGCTTATGGCAAATCTGCAATTTGTAATTGCTTTGTTGGTTTTCAGTCCATCAGTGTTGGATCGGCTCAATGCCTTGCTGGAGCCTCGTGGAGTTTTGACGATCAACGAGAGAGGAGTCACAGAGGATGGTAGCATCCCTACCGTCACCCCTCACCCAAAATTCAGGTATGTTTATTTATTTGTAGTCTTATAATGATGCTAGCTTTTTCTGTATGCATGTATTTGGGAAATGTTTTGTTCAGTGCTGGAAAAACTTGCATTCTCAATCATATATATAACAATAATTGTTTTGCTTTGTTTAACAGGCTGTTTCTTACAATGGACCCAAAGTACGGAGAGATTTCCCGGGCCATGCGCAACAGGGGAGTTGAAATCTACATCCTAGGAGAAGTGAGTGATCTCTTTGCCTTATTCTTGTGAGTACTACTAATATGAACACTATTACTGCATGCTTATGTGTTGTGTCTTTCTTGTGGAAGAAAGTATTTGATCTTCACATCTCACTGTTTTTAATCAATTCCCTGCTCTAGATAGTTGAGGCACAAATATTCTGATAATATTAGACTTTTATTTAAAAAAAAATCTGACTTCTTTGCTTGCTTGTTAATTGAAAAATAATGTTGAAGAAAATATTTTGCCATCATAATGTGTAGCTATTATTTTTGTATGCAGATTGTTTTGTACCTGCTTCTATAAACTATTTTTTAATTATGGCACAGACAAGTCACCTACATCATGAAACAGAAGATAATGACATTGTTAATTTTGATGGGAAAACTTCATTGTTTCACCAAGTTCAATTTAGTTTTGATGTTCTCTATTCAGATCTTACCCATCTTTTTTTTTTTTTTTCGCAGGAAGATGGCTACAGCTACAGTTCTCATGACACTCTGAGCATGTTGGAAGGGGCGGGGCTTCACAACCAAGTGGCCTGCGATTGGCTGATGGGCCTGCATGCACATTTGAGAGACAAGCTGATGGCTAATGAAAGACCGGGCTTGTGTGACTTGCTGAGAAGTGCCATGATAATGAAACAACAGCAGGAGAAAGGCGTGGATTTGCAAAATGCTTTGAAGCACGCAGCTGAGATTGTCTATGTTAGGAACATGAAAAGTCTTTCTGCTAGACAGGTTTGTGGGATTTTAAATTTTTTTTTTTTTTTTTTTTTTGTTATTTGTTTTGAATGTGTAACTATTGCACATCATAATTCACATTAAAAAAAAATTCTCTGTCACTGGGCTGGAATAACATTTGAACACAAAAAAATAACTAAAATAACTTTCCCAACGTAAACCTGTCAATTTTCTATTTAAAAAAATAAAATCTAATTCATGAGTTTGAAAGAAATTTTTAAGGTGGTTAACCCATGACACCAGGCTGTCATTGACCTACCTGCACAAAGGAGGCAATCACATACTTTCTACAAAAGTCAACAGTGCCTCAGCACACTACAGATTTGAAATCCAGGGACCAGAACAGAGAGATTAGGAGAGAGAGGCTTACCAAATGGCGTTTGGGCAAAGGGCAGTGTCACATATTATCTAAATTTCTAATGTTTGAATTCTACATTATTAAACCTCTAACCCCTACAGGAGCCTAAGCCTTATCTGCTTCTATTTCCTAGGTCAAGGCAAGTAACTCCGTCAAAATGCTACACCATGCACATACAAGAATTAATTAAAAATGGAACACCCAAAATTATGTTCCACTTACCATTATTAATAAATCAACCACATTTTGTTCTTCAAAATGAAATGTTACACATACATTTTTACAATGTGTTGCAACTGGAAAAAAAATCTGAATGTCAACATTGCATACTGCACAACATGCAGCAATACGATCACTGCCACAAATAATAAAGCACAGATTGTTCATCGTTGCTGTTATTCAAATCCGATGGAAACAGATCGTCAAAGTGAAAGTCCAGATCACTTTCCTCTCCATCATTAATCTGTTTCCAAATCAGCCTCCTAAAATCCTTCAATTGGGTCATTTTCTTCATCAAATTCTGCAAGAATCGTACACCATAATTCTCTGATTCTGAAACTTCAAACTTTAATCAAACTTAAAAAATTCACTGTGTGCATTCTACACACTCTAAAAATGCACTAAAAACTCCGCAGGAAATCACAATCACGTGTGCGAGAGTCTCGCACGTTTACTATAAATCAGGGTGGAGAATTCTCCGCGAATCCGCGGATTTCCGCGGAAGGCATTTGCATTTCCGAGAAAAAAAATATTGAGTTCAGAGTGTGAGAAGCTGAGGGCTACCCTTTACTGGGCATAGCGGCCAAAAGCGGCCGAAGGTCTAAACAGGCAAAACGTCCAAAAGCGTCCGTATCAACCATGTGGTTATATTCTCGCGTTGTTTGAAAGATTGCGAGACTTCCGGCAATTGACTTCCGGTTAAATTCTGTTGTGAAAACATTCGACTGCATTTCCACAAGTTTTCTCTGTGATGCGTTCGTTTTTTCGATTTTTTTTCAAATTTTTCTGTGTGTGTGTCTAAAATGGATGGTTTGGATTCTTCGACTGATGAAGAAGAGTTTACAGGCTTCCATTTATCAGACATTAAAGTGAGAGAAATGGACTTGGAGTCGGAGGAAGAGATCGGTACTGACATTAGACAATTAGTGTCAGTAGTGTGCATGCATACGATCTTTCAGACTGGCATGAAAGTGAAGAAGAGGAGGGGGCTTGTTTGGACTTTTAAAAACTTTTTTATTGTATACACATGGAGTAATCAAAAACAAGACATGACAAGAGAAGTATAAAAAGGTAGATAATCAAAAGAGATTTATTTCTGTTCATTTTGCACTAATACCTAAGACGTAGTGTTTTTAATAACGTACCCCTAAATATCTCTAAAATTATAAAAATTCTTGCCTGTTTACAGCTAAAAAATAGACAAACGTGTGCCCAGTAAAATTTGAAATGTGGAGTTTGTGTGTAACAGTGGTGGACCTCAAACTTTGTTAGGCCTACAAATCAAGATTCTTAACTTTTTTGAAAGACATGTGCATAAAACGTTCTTTTTTTTTTGGTTGTTGTTGTTTCTATTCATGTTTACTTTGTACTTTTTGCTTTCAGGAGAGGCCTTAAATTACTTTCAAAATAGCATAAATTCATTTTCTTCCAGGGGGCGAATACCGGGGCTTGGCCCCTGGGCCCCGGCCGGATTTCAGAGATTTCTTGATTCAGTTGTTCTCCACCCTGATAAATAGATTTCCACATGGCAGCCTCTGAGTAGACCACATCATTACCGGCCGCTGACGGTCGCTCCGCGAGCGTGCTCATAGCAAAAATTTCGGTCGCTCTAGGTCGCTGTGCGTGTTAAAGGGTTAAAAGAGTATTTGTGAGCAAATGTTATATTTAAAAAACAATATTTTATATTGCAAACTTTGGGTCAATGAAGAAAGTATGCACTTGCTTCCATCGACTAGTAACAGATTTCATTTGCTAATGTTAAACTAAAAGTTGTGATTTTATCTCTGCTGTTTGTTACACAGGTGGTGTGCACAGTGCTGACTGAACACCTGAGTCAACTGACCACAGTGGACAGTGCAATGACCAGCATGGAAGTGGACAGGGCATTAGTGGCCCTCTGTGTTGATCAGTACCACACACACAGTGGATTGACCTCAGCCCAGCAAGCTGCGCGTGTTTTCAGTCTTCTCTTGTCTCCATGCCATCTAGAAAGGTTAGTGGATATTTTAATTTTAGTGTAAAGGTCTGTTTTTAAATCTCTTTTCAACCATATATTCTTTTGAGCAAAAGTATTTGTTGTAATACTTTTATGTTTGGATTTATTAACACTAACCCAAACTCCAGACTAAACTTTAACAGATTGAGACAAACTTTTGCAGTACCTTTTACAGACTAGAGACAAAAGGGGGAAAATCTACAAAATAACAGGAGTTGGTAGTCTCTCCTTTGAGAAGTGAAGTGGGGTTGTTAAAACATCTTGGATGTATTTACATTCAATGTTGTGTTGTGTTGCAGGTTTTGTCCAAGAGCGAACACTTCATTCAGAGATTTTCTGTGCAGTCTTCAGACAGCCCTCAACATTTTTGTGGCACATCAGTCACCAGTCCACTGGAAACTGGCTCTGGATTGGCTCAAAGCTCTTGTCAATCAAAAGAAAGAGGCAGTCTTTGCTAATTTGGCCTATGAGGAGCAAGAAGGCAGCACTGTAGTGGAGGAAGGTGTGACCAGATTGGTGTCCATTGGTGAGACCTGCTTAAGTATGCTGATGGAAGGAGGAGCTTGGACGAAGCTGAAAGAAACCAAGGCTGACTTTTGCGATGGAGATTCATCTGGTGAGTTTTGTTGCAATTCATTGTTTTTGTGCGTGTCTGCTTTGGTTTTTCACAACTGTGAACATTGTACAATAAAAATAGTTTTGGCTAAAAACTAACTGTGGTTGTGCTATTTTATAATATCGTTTGCTCTCTCCCAGCTTTGGAGTGTCTGAATGATCAAGCTTGGGACTTGGGAACCAATCCACAAGCAGTGGAGAGAGTTGCCATCCATATGATGCAGCATCCAAACAACAAGAGCGCTGTGCTTGTCAGTGACAAAATGGCGGCTGTGTCTATGTCAGTACATAGGTAAGTATCAAGAAATAGGATTTAGTTTTTCCTGAGTAAACTTTATTCTCTTAACCACAGATTTGTCAATAGTGTGAAAGAAGCTATATCAGTTTGTGTCATTTTCCATTTTGGGTACAAAACTCTGAAATCATCATTTGCTGTGTGGGAAAATAACAGCATCTAAATCAGCAAGTTTCTGTAGAAGCAGAAAGCCCACAGATTGATATTGTGTTTATAAATTGTAGTATAGTAATTCTGGACTGTTGGTCTGAATGTAAAGACTTCATGGACTACACCTAGCGTCTTCACTACCAAAAGTATACATTTGTTTTCTTGTTATTTTTCCCCACCAGACTGGAGTTGCTGCAACAGGTGATTGTCTTGAGGGAAGAAATGAAGGACAGCTTGAAGCTTGTGATTGAACAGTCTCAGAGAGGTAAGAGAATGATTTAATACAAACTACCTTTAAGCAGTGTTTGCTTTGTACCTGGAGCGTTTATTGATTTTTGGATTTATTTTTGTATTTATTTTTGTTTGTGGACACTTTATTGTCTCTTTTCATTGGGAAATTCTGGGTTGCCTCCCCTGGGGAAGGTGTAGCCACAGCCTGTGGGGCGTCCAAACCCAACCTACCTAATATTAGTTGTGTTTTTGAAATTTTGCTGGGGGGAGCAAACTGGAGTACCCAGAGAGAATACCCGAGACGTTGCCCGAGTCAAAAGTTACAAGTAAATAATATTCGGGAAAACATAACGCCATGGTGCTTGATCGATCCCACACTTGTCAGGCACCCTAGGTTTCTAGCCTGTGGACAAGGCAATTTCGTCCCGCCTTAGACCACTCAGCCACAACGCTCGATACCGAGGTGTGTGCTTAACAAGTGGATATGAAAACTGAAATTGTTATCTTACCTGATTTTGCAAACTATTTTGCGCATGCTAGATCTCGATGGCCTGCACTTTGAGAAGTTCTCTTGAGCTTGTAAACATGCCATATTAGAACAGTCACTTTTTCCCCACAATACTAATCTCTGTTTCTGTCTCTCTGCCTATTCGTCTCTTATTTTCTTGCTTTCTCTTTCATTTGAAGTGGGCCTTTAGTTTGATTTTGTATGTTTTGTTTGTTCAGTTCGAATTCTATATAACTGGTCGATTGGATGTTGTTGTCCATGTTGTTGGCCTTGTTTTTCCTACCTCTCTTTCTATAGGCATGTTACGTCTTTTCAAATTTCACAGTTCCAATGTAGATGTGGTTTGGTGGTAACTGTGTCTCTTTGCTTGTTTCGATGTAAATGTCTGTACCTAGTTTTACCTCTAGTTGTTTCATTAGTGTGTGTAGAGTTTATCCGGTGGCTTGTAGTCATAGAGAAATGTCGGAGGATATTTAGTTGTTTGTTCTTATTTGTTATTTTTCCAGAAGTACTTCGAAGTGCAAGCACTAAATACACATCTTTTAGAATACATCTTTTACAACACATCAGAAATTAATTAGCTATTTAATTAAATAACATTCAATAGATTGTTTTTAATAAATGTGTGCGTGTGTTTGTGTGAGGGACCCTGTGTATGTGCATGCGTGCACAGATCTTGATTATATTGTTACATTTTGATGTTATTGTTATAAAGTTATTTTGTTATTATTGTTCAAACCACAAGGGCAAGATTGAAAAAAGCACACCAGTGCTTACTCTTTTACCCTTGCTAAATAGAATTGTTATCTTATCTTATCTTCTTATTGATTTTTAGTTTTGTCAGTCTGGTTTAGTCCTGTCCAACTGATTGGTCATTTTGTAAAGAATATAGGCCATCCTTGCAGTATAATTTTTTTTTTTTTACAAATTTCCTTTCTCATTCTGTTTCATTGCATTTGTGATTTGGGAGAGGTGGGTATCCTGTTTTAAAGGCTGGGGCTGTCTTTAGTCTTGTCTTGGTAAAAATGAATCACTAGGCTTAGTGCAGGTAGTATGATGGTTCCACCTTGTTAGTTGTGTTTTGTAGGAGTAGATATGGGAGATTTAATTGCTCGTTTTCCAACTGGACAAAATGAACATAATTGATAAGTCATGTTCATAATATATAGTTGTTGGTAAGTTCAAAGTATTTTTTACTATTACAGAACATTTTTAAAATCTGGCTTACTGAGAAAATGTATGCAAATTAAAGTTAGAATTAGTTTAAGAAGCTAGCGACTAAAATACTTATCACACACTTGAAAACATGTCATCTTGAAATAAAATATCAAGGGGTTTATTTTGATTTACGTACATCAATAAGACATCAAGGGAGGTGAGCAGTCCACACATCAAGAATTAAAGGGAAGTCATTTAAATTGTTTTGAGAGGGAGAAGAGAAATAAGGTAGTCGGAACGATTTTGATTTTTGACAATTTATTGTCCCCTTTTATCGGGAAATTCTACGCTGGTCAAGAGAGCGCAGTTAGCTCGGTGTAGTACGCCGTGTACTCCAATGTCAGGTGATAAAGTTGCAGCCTGGTTCAAACAACGGTAACAAAAAAACAACAACTGAGGCACTGCTTTCCTTTGAAAGGGAGTATAAACTGAGATCACACAGGAACTTGTGAACCTATGTGACAAACGAAGAGAGATGAAAAAGAAACCTCACAGGGAGCTGATACCTACTGAAAAATCAACAGTGACGTCCAAAAAGTCATGCACACAGCAAAATAAAACTGGATAGAAGATCAATGCCAGGAAATATAGAACAGTCTGAACAAGAACAACAGCAAGAAGGCCTACCAGACTGTGAAGAGGCTGACAAGTGTTAAACAGCCCAAGGTCTCTACGATCCAAAGCAAGTGTGGCATGTGCCTTACAGAAGAACAAGAAGTCTTGGATAGATGGACAGAGTACTGCTCTGACCTTTACAATCACACACCAAATGGAGACCCATCAGTTCTAGCATGTGCACAGAACAGAGAAGAAGAAGAAGAAATCCTCCCAATTCTCTGGGAAGGAGTTGAGGCAGCAGTGCAATCGCTGAAGAAGGGGAAGTCAGTGGGAGTGGACAACATACATTGCTTCAAGCAGTAGAAAAGCAATGCCCTCACCATTATCTGTAAAAAGATCTGGCAGAGTGGGGAGAGACCTACACCATGGACCCAGTCTAGTCGCTTGTCATAGCCCTTCCCAAAAAGGGTAACCTTCAGGAGTGGGAAAATTCGAGAATGGACTGGCTTGACACTGAGCAGCGAAGCCATGAGGGTTGCTGAGGGCAGAAAGATGGAGTACACTGGTTAATCGACCACCTGTGGTGCTCCAATGACTTTCGAGTTACAGGATAGGATAGATAGAATATATATATAGGATACACTGAGGTCTAGTCTGTGCACGCACGCATTCTATCGCATGGACTTTAAAGACCCTGACCCTCATGTCCTAGACGGGTGAGTGCCGGCCAAACAAAAAAAATACCCAGCACAAGGTCACTTCCTACCCTCCTCTCCCTTCCTCTCTCCCCCACCCTGGTTGCACAGGTAGTGCTCAGTCATCTGGGCGTCGGACAATGCGCCCCAAAAAGCTGCAAGTGGGCGCCTCGAGTTAGATCCTATATCACCCTGTGCACTGAGCATTCCACAATGGATGGAGACATCCGCGTTATAAATGGACATCATCATCATCATCATCGTCGTCATCATCATCATCATCATCATCATCATCATCATCATTATCATCATTATCATCATCATCACAAAGTGAGATGTATGATTGTGCTTCATGCTTGCTATGGCTCAACCTAGAACTATAGGTATCCCAGTATGCTTGGCACTAAATGTGGACGTTGTCTGCAATCTTCTTCATCTTCTGGAAACCCCTTGGGGTCATGAGCAATCTTGCCACTGTAGATTGTTCTAACCTATAAAGGGAAAAGTGAAAGCCCCAGTTGAAAACCTGTCTTGACTTTGTAGGCATGACAGATTCACTGCGGCAACAGTACCCCCGTTGGAGTGCCGGGGGTTTCAGTATAAATAGTATCCCCACTTTCTGGAAATTTAGTGCTTTAAATTCCCACTGTCACTGTCTTCCTCATTTGCTCTTTTCCATTCCTGATCTGTCCTATCACTCTGCTATACTATCTTCTTCTTCGCTAGATCAATGACCTACCTTTTTTCTTGAAAACTCTTCCTGGACAAGACTCCTTGTTTGTGTATAAGGTCTGTTGGATCAGCTCGGGAGTGTTGGACGCTTTCTGCCGGGTGGTCACTAGGGCTTCCTATGATGTTATTATTTAGCAATATAGGCATTTTATATGTATGTGTTTTGTTGATGATTTATAATGATGTTTGTATTCTATTTTGTTTTTGTAACCGGGGGTTCGAGTAGTTGGGGTAAAGCCTCAGCCGTCCCCTGCGTGGCGATGTCTTTATTGTAAAGTGACTGGCCGGTGGAGGGCATTCAATTTTCCCACTAGGGTTGTTTCAGCAGATCTTTTATGCGGATCGGGGGTTGTCCGGTCCTGATTTGGCTCGGAAGAGTCCGCTGGACCTAAAGCAACAATCAATCAATCAATCAATCTTCTGGAAATTTACACACAATACAAAAATGCATCCATAGTTATAAACAAATGTAGGGGTGTTCGGTTTTACCGGTTTTCCGGTTAAAATCGGTTCGACTTTCTTACGGTTCGGTAAACCGGTTTGGCCTTAAAAAACCGGAAAACCGCGGTTTTTCTAAGGGACATCACTCGTCCCGTAAAGCACTAGCAAAATGGCAGAAACAGAGAAATTCGTAGCGAACACACGTGGGAAAGCTGACATTTGGAGATTCTTTCTCCTGCGAGAGACAGAAGCAGGAAAGGTTGACCATAATACCGGTTACTGTAAAGAGTGTAAGGCAAGTAGGTTATTAAACTTGGCGGTGGCACTTCAAATCTGAATGCACACATTCGCCGACACCACCCTTTGCTGCTGCTAAAGTCAGCCAAGCCTGCGGGCCCTGCACCCAATAGATCTAACCCACAAGTCCTACATGCTAGATCTAGTCCGTGTACCAGCAGCGCTGACGCTGACGTGAGCATTGTGACTGAAGGAGGTGCCAGTACAAGTAAAGGCGACACAAAACAAATGACAATCAGTGAAGCACTCAAAAAGAAGCAGGTATATCCAGCGAACTCCAAGAAAGCATCCGAAATCAACGAAAAGGTGACACAATTCATCGTGAAAGAACTTCAGCCGTTCCGAATTGTGTAGAGTCGGTATTTCAAAGATCTACTGGAAACACTCGATCCTAAATACAGCGTCCCTGGAAGAAAGTACTTCCAGGAAACAGCCGTACCCAAGATGTACTACGAGTCGAAGGCTGATGTCATTTCGAAACTTCGAAACTCGCAGCAGGTAAACCTATTTGTGACCCTCTCTTACAAAAGTAGTCCTAAGTCGCTGGTGTTACTAGTTGTAACTTCTAACCGGTTAACCGGTTTTAAACCGCGGTTTTCTATGGGAAAACCGGTTAAAAACCGGTTTGAGAAATCGTACCGGTTCCACCCTCTAAACAAATGACATAGCGAATAAAAAAAAAAGGTTTACACGCACCGCGCTCATTGTCAGACTCTCTCTCTCTCTTCTATATTGTGATGGTGACCCACTTTTCTTTTTTGTTCACGTTAGAACGGAATGTCAGTGATAAGGCTTGATTCTGGGTTTTGGTGTATATCTAAGCAGTCTCGGATGATCTGTGTAATATAGACCTAAGTTATCGTTTCTGGAAGTCTCCGGGTACAAGCCCTTTCTTCTTTTTTTCTTCCTCTTTCCAATGACTACCGCCTTCATCGCAGTGAAGATTGTGTAGCCTTTTGGGGACGTGGCGTTTGTGTATTATACCGTACAGTGAACAGCGCTTGCTGTTATAGGAGATTATCAACCTATGGGTGGGTGAGGGGAGGTATGTATCCCCGCCGAGGGATGGCTGACCAAGGAGTACGGGATGGAAATGAGGGGGATGGGTGAGGGAGGACAGAGAAAGATGGAGTATGCTGGTTAAACGATCATCTGTGGTGCCCCTACGACCTTCGGGTTACGGTATAGGATAGGATAGGATAGGGTGAGGGAGAGTTTAAGATCTGCAGATCTCGTCCTTATAGCGTTAGTGTCAAAACCTTATCTTATTCAGTTACCTTCCCTAGGGAGGCATAGTCGAAGCCTGTGGCGCGCCCAAACCCAACCTACTTAACATTGGTTGTGATTTTGAAATTTTGCTGGTGGAGCAAACCGGAGTACTCTGAGAGAACCCCCGAGACGTTGCCCGAGTCAAAAATAAATAATATTCGGAGAAACATAACACCCAGATGCTGGATCGAACCCACACCTGTCAGGCGCCATTGGTTTCTGGCCTGTGGACAAGGCAAGTTAGTCCCGCCTTAGCCCACTTGGCCACAACACTCGCTACATACACTGACAGTCAGAACTGAGATTAGTGGCTGGCACTAGCAGATCTGCAGCAAATTGAATTAGTAGAGGATGTCAAGTAGAAAATGCATTCCCGTTTCGATGTGACAAGATTAAGATTTGGCCCACAGAGAAATGAATAAGGAACATGTAGATTTCACGGTCTAGAACATTTATCATCTCTGTTCATTCTTTTTGTAATGGACTCACCAGTGCCATTGTGGGGCAAAAAAAATCCAGTCTAGTAACAAACGGTATGGTGACACGATTTTTATTTTATATATATATATATATATATATATATATATATATATATATATATATATATATATATATATATATATATATATATATAAAATAAAATAAAATAAATTTTTTTATACCAGACAGAAAAGTTTATGGGAAAAAATAGCTATTTATGTTACACGGTCCACAAACATTTCTATCTCTTTTCATACACTCAAGTGCCAGATCTATCAGGCGAAAGTTGGTGAAACTATTTTTGGCGTTTTTACACCGTTCATTCTGTTGCACGTGACGTTCTTCCCATCTCAACCTATCACTACAGTGCATTATTATTTTGTGTAGATTTTATTATTCCGGAGGGCACTAGATGGATTCTTGCAAATTCTACTGTCACGCGAAAGTAGTTTCTTCCTGAGCGTTCCGTATTTTGGATGTTGCCCTCCTATATTCTCACCCCAAAGATTCTGCTTTATACGACTATGCTAGAACATGGATTATTTATATAATTGTCGAATTCATATGTGGGATTTTAACTTTTCTTGATTTTGGATGGGGCTAACCTCAGTTCCAGTCTTCACTGATTCTTTTAATATATGCGATTAATTGTTGATTTTAAAATTGAAATTTAAAACAAACACCCCACCCCCCTCCCAAAAAAAAGAAAGTTTAAAAAATAAAAAATATAAATTAATGTACTCTTTTCTCTATTGTGTCTCACAATCTTTATTAATAATCGCGAATACTTCGTTCGGCACACACACAAAAAAAGGTGAATGCTCGCATTCTTCACACACACACACACACACACACGCACACACGCACCCACACGCACACACACACATCATCATCACCCCCGCCTCTCCATCTCAAACCTGCCATCCTTACTCCTCTCTCTCACTCTCTCTCTCTCTCTCTCTCTCTCTCTCTCAATCCCAATCGCCCCTTCTTCCATCCCTCTCTCTTCACCTCTTCCTCCCATCCGCTTTCTAAATTTAGTGCTGCAGAAAATTTACTTGCAAAGAAAGGCGAGGATAATTGGAAGAGCTGAAAGATTTATGGAAGCTTTAGAAGATCGGTTGCAGCCATTTTGATTTTTGCGTGCTGAATTTTGCTACGGTTGTGAGGCTTCCAATGGAAACCACTCGAGGAAATGCAGATGCAGGCTTTCTTTGGGGACGAACCACTCAGAGTGTCGGAGACTGTCGAGCCACACTACACGACTCGACTGCAAAAGATCATGACACTGCCAGAGTAGCAGAGATCCCTCGGCCGTACCGTATCCTGGTATGCCTCAGCAGTGCAGAATACTCGGTGTGTGGGCCGAGGACGCACCTGATATTGCCCCAAGTCGGACAATTTAGGGCGATTCCGTTCCATTAGATGTAGAGTTTTTTAAAAAAAAATTGCCAGTGGAAGAGAAGAAAATTTTTTGGTGTGTAAACTAAAAGATCGAGAGAGAGAGAGAGGGGGGGGGGAGAGAGAGAGAAGGGGGTCGCTGGGTGGGGTGGTGAGAGTTTTAAAGCGAGAGAAGCCATATGGCAACAGATTTTAGACATTTCAAAGAGTCGAAGGTGAAAATACGCTGGGTCGTGGTTTAGGATCGTGGAACCGAAGCAGTTGGACAGGGGAGAGAGTGGGGGGTGGGGGTGGGGGGGGGGTGCAAAAAGTGCCAATAATGAGCTATGAAGAGAAGAGAGCGAGAGAGAAAAAAAATAACGGCTGAAATGTCGACGAAGTTCAAGTGAAGATTTAGACGGTGCGGACCCAGCAGCAAGCTGACGCCTTCGACGGCTTGAGTCCGTTCCTGTTGTAAGTTACACCTTGAACAAGTCTTTGAGTGAAGCGCTATATAAGAACAAGAGATTGCTCTCTTCAATAGAAAAGAAAGGAAGGCTGTTGATTTCTTCAACTGGAGAAGAGAAAGGGTAGGCGATAGGAGAGACAAAGAATGGGTTAGTGGAGACATGTAGACTACTTGTCCAACATCCTCTGTGGAAAGAAATGAAAAAAAAAAGACCTCGCAAGCTGAAAGGGGACATGAAGGGCGACTTGGCTGTTAGTTTTGGACAGGTCTCATTACAGGATCCCCTGACAACCTTCATCACGTACGCTCCAGTTGGCAAATACGGGACTGGGAGATCGCGACTTTTGACGCAATTGTCAACGGCAGTCTTTGTACCCTGAGTATCAGAGGCAAGCTGAAGCAGATTTGCAGTCTTCCGCATTAAAGCTTCGTTTAGAGCCGAAGTACACGCATCAACGGTTGGGAGAGGAATGCGCGTAACAGCTTCCTCAACGTTGACGAGAAACACAGTCCACAAGTAGGTAAAGTTTACGTTTACTAAACGTTTCAGATCGTTTTTAACAACACTGGCTGATCATGAGGAATTACCTTATTTAATCCACCATTTGATAAAATGCCCAATATCTTTATTGTTACTGAACTCTCTCTCCACCCACCCCCATTTTCGGCACTAATTCTTAACTTTCACGGACCCCTCCTCTCATCCTCTTTTATAACTGAACGGCAGTCTGAGGACATGTCCAATTCAACTGCCACCTGATTTCCTTCGACTATTGGAAGGGATAGACGGCTTCTTTTACTAAACGATGTGGAAACCTTACCTCTCTTAGTTTTGATCAGCCACACTTCGGACAACAAACACTTGCGCCAAAATGGTCACTAAACTCAAAATAAGGAATTAAAGACAGGAAAGAAAATTAAAAAAAAAAAATCTTAATCAAATTATGAAGATTTACATTCTTGGTAAAAATGAGGATTTTAGATGGGTCTGGATAAGAGAAGCTATTTTAAAGTGTTATTGGTGTTAGTAAAATAAGCGTCAGAGAGCTGTAGGATTACGTTTATATCTAGAACTTCGACACACACACACTCACTAACACACATGCACATGCACAACACCTGCTTTAAATGCTATCAGTATCGGGGTATTAAATCAATAACAAAGCGTGACAGAAGAGAAACAAAGAAGTAACTTTCCTTGTAAAATTGCAGAATGTAAGGTCGCATAATTTGTTAACAGACGTTAAAATAAATTGATTATATTATATAATGAATTGAATTTAAAGGCGGGGCGAGATATTAAATCCACATCAAAGAAGAAATACAAGAGAAATAGAAGCTGATCAACTATGCCAAAAAAAAAAAAAAAGCACGGCAAATCCATTCCACCAATAACAGCATTAGTCTCCACACCCAGCTGCTCCCAGCTTTTAGCTTAACACTTTCAGTGTCTGCCCAATCCTCTTACACGGAGAGATCAACTTGACAAAATCTGTCTCGCATCAGGAGTCTCGTCTTCATAGCCTCGCCCTGAACATACAAATGTTATTATTTCTTCTTTTTGTACCCCGGCTAGAATTCTGGGAAATCACAGTACTGATGAGAATTTTTTTTTTTTTTTTTGCCTCTTCGGCGATTTACAAATGTTAATACGTGTCGATCTTTTATCTTAGTAATGGTAATAAAAATCAACTATTTCATCGATCAGTATAAGCAGATCGTCAAAAATGTTTCCATAAGTCTTTAAAGTTTTAGGGAAGAATGATATTAGTTTGTTGTTTTTTTCCCCTCTTTCAGTGTCAGCTTATTGAAGAATATATTTATCTTCTTTTCTGTGCTGCTCTACCATCCCTGGTTTCTAAAGAGCCAGTTGAGGTGGATAGGAGGCGCGGTGATAGTTTCGTTCCTGAACACGTTTTTTGGTCCTGGATCTCAGGCCAAACACTAATAAAGGCTGTCGATGCTGCTTAAATTCGGGAACAATTGCGTGTGACGTAACCACTACGCGTTTGCACCATGCAGTACGAAATGTAAAATAAATTTTATAAATAATATTAAATTAAAGCATTATGGATTTGTCACGCCCAAGCACAACTGTAATTATAGGGTTCAATCTTTTTCACACTTTCTATTACATCTTCATGTGAATTCATTTCTTCCTTTTCCTGATTTCATCCTAGCTTGGCTCACCATAACAGCGTGAGAAAAAGAAGAAGAAAAAGAAGAAAAAAAAGATCACGGTTTCCAGCCCAGTACCCTCGGTGTCTGTCCAATCCTCTCAGCGACCAATTAACTAGACATATCTCTCTCCGTCACGGCATTACTCTCTAAGCCCCCATCCTCACCGCTCCTTCCGATCTTTATGTCCTTACCTCTACACCATGCGTCGTCTTGTTCTCTGTTTCTCTTGAACAATTCTAGCGTCTGCTTTCCCAGTGAATTTTAGCTTTTGCACAATCACTGTCTTCTCCTTTGCGAAATCAAACAGTAATTATGGTAAAGGATTTTCCAGTAATCTTTTTTTTAAATTATTTTTGTTTTGGGACGCAGGAAACAGAGACGTCAAGGACGTCCATTTTCTCAGGACCATATGGTCTCCCTCACTGCTTTACAAGAGCCAAGTATTTATTTCACAACAACCTTCAGGAGTTTGGCAGTGTTTGAATAAAAGGGGACCTGCCTTTGTGGACTCTACAGTGTTTTCACCTTGTGGACTTAATTGTGATCTTCTTTGTACTCTTGTACTTCCGTCTTTACCATTCACAATCCTCCCTTAGACAGCTTACCCATATGTATAAACCATTCATTCTGCCTGGACCTCCATTGCCTGGAGGGTTTGTCTCCTACAGCAGAGCAATCAATTAAGCATCCCTTGTTCCATTCAGCAAAGTCCGCTTCTCCCTGACTCTCTCTTGATCCCTTCGACATCTTCTAGCTCCCTCTTGTCTACCCTCTTAAACGTTCGGCGCTTCCAGAATGCTGTAACTACGGATTTGCTTTCTCTCTGTTCCTTCTGCAGTTTATCGTCCAACATTCAACCCCCTCTGCCCCCCTCACCCTCCTTCTCTCTCTCTCTCTCTCTCTCTCTCTCTCTCTCTCTCTCTCTCTCTCTCTCTCTCTCCACCCTTCCATTTTTCTTACAACAGTAAGTAACGCCCACCCCACTCTTTTTCAACCGCACGCTCTTTCGATCTCCTTGTCTGTTTTTTTTTTTTTTTTTTTTTTTTTTAACATTAAAAACAGCCATAAGTTAAACAAGGAATTGTTGCTAAGGTCGGTGCAATTCTGGCGTCTGAAGTCAAGAGACTCGTCTCCTTCATTGTTTTGTTGTTCGCCTTGGCTTTATACTGCACCATTTATATTATCTTCTTCTTACGTTGCAACCCTGTCCAGGTCGAACTCTTGCCCTTAATTAATCAACTCCAGTTCACAAAAGTGAAAATCGTTGTAATTATTACTCTTTTCTTCTTCTTTCTAAGCCATCATCACCTCCTCCTCCTTCTTCGTCTTGTTTCTTCCCCCCCCCCCCCCCCCCCCCCCCATCATTATGACTGTTTCTCTTTTTCTTCGTCATCTTGTTTCTTCTCCTCTGTGCTCTTTGTCTCTCTTCCACCCTTCTTCCTCCCCTTTCGACTGTCAACTCTTGTTTCCTTGTTTAAAGCCATCTTACCTTTTAAAGCAGCGTTTTAACTGTCATCTTCAAGTACCGTCTCAGGAGTTTGGAAAAAGCTATGATGTCGTTTGAAGAACTTTGCATGTGACAAAACTTGTTTGCAAAGTTGTTTGCTTCGGCAACCCCCTCCCCTCTTCCAAACCACCAACAATCCATGCCCAAATAAGCAAACTTCCTTTACAAAATCTTTGACGTATTTACTTTAAAACGCGAGAGTAGCCGTTTTCGCTATCCGTAATAACTGTCGTCGTCGACTTCTTCTTCTCCTCCTCCTTCTCTTTCGAAATGTCAGGGTTTGGGAAGTGTGATTTTGAAGTTCTTCAACCCTGTAGTGTTCATTTTGGTAACTTTTGTCTGTCATAAAGTGCAATTTTTATGATGTAGAAAGTTTCAATTTCTAAGCGTGTAGAAACTAATTTCTAGCCGAGATATTGCAGAGATGTTGATGTCACTTTTACGTCGTACCAAAGTGTCATCTGCTCACTTACCTTTGTCATAAAGAGCTGTTTTTATGAGTTCCAATACGTAAGCTTGTAAAACTGATTTCTCGCTGGAATATCGAAATATTTCTTCGTGAGATATTGGAGGAAAAACATGTTAAGAGGTGTTGTCATACGGCTGTATACTTTTCTTTCCTGTGTTTACGTTCCTAGGTCATAAAATGCCCTGTTTCTGATGCAGAAAAGTTCCATTTCTAAGCGTGCAAAACTCGTTTCTCGCTGAAATATTGAGCTATTTCTTGCTGAGATATTGGGGTGAAGATATTCGAGAGAATCTGTTGTCACCCCTTTTATGTCATTAGATCCTTAAATGTGCTTACATTTTCCTCTGTAAAAAAAGTGCAGTTTTACTATGCAAAATGTTAAGTTCCTAAGCTTTGTGAAAACTGTTTTCTCGTTGAAATACTGAGGAAGATAGTCAAGAGAGATCTTGAGATGTAGGAGATTGAGATATGGAGATGTTATGGATTGAGATTTTGAGATATTTCTTGCTGAAATATTGGGGAAGATGTTGGAGAAATGTTGCTGTCTCTCCCAGTGTCATACGCCCGTGTTTGCACAACACTCGAGAATGGTGATGAGGTGGTGCAACGACGCTTCAATTTAATATCGACATCCCTTCCGCCTTATTGGAGTTTGAAGAGAGAGATTTTTAAAGACCACCCTTTTATTAACAAATTGCTATATGAGAAAATTGCCACGGGTGGGGATGGGGAGAGGGGGTGGGCAAAGCAAACGAACAAACATAAAAACAGCTTACACACATACATACGCACGCGCACAAACACAATGCATCATATCGAGTCTATTAAAGGAGTCTACCAGTGATTGTGAAAAAAGGAAGGGCCACGAACATCATGCACACACGTACACATACTATTGAATACAACGTAAACACTGCCTATTATCTCTAGCAATATTGAGTGCATACATGGCCTTTCCTGATTCAATCCCCCCAGCTACGTGCCTCTAGCGCATAGAGCTGCAAACACTAACTGTATAATGCTGTAGCTCCCCTTTGGAACCCTTAGGGTCAATACAGAGAATCATACAGCAAGCTGGCCTAGGGTTGAAATGAGTAAGGAGCATTTGCAGGTGTCTCAGATACTCGAAATACCCGCCGTCCCCGAAGAAGGAGAGATGGGGGACTTATTGATATCAGGAGCAAAAATCGCACTGAGAGCGGTCCCGTGATGCCCCGTTTCTTTTTGTGAAAAGGCTGATGAAACCTTTTATTGTTCATTTCTTGTGTGTTGTCGATATGAATTGTTATGTTAAGTTTGAGAAGGATTGTAACTGTTTTTATATTTATGTTGGTTTTTATGTGTGTAAAATTCCAGTTGTTTTAACTTGCATAGAAATTTATTAAAGTTTAAAGGAATTGTTCCGTTTCGGAGACGAGTTATCATATTCTCTCTCTCCACTCCTCCATCATTTTGGAGTTAGTCTACATGTGTTTGTATAAGAATGGTTCCATTTTGGATATAAATTGTTGCCAATGGTTCGATTTTGGATATAAATTGTTGCCTTTTGGAAAGGAAACTTTCCGTTTTGGGTTTGAGTTGTTCCACTGTAGGGAGACGTAACCATTGTGCCCTTTTTAGATAGCAATGTTACATTTTGTCACATACATTGCCAGTTTTGGTGAGGATATTTTTCCTTCCGTTTTGGAGAGTAGTTTGTTTAGCGTAATTTGTTTAATTTTAGGAGTTGAAAATAGATGAGTTTGTTAAATTCTTATGGAAACGTCCATTTCGGGCAGGCAGTTGAATTGTTCCTGTTTTCCCTATTCTAAAAAAAAACACCAAACAAACCATGCAGGACACGAAAACCGTTTTTCCTCAATGTGATGAGAATTCTTTCAGTCGGAAGGGAGAGAAATGTTGAAAGAAATGTCGAAAGTCTTAACGGATCCATTTGCATGCATACCGTTTTTCTGTTTCCTTTTTTTTCTTTCTGTTATTGTGTCGAGTCGGCGCACTTCTTTACACAAACAGCTACATCAGTATGCATTGAATTTATTGCTTTCAGTCCCCACCGGCCTATACTCCAAACCTTGGCATTTTTACACAGTTGGACAATTTCTGTCCTCTAGCGTTAGACTACTTTCGAAAATCAAATACAGGGTTCAGGAACTACCACTCTTAAACAAACTAGAAAGTAAGCTTTTTTTGTTGTTGTTGTTTTTTTGTTGGGGGGGAGGGGGGGTGAGGGGAAGAAAGAGAGAGAGAGACGCAGGACATGCATAGAGAATCATAAACTCTCTTTCCCTCTGTGTCGCATAACTGGCACGTTAAAGAATCTGAATCTCTCTCTCTCTCTCTCTCTCTCTTTCTCTCTCTCTCTCTCTCTCTCTCTCTCTCTCTCTCTCTCTCTCTCTCTCTCTCTCTCTCTCTCTCTCTCTCTTGTATTAGAATTAACACCCAAAAAAATACACGTGACAGAGCACAACATGCATAAGCCGATCGTGGTAGCTTTGTTACATAGCAGGGTACAGTTGGCGTCTCCTGTAGCTTGAGACAAGAGTTTGATTTTTGGCCAGCGCCTTGAGCAGCTTCTTCAGGGGAATGCGCTATATAAGCACAATCATTTTTATTTATTTTATTGTTCCGTAGATCTCTAGGACTCGTGTAGGGTGTGAGATTATTAAGTGTGCTATCAACAATGTTCTGAATATTTTTTTCTTCTAGGGACCTCCACGGGGGTTTCAGTATAAAAAGAATCCCCACTTTCTGGAAATTTCGTATTAATTCACCCAACCAAACCAAACCAACCAAACCTGGAAATTTAGTGCTTTAAGTTCCCACTGTCGCTGTCTTTCTCCTTTGCTCTTTCTCATTCCTACTCTGTTCTATCAATCTACTATACTATCTTCTTCTTCGCTAGACCAGTCACCTACCTTTTTTTTCTTGAAAACTCTTCCGGGACAAAACTCCTCAGTTGTGTGTGAGGTCTGTTGCATCAGCTTGGAAATATTGGATGCATTCTGCCAGGTTGTCACTGGAGCTTCCTATGATGTTATTATTTGGCAATGTAAGCATTTTATATGTATGTGTTTTGTTAATATTTTATAATGATGTTTATATTCTATTTTGTTTTTGTAAACGGGGATTCGATAAATTAGAGTATAGCCTCAGCGTCCCCTGCGTGGGATGTCTTTATTGTAAAGTGACCGGCTGGTGTAGTGCCTTCAGTGTTACCACAAGGGTTGGTTGGTTGGTTGATTTATTAGATTATAGTCCCCGGACACTTGCGCATATATGGGACCTTACAAAAATCACCTGATTAAAACTTTCAGGACCAGGTTAAAAAGGAAATACATCCCACAAGGGTTGTTTCGGCAGATCTTTTATGCGGATCAGGGGCGAGTCCTCTTTCAGCGAAGTTGTGGTCTTGATTTTGTGGTCCTGATTCGGCTATACTGGTCTTGATTTGGCTCGGAAGAGTCCGCTGGACCTCAAGCAATAATCATGTAATGTAATGTAATGTTTTCTTCCAGGAAAGAAGAAAGTAGGCGAGACCAATACTTATGCATTATGCATTGACTAGTGCAATAGAACATTAAGTCTGACATTCGCTTACAATGCATTTTCCTTATACAGAGCGCTTTCAAGCTCAGAGAGCTGCTAATGGCACTGGCTTCGGTGATGCATCATCACACGTCGTCATCCATCATCATCATCATCATCATCATCATCATCTTCTTCTTCTTCTTCTTCTTCTTCTTCTTCTTCTTCTTCTTCTTCTTCTTCTTCTTCTACTTCTTCTTCTTCTTCTTCTTCTTCTTCTTCTTCTTCTTCTTCTTCTTCTTCACGAATTATTGAAATATGGCGCTTGTTTACTCGATTAGTGATGTGATAAGTTACTAATTACAAGGCATCACTTTTATTCAAAATAAAATTGCTAGATGTGCTACTTCCTTGAGATGACAACAGCAAATTGAGAAGAAGGAGAAGAAAAAAAACCACCAACCCACACATATTCGCTTAACTGGAAATAATAATAAGAAATACCTGATAGGAAATTTAAAAAACAAAACATCTATACTTACTTGATTGCACGCGAGGTCAATCAGTGCAATTTCCTATGTTACGCATTAACAGAACACTTCGAGCGTCAACAAATAGAACGAGAACTATACAATAATAATTATTTTTCACTTTGAATAGAACCACTGTAAAGCTAGAGTAAAAGTAGACTGTTTACTTGTCACTGTTGAACTAATTTCAGTTTATTTTTATTTGTATATAAATGTGCAGCGTCAACAAGAAGAACCACGGAAATAGAACTATAGTGAGAACCGTGACATCACTCTCTGTCCCTTGTCTTCTATCCTTTACAAATATTCCTCACTCTGTACGTTGTCTCCTCAGTCCTGTCCTTGTTCCTCCCGATACTGTCGATAGAGATCACAAGCACTGAAGCAGGCAAATGCCACCACACTCGCTGCCTCTCTACTGCCTTGTTCTGTCTCTCTCGCTGCAATGAATGTTTCAACAAATGGGGATAGCTGGATGTTGGGTTAGCATAATGCTGAGTATCAGAGATCTGTAGATCATGGGTGATATTTGTATTTGTAGACGCAATGTGATGTGATTCCCCGCTTTTATCCAAATTTAATTAGTACTTATTTGGGAGAGAGATTAAAAAAAAAATTGTTTGTAGAAATTTGTATTCGACTGCATGTTACCAGTATGAATGATGAGTTACTAGTATGAATATAAGAGTGAATCATCGAATGTTACAAGGAGTAGTTGTTAGATTAGGCCAAGATTAAACTTAAAATATACCCCCTTGCTCTTAGTAAAATGTCTGAATGAAACTGTGTGGGATGAAGTAGGAGGCTAGCATTGTGCGGAATTAGAATATCACTTTTATCAGAAGAATCAAAGTGATAATAATAATACTGGATGCTATATACGCGCCTTTCCCCAAGTCAATCAGGCTCAAAGCGCAGAGATCTGTACCAACATACACGCTCACTTTTCTCATCCACCCTCACACACACACAACAAATACACATCCATCATTCAAACAGGTGGTGTAAAGGCAGGGAGATCGCTATTGGAAGACGGAAAGAAAATCGAATTTTTATTTTTGAAATTTTATATTGACTGCGTCCAGTATCATTATTGAAGAGTACGTGCACCATAGTCTTCTACCCAGCCCTATCACCTACAATCAAGAAAAAAGTGTAAGGTGGTGAATACCATTCATTGTTCCTACAAAGATAAGGCGGCGTAGTTGAACCAGATGGGGAAGGCTATTCAGTGAATAGAGTAAGCCTCTTCAGGCACAGCTACATTATGTGTGACACTTCTTGTGCACACAAAGACGCCAGAACTTGATAGAGCTCTGATACTCAGTATGACTCTTCGTGTTTTAGTATTCTTTACCTTACCAGTGGAAAGTACTGTGGAAGAGTATCGGGAGACTCACTAATCAGAAGCGACGCGCTTTATGCGTCTCTTTTGGGTTGCAGAGCTGTTCATGAGGCTTTAACTTTGTGTTATGCATGCCAGGTGGTCAGTTATACTCAGGATGATGTATTATTCTTTTAGTAGACATTACTGAATATGAGTATATTATCAAGATTTAAGCATCGGGGTTGAATCCACTACTGATAAATAGTCGTGTTACACTCGCTGTCTCTCCCATTCACTCTCAACCTTCAAACTTAGGCTCTTGCTTCTGTGTTAGCGTTTGTTGGAGGAGGGGTTGATGGAGACTACCCAGGCATGTCGTGTTTTCTCTGTATTCTTGTGTTGAATGGGGGAGGTTAGAGGTGGTGATGAATCGTAAGAGTGGGGTAGGTCATTGTCGTCTGGTTGTTATTATTTCCATTTCGCTTCAAAATAGTCTGCCATGACTGCATTTTTTTTTAAATCACCTCTCGCTTTGGTGTCTGCAACTAATAGTATTTTGCTGCAAGCAATGCACGCGGTCGTCTACCTCTGTGATCAGTGCAATCTTCCAATGGTCACGGGTTCTTGGTTTAAATACCCCTTGGGGTCATGAGCAATCTTGCCACTGTAGATTGTTCTAACCTATAAAGGGTACAGTGAAAGCCCCAGTTGAAAACCTGTCTTGCCTTTGTAGGCATGACAAATTAACTGCGGCAACAGTTCACCCCGTTGGAGTGCCGGGGGTTTCAGTATAAATAGTATCCCCACTTTCTGGAAATTTAGTGCTTTAAATTCCCACTGTCGCTGTCTTCCTCATTTGCTCTTTCCCATTCCCGATCTGTCCTACCACTCTGCTATACTATATTCTTCTTCGCTAGATCAATGACCTACCTTTTTTCTTGAAAACTCTTCCTGGACAGGACTCCTTGTTTGTGTATGAGGTCTGTTGGATCAGCTTGGGAATGTTGGACGCTTTCTGCCGGGTGGTCACTAGGGCTTCCTATGAATGTACTATTTAGCACTATAGGCATTTTATATGTATGTTTTTTTGTTGATGATTTATAATGATGTTTGTATTCTATTTTGTTTTTGTAATCGGGGAGTTCGCGTAGTTGAGGTCAACCCTCAGCCGTCCCTCGCGTGGGATGTCTTTATTGTAAAGTGACTGGCCGGTGGAGGGCATTCAATTTTCCCACTGGGGTTGTTTCAACAGATCTTTTATGCGGATCGGGGGTTGTCCGGTCCTGATTTGGCTCGGAAGAGTCCGCTGGACCTAAAGCAATAATAAATCAATCAATCAATCTTGGTTTAAAATATTTATTAAAAAAATACACAGTAGAATAAATCTGTAGTATATACTCATTTTTATCATCGATGTTATCATCGTCAGCATTATCGTCATAAAAAAATTGTAGCTTGTTATTATTCAAAGTATTATTATTTTTATTCTTAATCTTTTTGATTTTCCTGGCCGGAAATAATTTTTCAATACTGATTTTCAACTAGCTCTATGACCAGCTTTGATGTTAAGTGCACTATGTAAAATCGAAGTATTATTTTTTTTGTTTTTAATAGTAATGTTTACTGGCCCTGAATATCCTGTCTTGATTAGCTTTCTCTGTGCGTGCTTGTAATAAAATTTGCGTGACATCTACGTGACGAGTTTTAGTAAATACAAAAATCGATTTAAATAACTATTGATTTGTAAGCTTAGACTCAGGAAGACCTAGGCCCTAGAGAAGGAGACACAATTGTCATTGAAATATTGTCGTGAGATGCCTTTAACTCCATCTCATCACCTCGCCGTCCCCACACAAACATACACACACTCCAACTCCTGGGCGATTTTGTTCTACGCTTTTCTCTGTATACTGGTAATGTGTGCTATTTAGTAAAGGAAAAAAAATTCATTAAAAATAAAGTACTCCACAAAAGAATAAGAAAATTTCAGGAGTTATTGTTGACATATTGGTACACTATAGTGCAAAGTTGGAAATGTTTCCAGTAGAAAATACCTGATTTACATGAGGGTGGAGGTGGGGAATGGAGAGGGTATAAATGACCCTATATTATGAGCGACTTTCAGTGGTCAACCCTAGTCTAGTCGGCGCATGTTACGTTTTGGTCAAACTCTGGTCGATTACTTCCAGGAAAATGGCTGTCCAGTGGGCGAACATCATCTGCAGAAAGGAGACAGAATAATGCCACCAGAACAGCTGCAGAATATTTTATTTCTTGGCTATGATGTTTGAGGTTTGAAAGGGGGCGAGTGGGTTGGGGAAGGAGGAGAAGAAGAGGGTTGTCTTAGAACGGGAGTGAGTTTTGGGGGGGGGGGGGGGAGCAGGCGTGTATTCTGAATACAAATAAGTTGAGCGTCATGTCCTGCCGTGCATAATTACCAGACATTTATTTTGATTGTGAATTATGCCGATAAATGTAGAACACTTTTCCATAAACTTGAAAAGGTTTTAAAGAGACTTGGGTTCTTTGAACCTCCGTGAAGCCCAGTCTTCGGTCAATACTCTTGATTGCTGATTGGTCAAACTGGCAGTTGACATGGAAACCGATCAGTAACTCACTGAACTCATCTAAATTCTACCTCGACAGAGTATCAAAGCTTACAGAGGATCAACGATCTATCAACTGAACGATTGAGCTAAGGGCCAGGCAATTTGAGTGTAGACCCACATTGAGTATAAGCTCAAAGTGAGTATGTATAAGCTCGAAAGCTGTATGTATGATTCACCCCAAAGAGTAGCTTCAGGCGCTGGCCGAAAATTAGATCTAACCCAATCAGCCCACTCCCAGCATCAATCGCATGCGGACTGATAAAATTGCAAGATAGTTCATGAAGTGTCAGACACTCGGTTACAATATACTGTGGCTCAAAATGAGTCGATCTATTATATGAGAGGTGGTTGTCATTGATTTGGTACAGACATTTTAAGCAGATTACTGTTTGATCTCTTGATACTCAGTAATCCCCGGCTCTTATGAATTGTTTATGCTTGGCTGTTTCCTTGATGAGTTAAATCTGAAATCTAAACCATGTTCGAAATGGGAGTCAAACCCTTTTATTCTTTTTTGGCCGTCATCCAGTAAATATTCGATTGATGCTTTTTATTCTATGCGTTTGAACTGTCTCAGTGTTGACTTGATTTAACATTGGATACTTAAGTCTCTTTTTGAATTGTTCACCCTTTGCTGTGTCATGGATGTCATCACTGTTGGACATGAAGCTGAAACCGAAACCGTGTTAGAATCAAGAGGGAGCACTAAGTTTAATGTCCTATTGCATGAGCGTTAAGCGTAAGGACGAATTGAACTATCAAACGCTGCATATGAAGTGGGATCAAAGTTATGTATTCTGTTTTAAAGGTCTCCCTTAAAGAGTGTTGCTTTCAGTTTACTTGGGTGCGAGGTAGGGTGAAAGCGACTGAAAAAGAGGGGAGGGAAAGGTATAGGACGAGAGTAACAAGAAGACTGGGAAGAGAGCGGCCTGGTGAGGTTGGAGTTGAGAAGAGATGGTAGTGGTTTTCCTGAGTGGCGTGTCTGTCACAGACTTGATTGTTGTGTTCTAGTCTGTGGGCATACAAAGTATTATTTTTGTATTGAGATTTTTGGCATACATTTTTATTATCAGATATACACTTGAAACATTCAGTGACAAATTTTCAGTTTGATTTATACAGTAGTCGCAGTCCAAAACATTTCCATGTTTAATATTCCCCAGTCTCCGATACTCTGCGATTGTCGTGCTCAGTAGTAAACTGAAAAGTCTGGAATGAACGAGATGCATACTGAATATCAGAGATGGACAAGCTGTGCTTGAAACGGTTCCAGGTGTACGATCGACTAGCAGTCACAGATACTCTGCGATTGTCTGCGCGAGTGGTCATCAAGGGATTTTGTGTTGAAAAGTCTGGCTGAGCTCTTCATTTGTGGAACTTTTGAAGTCTTTAGCTCTGCTTCATTTGACAGAGCAATAAAAGTGTGTTGAAGTACCAAGTGAAGATGGCAGCTGTCTGCTTGCAAACTATGCCTGCTGGCTGGTAGAATTTGCTGTTGACCCTTTAAATTTATGTGTTCACATAAGAAAAGAAGCTCTATATAAAAGTGATTAAATAAATAAAATAAAGCCAGTCGTTTTCCAAACTTCTACACTATATATTGTATGATCATAGAAGAGTTAATTAATCTACAGTATTGAGATGGCAGTTCTCCAGCGTAAACAGACATTGGGGTTTTTGATAACGTCGCTACGCGCGTATAGCAAAAAGGGCTCCTTGATAGAGTCATTTGTGTGCATGTGTGGTATGGAGCGACATGAAACTTCCGCTTGGTTCACAACAATTTGCAACAGCGTATTGGAGCATGTTCATCACACACCACTGCACTGTTGGGCGCCTGTGTCTCTATTGTAAAGGAGATAAGCCATTTACTGCTGTAGAAGATGACCCTTTGAACGTATGGACACAAAGTTTATATTCCATTTTCGCTAATATTAGAAACAAAATCAAAAGCAAAACAAAAAAACAAAAAAAAAGGTACAAACAAATAGTCCTCGCTTTACACGAAATGTGTGTTTGAACATTTTGATCTCAACTTCGGACTTTAATACTTTTGAATTATGTTTACATAGGACAGGCATTTTGGATTGTTAGTATTTATTTTGGCCAGCTTGGATTATGTTTGCTTAGGAAAAGATATATTGAGTAGACTAGTTGGTATTTTTGACAGTTTTGAATTTCGTTGGCATAAAAAAAAAGATATTTTAGTATCTGATATTTAACTTTTTGGAACTGACTTGCATATAAAAGGATATTTTATTTTCCTAGTGATTTGAAGAATAGAGTTTGGTTCATCTGATGTTAGGATTAAATTTGAAGAAAAACGAGATCGTCCTCCTTATATGAGCAAAGACAAGCCTATTTGTGTATTTCAGTCTAGATCCTGTGTGTACACATCGTGATCTCTACCCATATTTTATGATATTTACTCTTTAGATCACTGTGGCCAATATTTGGAGTTGGAAAACTGAATAAATTCAGACGCTGTTAGAGCGCTAGTCTACAGTGCCAAACAAACAGGGATGGGTTCAACCCACGCAAGAGGTGATTATTTTTTTTTAAAATTATTATTTATTAATTTAGGTATGAGGCTTGTTAATTCACCTACTCCTTTGGATGAGAGTACAAACTGAGGTCTAGTCTGTGCACACATGCATTACATTGCACAGACTTGAACAATGCTGACGCTCATGTCCTAGATGATAAAGACCGGTGCCAGTTACACCAACACATCCAGCAAGCACTATTTCCTTTGATGATGATGATGATGATGATGAGGATGATGAGGATGATGAGGATGATGAGGATGATGATTTTAGCCCCATCCCTTCCTCTCCTCTGCTAAACCTTTTTTTAAAGCTTCTAATTTGTAGGTATTTCATAATTGCTATTTATTCTAGCATGGTCATTGAAAGCTAACAAATTAACAAGGCCAGAAGACAGTGAATCAATAGCAGCCATTGGTCCCCAAGGTGCAATTTGTAGCCAGTAAATAGCTTTGTTACATCAACTGATGTCAGAGGGACCGGTTGTGTGCATCACTGAGAAAGAGATTAAAAGGCAGACCAAGGCAACCTGGTCTGATGGAATCTCCGCCAAGGTGCTGTACAACTGTGTGGACTCCTGCCACCAGCGTTCTTGCCCCTATTCCAAGAGTCAGTCGGCACGGGCACGGGAAAGATCCTTACCCTCTGGAAAACATAAACGATCATCCCAGTCCCCCCAAACCCCAAACCTACTGAACTCAATCACTACTTTGCTGCATAAACCCACTGCCCAAGAAGTGTCTGGAAAAGGCCATGTTGAACAACCTGTTGCCCGTTGTGAATCCCCATCTTGATCCCTTGCAATTTGCCTACCATCAAAATAGGGGTTTGGAAGACGCAATGGCTACTCTTCTTCACAGTCTGTTTAAGCATCTGGAGGCGCCTGGGCACTACACTAGGATCCTCATTGCAGACTTTTCGTCTGCGTTTAACACTATGCAGAAACATGTCCTCATAAAACACTGCAGGATCCTTTGCCATTGTCATGGTTGTAGTATGCCTATTAATTATGGAAGGATAAAACATGTTTTATATTTTTACCAGTGTGTGTGCACGTGCATGTGTACATCGTTGCTTATGTGTACCAGAGACCCATTCATTTTTATTTCTGACCACCACCTTCAACACTGCTGTGACAGATGTCGCCACTGAGATCCTTGGAAAGCACTGCACAAAGAAGAAACCGTGGATCACACCTGAACTTTTGGACCTGTGTGATAAATGAAGTGATATGAACAATAAAAAGAACACCTCACTGGAACTGATGCCTACCGAAAAATCAACAATGACATCCGAAACGGCATACATATGTCTTGTCTTGTCTTTCCGTAGGCGCCCACAATCATACTTGTTGATTATACTGGCACTTTGAGGGCTTTGCACGTGTTTCATCACATGGCAACAGAGAACTGAATAGAAGGTCAATGCCAGGGGTGGTCAGAGGAAACCAGAGGGAGTGGACAACCTATCCTCAGAATTGCTTCAAGCAGGAGCAGAATCGATGATTGACGCCCTCACCATTATCTGTAACAAGATCTGACAGAGTGGAGAGTTGCCTACACCACGGACCTGGTCGCTTGTCATCACTCTTCCCCAAAAAGATAACCTTCAGGAGTGTAAAAATTATCGCACCATCAGCCTCATCAGCCATCCCAGTAAGGTCCTCCTGAAAATAATACTCACAAGGTTGAAACCCCAAGATGAACAAATCATAGCTGAAGAAAAGCAGGATTATGGGCACTGAACAGATTTTCAACCTCAAAATAATCTGCAAGAAATTCCTACAGCACCAACAACATCTGTATCATTTGTTTGTAGACTTGAAGAAACGTTTGACTGAGTCTGGCATGCAGCTCTGTTGGCAACCATGAGAGCGTACAACATCAGCCCTAAAATTATTGAAGTCATCAAAAGCCTGTATGACAAGGCTACCAGTGCAGTCCTCCAGAACAGCGCCACCAGGGACTGGTACAGAACAACAATCGGTGTGCGTCAAGTATGCCTACTCTCTCCAACACTCTTCAACATCTTCCTGGAGTGCATAATGTCAGATGCTCTTGCAGGGGTGCTGGTCACTACCGCGAGCGTCACTACCGCGTGTAACACTACCGTGTGTAACACTATCGCGAGTGTAATACAACCGCGAGTAACAGTACCGCGTGTAACACTTCCGCGTGTGTAACACTATCGCGTGTGTAACACTACCGCGGGTAGCACTACCGCATGTAACACTTCCGCGTGTGTCTTGTATCACGAAAAAAAAAAAGAAATTGAGTGTGTGAACACGCGCTCAAATCTGTTTAGTGTTCATTTTTATTTTTAATTCATATTGCTTTTAATACAATTATGTTTTTTAAATTAAAAATCCTCGAAAATTATATGCATTTTCAGGGATCAGTTTACTAGCGCGCCCTGCACCATTGACGCATAAAAATTAAAAATGACCCATCTACAATTCTTGCCAGGGGCCGAATGGCGCTTCGATTTTTGGTACCAGTGCGCCACCACAATAACAGTGCACTGTATTGGAGGCGACAAACGTGCTTTTGCTAAGGCAAGTTCAGCGATTGGCTATGAGGGCCCGGATGTTGATCTTTCAGCCAATAAGAAGTGTTGTACGATTCTTCCAAATCAGAATTTGCTGTCGTCTGCACGTATGTTGTGTCCGTGCAAGGAGGATTTTGTGTTTTTCTTTGTGCCACTTTGAAAATGCCCCCCCCCCCCCCCCCCCCCCTCCCCCCAAAGAAAAAAAACACCAAAAAAACTCCTAAACTCGAGGTAGGACAGTCTAGACTGTCGTTTGCTGCTGTTAAACCACAGTCTGAGTCTGCCGCCGCTAATCCTACGCAAGATGATTGTGTGAGCGCCGAGTCAAGTCAAAATACTGATCCCTGTTCTGGGCTGGCGTGCATGAACGAACTTAAAAGCCGACTTAGACTTAAGTAGCATGTTTCAGTGAAGAGTTAAGTCTAAGTCGGCTTTTAAGTTCGTTCATGCACGCCAGTCCAGGTTAGTGTTTTGTTGGTAAACATGCTCCACAACACATGCACACTCACAATAATCTATTTTGTTTTAATTTCTGTAATAATATCTCCAGGTTTTCTTTTTACATGTACGTAAATTACTGCTGAAATCATGGCCCATTGAAATTTGATCTGAGGGGCCTAATGGCCCATAGCTTTTTTGTGTCAGGCTGAACCCTGCATTTTGTATGTGCGTGCGTGCGTGCACGCTTGCATGCGCGTGTGTCCATCTGTCTGTCTGTCACATGGCAGTTATTATTTTAGAAGAAGAAGAAGAAGAAAGAAAAAAAAAAGAAAAAAAAAAGAAGAAGATGATGAAGAAGGAGGAAGAGAAGAAGAGGAGGAGGAGGCGGAGGATGAAAGGGAGGAGGAGGAGGAGGAGAAGAAGAAGAAGAAGAACAACAACAACAACAACAACAACAACAACAACAACAACAACATCTCTCTCTCTCTCTCTCTCTCTCTCTCTCTCTCAGACTCTCTCTCTCGTTAGTGGAACACACGCGGAAGTGTTACACGCGGTAGTGCTACTCGCGGTAGTGTTTCACACATGATAGTGTTACACACGCGGAAGTGTTACACGCGGTAGTGTTACTCGCGGTAGTGTTACACACGCAGCAGTGTTACACGCGGTTGTGACGCTCGCGGTAGTGACGCACAACCGCTCTTGCAGATCATGAAGGCACAGTCAGCATAGGGGATAGAGCAATCTCCAACCTTCGTTTTGCGGATGACATTGATTGATTGGCTGGAGAGGAGCAAGAACTTGAGCAGCTGGTACAGAGGCTTGACACCACCTCCAGAACCTATGGAATGGAAATAAGTGCAGAGAAGACCAACATGACCAACATCACCAATGGCATCAACATGGACATCAAAGTTCAAGGCCAATTCCTTAACATAGTGCATAGCTTTAAATATTTAGGAGCCATTGTATCAGACAGTGGGTCCTGACTGGAAGTCCTCTCCAGGATTGCACAAACAACTGCTGCCCTGACAAGGTTGAAGCCCATTTGGAAAGACAGGACCATCAGTCTCCATTCCAAGGTAAGGACCCTCACAGCAGATTTACAGAGAAGAATACAATGCATGGAGATGATGTGCTACAGAAGACTTCTGGGCATTTCCTATACCCAGCACATGACCAATGACGAAGTCTGACAGACCATCACACAAACCATTGGACAACGTGATGACATGCTCACAGTGGTGAAGAAACTGAAAGTACGATGGTATGGCAAGGAGGCAGAAGAAGAGGAAGACAGAAAAAGAGATGGGAGGACAACATGAAGAATGGACTGGTTTGACCCTGAGCGAAACAAGGAGGGTTGCTGAGGACAGAGAAAGATGGAGAATGCTGGTTAAACTGTGATCTTTGATGCCCCAACGACCATCAAGTTACGGGATAGGATAGGATAGTACATCGAGAAACAAAATTTCTGTCCGTCTGTGCAAAACTTTTAAGTGGCTAAATACTCAGAACCTATTTCAACTATCACAACCAAACTTGGTAAGATGGTGTATACCCATGAGACCTAAGAAATGATCAGTGAATGAATGACTTCACTTCAAGGTCACAGGGTCAACAAAAGTTAGTCAAGAAAATGACAATTTTTCACAAAATTTAATATTTTTTATAGATTATTAATATTGAACTTACGAATCTTTGATGCATGATAGATATTAATGCACACATGCTTTACAAATTTGGTCACTCTCAATACAAGGTCAAGGTCACTGGAGCTGTCCAAAGTCAGTATAGTTACTTTGAAGTGACCTTGGCCCTAAGCTATGAGAGATATAAAGTCCAAACTTGTTGTATTTAGAGAAAGTTGATCTTTCATATATGTTCCATTTTTTGCATTGATCTTGAAGGTCAAGGTCATTTTAGGTCTTCAAAAACATACCAAAACTAGGTCATTGTGCATTGGAATAGCTGTTTATTTAACCCCCACAGTATGCAACAACATTGAGGTGTTTGATCAGACATGCATGAGAGGTCAAGTGAGGTTCATGGTCATCCAAGATCTAGGTCACTGAAGGTTAAGGTCATCCCAAGGTGTTTTGGGGTGGGTGGGTGGGGGTGAGAGTTTGGGGCATAATACAGCGTTTGCTGTAGTTTATTTTGATAGTACATGGTGTATTTGGAGCTGGAGGTCAATGTCATCTCAAGGTCAAGAGCATAGAAAGATCAAAGTTGGTATTACTTTTCATTTTAGTACAGCCGTTTATTTTTGTTTTTCTGGACACTTATTTTCATGTTAATTAACTCTTAGTTATTGTGAGTTCCATAAGTTGAATGCGAGTCATATGGGCTTTGCACTTCTAATTTTGTTTGTTCGATAACATACTTCGTAAGTGTGTATAAGGTTTCAGAATGTAATGGATTTTGTAATCCTCTTAGAGTTATAAGGATTCTATGTATTTACAAACTGTGTTTTTATGACCTTCAAGTATATATTACACTCATTTACGCGGGAGTATCTGTGCGTCTGGAATTAATGTTGACCAGCGCTCCTCGTTCGTTTCTTAGACAAATGAATCAAACCATGCGTGGTGGTCTCTATCGCTGTCTATTGATCTCACTAGTGGTCTTTCCTGCCCAGTTCAATAGTTAACAGGATAGGGGATCGGCAGCAAAGAACTGACAGAAGAATTGGATTTTTGTGTGCATCTCAAATAGGGATAAAAAAAAGAAGAAAATAACAGAAAAAGACAAGGAAGAAAAAAACATTCCATCTCACTAAGTAGAGGTTCTAAAGAGGAGGAGGAGGAAGAAATAATTAACAGAATGGTATGGTTTGCATCTCCTGAAAATAAAAAGGAATAGTAAAGGAAGGATATAAAAGAAGGGAGGAGGAAGACGAAGAAGTGTTACAGTGGTTCTTTAGAACCAGAGGCAGAAGAAGAAGAATCTCCATAATTAATAGTAAACAGGATGGGGACTGTGTGCATATGGTAGAAAAGAACTTACAAAAGAGTGGCTTATGGTCTACATCTTGTGAAGAGGAAACAAGAGGAAGGAAGGGAACGAAAGAGGGAAAAAGTGGCCTGGTGCACAATGTCCATTTTTTACTGTAGATGAATATGATGTAGAATTATTGCGGTGATCTGAAGGCAAAAGAAGAAGAAGAAAGGTTGCTTCCTACCCACCCCCATCCCTATCTCCCCCCTCTCTCTCCCTCTCTGCCCCTTTCTCTCACCACTCTCCCCCTTCCCCTCTCTCTCCCCTCTTAGGAAAGCCAGATTTTCTTTATTGTTACAAGCCCCAAGGGGAGGATGAAAAAAAATTAAAAGCCACACCCAGAGCTTACTATTTTACCCTTGTTAAATAAAATTTGTATTTGTATTTGTATCACAAAATCTTATTTCCATCTCTCTCTCTCTCTCTCTCTCTCTCTCTCTCTCTCTCTCTCTCTCTCTCTCTCTCTCTCTCTCTCTCTCTCTCTCTCTCTCTCTCTCTCTCTCAAGCTCTGTGTCTATGCACTAGAAAGAAATGACAGATGTGCAGAAGGTCCTTGGCATAATTTGGGGAACGGGGTAGAATGAATAAAAGAGTCAAATTTACAGATTGCAAAACTCCGAACAATTGAAGAGGGAAATCCCCCTGTAAACTAAAGTTGAAGCTTAGAGTAATGCAATATACAAGACATCCCTGGTGAATGTAGAAGAAATAGAACAGACATTTCACAGATTTTATTCTTGGGAGGAGAGGGCTGTAGCAAGAGGGGTTGATGTGAAGCACTTGTTTATTGGTTTTGTTAATGTCACTTTCTTGGGAATTACATTTATTATAATCATTCCCGGTTGTGAATGGGTAATCTGGCTGTCATTATAAACAAGAGAAGTTAAAACGGTGAAAGGCAGGAAATGCATGTTGCCATCATAGAGCTTGCCCTGAGTAAGGTAAGGTCATTTGATATACTGTACCTTATGCTATTCCATGATATCATTCTTTCACAAAATATATTGTGCGTCTGTTACAGTGATGCGACAGAAGTCAGAGGGGAGCAAGGTGCTGACCTGCCTGTGTGAGATGCTGTCTTGTGTATTGGATCACCTTCCTGACATGGTCACCTCATTGCCTGAGGCCAACCTGCAACTTCTTCACCAGGTAAATGCCAAAAGGAAAAAGAATAAAAACGGCAATATAATAAAGTTAACTCAAGTGGAAGATGAGGCCATGTTCGGCATGTATTTGTGACGTTCCGACCTGCATTGTAGGGATTATCATCCCCTCGTTCTAGCCCAATAAAAATTACTGTTGTCAAGCAACAAATATAGCAAATTTTCATTCAATTTAATCTTCAAAACTGTTTGGCGAACTCTGCAGGAAAATTATTTTTTGACTCAAAATAGTGCAGACTCATATACAGTTTATTATATAGGAATACATTCTGCTGAAAAGTTCTAACATTTTGTTAAATCAAAGTACATTGGAATAAGCCAAAAACAAAAAAAGTGATTACTTGCATTGTGAGAGTGTAAAGTTACAGGAAAAAAGGGAGACACTTTTCTTTCAAAGAGTACATCTCAAGGGAGATAAATACTTTAAAGTTATTAATGGTATTATTATTCTAGAACCAATATTTCTCATTTTGAACTTTTAAAATGAACTTTATTAATGTAATAATAATACAAGAATGTATCATCGTCATCATCAAGATCAACGGTAACGCATTATGAGAGAGAAGAGTTTAAAAAAAAATATATTCTTTTTCTTCAAAGAAGTATATCTCATGCGAGATAGTTTATTATTCCAGAACCAATATTTGTTTCTTACTTTTCACTTTTTTTTATGAACTGTATAGTGTAATAATAAAACAAGAATATATCATCATCATCATCATCATCATCATCATCATCATCATCATCATCATCATCATCATCATCTGTCTTCTACACAAGAATTGTACTTTGCAGAACCAAGATCAGCTGCTGTGGCTACCACGCTTACTGGAGACATTGCAGCAGCTGCCTAGCCTGCTTGAGGCAACAAGGTCACGACGCAACAACAACCAAGAGGTAGAGGTGGAGGTATGTCTCTCTCACCTGGCACTCCATTGGCAGTGGTGCTGGAGCAAGACTGTTTCTCACCTGCTTACATCTGACAGGTGAGTCATTAGTACAGCTTTACACTCTCAATCTAATAAAATAGTCTTGAATTCTAGAGAATGATTCATTATTAATTTTTTTCGTGCCATAACACTGTTGTCGAAATTTCTGTGCGTTGCAGCCAAACTGAATCATTACAAATCTACCAGGTCAGTGTTCATCTGAGTTGGATATAATTTTGTTAGCTCAACTTTCTGAATTATCTTGTCAGACGTGCACTTTCACATGTCCTTTTTCATCAAAATTACTAATTTCCTTATTTTAATTACCTATTTTTGTGGTGTATATACTTGTTTTGTGAAAATTGTAAACCTGGAAATCTCTATTCTCCTATTTTGTATTCCAGTGCTTTGGTGGTGCAGATGTCCGTCAACAAAGTTAAAGACATCCTGGGAGACGACGACTTTGCTGCCAAACTGTTTGTGAAATTCTGGTCCACATGGGGACACCCTCGTGCATTCTTGACAGAAACTGAAGCTAGAATATGGAAGCAATTCCAAAAACTTTTGTCCATCATCACCTTTGACAGCACTACCTCTTTGGAGGTTGCACAACCCAAGGTCAAATTTGTGGTGACATCTGCTGGAAAGGTGGCTCAAGGACAGCTCCTGCTAGTGGCCCAGAAGTTGCTGAGTGGAAATTTGGATGTAGATGCAGATTTGTTAGTCATTCAAGAAACCCTGACATCTCATGGACTTCTTCAGCTGGAGAATACTACCCCCGAAAGAAAGCTGGCCCCTCCAGTGGCTCAGAGTGAAGACACTTGTTCAGTAGTTCATGTTCAGCTGTGGCCTGTCTATGAACATACAGGATTGCTAGCTGAGCTTACACACTTGTTGAAGCAAGGTGAAGGAGAAGCTCAGAAGAGGCTCTGCTTGCAAGATTTCCAAAGCCTGTGCTCGCCTGCTGCTCGCTGCTACAATATTTGTACTCAGCAGGTTAGTAGATGCGCAATATTTGTATATTTTATTGCTATTCACTACAATGCAATGGGCTAAAAGTAAAATCCAACTTTTTCTTTAACTTAATGGACCACTTGCGCATTTTTTCATAATCATGTCAATTGCACTTTGTAGTGGCACATAAGGGAAACATCAGCGAACAAGCTGTCTTGGTTGTGTAGCAGAGGTAGGTTTATGGTTTCACCGAAACCAAACTTTCTGTCTTACATCCCAGTGCTAAAATAACTTGTTTGGAGAAACAAAAAACTCAACTCCTGTTGTGGTATATTTACATCTTGAAATGTATGGTGCATTGTGCAGGATCTGACGGCGGGAGAAAAGATGAAATGGCTGTTGCAAGTTCTGCAGCACATGTGGACAAGCCCTGCAGTATTGTCTTGCAGTCAGTGGTTGACCTGGATTTCTAGCAGGGACACCAGTGCTAGTACTGTTGTGCAAGTCTCTGAGGATGATACTACTGTAAGCATTTTATTTGTATTCGATTTGTTATTCAGATATCGCACCATGTTTATGACAATTCATTGGGGGGCACAAATTATTCCTGTTTGTTTAACCCAGAACTACTCTGAAGATATATTGTGGTCCACACTCCTTCCTTGATTCTGGTTTCCAAATTGCAGTAGTCGCTTACTAGACACTGGGTCACTACTTTTATCTTCGCTTCTACTGCACCCACAAAGCATGGTAAAATGTGTATGTAGCTTTGTTGATGACTTTCCTTAGCCCAGTTGCCAGAGGCATGTAGCCCACATCAGTCACAGCATCAGCCATCGGTGAATCAAACCAATTTTAAAGGCATGTTATCATTTTGAGATAATTAACAAGAAATTGTTGATTGTAACTATCCTCATCTTACTGTATTAATTCAGTGTTTTTGTTTTTCACCAGGGTCCAGCAGTATTTCATAGAAGTGCGGTACTTTACTATGCCAGCCATCTTCTGTCCTCTTCCTCCTCATCCAACAAAGCCAGCTCCCTCGCTTCAGAGTATGACCTTTTGCCCTTGAACGTGACCTTGGGAGGCTTTGGCTCTCAGCTGTCTCAGTTGAGCGATTTCTCTCATCACTTGTGGAAGCATGCGGCTGTATTTGCTTCAGAAACGCAGTCATTGGGGTCAGTACTTTTCATAAGACTTGCTGCGTATGACAGATTTTCAGTAATGAGTGGAGACTGGAGGGTAGGGGAAGCCTCTTCGTCGCTGTTTAATTGCAAAACATCAGCATACATGAACATAGAATGCTTCTGGATTTTTGAAAGCGCAACACCGTTCCCCACCGGTTAACGAGTGGGGAAATGAAGCTACCTCTATTTGTAGACTTAAATTTATGTACATTTGGTCTTATGTATGCTCTTTAATTGATTGGACTTCATGTTTGGTAAAAGTGAAGTGAATGTAAACAGCAGGCATTCACAAGGCGGGTTAGTAATTAATAATAACTATTGTCGAGATCTTGTGTACCATAAACATTCTCACTGCTATAGCATTCAGTTCACAAAACAAACTTTATGATTCAGTATTTAGATATTAGTGTGGTTGCTTCTGTTACGTCTTGAATATGCTTTCCTTGTGACTTGTCTGTTGTGTACGTAATTTACTCTAGCTAAAATCCAGTTTCATTCTCTCCTACACAGTCACCTGGAAGAAAAGCTGTTAGCACAAACCTTCCTATCCCTGGTGAACACTGTTGGGACACTTGTGGACCCCTCCCGGCAGAATCAGTGGAACTCCCTGCTCGACCAGCTCAGCGCGCTATCCCAATACTCAAACTCCTGCTTACAAATCTGGCAGCAGAACAGCACTACCATCACATCAACTTTGTACCAAATGGAAGAACTCTTTACGCAATTCTGTAGCTGGGCACCTAGAAGCATTTGCAGCCAGCACAAAATGTCTGAGGTCGTCACCTGGTGCTTCAAGATCATGGCCGAAGTGGCAAGAAGTTCAGGATCAAAGTCGGAGGTCGTTGGCAAGGGTTTGGTGTCGCTGGGTTTTGCGTTGCTTCATCTGTTAGCACCTAAAGGACCTGTGGACCCTGTACAGAAAGCTTCCATCAAGCTTGAGCATTTTAGAGAAGAGGTGAGTGTTCCTAAAATAATAGCGTTGGAGGAGTGCAGTAAGGTTTTAACATTCTTAGGTAATGAAGTCTCCCTTCCCTGTGATTTGAATACACGTGAATCTTTTTCTGGTATTTTGGGCACATAGGTACATTAGTGGAGCTTGCTTTCTTAGTGATCAAAGCGCATGTGGACAACTCCCTGCATCAAGTTTTACCATTGGTGCTTCTGCAAACAGTTGGAGTTTGGCATGCACATGGCTGTGTTACTTGCCATACTTCAGAGAAAAGCTTTAAAGGGACATGTGCTGAACATGGACATAGTAAGTGAATTCCTTGCTCAGAAAGTGATACATGTGTGAGTCTAGTATAAGATTTGGATTTACAGATTAATGGTATTGGCTGTTGATGTATCTCGTGTTCGGGGTGCATTTCCTTTGTCAGTATGAGGTACTTTCAATAAATATATTTATGTTGTGTGTATGTGTATGTGTTTATTGTTGGAACTAGGCAGACCTGCAAGTTACACATTAATTTTTGCTATCCTGTGCTCCTTCCATTGTCCCCATACAGTTGAGTGATGTGGAGAGAGACCTGCAAGTGTGGGAGACCCACTCAAAGTTGTCCACCGGGCAAGCCATTGATGATGTCAGTCCAGACCTATACCACCCCACACTGACCTTTCTGTTGCGTCGTCGCTCTGACCTTGTGGCTGCCATTGCTGACCTTGAGCAGCGACGTGCTTATAGAGAACACTGCATTGAGGTACTAAAAGAACTGATACAACTTGTGTAATACTGCTGTTACTCCTGGCATGTATAACAAATATCCTGTATTGTTATTGTTAATACTACTAACTACTGCACAAATATAAAATGTACATACATTTCAAGTGTAGTGCTTTGGGGGGTCGGGGGGGGGGGGGGGGGGGGTCTGACAAAGACATGGGCTTCATCTCACCAAGAAAGTCCATAATACCTCGCTCCCCATACAACCACAATTTGACTAGACTGCCTTTGCCCATTGCCTTTTATAGATTTATAGCTTGATTAGCAGGCATGAGATTTCTCCGGTTAAAACCAGAAATCCGGTTTTTTAAACATGCCAGGCATCATTTCTGAGATCAGTGTAAATCCGTTGAGAAATTATTTTGAGGGGGGTGAGATCTGAAATCGCCGCGAGCCAGCCATCACTTCTCAGATGAGGGATACATGGGTTATTTCTTATCGGCCGATTGTCATCGCAACACTGTTAATTCTCATTTTGTTCAATCTCCACTTTGTCTGTGTTGGAAGGACTACGTATGGTCGCAATGAATAACCGGAAACCGGTCAGCTAAAGCTAACCTTATTACTCTTTTGTTCGGCCGTTTGTCTTCCGAATCTAACACTCATTTTAACTTATGCAATCAGAACCATGTTTGTGCGGCTAAAAGCTAGCGAAAAATCTTGTGTGGGTGAAATAGACAGCTTAGTGAGGAACAAGTGGAATTTTAAATGGATAGAAGAAGAAGTGGAGATGAACGTTGGCAAAGGGAAGGAGAAGAAAATCCATTTTACCATGCATTGTGTACTGAGAATATTACTGAAAAAGAAGAAAATGTGGTTTTGTTTTTATATTTTCTTTTTCTCACTTTCACTATTCTTTTTTTTTAACCCAAGATGCAAACACGTACACATGAATAACGAGCATTAAAATGCAGTTGTCTTAAAATGTTAAAAATATTGTTATTTTTGTTTTCCAAATCAGATTTTATTAAAAAGAAATGTTTTACTAAAGTTGATGCCACCTTCCAGGAGAGGCCACCTAAATGGCTAGGAAATTTCAGTTTTCTTTTTCGCCCGGGGGGCAAAACCCCCCTGGACTCCCTACCATGGCGTTGCCCCTGGACCCCGGCCATTTTCAGTTTTTTTTTCACTTCATCCAATCTCATTCCTGATTAGGCTGTGTCTTATGTATTGATTTAATGTTCTAGTATCTGGAGTTGAGCCAAGCAGTGACAAACTTCCTGGAGTACTTGGAGAAAGCCTCTAGCGCAGATACCCTCACTGTGGATCGACTCGTGAGCAAACTCTGCTCGGTGCTCCCTTGCTCAGGAGTGGAGCTGAGCACCAAAGGTGCGGAGTCCAGCACAAAGAAGGCAGAGGAAGCTCTGAGCAATGAGCACAACTGGCAGATGGAGGTGGGACGATTCACCAAAAAGCTGATGAGGGATTACCCATGTCTTGTTGACCTTGCTGCCCCTGTGTGTTTGGCTGTAGAGAAGGTAGTGTAGATAGTTTGAAGCTTGTATCAATCAAATTCAGATAATTTCAAGTCAGCTTATTTTCAGTTAAATCTTCTTTTCAAGTCCTTCCATATCTTTTCTGTGCTTGTCTTCAAAGATCAGATAAATCCAACAACAATCTGGTATAATTGAGCTAATCCTGTGTCCCAACCTGCTTGAAATTGTCTCATTTTGAGTCTTTTGGTGAAAAAGCCATTAGTTGTGTGTACATATGCTATTATAACATGCGTAATATGGTCTTCCAATTAATATACTGGGGTATTTTTTACCTCAGTTAACCATGCTGTTATTGTATGTTCAGTAAGGTCTTCTAACCTCACCCATTTTGGTTCCAGATGAGACTAGGCATGAGAATTTTGGCCCAGGATGTGATGCTGAAGCTCAAACTGGTACAGTCAAAGGTATTTATGTTGGTTTATTTATTATTTTATTTGTGATTTGTGAGTGTGCCGACAACAAGTGCATTGTTTTGCAGAGTGGAAGAAAAGAAGATGAAAGGAGGAAGATAAAGATTAGGTGGAGAAGAACATGAAGAGACGTTGAAGAAAGAAGTAAGGGAGGAGAGAAAAAAGGGTGGTAATATTTATTATAAAGTGGACGTTTAGGATTTGGTAAAATTATACTTTAATTTGACTCGGCTCAGCATTGAAAATCTGGAAAATTTTGACTAATTTCACTTTAATACTGTTTCTAAAATCCAACATTTTACTTCTTTTTTATTTTATTTTGTAAACTTGCTGTTGTTTGGAATGCACTGTTTTTACTGTTGGATTTTTTTTTTATCCACATTGCCAAATTTTACACCAATTCCAAATGCTCAGCATTTTAATCTTGCTGTTTTGACTGACTTGCACTTCATGCAGATTCCGAGACTGCTGCGGTCAGCGTCCAACGATTTGGAGAAAGTGGTGATCAGTTTGACAGCCTTCCCCTCCATCTCCCCCACCAACCCTACCTGGCATCGCCTGGCTGCTCGCTTGTCATCAGTCACCATGAGAGAGGTCGTCACCTGTCTGGTCAGACCACATGCTGATGAACAGGGCCTGCTTGTCCAGCAGATGTTGTCCAGGTGAGATAAATGGTGATAACGATGATGATAATGTGTTGTATCTTTACGATGATAATGTATTGTATCTTACGATGATAAAGATTGTGTTGTATTGAAACAAATGACTTTTGATTGTTGAAAATAAATATAATCTGCTCTTCTGTTTTACTTATTGGAAAGGTTAACAATGTGACTGGCATCAGTATGAATATGATGGTGAAATTCACGTAGTATTTCAGATTCAGATTCAGAAAACTTTATTATCTCCAAGGAGAAATTCTAACATGGATTTGCTGTCAGCAAAAGGTAATAAATTGTAACAGTACTATAAACATGTAAGCATGTACGTGTACTCACGCTTATGTACATATTAACAAGAACATTTCCGACACATTGTAAAACTTAAAATACATATCACACTACATGTCCTTATTGCACTTCAACATAAATAAATAAAACACCTACCCACAAACACACACACCCACATCCACACACACATGGGTTAGACATTAGATTATATTACACCAAAATTATAAACGTATATAAAGCATCTTTAAAAAAAAATATACAATCATCAAACTCTGCGTATCATTATAACACTGACAATCACAGATTTTAAAACTTATGCATTAGGTAACTGACATACTGAATAGTTGAAAAAATTGCTGCATATTATAAAATTCATCTCTAGTACTCCCACAGACCACTCGCACCCAGCTCATTCAGTCAACACTTAAGAATTTGTATTGATTTGGGTACAAAACGGGGTGTCGGATAGTGCAGTGGTTGGAGCACTCGCTACTGTGTCGAAAGTGAAGCACCGTCCGGTGCGGTTAGCACTTGGATGGGTGACCGCTAAGGTGTGAAGCGACAAATAACAACGCCCCCAGTTGACTCAACTGTGATTGAGTACCTACTCTCTTGAGGGTGGGGAAGGTAAAGCAGCGAGGGAGAGAGTTGGGCATCACCCTCATTACGCTGGCCCAAGATAAGTGTGATCTCCAACATCACGCTCCCCTACGGCCACAAGGCTATGGGACTACCTTTACCTTTTTTTTTTTTTTTACAAAACTGTTCTTAGCTCTAACTGTAGAAACAGTAGGCACTCTGAAACGGCGACCAGAAGGAAGGAGCTGGTAGTGCTGGGCTAGGATGTGAGTGGAGTCTCTTACAATCATGCTCGCTTTCTTTCTTACTTGACTTTCGTACAACGCACACAAACTCTTCTGCTCTTCACCTACCACTTTCCCACACACCTTCACAATTCTATCCAACACATTCTTACTCCTCACACTGAGACCTCCAAACCAGCAAAGAAAACCAAAGGTCAGCACCGATTGGATAAAACAGCTGTAAAAGTTACATAAAACAGACTTATTGACTTTCAGAGAGCGCAATTTCTGGAGGCAATATATTCTTGACTGACATTTCTTATGGATGGAAGTAGTGTTAGAATCAAAGGTAAGCTTATGGTCAATTATTGTTCCAAGATATTTGTATTCCGAGACTCTCTCCACCTTTTCTCCATCAATCACTAAGTCAGGCACAACAGATGGGTTTTTTCTAAAATCAATAATCAGTTCTTTAGTTTTCTTCAAATTTATATTTAAAAAATTCTCTTTGCACCATGCAATAAACTTTTGCACTTCTTTTAGATAAACGGTTGCAGAGTTGGAGAGGTCTTGAAGGGCAGAGTCATCTGAGTACTTAATGAGAGGTGTATTTTCAGAGCCGGTGCAATCGTTGGTGTACAGAGTAAACAGAACAGGAGATAGTACAGTGCCCTGAGGGGAGCCAGTTGATGTAGTTCGAGTAGAGGAGAGAGCTCGCTGAAGCAGACTGACTGAGATCTGTGAACTAGAAAGCTGACTATCCACAGGATAAGCCTGGGATTGACGTCAAGGGCCAGAAGTTTGAGCGCCATGAGATGAGGTTGTATCGTATTAAAAGCAGAAGAAAAATCGATAAAGAGAATCCTAACGAAAGAACTAGGTTTATCCAGCTGTGTATAAGCGTTGTTGAGTAGAGTGAGTGTTGCGTCGTCAGTGGATCTGTATTGCTTGTATGCGAACTGAAAAGGATCAAGAAACTGTTGTGTTTGAGAGAGAAGTTTTTTCAAGACGATACGCTCAAAGCATTTCATGGCGATGCTGGTGAGTGCAACGGGCCTATAGTCATTCAACTCAGATGGGCTTCTAGACTTTGGAACAGGACAGATAGTGGAATTTTTCCAGACTGAGGGGACAGCACAGTGTTTCAATGATAAAGAAAACAAATGACTGAAAACAACACATAACTGAGCAGAACATACTTTCAACAGTTTTCCACACAAGCCATCTGGACCCATTGCCTTACGGGGGTTTATTCTCTTGAAGTGGGACTCAACAACACAATCCCGGATCTCAAAGTCACCGGAAGCATCTCCCTCCCCATTCCTCACCCTTTCCTGAAGATTTAAATAGAACAAATAGGGCGTATGTGTTGTTTGTCTGTCAGTATGTATGTACGGGCTAAACAAAACCTTCTCCTTCAACAACATTATAAAAGCATCGCCCTTTTCATTAGTACATGTTAGCAAGCTGTTTGTTTTTTCTCACACTCAAAAAAGATGTAATGTCTTTGTCCCAAAAAATTTATAAAAAAAATTTGTTTGCAGGTTGATAGGAAGTTCCTTGCTGCTGCTGAAATCTCACGCTATGCAGACAGGCGAGTTGACCCCTGATCTGTACGTGACCTTGATCAAGGTCCTCGAGCTGCTGGTGAACGCCTGGAAGGAGCAGGAAGAGAGGAGGCGAGAGAAGGAGGAGCAGGAAGCCTCACTCTTTGTGCGCAAAGACTCGAAGACGAAAGCCAAGGAGCAGACTCACGGAGAGACCAGAAGCTCCAATGACATCGAGGAGGAGGATTTCCGACAGTCTTTCCCTACCTATCAGGATGTAAGACAAATGTTCTTTCATATGATTCAGTTCAGTACTTTAATTTAATAATCTAATCATTTTGGATGTGAATTTAGATAATAATAAATGATAATACATCATGAGATTTTAGGCCACATTTGGCATACAAACATCTGAAATTTTCTAACCATATATTGTATAACTGAAGGCAGATTAAAACCATAGTAGATGACTTTGCAACATTTTACCAACTGCATTCATATTGATTAGAACTTTGTTAATGTGTCTTTGTTTTTTTACCCAAGATATTTGCATGCATTCATCAACTTTTCCAGGTAAAGAAATCCTGCTAGGTTGTAACTCAACACACAAAAAGAAGAAACTATACTGGTTATGTTAAATGTTTGAGAAAATGCAGTAAAAGTTTCCCCTCCCCTCACCCCCCATCTGCCACCCTCCTTTTTCCCTCCTCTCCTCTTTCAGGATTTTGCTGACATGATGGAAGTGAAGAGGCTGGAAGATACAGGCAAGAAGAAAGAACAACCATCAGCCAACAAGGCTACCTCCCTGGATGTGATCTCCGATCGGGAAGTAGACGAGGTGTGCCGCAATCACCTTGACATGTTGCAGAAACTGACCTCCACCACCTGGTTGCCAAGACAAACGTTGCCTGGAGCGACTGCAGGTGCAAGCTGGGACGTCCTGAAGCCAGTCCTGCTAGCATATCAGGTGGCCACTGCTGCTGGCAAGAGAGCCTTGGACCTTTTTAGTGAGTGCTGTATGGTAGTCTCGTTTGGTTGACAATGATGTTCGCTGGTGTGGTGGTGGAATCAACACTGTATAGTTCATAAGGGAACGAGCGTTTGGAGTTGGGGAGTATTCACATCACCAGCTATAACTTTTTGGTTGTCGTCATAAGTTTTTTATTTACTGCTTCTTTCATCCCCATACTTTAATGATTTTCATATTGACAAAACACCGATAGGTAAAAGGCGTGACCACTGGCCTAGTTAGGCTTTTATCCAATCCCTTAGGCTTTTATAAAATCTCTGCTCTTCTTCGCCCTTTCAGTCTGTGATGTATTGGTGATTGTCTTACGCTGTGTGTGCTGGACAAAGAGGCCAGTGGATAGATTGATTGAAGAAAGATAACATATTTTTAATACATCAGTTTTAAAGAAGACTTTTAAAGAGGTGTCATGTGAAAGGTTTTTTGAGTATTTAAGAGTAACAGGCTTGTTTTTTAAGATTTGAAACATTTTATAATATTTTAAGATAACGGCTCTCTGGTCCTGATTTGGCTCGGAAGAATCCGCTGGACCTAAAGCAATACAATACAATACAAGGTTATTGCTTTAGGTCCAGCGGACCTAAAGCAATAGTCATGTAATGTAATGTAAAGTGGATAGATGCTTGTTACTGTGTGATTGTTAAAGGCGAGTCAGCTTGTCGATTCAAAAGTTTTAAGGCTGAATGTGCCTTGTTTACCATGACTTAAAATGTTAAAATGTGAAATATTTTGTGTTGTATGAATCTTTGTGTTCTGACCAACAGGTGAAGAAGTGGACAGACACTGTCTTGGATCACACTTGGTCATGTGCGGAACACTTGCGCAGTCTGTACAAGCAGGCATCTGTGGTGGCGAGTCTTCTCCGGTATGCTTATTCGAGTGGTTTTTTTTTTTTAAGGCATACTGTTGTATATCAAACTAGCCTCTTCCTCATAACCCACCCCCTTGTCCCCACCCCACCACACACCCACCCTTTTACCAACCCCCGAACGGATAAACGAACTCGCGAAGCAGTAAAGAGCGGTGCTCTCAACAATTTGCAACGAGTAGAATTGTATTTGTCTTGTTCTAGGCATCGGCATCTCTGCGTCCCCCAACTCATCATTGCTACAACATCTACCTAGACTCCAATGTGGAAGAAGTGATACAGTGTAAGCTGGTGCTGCAGCATGTGTCAGCTAAGGTGGCCACCCTACTGCAGTCATGGCCCCAGCACCCTACTCTCAATCAGGTATGTTTGGCTGGTTTTCTTCCCAACACGGTGAATTTCTTCAAATTTTACGCTATATTTTAACACACTGCATGCATAAAGATCCCCAGTAGACTGGCCACATCTTTTTGCCTTTGGGTACATCCTGAATAGAGCCAGCACTTTCAATGTTAGCTGCTCTCTAACATGGTAGATTCAATATTCAAGATCATTGAAGATTCATGGCAATTGTACATTAAATTGAAGAATAGTTTCTTTACTTTGCACGGTTTTTGAGCTTATTACTTGGCACCTCAGTGTTTTCTATTGCATATGCTAAGTTGACGGTGTTTCACTATTGTGTACTATTTTTCAGCTGGTGCAACTGATAGAGAGGATAGAGACATTCTCAGTGACAGCGCCCGTCATGAAATTCCTCTTTGGCATGGAGCTACTGCTGGAGAAAGCACAGGTAGGGCACGCTTCCAGTCTTTTGTTTGTGAATGCAGCCATGTTATGAACAGCAACTGTGAATGTATACTTTCTGCTGGGTGTCATCTTGCTATTCATTTCATGGTGGAAAGAGCTACGTATACATTGTTTTTTACCCCCGTAGTCATTTGAAGGGTTCAACTAAACATGATTGATAGTGATCTTAGATGGTTACATTAACGTTATGGTAATTTATGATGTGGTTTGGTTAGGGTTTGAGGGGAGAAAGAGGTTTCTCATGCATGCACCTATTTTTAAAATAATCATGTTCAATCACCAGTTGACATCTCAGTTAGGCAGGTGTATTCTCTGGTATTTTTATGTGCAGCGGTTTATTTATTAAGATAATTTTTTACATTTTGAAAAACTTTGACGTTGTTATACAGAAGAGATAACTGTTTAACATTTCTGAAAACTGACATTGTCGCAACATCACGGCCAATCATTTTACATCAGTAAGGCTGCTTTTGACAATTCAGTTCATTTGTTAAGTTTGCACATGTGCAATGATGTTTTTAAAGTGGAAATGCTGTACAACAATCAACACCTTGTTTATTTTCTACAGCTGTGGGAAAGCAACGCACCCAGTGACTCCAACATCTCCATGGCTGACCAACTGTCTGAAGTCACAGACATCATTGTCAGATGGAGAACATTGGAACTCAGGTTTGTTTGTTTATTTATTAACATCTGTCCAAGTGAATGTAGACTGGTATTTGGTTTAATGATGATGAAGTCTTGCATAGCTTTCCTCCACATCAGTAGGCATGCTTAATGCATATGATATTCGGGGGAAAGAAAATGATCCAAAACGTTGGTGGAAGCCATCCGATGCAAACACAGTTGTACATATTTACAGTCTACAATAGGTTATCACTGAGGATTTTACAGCTGTACTGAATGTAGTGAGATCTATTTATAGTCGAAAAATCTGTTGTGAACAGTGGTATATGTTATATTTCAAACACACGTTCACTGTGTTGTGTGTGGATATCTGTGGGTGTGTATGTGTGTCCATGAATGCATGTGACAGATTTTGAACGGTTTATATTTATTTATATTTTGTATCCTGTGTCAGATGCTGGAAAGGTGCGTTGGATATTGAGATTGAGCGATCTCGTAGAAAAGCCAGTCGTACCTGGTTCTACATCTTCATGGTGGTTTCTGAAGAACTACAGAAGGTAAATACTCATTTTTTAGTTTGTCATGACGACTATATTTGCACAGAAATATAATGCTTAGGATATTGATGCCTTTCACAACACCTTTTTTCAGTATAAGGTTCCGTTCATCTGTCCTTCAATTCTATCAGTAAATATGTTAGGCAGGCAATGTACTTTTTCGTGAATTCGATTTCTGCAAAAATAAAATTTAGGACAAAAAATTAAAATAATTATATAAAAATAAACATCCGCAAAATAAAAATTCAGCGGGAAAAAAGAAAAAAAAATCGAGGAGAAATTTCAGAGTGGGCAGAATGTACTGAAGCACCGGTGTACTGTCTTCAGCAACCTAAAGTAGTATGAGCGCTCTACTTCCGCTTCGGCACACGTTTTGACCATGCCTGAAATTGTCGAGTCCAGACATTGTTCCACGGGAATCTTCAACCACAGAAATAGACAGCAGTGTAAAGAATAAATGGAAGCGGGTGTGGCTTGAAAGGAATCATGAAGAGATCACGTTTGGGACATCCTTTGAGAAACTGACGGCACTAGGAAAGGCCAAGCCTTGAGAAAAGCCAAAAGGAGCAAACCCAATGCCTCCAAGTCTAAGCTTAAGTAAATTTGGTGTGAGATAGCGCAGTGGCTGGAGCACTCGCTACTGTGTCGCAAGTTAAGCACCATCCAGTGCGGTTAGCACTTTGGTGGGTGACCGCAAACCGTGAAGCGACAAATAACAACGCCCCCAGTTGACTCAACTGTGACTGATTACCTACTCTCTTAAGGGTGGGGAAGGTAAAGCAACGAGGGAGAGAGATGGGCATCACGCTCCCTTACGGCCACAAGGCTATGGGACTACCTTTACCTTTTACCTTTTTACATCCTTTTATTATCAACAAGCTTTTTTTTGCTGCTGACATTCATCAGTGTTTGTGGCATTCTCTCTAGAGATGGTGAAGAAAAGATACCTAAGAAGATGATTGATGGAATTTGGAAGGGTATTGTTTTCATTATAAACAAGATGGCAAGCCAACCATACAAATGAATTACATGGTCTGAGAGGGCATTTTTTTTGGTTTAAATTTGAAATTTTCAGCTTCAGGAGATGCCCCTTGACCCTGGTAGGGAACCGTATATTTGTCCCCCAAAGACATTTTTCCTTGAAAATGCAAATTTGGCAGTACATTGCTTGGTTAGGATGAAACACAGTCTTTGCATCCTAATGATGTGGATATTAAACTACTGTATAAAACGGGCTTGGTCAACGCTGAAACTGAGTCTGAGAAAATATTTTTGGGCAGTATATTATGCAGGACTATGATATGTGCATGTGTTTAGAGATCACATGATTGGCTGCCATCTTAATGTGCATTCAGCAGTAGTTGTTGATGGTCTTTAGAGACTGTTCAGCTAAAATTGTCAAAACACCTGGAGTAGCTGGAACTGTGGCTTCAGGAGAGCATATTATGTGACAGCTGTTCTGACTTTTGGAAGCCGGTGTCAGACACGGGCATTGATATCCGCTCCTATTGCAATTTTGTTATCTATTGATTGCATATAACAACTTTATTGTACATAATAATGAATTGTCCTGTCGACAGGATGAAACCAACATGGAGGATCTTGGTAGCACACTGAAGCACTACTTGGAAGGGGAGAAGGCATGTTCGCTTGGAGAGTTTTCTGCTCGACTTAACATTGTGATGGCTTTTCACTGTCACCTGGTCCATCTTCAGCCTTCTAAACATAGAGGTCAGCTCTTTCTTTCTTTCTTTTTGCTTCTTACTTCATCAGGCCTAGTTACAAGAGAACTGAGTACGAAGCTGTCTGACACATAAAGAAAACACTTGTAGACGTCTTTACACATCCGGACCATTTGTTCCAAACAGCTCCAATAGTGTTGTGTTCCTATAACTAAATTTAACCATTTCAAATGTGCAGGAACGATAATTACTTTTACAGTCTGTGATCTGCAGATGTGTTTAATTTATGCTGTTGAGCAATTTAGATTTTTTTAAAATTTTATTTTCCAAATGTTTTCTACACCAATGTGATCATGTCTTCAAAGGATTTGGTAGTAGAGGAGTGTTTTGTATCTTCTTTCTTCAACATGCTTTATTTCCTCTTGCAGACCAGCTGCTGCATCTGCTGTGGAACGTTCACCAGTACTACAAACAGTTCTTGCCAGCTGTGGAGGCAGAGATAGCTCACTGCAGGAAAGAAAAAGAGGAAATTTTGAAGGTACTGCATCCCCATATTTATAACTGTTGGATGACAGGATGGTCATATGCTACCCCAGCTTGACAGTTTTTTTTTTTTTTAGCAACAAGCAACCTAGTTATTAGGACTTGCGACCATTGAACAAACAGTGAAATTAAAATTGGCCCAAAAGCTACCCCAGTCCACTCAACGTTGTATGAGTAATCTGGCTTTCTTTAGAATATCCTATCCCGAAAGTCGTTGGGGCACCACAGATGATTGTTTAACCAGTGAACTCCATCTTTCTCTGTCCCCAGCAACCCTCATGGCTTCGCTCAGTTTCAAGCCAGTCCATTCTCGAATGTTGTCCTCCCACCTCCTTTTCTGTCTCCCTCTTCTTCTGCCTCTTTGCACCCTGTCTTGCAGGATGGTCTTTGCAAGGCCTGATGCTCTGGTGACGTGGCCATACCATTGGAGTTTCAGTTTCTTCACCCCTGTGAGCATGTCATCGAGTTGTCCAATGGCTTGTGTGATGGTCTGTCGGGCTGCGTCGTTGGTGATGTGCTGGGGATAGGAAATGCCCAGAAGTCTTCTGTAGCACCTCATCTCCATGCTTTGTATTCTTCGTTGTAGGTCTGCTGTGAGGGTCCATGTTTTGTAAGTGTATAGGAAGATGGAGATGACAAAGGAGCGCAGCAGCCTTTCCTTGGAGCGTAGACTGATGGTCCTGTCTTTCCAAATGGGCTTCAACCTTTTCCTGTTGGGATCCAATCCCGCTCCCTGCATAAATTTCTTCTCTGAGAATTGGGAGAATTTCTTCTTCTCTGAGAATTGGGACATGTTAGCTCTGATGGGTCTCCGTTTGGTGTGTAGTTGTAAAGGTCAGAGCAGTACTCTGTCCATCCATCCAAGACTTCTTGTTCTTCCGTAAAGTATATGCCAGACTTGCTTTGGATCGTGGAAACCTTGGGCTGTTTAACACTTGTCAGCGGCTTCACTGTCTGGTAGGCTTTATTGCTGTTGTTCTTGTTAAGACGGTTCTCTATTTCCTGGCACTAATCTTCTATCCAGTTCTCCTTTGCTGCGCACATGCCTTTTCAGATGGTCATTGTTGATTTTTTTGGTAGGTGAGTGTTCTGTTTCTTTTTCATCTCTCTTCGTTTGTAATACAGTCCAAACGTTCAGGGGTGATCCACGTTTCTTCTTTTTGCGGTGCTTGCCAAGGATCTCAGTGGCGGCATCAGTTTTTAGAATAGGGGATGGTACAGCATTTAGTGAGAAGTATTGAGCACAACAGGGCTCTTTGTCTCCTATGACTGAAAAGTATGGGATGTTGTATAGAAAACAAGCTTATGCCTTTTCTTCACCCTTATTCACAAAATTTTTTAAAAGGCTGGGGTGCCAACTAGAAGAACTACTGGCTGTGTGACTTGCTTGTACAGCTTGTTCGTCAGCTTTGGTAGAAGTGGTGACTGCACAGTATATAAACACATGATGCATCTTTCTTGCCTAGGGTTACACAAAAACCACAGGTTGGGGTGCCAGCTGGAAGAACAAGAACTACTGGGCGCTGAAAGAGTCGACGGAGAAAGCTCATCGCAAAGTGCACAAAGCGGCGCGCGCCTTCCAGGCAGACTTGAACAAACCTGTCAAAGACACACTGCTGTCTGCCAAGCCTTCTGACAACATCATTTCTGATCTCTCTAAACCAGGTTTGTGGGGATAAGAAGAAAGCACATTTATCACCAAGATTGAAGAAAGCACATTTATTACCAAGATAGAAGAAAGTACATTTGTCACCAAGATCGAACAAAGCACATTTATCACCAAGATAGAAGAAAGCACATTTATCACCAAGATAGAAGAAAGCACATTTATCAAAATGGTTCAGGGCTGGCGTGCATGAACGAACTTAAAAGCCGACTTAGACTTAACGCTTCACTAAAACATGCTACTTAAGTCTAAGTCGGCTTTTAAGTTCGTTCATGCATGCCAGCCCTGGTTTTAGTGTTTTCGTTTTTCATCATGCTTCAACTTTTGCAGTTTTAGTTTTATTATTATTAGTTTTTTAGTTTTATCAGTACAACTTATGTTAATCTGATGAATAAAAAATTGATACAACAGCAAGCAGTTTTAGTTCATTTGATAATCCGTGAGTATTCATGTGGAGCTCAAGGCAATCTCAAGGTCAAGGTCAACGCTAATTTGCGTTTTAATGCAGCGATTTTTTTGTTTCATTTTTGAAAACATAATCCATACTTGGCACTCATTTTCTTGTAGACTATTGAGAATAGGTTCCCTAAGAAGCATGTGTTCTAGTGCAGCATTGACGGCATGCTCATTCTTTGATAATACTTTCAGGACCAAGCAACTACAGCGACCGAGTGAGGGCCTACCAGAAGCATTCACTGCAGCTTGCAGTACCAGTGGACCTCTCGCAGCTGCAAGCGACGAAGAAAGAGCTGGAGAATGTTCTTGAGCGTCTGTCGAACTGTGAGCTGCTGCAGAAACTGCCGTCGAGGTGTAGGCGGATGGCGGAACTCTGGCATTCCTGGGTGAAGAAATCAAGCGCCTGTGAAGACATCACCTCATTGGATGAGCTTACAGGTAAGAGGGAAAGAAAAATAAATTTTAACAAATAATAATAATAATATTCGGAGACCAGAATTGTTACTACTAGCCCATAATGTGCATATTTTGACACACAAGCGGAGATATAGAGCGATTCATTGAAAAAAGTATCATTATTGGGAATAAGAAGGAGGGATTGTTCAGTACTTACTTAGCCCTTTAGGGCAGTGGGCTGCATGCAAACTTTTAATGATAGCACAATTAGTTTTATTAACATTGGCCAACGGTAGCAGTTTATTGGTAGCACAATTAGTTTTACCACCATTGGCCAACGGCACCAGTTTAAGGGTAGCACAATTAGTTTTACCAACGGTACCAGTTTAATGGTAGCATAATTAGTTTTACCAACATTGGCCAATGGTACCAATTGCGCCCTATGGAATAATTTAACATGGTTTATAATCATAGAAGATATTTCAAAATTTGTTTCAGATGGGATGATCGAAGAGGCTCATGAACTTCAAAAGTTGGATATACCTCAGGTAACCTGTTTAATTCTTTCTGTTTTGCAGCAGTGTAAATGTTGAGACTGTAATGATATGGTAAGAGCTAACTGATAGCTAGTGAAGATGAAATGAATTTTTCTGAAATAGTGCAGTTACCAGACCAAAGACCTGCTCAAGCTGTACCCGTCAAAACTGACATCCCATTATTACTTCATATTCTCGCGGAGTTGGTGAATATTTAAACAATGAGATTATTATAAGTGTTGATGCTTAACCTTATTACTTGCGTGACACAGATGAGAGGACTGTGGTTTGAATTGTTTGGGGAATTCTTTGTTGATTAGGGGACTGACAAGGCGAAACAGAAGTCTGCAATCAAACACATCGGCATGCGCAAGCGCAGGGCTTTGGCAGACTGCTTTAGACAGCTGGCATCCATCGGTGAGACTTCCTACATTGTCTGCGATAGTTTTTGTTCTTTTTCATAAAGTCACAAAGGAAACGATGATCTGGTGGCAAGGGTCCAATTCAGCTGCCGAAATGACCAGACAAGTTTATGTGTGAAAGAGTCTGCTCTTACATTATGGAAAGTATGTATTCTGTTAGGATTAGGATTTGACAGCTCTTCACCCTAACCCAAAACTTTATAGATTTGTAATTGTTCAAAGTTAGGTAACTAAAGGCAGTGTTGTGGTTTGGTGTGGTGTGTAGTGTGGCATGTCCATATTAATGCTTAGTTTTCTGTGCAGTGAAAACTACGTTTCGCTTGTGGACAAAAGCAATGTGTCTCCAAATATTATGATCTTCAATGTTTATATTTTGGAGATCACAGTTTGGAAGACCACATATAAGTTTGTGCTATTGCATATTTATATAATTTTGTGCTGTTGTTACTCTGTTGACTATTTATGAATGTTTAAACTGTTGCATGTTGTTTTCAGGTTTATCCTACAGTAAGGGACTGGTTCAGGAAAAGACAACAGTGATTGATGAAGTTTGGCAGTTGCCACCCTTGAATCCTTCAGCGTGCTTGGAGAATGGGTTTGTAGATTTTATTTATTCATTTTTTGACTTACATGCATAGCAGTGTGAGTCTATGTAACCACCTACCCCCCAAAATTGCAAATCTGTGCGAGATGAGTCTTAAATAGTCCAAAAATAATAGCGAAAAAAATGTTCGTCTCTCTGTCCGCCTCCACTGTCTGCCATCTTGTCTGTACAAAAATCTTTAAAGTGGCCAAGTACTCAAAGCCTATTTCAACTATCACAACCAAACTTGGTAGGATAATGTATAACCACGAGATCTCAAAAATGATCTTTGAATGAATGACTTCACTTCAAGGTCAAGGTCATTAAATTTTAATAAAAAAATGACAATTTTTCCACAAAATTTCACTTTTTTTATAGGTCATTAATATTGGATTTATGATTCTTTTATGCATGATAGATATCAATGAGACACACATGCTGTGCAAATTTGGTCAACCTCACTCCAAGGTCAAGGTCTAGTATACAACAGCATTGGGTTTTTTGATCAGACATGCATAAGAGGTCATGTGAAGGTCAAAGTAATTCCAAGGTCAAGGTCTCTGAAGGTCAAGGCCATCCCAAGGTCACCGTATTTTTGGCATAAGACAACTTTTGCTGTATGTTTTTTGATAGTACATGTGTATTTGGAACCGCAGGTGAAGGTCATCTCAAGATCAAGAGAATAGAAAGATCAAAGTTGGTATTGGCATTTTAATGCCACCGTTTCATTTTGTATTTTGGGGCACTCATTTTCATGTTAAATACTGTAAGTTCTATAAGGAGCATGCTGAGTACCTACTCGCATGGGCATCCGTGGCAATATTGCAGTGTACAAAGCAGCTAAAGAAGCTGTGCATCTAGATTTTCCTTCAAAGATTTTTCAATTTGTTCCATATTCTGACCTGCATTATATGACGGGCTCTTATTGTAAACGGCTCTGGCAGACCCAATAGTCTAATCAAATCAATAACCAAAAACAACACACATTCACACACACATACACACACACACATGCACTCACACATGGTTCCTTCCATGTTATGTACCAAAATCAAAATGGAAAGTAGGTGGAAGCCACGGGGCGATGGGATTGATAGCATGAATAGTTGCTAAAAATAGAACAGATTGAGCGACTTCCAAGTCACACCCGCAGCCAGTAGGAGGCACAGCTCAGTTGACTTCATAGGCGTCTGAACTGAAGGTCATCCGACTATTGGTAGAGTTTTTCATAACCCCGGCCTCTGGTGTTATTTGGCCTCATCTCTTCAGGGTTTAGAGAAAGGTAGGTGTGTCATTAGCTTGGAGGTGGTGAAGATACTATGACTGTTTGGTCCATATTAATGTTTCGTTTTCTGCTCAGTGAGAATGAAATTTCGCTTATGGACCATAGCAAATTGTTTTTCATGACCGCGTGACCTCCAGTGGTTGTCTGGAAATCACATGTTTTGAAAGATACATTGACTGTTGCATTGTTCTCTCATTCTCTCTGTTAATGTATTTTCTCTCTGTCTGTTTTCACTCCCTCTCTCCCCCCTCCACCCCTCCCACTCCTCTCTTCCAGACCCCTCCTCTCTCTCTCTCTCTCTCTCCATCACCCCCCCAATTCCCCCCCCCCCCCCCAAACTCCCTCCCCTGTTCTGTCCCATCTTGAAGCTGGCTTTGTGTTTATGTTTGTTTGTCTTTTTTTCATTTCAAGGAGCAAGCTGGCAGAACTGTGGGAAGGTTGTGAGGCTTACTTCAGCAAGTGCTTGGTGCGACTTGACAGATTTGCTTCTGCTCTTGTCAAACCATCAAAGGTACTACGTTGTTTATTTATTGTGGTCAAAGTACTTTAAAAAAAAAAGTATTTATTTTGTTTGGTTTTTAAAGTCCTATCCTATCCTATCCTGTCCCATAACCCGAAGGTCGTAGGGGCACCACAGATGATCGCTTAACCAGCATACTCCATCTTTCTCTGTCCTCAGCAGCCCTCATGGCTTCGCTCAGTGTCAAACCAGTCCATTCTCGAATGTTGTCCTCCCACCTCTTTTTCGGTCTCCCCCTTCTTCTACCTCCTTGCACTGTGCCTTGCAGAATGGTCTTTGCAAGGCCTGATGATCTGGTGACGTGGCCATACCATCGGAGTTTCCGTTTCTTCACCACTGTGAGCAGGTCATCGTGTTGTCCAATGGCTTGTGTGATGGTCTGTCGGACTTCAACGTTGGTGATGTGTTGGGTATAGGAAATGCACAGAAGTCTTCTGTAGCACCTCATCTCCATGCTTTGTATTCTTCGTTGGAGATCTGCTGTGAGGGTCCATGCTTCGCAAGCATATAGGAAGATGGAGATGACCAGAGAGCGCAGCAGTCTTACTTTGGAATGTAGACTGATGGTTCTGTCTTTCCAAATGGGCTTCAACCTTGTCAGGGCAGCAGTTGTTTGTGCGATCCTGGAGAGGACTTCCTGTCGAGACCCATTGTCTGACACAATGGCTCCTAAATATTTGAAGCTGTGCACTGTGTTGAGGGATTGGCCTTGTACTTTGATGTCCGTGTTGATGCCATTGGTGTTGTTGGTCATCATTTTGGTCTTCTCCGCACTTATTTCCATTCCATAAGCTCTGGAGGTGGTGTCAAGCCTCTGTACAAGCTGTTCAAGTTCTTGTTCCTCTCCAGCCAATCCATCAATATCATCCGCAAAACGAAGATTGGAGATTGCTCTGCCCCCTATACTGACTGTGCCTTCGTGATCTGCAAGAGCATCTGACATGATGCGCTCTAGGAAGATGTTGAAGAGTGTTGGAGAGAGTAGGCATCCTTGACGCACACCGATTGTTGTTCTGAACCAGTTCCCGATGACGCTGTTATGGAGGACTGCACTGGTAGCCTTGTCATACAGGCTTTTGATGACTTCTATAATTTTAGGACTGATGTTGTACACTTTCATGGTTGCCCATAGAGCTGCATGCCAGACTCGGTCAAATGCCTTCTTGAAGTCTATGAACACATGATATAGATGTTGTTGGTGCTGTAGGTATTTCTCACAGATTATTCTGAGGTTGAAAATCTGTTCAGTGGTACTTCGCCCTGCCATGAATCCTGCTTGTTCTTCAGCTATGATTTGTTCAGCTTGTGGTTTCAACCTGTTGTATTATTTTCAGGAGGACCTTGCTGGGATGGCTGATGAGGCTGATGGTGCGGTAATTTTCACACTCCTGAAGGTTACCTTTTTTGGGAAGAGTGATGTTTTAAAGTACTGTGTACAATTTTCGCCACTGAGATTCTTGGCATGCTAGAACCACCCAAAGAAGAAACCTTGTATCACACCTGAACTTTTGGACCTGTGACAAACGAAGAGAGATGAAAAGGAAAAAGAATACCTCGCAAGGAGCTTATGCCTACCGAAAAATAAATACTGACATCCAAAAAGGCATGCGCACAGCAAAGGAGAACTGGATAGAGAATAAAGAATAATCTGAACAAGAACCACATCAAGAAGGCCTATTAGACTGTAAATCAAGTCGGCCAGTGTTAAACAGCCCAAGGTCTCCATGATCCAAAGCAAGTTTGGCTTGTGCCTTACATAAGAACGAGAAGTCTTGGATAGATGGACAGAGTACTGCTCTGACCTTTACAACCACACACCAATACGGAGACCCATCAGTTATAGCATGTCCCCAGAACAGAGAAGAAGAAGAAATCCTCCCAATTCTCCGAGAAGAATTTGAGGCAGCAGTGCAATCGCTGAAGATGGGGAAGTTAGCGGGAGTGGACAACATACCCGCGGAATTGCTTCAAGCAGGAGGAGAAGCGACGATTGACGCTCTCGCCTTTATATGTAACAAGATCTGGCAAAGTGGGGAGCAGCCTACATCATGGACTCTCAGTCACTTGTCATCACTTTGTATTATTATTATTCTGGTCTGTGTGCAGGAGTTGGGTGGCGACAACATTCGCAGTTGTCAGGGTTTTGCCACGCACCTGGCCACAGTCTACGTCCAGCAGCGCAGAGAACTGACTAGCACTTTCTCACATTTTGTGACTTTCAGGTAAGTTTGACTTTGTGGTCGTTGGTCGTGATGGTGATAATTGCTGGAGGTGGTGGTGATGATAATGGTAATGATGGTGACGATGATGAGGAGGAGGAATGTAAGGATGATGAAGGTGATGGAGAATATGATGATGATGATGAGCAGAGGTAGTGATGGGAATAATAGTGAGAATGAATAATGATGAGAGAAGGAAGAAGAGGATGTTGAAGGGACAAATACAATGACGACTGTGTGAAAAGTATAGACACATATTGTTTGTTTCTTCAGGAAAATGCTGTTATCTGTGGGTAGCTTGAAGGAGGGTGTGTATCTTCCACCACAGAAAGAAATAAAACAACAGCTGGTGAGTCACTGTAAGCTAAATTAGAACACTTTATGGATACATTTGCAAAGACTTGTGGCATTCACAGCTGAAACGTCTTTCACTGAAAGTAAACTTTCAGCCAGTAGCTGTAAGCTATTTTTAGCCACGCCAGCAGGCCATGCCGTGCGAAACCCATGCACAGCCAGCGTCTTGGATCTGGCTACAAGCAGTTCAGCCAGCAATAAAGAACAGCTCAAGGGTTATTTTTAGCCATAGCCTGAAAGTACCGCCGTGCATTCACTAGTGTGTTTGTTGAGTAAATAATTGTATTTATTTTTTAAAATTTTAAAAAGAATAATTATTTACTATTAATAATAACACTTGGATTTTAGCAGAGAACAATCCTATCACTGTGCTTGTTTTGTTTGTTTGGATGAAAACGATAAAGAAAATACAGATGTCGACAACAAGAATTTGGATGTTTGCAGGAGTCAATAAAGGCACAAGTGACACAGACATGCCAGGGCTTGACGCAGTTTTCCTTGCTGCTGCAGTCCTGTCCCTCAGCTGTTGAAACGCCTGTTGTCTTCACTGTGTCCCCATTCCCCAATTCTCACCTGCCCAGCATCTCTCACCTGAAGAAAGGAGATGAGCTGTGGACCAAATGCTTCACATCAGTACAGGTGAGGGCAGGCCTCTTAGAGCAGTGGGTTATTCGCTGGTCCTCTTATGCCCAAGGTCGCGGGTTCGAGTCGTGCAAGGGGCGAACGTATTTGACTAAGGTACGAGACTAATGAGGTCACCGAGGGTCTTCTCCGGGTACTGAGGTTTCCTCCCTCCCTTCAGTATTGGATGCAGTCAATCTAAAATTGTAAAAATATAAAATTTTTATTTCTTCTGTCTTCTAATACATATCCCTGCCTTTACACCACATGTTAGATGTGTGTTGTGTGTAAATGGGTGAAACATTTGAGTGTGTATGTTGGTACACATCACCGAGCTTTGAGTCTGATTGGTGCCATGGGGAAAACAGGGTTCGTACAGAGTCATGGAAGTCTGGAAAAGCAATGGAAAATAGAGAAAGTGATTTCCAGGGCTGGAAAAGCCATGGAATAAATTTATTTGTCTAGATAGGTATGGAAAAGTCATGGAAAAAAAAACACAAGGCAATCTTTCAGTTTGACAAGCATTTTTCTTCAAAAGAAAGAAAAATGTAAATACCGTTTATTTGAGATGTTCTCCCGGCGATGTTGCGATTGAAACCGAAAGTAGCAAATTAATTTTTCTTTTAGCGCGGTTATTTCCCTTGCTTACTCTTGCGGGTTAAAGACACAATAAACCTACTGTTTTCTTTCTCATCCGGCCGATGCAGAACAGAAGAAAGAAGATGTGGACAGAATCAATTTGCAGTACACAGACTTCTTATCAGAGTGTGCTTCTGCTGATAACTTTCAGTCTTTTGACAGGGATAAAGACAGATTAGACAGACTCTTCTTCTCTGTACTGGCCAAGCGAAAGGAGTTGAGTGGCCTTTGGAGTGTTGTGAGAGAAGTGCTGCTTTTTTCTCATGGCCAGGCCAGTGTGGAGAGGGGATTCTCTGTTAATAAAGAAGTAATGACTGACAATATGTCACAGAAAACCCTAACAGCACAGAGAATTATAGCAGACCATTTGGCTAAGGCAGGTGGAGCCAGTCAGGTGCCAATTACAAAAGCACTCCTCTTCAATGCAGCTAGTGCAAGATCCAGATATGAGGTTTAGCTTGAAGAAGAGAAGAAAAAAAAGAAAGTAGTGTTAGATGAAATTGAAGAGCTGAAGTCAAAGAAGAAACGATTGGAACTGTGTGCAAAAGACCTGCTTAAATCTGCAGATAGGGCAGAGCAGAGTGAGAGCCTATCACTTCTGTACAAGGCCAATGCTTTGCGCAGGTCAGCGACAAAAAAAGAGGCAGAAGCCATTACTCTAGAGTGCCAAATTGACCAGAAGCTCAAAGAAATAAAACAGTAATTGTGAATTGTGTGTTAATTCTCAGGAAAGTTGAACTTAAACACATGACACATGAAAAAATGCAGGGCATATTTGTTTATTAAAATCATATGGACTGTCAGTATCACAGATCATAGGCTGTCTTGTATTTTGTAAGTACACGTCTCACAATTCCTTTTTTTTAATGCCGGTGTTTTTATGTTATAAGTATTCTATGTAGAATTGTTAGTTTCTTGTGTGTGTAAGATGGTCTTGAAAATGTTTAGGAAGCCATGGAAAAAGTCTGGAAAAAGTATGGAATTTTGTTTTCCAAAACTTGTGGGAACCCTGGGAAAAGCGCATATATAGCATCCAGTAATTTTTTTTTTTAAAATTATTATTATTAATATTGTTATTACTACTACTACTACTGTTACTACTATTACTATTGTTACTACTACTACTACTAGTGTTACTACTATTACTACTACTACTGTTACTACTACTACTACTATCTTGCTTACTACTACTGTTACTACTACTACTATCTTACTACTACTACTGTTACTACTACTACTACTGCTACTACTGTTACTACTACTACTACTGCTACTACTGTTACCACTACTACTACTACTACTGCAGGTGAGGCATTGATAGTATTAATCATAGTGATCTTTCTGCTGATTTTCTGATTTGTGTGTCTGATTTTATTTTGTATGAATCCTGATGTTTTGCAGGAGTACTGAGCTTTGAACTGATATTGTTCATTGGGAAAAAGCGCTATATAAATATTATTATTATTATTATTATTATTATTATTATTATTATCATTATCATCATCATCATTATCATTATTATCTGTATGCTCCTTTACACAACCCATAAAAAAATGAACTGACCACCATTCTGTTTTGACAGATATGTACATTACCATCCAAACTGCTGGCTCTGAATTATTTTCAGTATTTGTTCCCTCTGCATGGAATTCCTTGCCTACTTCACTGTTCTGCCAGCAAAGTAACAAAACATTTAAAACTAATTGAATTGGTTTACTCATCTAATCTCCGGCCTCTGCTGATAATTATATTTCCTCTTGACACTGTTTTTCTCCTGGTCCTTCTCTGGAAGATTGTACAAACACAATTTAAGTTAAGTTCGTTGGTTTCTCTCTCTCTCTCTCTCTCTCTCTCTCTCTCTCTCTCTCTCTCTCTCTTACTCTCTCTCTTACTCTCTCTCTCTCTCTCTCTCTCTCTTACTCTCTCTCTCTCTCTCTCTCTCTCTCTTACTCTCTCTCTCTCTCTCTTATTTGTTGACTTCGCAAAAGCTTTTGATGTAATAGACCATGACCTTCTTCTACGTAAACTAAACCTATATGGCATTCATTCCAAATCTCTTGAGTTTCTTAAATCGTTTATTTCGGACAGAGAACAGTGTGTTTATGTAAATAACCAAAAGTCACAATTTGAAATTGTTACAGCTGGAGTACCGCAAGGATCTGTTTTAGGACCGTTGTTATTTTCTATCTACATAAATGATCTCCCCCTTTATATTTCTACTTCTTGTGAACTCTTTGCTGATGACACTACATTACATTCTCAAAATAGAGACTTGAATAAACTCTCCTCCTCATTACAAAAAGGGGCTAGTGAACTACAGGAATGGACTGAATACAACCACATGGCCCTCAATCCAGACAAAACAAAATCCATGCTAATTACAACAAGACAGAAAAGACAAAATGTATCAATAAAACTTCTTCCATTAAAAATTGGCAATACAATAATTGCTGAAGTACAGTGTCATAAACTACTTGGAGTAACTATAGACAATAATTTGTCCTGGGTAAAACATATTTCAAATATTAGTAAAACTATTTCTAAAAAGACTTACCAATTGTCAAGGATAAAGCATTTATTAAATTTACATTCTCGTAAACTATTTTACTCCGGTCATATTCAATCATTTATTGATTATTCTTCTACTATTTGGGATTCTGCCAGTGGCAATGCAATGAAACCTTTAATTAGAATTCACAAACGTGCAATTAAACAAATTTTGCTGAAACAAAAAATCTCTCCAGATGACTATAAACGGATCAATATTCTACCCCTTACCGACAGACTAAAATTTAATAAAGGCGTTTTCATGCACAAGGTCCTTTCTGGCAATGCACCTTCCTATCTTTCTTCTCTTTTTTCAAAAAAAAACTGCCAGATTGTCCACAAAATTAAATGTTCCAATTCCAAGAATTGATCTCTACAAAACTAGTCTAGCTTATTCCGGTTCCATTTTGTGGAATAACTTTCCTGAAGATCTCCGCACTCCAGCATCTAAATTTACATCATTTAGAACACGTCTCCTAAAACACATTAAAAATTAAATACACATTAATTGTTAATGTTGTTGATTGAGATTAACAACATTAATTTGATTTCAATTGTTTGAAAAGGATTTTATCTAATGATGACTTTGTTTATTTGTTATTGTTCCATGATGTGAATGTTATAACCTTGAGTTGTATTTAATAGTTATTGTTAAAGCCCCAAGGGCAAGATGTAAAAAAGTGCATCCAGCGCTTATTCTTTTACCCTTGCAAAATAAAATTGTTATCTTATCTTATCTTATCTCTCTCTCTTACTCTCTCTCTCTCTCTCTCTCTCTCTCTCTCTCTCTCTCTCTCTCTCTCTTACTCTCTCTCTCTCTCTCTCTCTCTCTCTCTTACTCTCTCTCTCTCTCTTACTCTCTCTCTCTCTCTTACTCTCTCTCTCTCTCTCTCTCTCTTACTCTCTCTCTCTCTCTCTCTCTTACTCTCTCTCTCTGTCTCTCTCTCTCTCTCTCTCTCTCTCTCTCTCTCTTACTCTCTCTCTCTCTCTCTCTTACTCTCTCTCTCTCTCTCTCTCTCTCTCTCTCTGTCTCTCTCTCTCTCTCTTACTCTCTCTCTCTCTCTCTCTTACTCTCTCTCTCTCTCTCTCTCTCTCTCTCTCTCTCTCTCTTACTCTCTCTCTCTCTCTCTCTCTCTTACTCTCTCTTACTCTCTCTCTCTCTCTCTCTCTCTCTCTCTTACTCTCTCTCTCTCTCTCTCTGTTTCTCTCTCTGTCTCTCTCTCTCTCTCTCTGTCTCTCTCTCTCTTCAATCATCTGTTGTAATTGGCCATGTTTTCAGGCCTTCATTGAAACATCTACCAAGATGCAGTCCAAGCTGCTGTGTATTTCTGACAGTCTGCTTCTCACCAGGTTTGAACCAATATTTCCTGTGTTTGATTTGGGTGATTTCTTTTTGAGATTGTTTTAAAATTTTATTTTATTTTTAATTATTCGTTATGCATGCAAAATATGTTGTTAGTACCTCGCCTCACCACCAGTTGTGTGTTTGTGTGCAGTAGTAACTTTGCTTGTTTGTAAGATGGCATCTGACTACTGTACACTGAGCATGCTCAGTTTCAGAGGCAGGGAGTTCCCCATATGACTCAGGCTGTCTAACCTGAAGATGCCACAGTAATAATTGGTTAAAAGGCCCTCAGGCACAGTTGATTGCTTGGTGGGTTGTCTTGGCCAATGACATATCTTTTAACAATTGCAAATGTAATAGGTTTTGGTCATTGTGTTTGATTCAGCAGGTGGAAGTTTGCTAAGGGGTTTGATAGGTCAGATCATACGTTACAAAGGCATAGTCAAGAAAATAACCTCAGTTCTTGGATAATTACCACACCATTCTCCATGGCCCATCAACCGTTGTAGAAGTGCATCCACACTTGGACTATGCAGGAAGCCTTAGAAAATTTGCTGAAAATTCATACTTTAATAACATTGTGTGATAGAAACATTTAAATGATCTGGTAATGCAAGAAGGAATTTGGGTTAATTTAACTAGTTTGCTGATTTAAATATTTTATGTCATAAATGATCTGCTAAACCATTAGTGGTATTATACATTTGAATTGTAATTTGCGTCGAGAAGCTGATGGAAAAGAGATGTTGGTGCTTTTCTGTCTCGCCCCATGATGCGACTCAACTTGTTGGTCTTTGTCGCATCTGACTTTTTATGTCATACTGTGTCATGTCACTCTATCGACATACATCGGTTAACTTGTACTTTTATAGTTTTTGTTCAAAATATTGCTACATTTAATGTGTGTGTGATTTTTTTTTTTTTTGGTGTTTTTTTTTTTTTTTTGGTGTTTTTTTTTTTTTTTTTTTTTTTTTTTTACAGTGTATTTACTAGAAAGTATAATTTATAGCATTTCTGATTTTCTAGCTTTGACCTCAACACGCTCGCGACATGCATTTCCCAGCTGTCGTCTGTGGCATCGGGACTGAAAGAAATGGTCAGCATCCTTGGTGACAACAGCTGCTTAACCTCTTCGATCACCTTCATCGCCAGCTCCATCAACGACTGTGACAACCGTTTCACTGAGTGGAGAAAAACATTTAAAAATCTGGCAGAAAGTCAGCAAAATAGTGACGATCCCGCAGAAAATGGGCAAAATGTTGACGAGCTTTGCAACTCTTTGGTCTCAAGTTTTGCTGAAAAAGTGGAAAGTCTGGTCAAATCTGTGTTGCTGAGTGTCCAAGATTTGGTGAAGAGCAAAGAGGAGAGAGACAAGAAGCAGAAAAAGAAAGAAGGAAGAGAGGAAGACGAAGAAGAGCTGAAGAAGAACCATTTGACCATGCTTGTGGATGAGGTGCACAGAAATGCTGGCCTTCTTCATGTTGGCAGAGTAAGATTTCTTTCTGCTATTCTTTACTCCCAAGGGTGTGCCTAGCACTTTTATTGGGTGTCCCAAGTCGCAAGTATCATAGACTGGAAAATTGAATCCCTTGTCAGCATTTGATATTGTTACAGAGGTGCATTTGACAACATATGTACTTCACACAATGAGAGCTTTGCTGGTAAGATGGTTTTTGTGAGCGTGCTTACATGGCAAAGATGGGTGGTTTATCTTTCATGATGCTGAGCAAAGATGGAGGAGTTCCTAACATTTTCTTCCTTACCACTGCAAGATTATGAGAAAAGGCTTTCCCATAGTAGAAGATGAATGAATGAATAACACTTTATTAAGCGCATAAACATTTCCAAACAAAAAGCGTGATCACAGTGCTGGGTGTTGGAAGATCATGAAAAAAAAAAGGTACCTTGAATGTATTATTTGAACATTTATCCTCTGTGTTTTCCAGCAAGCTAACCATCTGCAGGAAATGATGGACCAACTTGTCCAGCTGACAGAAAGGCCAACAACCTCCGATGCTCTGCACTCCACAGAAGGGGCATCTGTTTGCACTAAACTACTGCTGCACAGCCAGCCCGTCCTTCAGATGTTTGGCCAGATGATGGAGGACCATCTGGCAAAAGCTTTAGCGCTGCATCGTACCATGGGCAAAATGCTGTCAGTCATGTTGGCTGTTTTCACGCAGCTCACTTCAAAGGTAGGTTGTATTATTATTGTCCCTGTCCACATAGGACCTTGCTGCTATACTTTTGTTCATGTTTTGCCATGGTTGTGGCTACTCTGTTTTTAATCTTCAGAGCTTTGCTCTGCATGTAAATGATACTGGGGCTTTGTCCATCTAGGCGCAGCGAGTTTTCAATGTTAGTATGTATACGAGTTTTTTTGTGTGTGTGTTTTTTGTTTTTGTCCTTGCACATTGTGTAAATATTGGGCCAAACATCAACATATCAAATTTGATCTCTTTTCTGGCCACAGGGTTTCTGCCTCCCAGCAGAGACTAGTGAAGAAGAAGCAGGAGAAGGCGCTACAGACTTTGTGGACATAGAAAGTGGTGGTCTTGGTGAAGGGGAAGGAGCCAAAGATGTCAGCGATCAGATTGAAACTGAGGACCAGGTACAATGGTGCTTAATACATGACAGCTTGTGATAGCATAGCAAATGTCTGTCTTCCTGTCTGTACAAGAACACTTTGTGTGTGATTGCTAGTTACAGCAAAAGAATTTATTTCAATGTGTCCCACCGCAACTTCCATGCTGACGTGACATTTGTCTGTGTGGGTATACAGGTGGGGATAGTAACGCTGACACTCTCTGTTGAATCATTATTTGTTGTTGTCAAGTTTTGAATTTCCGAGGTGTCCGTACAACCCACAGTATGCATGGAATTAGGCTGGAGAATATCAAATCTATCTGATGTTATCGGTGCACAGCACAGTGACTACAAAGACCTGTACATCCAAATTGCAACCAATATCACCAAACAGCTTGCGTGGGTGCTGACAGCAGCACTCCCTTGATTGCCAGATGTGAGTACAAACCCTGTTGGGTGACCTAAACTTTGTAGGTGGCTCGTCCAACTGGTGACAGTTGCTGCAGTCAGGTAACTCTATCCCTTCTATTTACAACAACCCTGTAAAATTTCGCCACATTGCAAATGTTATGGACTAATGAGAAACGCTGAGGGCAAGTAACTTTGCTCGAGTCACTACTCTAATCCAGTGGGTCAATTCAGTTGTCTGGCTTTCACCATGCCTGACAAATGGGGTGAATATTTCTTGAAGTAAGCTTGCCATTTGACATACATTTCTATTTTCATTTTGCTGTTTATGTTAGGTTTCATTCTGCTTATGATGTTTCAAACTTTGATAGAAAATATACTCACAATGTTCATTGATCTGTTCTTACAAAGCTGGATGAAACCAAGCGGCAAGGCGATGATGAAAAAGAAGGGAATGATCAGAAACAGAAAATTGCACCAGAAGAAAATGCTATTGAGATGTCGGAAGATTTTGATGCGGATCCTCAAGATCTAGAGCCTGCTGGTGAGTTGTCTTTTCTCTTTTTGTCTGTAGGTTGGACATGTGCACAGTTAATTACATTTACAGACATAGGAATAGACACAATGTAAGATACAATTATTTTGTCATTCTATATACAGCATTGTGGGTCCTGAGCCCTTTTCATCCTTTAACAGTTTTTCCCAGGTGATATTCTTTTTTAACATTAAACATTGGAATATTTAGTGGAACATTAAAATTTTATCTCTAAATTTATTATTAATAAGCATACTTACCATGACTCAACAAGTGCAATGTTTTGGCGTTGCTAGGTGATAGTGCCCTTTTAGCGGAAGCTGGCAAAATCAAATCAAACATAGAGTTGCTTCCCCTGCACCAAACCGTCACGCGCCCCACGTGCCACAATACGCGTCTAAGCGCTCACGGCAAAGGACAGCACACCTCATTTCTTATTTGGAACTGCGGGGAGGTGGGAGGGATATTAAATTGAGTCATGGTAAGTATGCTTATTAATAATAAATTTAGAGATAAAATTTTAATATTAATTACACATACTGTACCATGACTCAACAAGTGCAGATTAGCACGAAAAGGACGGAGGGAAGCAACTTTATCTGAAACAAACTTACCGTGAACAGGCTGGAGAAGAGGACCGGGACTGTAGGGCCATGACCACAGAACCGACTCCAAGAAGCCATCCTCTCGAGTATGGCAGGACAGAAACAGGAAGCAAGCTGGAACCGGCCGAGGTCTCCTGAAGCCCAGAAAGCCCCTATAGAAGGCCGGACAACAGCCAAGCGTGAAGACGGAGAACGCTTGGATTACCGTGTGGAATCCCAGATCGAGGCTGCAGAAGCGATCGCGCCCCGAGAGCGAGAGGAATGCACCGCCCCTGGGAAAGACGAAGGAGATCGGGGAACCAGGGCTGAGCTGGCCAAAAGGGAGCCACGAGAATGAGAGAAGGGGACTCCTCTTCAGCTTTCCTGAGAACCCGCGGAAGGAGGGGGAATGGCGGGAAGGCATAAGCCTCCAACCCCTCCCAAGAAATGGACAACGCGTCCACCGCCCAAGCCAGGCAATCTGTGACCGGCGACACAAACAGGGGTAGCCTGGAAGAGTAACGAGTGGCAAAAAGATCAATCAGAGGTTTAAACCACTCCGCCCAAACTGGTTGAAGAACAGAGTGGGACAGCGTCCATTCCGTGTGGACCACACAATGAGGGCGACTCAGAAGATCGGCCAAGACATTGACAGAGCCGCTGACATGCTTGGCCACAAGCGTACAACCGAAATCAGCTAACCACAAAAGGAGGCTCTCCACCATCATGGAGAGAGCAGGGGAATGGGTACCCCCGAAGTGGTTGATGAGAGAAACCACAGTGGTACTGTCGGAGCGAACAAGCAAGAGGCCCCGAGGCAGGGAGGGAAGAAAACGATGAAGAGCCAGGCAAACGGCTTCCATCTCCAGGCGACTGATATGCCAAGACAGCTGGTCCTGAGACCAAAAACCGTGGGCTGAAAGGCTGCCAGTATGCGCACCCCAACCGACCAAAGACGCATCCGTGAAGATTTCGGCCACCGGAAGCGGAGGGGAGATAGGCACCCCCGAAGAAAGCCACTCAACATTCCGCCAAGGAAGCAGAGAAGCGCGAAGGTCCGCCGTGACCGGAAAAAGAGCGTCCCAGGAATCGCTGGACTGACTCCAACGGGAAGAAAGCCAACGTTGAATCGGCCGCTTGCGAACTCCCGCGAGGGGAACCAGAGGAACCACAGACTCAAACGACCCCAAATGAGAGGCCATAAATCTGGCTGACACGAAATCCTGACTCTCCAAAAGTAGCAGAAGGGACTGAAGCTTCTGCACCCGACGAGCCAAAGGGCGGACCGACCAATCGCGAGTGTCGAACGACATTCCCAGGAAGTTGAAAACCTGAGATGGAGACAACTCAGACTTGAGAGGGTTCATAGAGAACCCCAAGCGCCGAGCCCAAAGGAGAACGAGCCTGGTGTGCACAAGACAGAGATCGTGAGAACTAGCCTTGACCAACCAGTCATCAAGATAAGCAGAGAACCGCACCCCGAGTCCGCGGACTACGGCAGCGAGTTCTTTGACAATCCTTGTGAAAACCCAAGGACTGAGAGACAAACCAAAGGGAAGGGCTTTGAAATGAAAAACCCGATCTCTCCAGACGAAACGCATCCAACGCCTGTGAAGAGGATGAATAGACACATGGAAATAGGCGTCAGAAAGATCGATAGAGGTAGCCCAATCCCCCGGGCGCAGAGACATACGCACCGCAGCGGGAGTTTCCATGCGGAAACGAATGCGGCGAAGAAACTTGTTCAACGAGGAAAGATCGAGCACCGGGCGCCAACCGCCGGATGCCTTCGGGACAACGAAGAGGCGGCCGTAAAACCCCGGGGAGTGAGGGCAAAGGACCTCCTCTATAGCGCCCTTCTGGAGAAGGGCTATGACCTCCGCATCGAGAATCGCCTGAGCCTCAGGAGGAGACAGGGGGCGAAACAAAGGCGGGGAGCGACGAAGAGGGGGCCGAGAGGAACCCCACTGAAGTTTGAACCCCGACCGAATCACCTCTAGAACCCAACTGCTAGCAGAGGGGAGGCCGAGCCAAGCATGAAACTGACGAGCCAAGCCACCTGCCCGGAGGGGTAGAACACCTAGGGGTGAACAGGCAGGGATAGGACTGGTGGAAAACGCGCCACTGCGTAAACGCCTACGGCCTACCTCAACCCTGCCACGGGAAGAGGAAGTACCACACGGCCCACCCCGAGGAGAGAGACCACGGACCGAGCGACCTCGACACCTGTCAGGAAAGAAAGGCGGGGCCGAAGGGGTGTCCCGAGCCCAGAAGGCGAAACCAACCGACTGGGACCGGTCCGACTCCTCGCGAACAGCTGTGCGAACATAAGGACCAAACAGAGAGTCGGGTACCAAGGGTCCCACCCGAAGCGAGGAGGACAAGAGCGGAGGCAACGGAGACGCTGACTGAAGAAAAGCGTCACGACGCGCAAGAAGCAGGTTGACATAGGCAATAGCCTGCGATTCGCAACCCAGAACGATGGAGGTACAGAGGGCCTGCAACAAGGACCTCACCGAAATCAACGAACCCTCGTCACAGAAAACGTGCCCAGAAAGAAAAGCAGAAGACAGCGCAGCAGAAAGTGCGTCAGCGAGAGAAGTATACTCAAGGGACCTAACAATAGCCTCCTCTATCTGTGCCAGACCACCGACTGGAACAGGGATCGACGAAGGAGGCAAAGGCTTGAGGCCCCCCAAAAGAGCAAGATCATCCTGGGAAACCGGGAGCGATGACTTCGGAAGAAACGACCGAGAGAGGAACTTGCCGGGAACACCGGTCAATGAAGACAAACTCAAAAAAGAGCCCACAGCGGAAGCTCTAGGGAACCGAGGGACTTCCTCAAATGAAGAGGAAGGGGCCTCGCCCTCTTTAAGTCCTCTAGCCGCAGAAAAGGCCCAATCCACAAAACGTTTAACACTAGGAGACTCCCTGAATACAAGGCAAGCCTCATCAGACTCGGCAGAAGCAAGAGTCCCGCCTAGGAAGGAATGGAGGACAAAAAGCCGCAGCGTGTGGAACCGCCTCTCTAAAAAGAGCCTCAGGGTTAAGGGCTGGATAGAACGCCCCAGCACCCGAGAAATCAGGAACTAGGGTAGGAGGAACCAAGAGTGCCCCACCCCCACCAGAAGGCGGCGCGCACAAAGGCAAAGCGGCGTTCGCATGTAATCCGGAGGAAGGTAACGAAAAAATCGAACCAACAGCACCGGAAACCAGTACCCCCGACCCACAACCGAAACCGGAAGTGACAGAGGTCGAAGGGTGAACAGGGAAAGCTGGACCCAAACCGGAAACGGAAGGGGGCCACGGGCAAACCGTACCCCCCGATCCGGAAACCGGAGCCCCCGCCCCACGACCGCAAGCGGAAGTGGAGTACAAAGGAGGATGAGAGGGAGAATCCAAACCGGAAAAGGAAGAGGGTGACGGGTGTACCGTACCCCCAGTACCGGAAACCAGAGCCCCCGCCCCACGACCGCAAGCGGAAGTGGAGTACAAAGGAGGATGAGGGGGAGAATCCAAACCGGAAAAGGAAGAGGGTGACGGGTGTACCGTACCCCCCGTACCGGAAACCAGAGCCCCCGCCCCACGACCGCAAGCGGAAGTGGAGTGCAATGGGGGCTGGACTGGGGAGAGGAGGGACAAACCGGACGAACCGGAAGCCACACCCCTTGTCGCAGCTGGACGTAACACTGCGTACAGCGCTTTACGTGACCCAAGCTTGACATTAGCCCGAAGGCCCGACCCGGTCTGAATCCCGCAGGAAACAGAAGGGAAGGCTTCGGCAGGGAGCTTATCCGGCCGTGCCGGGGCGTCCCCGCCGGACATTTAATGTGGTCCTAAACTAGGGCGACCACTTATATAAGCCAGAAGTCCCGACCCGGTCTGAATCCCGTAGGAAACAGAAGGGAACGGCTTCAGCAAGTAGCTGGCCCGGCCGTGCCGGAGCGTCCCTGCTGGAAATATTATGTGGTCCTAAACTAGGGCGACCACTTATATGTTTCTGGTCGAAACCTTGACCAGAAACGGCCCCAAGGTCACTTCTGGCAAGACCAAGGAGCCACCCCTCACCTCACTACCACCACTCCCCACCTCTTCACCACCACTTCTACTGACCTGAAAGGCAGAAGACAACAAAGAAGGGGGCGTAGGAGTGGACAAACAGCAAAGCCAACGAAGCAAAGCGGTAGTGAAGACGGCAGAAGAGGGGACGAAGAAATCCCGGACGTAGCGGGAGCTGCGCTAACAGCAACAGAAGGGACCGTAAACCGACCTATCTAGCGTGAACGGTCGACGAAGCAGAGACACGCAGCGACGGGGTGGAACACGACGAACCGCTGCGGTAAAAGGATAACAGAGAAAATGGAGAAAACCTACAACTCCGCCGGCAGCAACAACGAACTACCGGGCGAACGCAGTAAGCCAGCAAAAAGAGAGCTACAGTAGGCACAACCACTCTAACCAAGTGCCAAATAAGAATTGAGGTGTGCTGTCCTTTGCAGTGAGCGCTTAGACGCGTATTGTGGCACGTGGGGCGCGTGACGGTTTGGTGCAGGGGAAGCAACTCTATGTTTGATTTGATTTTGCCAGCTTCCGCTAAAAGGGCACTATCACCTAGCAACGCCAAAACATTGCACTTGTTGAGTCATGGTACAGTATGTGTAATTAATCAATGTTTTAGGCGCAAAAGCTTAGTCTTACAACAACAGCAACAACAACAACAACAATTATAATAATTATAATAATAATTGTAATAATAATAATAAGGGTATTTATTCAGTTCAAAGCTTAGTCTTACAATAATAATAATAATAATAATAAATATAATAATAATAATAATAATAATAATAAGGGTATTTATTCAGTCCAAAGCTTAGTCTTATAATAATAATAATAATAATAGGGGTTTTAATAAGTTCGAAGCTTAGTCTTACAATAATAATAATAATAATACGGGTATTTATTCAGTTAAAAGCACAGTTCTAGCGCATTTATACTTAAGGTTAACATTGAAATACATACGAAATAAGTGAAACAAAAACGAGACACTACAAAATTATGCAAAGACATAATTCAGTCATGAAAAATAACATTTACAACATGTTCTTACAGTTTAGGTTCCAAGGTAACTTGCTCAGCACAGACTGCTGCAGCAGGTTGAGAGTAGTAGAGGAATTAGGTGGATAATAGAAGAAGATTGGATGGATCTTGTTCCCTCTCACTCCTCCTTCCCCCATATCCTGGTTGCTGCTACACTGCCATTGCCGCACTGGGGCTTAAACAGCCAGCGGATCAAGTAGCTAGATAAAATCAAACACATTTTCTAACAAACTTCCAGGACCTATATTTTTTTTAATTGTTTCCTTCGAAAACACCTGTGTGTTATTCCTATTGAGCAAATGTTCCTGTAAATTGAATCTCTTTGTATATGCAGAAGGTGATGACAACAATGACAGCGACGACTATGACAAAGAGGAGGAGAACGAAGATGACCTTGACAAACAGATGGGAGAGGTGGATGGACCCAACTCGGACAAGCTGGACGACCATATGTGGGGCAGTGATGAGGAAGAAGACAAGAAGGTAACGTTTATTAAAAAATAAAATAAATGATTTCTATATATTGGAGTACTTTTTAGCTCAAGGAGCTTCATATAGTGTGGGATGAAAATCCGGCTGTTTAACTCTACCAGACCGAGTTACCGCATTTCAGGTAATAGCGTTAATTCCTAAATATCGAGTTACCGAATTTCAGGTAATTGGGACAGCGCGTCATGTATTGCAAAAAATAGCAGCCAATCAGGGGATAATCTTGTATCTAGGGCGAGGTTTGTCATTGCAAATGGCTGCTCCCTTGAAGCACGCTGTGTTTCTGTGAATAAACTGGATATTTTTTGCGAAAATTCGCCATGAAAAGATCTACAAAAGAACCAAGCACTTCCACAGGAAAAATAGCAAGGCATGCACGCTTCACAACGCAGCAGGTACTGGAAGCTTTGGACGATTCAGATGACGATGAAGTAGATTTTCTTCAGCAGTATGATTATTCTAGTTCAATTGATGTTGACCTAGATCTCGATAGTGATAAGTCAAGTGATGATGATGACAGATCTACAGCTGTTAGGGGAAGGGGGCGTGTCTCTCAAACAGATGGTGGTGACAGTGTTACAAATGATAGTTGGACTGATACCATACCAAGGTGCAATACTGGCGTTAGATGGAAGGTAGGCCTATTGTCTATAATATCTATAAGTTTGAGCACATTCTGACCACTGGTTTGCATACTACTAACAGTTTTCTAACCCACATAGATTTTCCTTATTTTTTTCCAGGGAGGCCAGGTATAGAGGCGAATTAGCCTGGGGGGCAAAGGTCTGGTAGGGTTAAGATAGGTGTAAGGCTGATGCATCAAGCTCACTGTTTAAATGTGCAGATTGGAACAAAAGAACTAGTAAATACCTTCCTCACTACCAGGCTCTCTGTCCTGCAGATAGATCTACACACACATACTATAAAAACCAATAATCCAAAACACCAAGAAAGTTAATACTAAGTTGCTGCAGTCCACCGCAACTTCCATACTGACATGACATTTGTCTGTGTGGGTATACAGGTGGGGATAGTAATGCTGACACCCTCTGTCCAATCATTATTTGTTGTTGCCAAGTTTTGAATCTCTGTGGTGTCCATACAGTACAATCAGCAATAACTAGCATGTCTAGGCATGTCTTTTGGACATGGAGTTGTGCACTGTGAAAGTAGAGATTGCAAGGATTGCGCTTTTTTTTTTTTTTTTTTTTAATGCATTCCTTTGACGGTGGACACATTTTTGTGACATTAGACACAATTTTCCTTGATGCATTTATATACATGGACACTCAGTATTGAAAGTGCTAGCACAACCCATGAATTGGAGTTTTATTTCTTTTAATTTTATTAGCCAGGTGCCTCAAGATGCAAATTGCACCATGTTATACATCATCACTTTTGCAGTGCATTCTACAATTCAGTGCAATAGGATTAACTTTATTCTCCTATAAGAAACGCTTCCTACCCACCCCTTCCCCTTATTAATTTGCCTTTATCTGTGCATTTAGTAAACAAGCAAGTAAGAGATTTATTCTTCAGCGTGGTAGTACTATTACTACTACTACTACTACTACTACTACTACTACTACTACTACTACTACTACTACTACTACTACTACTACTGTTGGATTCTTATACATTGTGTAAGAAAACACTATAAATTATTAGAGAAGCAAGTGTCCATCAGCTCCGTACGCAGTATAAACAAATTATGAAACAAAAAGCAATGAAAATCTACATAACATAAAGAAGAAAAAAGACCCCCTTTGTTCCCTTGTGCTGATTGCTACTGATATAGACAAAAAGACCCCCTTTGTTCCCTTGTGCTTATTGCTACTGATATAGACAAAAATACCCTTTTTGTTCCCTTGTGCTTATTGCTTCTGATATAGACAAAAATACCCTTTTTGTTCCCTTGTGCTTATTGCTTCTGATATAGACAAAAATACCCTTTTTGTTCCCTTGTGCTTATTGCTTCTGATATAGACAAAAATACCATTTTTGTTCCCTTGTGCTTATTGCTTCTGATATAGACAAAAATACCCTTTTTGTTCCCTTGTGCTTATTGCTACTGATATAGACAAAAATACTTTTTTCGTTCCCTTGTGCTTATTGCTTCAGATATAGACAAAAGGCCCCCCTTTGTTCCCTTGGTCTTATTGCTACAGGTATAGACAAAAATACCCCCTTTGTTCCCTTGGGCTTATTGCTACAGATATAGACAAAAAGACCCCCTTTGTTCCATTGTGCTGATTGCTACTGATATACTATAGACAAAAGACCCCCTTTGTTCCCTTGTGCTGATTGCTACTGATATAGACAAAAAGACCCCCTTTGTTCCCTTGTGCTGATTGCTACAGATATAGACACAAAGACCCCATTTGTTCCCTTGTGCTTATTGCTACAGATATAGATAAAAATACCCCCTTTGTTCCTTTGTGCTGATTGCTACTTATATAGACAAAAAGACTAAACGTTCTTTGATTTAGATGGGAAATTTCATGTTCATATAAAATCAATAATTTGAAAATATTTCCTGTTTGAACATTATATGTAAGTATTTATTGTTGAAACCTTTGGGTGACAGGAAGAAAAAGAAGAGGATGGCCCAGGCTCCGATCCTCAGGGTGAGAAACAACTTGCAGCTCAGGAGAACCTGATGTCCGCCACAGATGAAAAAGACAAAGAGGACGAAAAGAAAGATGGCGAGGAAGAAGAGAAAGAGGGAGACGACGATGATGACACAAGGCCTCAAGATCTGCCCGAGTTTGATGAGGTATGTTTGCTAGTTACCCCATTGCCTTGTTGGCCATTGTCATTGGCTGACTATTTCTGTCTCACTCACCATCTTATAGTCTTAGTTATACACTTTTACCATCTGCTCTCCGTTTTCAAGTGCCTAAATTTTCCACTGTTAGAACCAAATGCAGCTTTGTAACGAAGTCGATCGAACTTTTGAATAAGTATAAATAATCTGTGACGGTGTGTGTGGAGGTGTAGGTGTGTGAGTGTGTGTCAGAAAAATAGAGTGCCTTTATTTATACTATTTCTTGTAATCATTTAATCACTTGTCGCCTGTGCAGTAGGTGCTAATTTGTGCAATGACAGCTGTTATGTAGGTTTGTAAAATATAAGTAATACCTTCTTTGCTTGTGTAGTTATCTCTGTGATTAGAATTGATTTGTATGATCTTGTATACATTTAAAAATACAACATGAATGTTCTTTTCCTTTAATGTAATTAACTTTTTAACCTGTTATCTGTACAATTAATATAAGCGAGAAGGAAAATGATATATAGATGTCCAGTAAGAATGTGAAGTGCCAACTGTATAGGGCACGCTGTTATGTTGTTTTTTTATTGATTGACGACTTCCTTTAACTGCCTGCAAAACATGTATTAATCTCTCAGAGTGAGATAATAAAGTTTTCTTGTATCTTGTAGTTTGATTTCTTTTCATAAGGGAGATCACTTTAATTAAGTTTAATATTTATTTTATTTTTAATAATTCTACGTTAGTTCATTCACATTTATTTGTGTTGTTGGGCCTGTGGCACATTGTGGTCAGTCTTCAGTAGTGTAGCTTTTCCTGTTACTTGGGCAGCTTATGTTAAGCCCTGCTAGGGATGCGTATAATCAAGCAGTGGTTTGCAGTGATAACCCAGTCCCAACCTGGGATGCATATTTGTGCCAGGCTAATCCAACAAGGTTTTTGCTGTGTTGTTCATCATTTTGCTTTCATATTACAACCTCTGTTGTCTATGATTGTAGATTTCTAAATGAAGAAATACATAAATTTCAGTCTGAATACGATGACAACCGCATTGACCCCCAGCACGGTGAAGAGGAACAGCAGAATGAACCGGAAGACATGGATCTGCCTGAGGACCTCAACCTGGATCAGGATGAGAAAGGAGAGGAAGAAGATGCCAGTAAGTCCATATTCCTGTCTTTATAATTTTTTTTCTTCTCCAGTCTTTCATAACTGACTCTATGAAAAACTTTTTTTTTTTTTACACACGCAGTGAGTGTGTAACTCTTTAACTCGCTCGAAAAGGAACATTTCCAGATTTGTGCAAATGTGCACAATGTTCCATCCTTATTTATATTATTTATTTTATTGTATTATTTATTTATTTTATTTTAGGTGGAAAACCACCAGCAGAAGAGGAATTGACTGATGTACCTGAAGTGATCGAGGAACCAACAGAAAAAGAAGGAGGAGGTCAAGAAGATGAGAAGAAGGGTGAAGGAGGAGAGGAAGAAGGCGAAAAACAGAACAAAGAAAGTCTCGCTGAAGATGAAAAAGAACAGGGAGAAGAAGAAGATATGGAGATGGTAAGAGGCAGTGACATGTGTTTGTTGTGTGTGTGTGAAGTGCATGTTGCAGTGTGCAGGCATTGGTTATTTCTAAAGTGTGTGTACTTTGGGGTTGAAGGATTTGGGGTATGGGTCGTTTTGTTACTGGGGTTGTTTTAAAATTGTGATTTGCATCTAGAAGCTGATGGAGAAGAGGTGTTTGTGCTTTTCTGTCTCGCCACATGATGCAACAGTAACTTGTTGGTCTTTGTCACATTTGACTATGTATGTCATACTGTGTCACTCTACCAACGTACAGTCCTCTTTTACCTTTTGCATGTAGCAGTTTATAACAAATTATTAGTTGCCATTTTAGGGTGCTGAAAACCACAGTTTTTAACTTCTTCAACTAAAATAACGACCCGAAGTCAGAAGTCTGCCAGAATTGTTACTAGCCATTGAACAACTTTCAGGCAAAATGAAACTAAAGTTTGCCTGTACACAATTAAGTGAGATTTGACAATAGTACTGGCAGTTTGTTATTTTTATTATTCTTTTTTTTTTTTTTAAAGCGGTGTGGTGTCTGTTGGTCAAGTTGGTTTCCATTGTTAGTGGATCCACACAGATTGTCCACTTACAATCACCATTCTGCTTGTCATCTTTGAATCATTTATTTCAAGTGATTTTTGTGCAGAGATTGGTTGATTTATTTTGTGGAAAGAAAAGGCAACATGTATTTAAGTGTTTGTGTGTTTTTGTTTTTTGTTTTGCTTTTATGGGAACATGCCTCTTGTGTTATTATACTTTGGTTAACGTAGGTTGGTATTATTATTATTATTATTATTATTATTATTATTATTCTTGTTTATTTTAAGTTGCTTTTTCCCCAGGATACAATGGATGAAGAGATAAGGGAGAAAGGGCAAGATGGAACGAGGGATCCAGCTGGCGACGATGAAAAAGATGACAATGAAGAAGGGGCCGAAACTAAGGAATACAATACACAGGCAATGTTAAAACTAATTTCTATTTTTAAAAATGTAATTAAACTAAATAAAAATATGTGTGTGTTTGACCAAGTCTGGCATGCAGCTCCGTGGGCAACCATGAGAGTGTACATCATCAGCCCTAACATTATTAAGTGATCAGAAGCCTGTATGACAAGACTACCAGTGCAGCCCCTCCACCCCAGCGCCATCGGGAACTGGTTCAGAACAACAATCGGTAGGCGTCAAGGATGTCTACTCTCTCCAGCACTCTTTAACATTTTCCTGAAGCGCATCATGTCAGATGCCCTTGCAGATCACGAAGGCACAGTCAGCATTGGGGATAGAGCAATCTCACGCCTCCGTTTTGCTGATGACATTGATGGATTGGCTGGAGAGAAACAATAATTTGAACAGATGGTACAAAGAGTTGACACCACCTACAGGGCCTTTGGAATGGAAATAAGTGCAGAGAAGACCAAAATGATGACCAACAACACCAATGGCCTCTACACGGACATCAAAGTTCAAGGCCAATCCATCAACACAGTGCATAACTTCAAATATTTACCAGGAAGTCCTCTCTCTCCAGGATCGCACAAACAACTGCTGCCCTGACAAGGTTGAAGCCCATTTGGAAAGACAGGACCATTGATCTACACTCCAAGGTAAGGCTGCTGTGCTCCCTTGTCTTCTCTGTCTTCCAATATGCTTGCGAAACATGGACCTTCACAGCAAACCTACGAGGAAGAATACAAAGCATGGAGATGAGTTGCTACAGAAGACTTCTGGGCATTTCCTATATCCAGCACACCACCAACAACAGTCTTACAGACCATCACACAAGCCATTGGACAACACGATGACATGCTCACAATGGTGAAGAAACAGAAACTCCGATGGTATGGCCACATCACCAGAGCATCAGGTCTTGCAAAGACCATCCTGCAAGGCACGATGCAAGGAGCGCAGAAAAAGAGGTGGGAGGACAACATTTGAGAAAGGACTTTCTTGACACTGAGCGAAACCATGAGGGTTGCTGAGGACAGAGAAAGGTGGAATACGCTGGTTAAACGATCATTTGTGGTGGCCCAGCAACTTTTGGACTTACAGGATAGAATAGGATAGTTTTCTTTTAGTAATGAACAAGTATACCAATGCAGCAGAAAGTTGCTGGTCAGTGTTTAACGGTGTGCATTGACTATGACTCTATGCTGCTAGATTAACTGAGCTTTGATCGTCTGCTGTCGGCTTGTGACTGTTGGACTTTGCACGGCTCTCACATATATAATATAATGAATGCCTACATACACACATGACCACACCCAATACGCACACATGCTTACACATGCACATTTGCCCACAAATGTTTCTAGTAACTTCCACTTCACAACATGAATCGCAAAAGATTCGTGCCTCTACCATGGCTTAAAAGTCCAGTAAATACGGCTGTAAATGCAAAAAGGCTTCCAACTCATGTTGGAACATCAATCAGGCTATCACAATAACACATAAACAACTGCACGTCCATGTGGTGACCTCTCCGACTACATTCGTCAATAGAAAATAATCAGAAATAACCAAAATGTCCCAAAATATGTGATGAGGCAGGAGAGATTTCATGTTTAAACCAGCAGCCATTTGCTTGAAAGGACTTCCAGACTATTGCAGACAATGACATCACAAACAGACTGCATGTGGCATTTTCGACCGAGAAGCCTATACATAGATCTGCATCTGTTCAGAGTAGTTAGTGTCATTATAACAAAAAACACCCAAAATGGTGATACCAGTGTGTTCTAAATTCATCTAATAACATATACCAAGTAAGTAACAAGGAAAAAGAGTGCTGAACACAGCATTGGTGCTTTTGAGTGTGTGTGGGGAATGTTGTTGCCATGTGAACCTGATAAAATATGCACAACACGCATTCAGTGTTCGTTTCTCAGAACCAATATTCCAACACCAATCTATCCCTATCCTATCCCGTAACTCGGAGGTTGTAGGTAGGGGTACCACAGATGATCGTTTAACCAGCGTATTCCATCTTTCCCTGTCCTCAGCAACCCTGATTGTTTCGCTCAGTGTCAAACCAGTCCATTCTCGAATGTTGTCCTCCCACCTATTTTTCGGTTTCCCTCTTCTTCTACATCCTTGCACTGTGTATTCTAACACTGTGTATTCCAACACATTTCTCTAAAACTCCTCAATGGCATTCTAAATGGCCACAAATAGCACCAATGTAATGAAAAGTTGATGATCTTTCCATTAATAGTAAGTACGCTTGAATTCCTACAAAACATATGTTTCTTAGCAATATAAAGACTTCAAACGATATTTTGTTCAAGAAGCTTCAGAAATTTCCCTCATTAATTAACATAAATTAAAACTCCATTTAATTTACTTTCTATCGGTCTATAATTTAAAACACAATTAATCAGAGGGAAAATGCCAACAACGATTTTCTGTTACCCATGCATGACATCAACGCGACCTGCTCAAAAGTGGCAAATTCAGTACGATTTATGCTTGATAGAATTTTTTTTTTCTCCCAAAACCAATATACTGCCTTGGAGTTGCTCACTTAATTTGTCTGATACTAAAGTATTAGTTTGGAAAATAAAATAACATTCTACATGGTGACCACTAAGCCCCTACCCATCTGTATATATACTTTATACTTCCTTGATTTTTTTCTTTATATTTTTTTCCTTGGTATTTAAAAAAACTATATATATGTGTGCATGTTGCGAAAGTGTTATATGCACCTATTTTAGTCTAGATTTGGCGGGATATATTTTCGTATTATTTGTATACTATTATAAATCCAGTGAATCCGTTAGCTGTCCCTGACATTCTCGCTGCATATATTATGCGACGACTTGTTATATGAGACATTTCCTCAATAAGGAAACAAAAATGCACACTTGAATATAACATATCAGATGGAGGGACTTCCAGGCCACCCTGTACAGTAAGTTTACATGGATGATTTTATAATATCTGCAACTGCAACAATTTTTATCTTTGTGAAAAGACGATGGTAAGTATTTTTCTAAAAGATATGTTCAAACTATTTTACCACGGAAACAGTGCCGGAATTCGTCTGCTAGTTTGGCTTGGTATTTTGCAAACAGGAAAAGCAGAAAAACAAAATCAAACAAAAATAAAGTAATGCGGAACACATATAGAGACACTTTCGCTTTGTTGTTTGTGACATCATGAGGTCCCAGAGGTTAAAATTTAAGATTATAATGGACTTTGTAATCCTCATAGAGTTATAAAGATTCTGTGAGTTTCCAAAGCGTGTTTATGTGACCTTTAATACTGTTTCTATGGAGGAACCAGCATAGTTAAGCAGAGTGTGCAGAAAGAAAGTTTGTATTGAGCTAGGGTCTGTCTTTGTATCGTTACATTGTGGTAGAGCTAGCGTCAGTCTTTCTATCGTAACATTTTGGTTATATTATATATGCAGCAGAAAGTGACAGGTCAGTGTTGAACGCTGTGCACCGACTATAACTTGATGCTGCTAGACTAACTGAGCTTTGATCGTCTGCAGTCTGCTTTTGTGACTGTTCGACTTTGCACGGCTCTTACATAACTATATACTATTATCATATAGTTATTAGCTGTAGATTCACATTTCTAGGGGTTAGTCCGTCTTGTTCTCCCCATCGACGGTGACCTGGCACAGCAGCTGCCATGCTTGTGCTTAGAAAGTAACCCCTTTCTGTGGTGGTAACTCAGAAGTGGTTCTCAACTCTCCATTGCAAAAACTAGTTTTGAACCAAAAATGACGGAAATATTTTGATTGATTTAAAAGTTATGTTTGCTGGTTGTAAGCTAGCCTTCAGGTGTGTCACTTTTTGTGTGCGGTATACGTTGTTATTCATTCCTTCGTTGTTACCCCAACCCCCTGTGATGGGTGCCAGGGGTTTCTGTTTAAAGAGTATCCCCACTTTCTGGAAATTTAGTGCTTTAAATTCCCACTGTCGCTGTCTTTCTCCTTTGTTCTTTCTCATTCCTACTCAGTGCCCCCCATGGGGGTGCCGGGGGTATATAAGTATAAATAGTATCCCCACTTTCTGCAAATTTAGTGCTTTAAATTCCCACTGTCGCTGTCTTTCTCTTTTGTTCTTTCTCATTCCTACTCTGTTCTGTCAATCTACTATACTGTCTTCTTCTTCTCCAGACCAGTCACCTATCTTTTTTCTTGAAAACTCTTTGAGAACAAAACTCCTCATTTGTGTGTGAGGTCTGTTGGATCAGCTTGGGAATATTGGACGCTTTCTGCCAAGTGGTCACTGGGGCTTCCTATGATGTTATTATTTAGCAATGTAGGCATTTTATATGTATGTGTTTTGTTGATATTTTATAATGATGTTTGTATTCTGTTTTGTTTTTGTAAACGGGGGTTCGATAAATTAAGAGTATAGCCTCAGCGTCCCCTGCGTGGGATATCTTTATTGTAAAGTGACCGGCTGATGGAATGCATTCAGTGTTACCACTAGGGTTGTTTCGGCAGATCTTTAATGCGGATCAGGGGTGAGTCCTCTTTCAGCGAAGTTGTGGTCTTGATTTTTTGGTCCTGATTTGGCTCGGGAGAGTCCGCTGGACCTAAAGCAATAACCATGTAATGTAATGTAATTCCTACTCAGTTCTATCAATCTACTACATGAATCTTCTTCGCTTAGTCAATTATCTACCTTTTTTCTTGAAAACTCTCTCAGCTTGCAGATATTGGACACTTTATGCCAAATGGTCACTAAGGCTTTCTATAGTAATATTATTTAGTAATGTAGGTATTTTATATGTATGTGTTTCATTAATATTTTATAATTATGATTATATTCTATTTTGTTTTTGTAAACTGGGGTTCGATAAATTAGAGTATAGCCTCAGCGTCCCCTTTATTGCAAAGTGGCTGGCTGTTGGAGTGCCTTCAGTGTTACCACTAGGGTTGTTTCAGCAGATCTTTTATACGGGTCAAGGGCGAGTCCTCTTTCAACCAAGTTATGGTCCTGATTTTGTGGTCCTGATTTGGATCTTTGTGGTCCGCTGGACCCTATAGTATAAACAATGAATAACTATTTAACTTGGTTGTTACAGAGTGCCCCTCTAGAAGAGGTGGAGAAAGAGGAGATGGAAGAAGGAGAAAAAAGAGCCAAAAGCACCACAGATGCAGCAGGGGTCGTAGAGAGTCAGGATAACCAGGACAGTGCCACTGGAGAGAACGACCAAGAAGAGGTGAGTGAATAAATTCATTAGTAATAGAAAGAAGTAATAATTTTTAAACAATAGCATGTGTATGCGTGCATTTTCTCCCCTTGTATACAATTGTTTCATGACAGTGGACATGCTTGTCCTCTATGCCTGTGTACAATGACGCAAAACTGAAAGTGTTAAGAAGTGTGTGTTTGTTGATATTTTGTTTATAATGTCACAATTGCATCTAGAAGCTGATGGAGAAGAGATATTGGTGCTTTTCTGTCTCACCACATGATGCAACAGTAACTTGTTGGTCTTTGTCACATCTGACTATTTATGTCATACTGTGTCACTCTACCAATATACACTCTTATCTTGCTTTTTGAATGTAGCAATTTATTCCCCATTGAACCTATGAGGTAGTCCCAGTCAAAAGCCAGCACATTCATTCAGAAGAAAAAAAGATCAAAAAGTGTTTCATGGATTGTGAGAAAATAATTCTTATTGTTCACATTGTGCAAGTATTAATTGAGTTGATGAAGGCTTTGGAAGAAGTCAGACCATTGATTTTGTTTGTGGTGTGTAGCTGATGATTTCATTATTGTACATGCATTGTCTATCTGATTGTTTAATTCTATAGGCAGGGTTGCCAACCACTACGGAATTTCCGTAGTTTACTCCGGAAATGAATACGCGGCTACGGAGCTACGCAAATCGAAAATGTACTACGGAAAGTCAATTTTCAACGATAGTATTATAGTTTTAACGAGTTTTAATGAGCGCCTGTGCCTCCCGTAGCACCTCAAGGTCACGGTCATTCGGTTTACGTGCACGGTGTAATAGATCACGCTCCCAGTGCATGTTAGGAAATTCGACCAATCACCGTGAAGTGGTTTTGCAAACGGCCAATCGGTGCACAAAACCTCGACCTTTCTGTGACACTTTCGTTTCCGGGTCACTTTCTACAGCGCGAGAAGAAAAGTTTGTGTGCGGCATATTTTGAATCCATGATGCCAAAAATAAAGAAAACTAGCAGATTTCAGGTTCTTGCTCAGCAACTGGAGGCTGTTCTTGTGCTGCCTGAAAACAAAACTGCAAGGCTATGACTCAAAGCTATCTGACAATTTGCTGAGAAAGTGCAAGGCTGCCACCAGATTGGGCCTTGCTAAAGACTAGACATGTTCCCAGAGAGAGAATAGAGCAAGTTCAATAAAATATGTGGAGTATTGTATGAAGTGTTCCATCTTTCCTTGCAACTATGCTTGTTTAGTAGTGTGTGTGTGTGTGTGTATGCATGTCTTCGTTAAAAAAAATGCGAGGACGTATGACTACTGAAAATGTCATAAAACTACTGAAATTCAGAATTTTTACTACTGAAAACTTTTGGGGGGGTTGGCAACTCTGTATAGGTATTCATTCCTCTATTTATGTACTGTATTTTCAGCATGAAGGAGTGGGAGCGGCCAGTTCTGACCATCAGGATGGCCATGAGAGTAGCACAGCTAGTCGTATGGCCGAGGGCAGCGCACCACATGACAGAAAGCAAACACAGCGAAAACCAGGACAGTCCAAAGAGGATCGCTCCCTTGGCTCTGCAGAGGAAAAATTCAAACGGCTCAAAACTGTGGACCGCTCTTCGGCAGCAAATGAAGTGAGTTTTGGTCACTAGTTATGTGTTAGAAAATCCTAATCGTAATGAAATTAGACCTAGTATTTTTTCAAATTGTGTTTTGGCAGGTCTTTAAAATAATTCATACCTTATTTTTATAGCGGTCTCTTTTGATCACGCGCACGTGGTCCTTTGAGATGGTAAACAGTAGTTTTGTCACTTTCACCTTCTCTGTTATTTTAGGCTGAAAACCCATCCCAAGAACAAGAAGCGGAAATATATGAACACATCAGGGATGAGACATCACACGCAGACGTCCAGACCCTGGATGTAGCCACTGATCAACAACAGAAAGAACAAAAAATTGCTGGCATGCCTGAAGAAGAGGCACAGGACCAAGTCCGTGAAGATGATGACATACAGATGGTTGAGGATGAGAAAGACGAGGTTAGTAAAAAGAGAGTTAGTTTGTGTGTGTGTGTTGTGTGTTTATAATTTTGTTGTTGTGTTGTATTTTGACATATGTGATATTAGATTATTTCATTCTTTGATAGTGTTTGTGTTGTATTTTGACATCTGTGGTATTAGATTATTTCATTCTTTGATAGTGTTTGTGTTGTATTTGGACATCTGTGGTATTAGATTATTTCATTTTTTGATAGTGTTTGTGTTGTATTTTGACATCTGTGGTATTAGATTATTTAATTCTTTGATAGTGTTTGTACCCTTCCTTGTTTACAGATGAATAACAAAGTCGTAGCTTTGTTTCTTTGGCTGAAATACTTGAAAATTAAAACTTGTTTGGTTGATTTCGTGTCAAAATAATGTGTTTAGAAACTGTTTCTACAGCGGCAAAGAACCTCTCCAAGGTTCACATAACACGACAGCAACTATTTTTTTAACCTGTTATTATCGAACAGTTTGTCAATTATTTTACCATTCCCACATTTCCAGCCTGTCAGAATTTTCCTTACAATTTTGATGAAGAAACACAAAAAGTAAGATATTCAAGCGAATTGTGTTGCAGCATTTTTGTATTGCAGCACATTGCACATTCAAACACTTTTGCTTGGCCAAGTCTTGGATTCACTACTGTTTAAGTGTGGCTTGTGAAGTCATAGCGGTCTGTTTTCAGTTGTAAGCTAAGCCAAGATCATTGACGCCGACTGACCTGTCCGGCAGCCAGTTCTACCTGTCCCGGACAGTAATTTTTGACTAGCCCTATTTAAGTAGTATAGCCCAAAGATGCAACAGTATCTTGTGGGTTTGGGCACTGAATAGAATAGACCCAATGTTTCCCGGCGTGTCATAAGAGGCGACTAACAGGGGTGATGTCAGCATGGCATCACTGTGCAAAAGTCTTCTACAGAAAGTCACTGGTCAGGGCGGAAGAACTTCACGTTACTCTAGGTTCAACGACCACTTACTCGGGCCAAAGGCAAGTCACACTGTACTCTTGGATTTCGGCTGTGGCCAACAGCCTGGAGAGGATTGGGCCCCGCCAGGGCTTTCTTGCCCAAGAGACACCATATGATGAAAATAACCACTCACTCCATACCAGACTGGTCGTCGCTTGGGTCACCAAGGACCCAGTTTCTGTTGGCCACCAGGATGGAGGTGACAAGTGGATTATTGATGGACAAATTAGCAAGATCCGCACGAGAGACATCATAGGAACCTGGAATATCAGGACCCTAACTGCAAAGGGAAAATTAGAAGAGCTGGACCACTATCAATGGAACACACTTTAGGTACCAGTGAACTGCGCTGGAAAAGCTTAGGTGAAACAACGACCGACAAAGGCCACAAGCTTTATTTCAGCGGGAGAGATGACAGGCAAGAACGCGGCGTTGGATTCTTGGTCCACAAAGACATTCTAGCCACTGTTATGGTTTGTCGCCCAGTCTCCAGTAGACTCATTACCACTTGTCATCAGGTAACCTTCAGTAACGTGGAACTACCGCACCATCAGCCTCATCAGCCATCCTAGCAAAGTCCTCCTGAAAATAATACTCAACAGGTTGAAACTCCAAGCTGAACAAATCATTGCTGAAGAACAAGCAGGATTCAGGGCAAGGCAAAGTATCACTGAGCAGATTTTCAACCTTTTCAGACAGAATAATCTGCGAAAAATACCTACAGCACCACCAACATCTATATCATGTGTTTGTAGACCTGAGGTTGAAGCCCATTTGGAAAGAGAAGTCCATCACTCTACACTCCAAGGAAAGGCTGCAGCGATCCCTTTTCATTTGCATCTTCCTATACACTTGCAAAACATGGACTCCCTCACAGCAAACCTACAACGAAGAATACAAAGCATGGAGATGAGGTGCTACAGAAGACTTCTGGGCATTTTCTATACTCAGCACATCACCAACGATGAAGTCCGACCGTCACACAAGCCATTGGGCAACACGATGACATGCTCACAGTGATGAAGAAACGGAAATTCCGATGGTATGGCCACGTCACCAGAGCATCATGCCTAGCAAAGACCATCCTGCAAGGCATGGTACTAAGAGGCAGAAGAAGAGGGAGACAGAAAAAGAGGTGGGAGGACAATGGACTGGCTGGACACTGAGCAAAGCAATGATGTTTGCTGAGGACAGACAGAGATGGAGTACGCTGGTTAAATGATTACTTGTGGTGCCCCAATGACTTTCGAGTTACGGGATAGGATAGGATGCAACAGTAACGTTTGGTTTTCACATGTTCATTGACCTCCCTATGTTGTGGGCATGATTCTGGGCCAAGCAACAGAGAGAAGACCATACTAGTTAGTAAGTACTTGGATGGGTGACATTCTGCCAGTGGATATCTCCTGGCTATGATGAAATATGTAGAAGGTATGATGTAATGGAGAGGAGATGTGCACTTCATAACCATGCTGGCCCTCATGAGAGTATGGAAGCCCCAAATGCCTCTCTTTCCTAAGGACTACAATTTTACAAGCTTTAAATTTACATTTAGTTGTACATTCCATTGCAGGAAAAAAGGAAGGAGGAAAAACAATCCAAGGACTCCAGAAAGCAGCAACCCCAGAAACCAATGGAGGTCGGAGGAGAAGAGAAGGATGGAGAACTTTGTGATGCGGAGAAGACTGAGATAGCTGGAGATGTTGTGTTGACCCACACAGTAGAGAGAGCGCCGGAGTCTACCATCCATACACAACTGCAGCATCTGCATCTTGGTGCTGCAGTAAGTATTGATATATATTTGGTTCATTCTTAGCTTACAAATTAATAATTTTTAATACTTCTGTAGCAGTTTTGGGCTGAGCAAGCTCTTATAAATGACAGCAGTTTGTTCATTTTATATCTGGAAATGTTGTTAATTGGGTTAAAAGATACTATATTTATCCACTCTGGGTTAAAAGTCGATACTATATTTATCCACTCTGGGTTAAAAGTCAATACTATATTTATCCACTCTGGATTAAAAAGTCAATACTATATTTATCCACTCTGGGTTAAAAGTCGATACTCTATTTATCCACTGCGACACCTGGAGCTGTATTTTGTGCTACAATTTTGTGTAGCTTACAACTGTTGTTGCTAACATGTTGTATGTTGTTTGTTGCTTTCCTCAGATGATGGTAAAACTGGCTTTTGTACTGCTGCATCATTTACCTTGGTCAGTACCAAAACACACGTTGTACACAATTATGTAATTCATTATTAATTTCTGTCCTTGTAGCCAGTAGAGATGGACATTGAAACTCTGCGTGGACAGCTGGAGAACAGTATGAAAGAATGGTCCCATGCTAACAACCCTGACCATGAAGCTGTAAGCATTTATTCAAACATATATTGTCTTTGGTCCTGTTTGCTTCTAAGTTGGGGTTTACAATAAGGACCAAATACTTGTATCAACGAATAAGAAGCCGAGTTGAGCTTTGATGATCAATGGTGACGTGTGTCTCTACATCAGTTTTAAAGAAGACTTTTAAAGAGGTGTCATGTGAAAGTTTGTTTGGGTATTTAAGAGTAACAGGCTTGTTTTTTAAGATTTGAACCATTTTATAATATTTTAAGATAAAGTCTCTATGGTCCTGATTTGGCTCGTAAGAGTCCGCTGGACCTAAAGCAATAATCATGTAATGTAATGGACCCATGAATTAATAAGCATTCTATATCAAGCTTCGCATGTTGAAGTTGATACAGCTCCTTGCTTCCAACACTCTAGCATTGATAATGTGTTTTTTGCATTTACTATGTAATATTTTTTTTTACATTATTTATGTATGTATTTTATTTACTTATTTATTATTAATCAATTAATTATAATTGTGTATTATACATGTTTTATGTGTCATAGGTGGCAGCAGCAGGGGAAGCATGGCAGAAGTATGAGGCACTGACCTGCAGTTTGTCTCAAGAGCTGTGTGAGCAGTTGCGTCTGGTCTTGGAGCCTTCTCAATCCACCAAGCTCAAGTAAGTGTATTTTAAATAAAAGTCACTAACTAAAACTGTGCACACAGGTATACCCATGCATGCATGCTGATATGGTAAACCTTTTAAACCAATTTTGTAGACCCATCTGATAAGAGCATCAGCGTTACCATCACTATGGATTTTGGACCCCACAGGGGACAACTGCATACAAATTTAATCTTTTATGTAAAACTGTACCTTTTTATATAGTGTTGTAGGGAAAATAATTAAAGCAATTTGATTGGGATTGTTCTAGTTCTATGCTCTTCCGCAATAAAAATAATAACTCAATAAAAATAATCAAAATGATAACACAATAAAAATAATCAAAATGATAACACTTAAAATAACTATGTCATACATGTCAGATGTATGTTTTCACTCAACAGGGGAGACTATCGCACTGGCAAGCGCCTGAACATGCGTAAGGTGATTCCGTACATTGCGTCCCAGTTCCGTAAAGACAAGATCTGGCTGAGACGCACCAAGCCCAGCAAGCGACAATACCAAATCATGCTGGCCATTGATGACTCATCCAGCATGGCTGACAATCACTCCAAACAGGTCAGTTTGACCCACAGACCATGCTACAGTACGATCAATGCTAGCAGTATATAACATCCCAGTCTTACCAGCTAAGAATTCTACAGTAGTGAAAAGGAAAATCCATTCAAAAATATTTATCTTTTGCGTGATATTATTATCTAAATAAAACTAGGTTCAGCAGAGTAAAACTTTGCAGCCTGTAAAACTTTGCAACCTGTAAAACTTTGCAGCCTGTAAAAAAATCCTGCGAGACCCAGCTCCTTGAGGTTGTGGAAGACCTGACGACCAATCTGGAGAACAGCAAGCAGACTAACGTCCTAGTGACGGACTTCTTGAAGGCGTTCGCGTCAATCATAGCTTGCTGTTACACATGCTCCAGTGTTACGGCATCCAAGGCACTACCAACACATGGATCTCTTGCTTCCTCTGGAACAGATGCCAGACAGTGGTGGTAGATGGTGCCAACTCCTCCTACGTTAGTGTCAAGTCCGGCATCCCTCAAGGCTCGGTGTTAGGCCCCTGCTTGTTCTCAGTGTACATTAATGACCTGCCCGAGAAGCTGACCATGCTAGCAAAACTGTTCGCTGACGATACAACAGTGTACAGGACGATCTCCAACCACTCTGACTATGACCAGCTACAACAGGACCTCCATCGCCTGGGACATGGAATTTCATCCTGCCAAGTGCCAGACCTTGTCAGTCTCCAGGAACAGAAATCCTCTACATCCCCATTACGAACTGCATGGCCATGTTGTTGAGTCAGTTTCCTCCGTAAAGTACCTCAGAGTCACCCATCCACAGAGAAGTTCGCTGGGACGAGCATATTAACAACGTATGCAACAAGGCCAACTAGACTTGTGGGTTTCTCTGACAAAATCTGAAGATCAGCAACGTCAGTGTGAAGGAAAGAGACTATTAAAACCTTTGTTTGTCCGCTTCTTGATTACGCTTCTTCTGTCTGTGACTCACATATCCCCGTTGGGGTGCCGGGGGTTTCAGTATAAATAGTATCCCCACTTTCTGGAAATTTAGTGCTTTAAATTCCCACTGTCGCTGTCTTTCTCATTTGCTCTTTCTCATTCCTGCTCTTTTCTATCAATCTGCTATACTATCGTCTTCGCTAGACCAGTCTCCTACCTTTTTTCTTGAAAACTCTTCCGGGACAAGACTCCTTGTTTGTGTCTTAGGTCTGTTGGATCAGCTTGGGAATATTGGACGCTTTCTGCCAGGTGGTCACTAGGGCTTCCTATGATGTTATTATTTAGCAATGTAGGCATTTTATATGTATGTGTTTTGTTGATAATTTATAATGATGTTTGTATTCTATTTTGTTTTTGTAAACGGGGGTTTGATAAGTTGGGGTGAAGCCTCAGCCGTCCCCTGCGTGGGATGTCTTTATTGTAAAGTGACTAGCTGGTGGAGAGCTTTCGGTTTTACCACTAGGGTTGTTTCAGCAGATCTTTTATGCGGATTGGGGGTTGTCCGGTCCTGATTTGGCTCGGAAGAGTCCGCTGGACCTAAAGCAATAATAATGTAATGTAATGTAACTGTGACTCACATAGGGCAGCACGCTTTGACCTCAAACGCTATAGAAACACGTCAAGTGTTAGCAGCATGCTGGAAACACTGGGCTGGCTAACACTGGAAAAGGACGCCGACTAGCCAGGCTCTGTCCATGTTGTTCAAGATCAACAATGGGCTAGCCCACTGCTCCAGCATTAAACAGAAACTTTCCCCTCTCCCCTCTTGACAGCGAATAGGCCCCAACAGGCAGTTCAGGCTTGTTGCTGCAAGAATGCAGTACAGGAGCTGCTCATTCCTGCCTAGAGACAGGAATATGCTGTTGAAAGATACAGTTAAGGCTACAATGCTTGACATCTTCACGTCAAGGGCCCACTCCCATCCAACTTCTAGTTCCTACATGTAATACTCCCAGACCAACTTCATTCCCCATCCCCACCTCTCGTGATGCCTACAGACTATTAGTCCATCCCAAAAATGCCAATATCACAATAGACTACATAATATAAGACATTTGTGCCCTGTGGGCACTAGTTGATCATGTATATTAGCTAGAGACCAGAGGCAGCAAATCATCTAGACTATAGCTGTGGTCGCCCTTGACCAGTTTAGTCCTATTTCAAAGCTACAGTAAAATCACAAACTCCCTCAACAACTACAGGAGCCAGAATGATCGACACATTGATCATGGGCCCTCATCATCAAGAAAGAAGTCGTCTTAGACTGTTTAAAGGCCAATTGAAGCTAATTTTATCACAACAATTTTACCCTGTGCATTATCCTAACAGTCTGTGATGCCAGACAAGTGCCAATGTTGTGCAAGTTTCTTGCTGTAGGTACTATTTTGCATGCAAATTATATCCTGTTTTATGGTGTATTTGTTTGCTAATGCATTAGTCAACTTCCCTGCACTGCCCCCCCACCCCCCCCACCCCCACCCACCCCCAAAAAAAGTCCTACTAACAATCTTCTATTTTATTGAATTCTAAAATATTTAGCTTTTCTTGTTGTTTGAACATTTGTTCAATTTTCCAGGACCAGTACAACTTATGTTAATCTAATGAATAAAAATTAATAAACATTTTTCTTTTCATTTTCAGATGGCTTTTGAATCTCTGGCTTTGACAGCAAACGCCCTCACATTGCTGGAAACGGGCGATCTGGCTGTATGCAGGTATAAGTTACTTATTTTTATTTTTTTTTTTTTTTAAAAGGGTGTATTTATTCAATTTAGGATTTTGTTTCTTTGGGTGTGTATGTGAGGAAGAATGGTTGTTTTCATTTTATTGTCAATCGGATTTTTCCCATATCCGTAATGAAGCGTATTATTCTATTACTTATATCTGTCACATCATTATTGCTAAATCAATGTATTGTGCATGTTTGCAGTTTTGGGGAGACGGTGAAGATGCTACATCCATTCACTGAGACGTTTTCAAACCAGGCTGGTGCTCGCATTCTCCAAAACTTCACATTTGAGCAGAAACAGACTGATGTTGCACTGGTCAGTAGATTTTGCTTGTGTATGTGCAGAAAACATGTGAAGAAATTATGACAATATTTAGTGTGGGCTGAAATCTGACTAGGAAATATCGCTCGTTAGCTAATACATTTTTTTGGTTGGCCTGCAAGTCCTAAAGGGATTTTTCAAGATTCAAGATATTTATTTATTGTCCTCATAAATTACAAGAAAATTTGGTGTGACAATTTCTTATACAAGGGCAATAATACAAAAGAAAGTAATATGACATAAAAATTCTGCATATATCACATTATCACTGAGCAACAGTAAAATCACACAAACCGTCACTTCTACAGATATACACTAGAGTTTTTAAGGGGATGAATTATATTATTATATAAAATGGCATCATGAAGCTGATGGAAAAGAGATGTATTTATGCTTTTCTGTCTCGCCACATGATGCAACATCAATTTGTTGGTCTTTGTCACATCTGACTTTAATGTGTCAAACTGTGTTAGTCTACCAACATACATTCCTGTATCACCTTACACTCGCTGTATTGTTCTCTCTTCATTAGGATTGCACTGTTGCTATTTCTGTGGAAGATTTGCAAAATTGCTCAGTCAATTGGTTGCTTGCTAACCTGTTGTGCAGGCCCCGTTTCTTAGAGCTGATTTGCCTCCTGTATCACAGCAAATACTGTCATTTTGTTTTCTGTTCATTCCTCAGTTGCTGCAGCAAGCTACAGCAGCCATGGTTGAGGCTCGCAGCAGACAGCAGGGCTTCATAGGGAGACCGGAGACGGCACAACTGTTGGTCATCGTGTCGGACGGCAGAGGAATCAATGCCAAAGGGGCCAGCGTAGTGAAGAAAGCGGTTAGACAAGCCAGAGAGGCCAACATTTTCCTCGTCTTTGTCATCATTGATGATCCCAACAACAAAGTGAGATAATCATCTTCTTTATCATCCTCTACCACCACCACCACCATCATCGCCCACCTCATCATCATTAATTTATAACTTGTATATATATCTTGCCATTATAATGACTGAAGACGATTCTGTGTAATTTGCACTTACAAACCCTGTAGACATTTGTGTACTGCCCAGAATGTTATAAGGCCCTTTTACATTGAGAGGGGAGGGGGGAACACAACTTTATTGGGGTGCTGAATTTATCATTCTTTTGTAGTGAGCGTGTTTGTCTCTTAGAAAATACTTCAGATAATGTTTTTGTGTTTCAGAATTCCATCCTTGATATCAGGATACCAGTGTTCACTACAGATGGAAATGTAAGTACTGTTTCTCTTTAATTTAATGTAACAGTATATTTGAAACATTATTCATTTAAATGATACAATAACAGTGATGCACAAGTTGCCCGGAACCTGGACATTGACCGCTTGTTTTTTTTTTAATGTCCGATTGTCAAACCTCAAGGCGGACACTTTGTCCGATTAAAACGATGGCGAGTCGGACACGTGTCCGATAGTTTTCGCGTATTTTGCGGAGAGGGCGAAATGTTTATGCAGCGCTAGACGGAAAACCAAACGTCGTCTGCATGCTTAAACGTATACATGCCTTATCTCCCTTGTCATCGCCTGCGTGGGATTGCTATTTTTATCCCGAATCACAAAGCAACACAGCCAACCAGCGCCCTTGAAACATAATATACAGCTTTGTTTTAGTCAATCAGTGCTCGCGACTTGAGTTTACGTTGGATCTGTGTTGGGAGTTGTACTTGTACTTTTGGTAAGCCAAACATTCGATCGAAATTATCGGAAATGCCTGCGAAAAAAAGACTGAAGGCGGATAAAACCCAAATCTCAATAACCGTCTTAATTGCGGGTAAGTCATTTCCCAGCACATTAAAAGAAGCAGAGCCTACACGATCTGTGGAGGATTCTTCCGATGCCGATGGTCGCGAGGCAGAGAAACTGTCAACTTCGAGTCAACCTACTAGTACTCGTGTTGATCGCGTTTTTCAGAAGGCGTGGCAATCACAGTATTCATGGGTAACATTTGACGATGAAAAAAAATGCCATGTTCTGTACGGTATTTAAAAGTTCTGTTGTGGCGAAAAACTCGTTTACTCGCGGCTGCGTTAACCTTTTTTTTTTTTTTTTTAAAGTGCATTGGAAGATCATTTGACTATGTAGCTAGTCCAAGTGCCCCAAGAGCAACAAAATGAAGAGGCTTGTGAGGATCTAATGTTGACAAATCAGGAGGAGGCAATGATCACCACAGCGCGAGCTGTAAACTGGCTAATAACAGAAAATCTGCCTCTCGCGAAATTTGGCTCTGTTATGCAGCTTTTGAAAGACAGTAACGCAGAAAACATTTAATCTCTTGATGTCTCAGAAGGGGATACACTGAAAAAGCTTCAAAAGAGTATCTTCGCCGGATTGTAAAGAGGTGGGCAAGCAAGAGAAAACGCTACATTTTCAAGAATTGAACTTTTACTGTTTCGAAGTGCCTCTTTACTGTTCAGTATTACCAAATAAACAACAAGACTTTTTGGCAACAATGCCAGTGTCCTATTACTTTGTTGTGTCCAGGACATCATGTCCTATTGGTTTTTGTGTTCAGGACATCATGTCCTATTAGGGTCCCAAAACATGTGCATCACTGCAATAAAGATCTGTGTGTGTGTTCATAATGTGTTTCATGAAAGGCCTTTATTGAATATTTGTGTTTTACCTGTATATATGCCAACAAACTTATGTTTTGTTATCTTTCTTTCTGGTTGCAGTTTCACATGCGATCATACATGGAGGAGTTTCCATTCCCATTCTATGTTATTCTGAGAGACATCAACTCTTTGCCGCAAGTTCTCAGTGATGCACTGAGGCAGTGGTTTGAGCTTGTCACTGTGACTTCATAAACATCACTCCCACTTTTCACCTTTCAACAGAACAGAAAAAGAAGTGGAGAAAATCCCAAGGCAAACTCCATACCTTGAGGGTAATAAAGCAAGTGGAGAATAAGCAAGGCAAACTCCACATCGAAATCTGCAAGATACAGCAAGTCCAGTTTTCAACTTTGCAGCACATGCAAATATATTGCTGTAAAAAATTGTAATTGTAAATTATAGTCGCACAACACTATATAGGCAACTACTGGTCACTTTATTCGGACACCAACGAACCAGTTGATGGTAAGTGGAGAATATGGTATCACGTTGGCCAAGCCGGGAATCTAACCAGGGGGCTTTCGGTTACTAGTAAGCCGTGCACTCTACCACACACATTTGCTGTTCTGGCAGATCAAGTGTGCATTTTATCTCCAAGGTATGTATTTAGTATTAATACTTGAATGCTTTTCCCCCCATCTATACAGTATACATACACATGACAGCAAAATGAAAGGCCATAATCCAGCTGTAGCTTAATATGTTGCCTCATTAAAATATATAGTGTAATAGATAATTTGCTATTATATTGTGAGGTTACTGCTTTCTAAAGCAAAAACTCTCACCTTTTGAGTACAAACAGACACTGTCAATGGTTATTTTTTGTGAAGCTTGAAAGAATGAGTAAAAAAAAATAAGATACAATTTTGTGACATTTTGCTGCATTGCTTGCCTAGTTAACAACCAAGTTTTTCCCTGTCTGCTTTGCATGTAACTTTTGAAGCCATTCTTGCTAGGAAAAAAAATTGAAATAGGACATATTTTCGCGTTGTTGTCCAACTGTTAAAACATTTTGTTGTCGATACACCCAATCTAATCAATTTCATCCTTATGATAATTGAAAAATTAACATTTTCTCCTAAGAGAAAAACCAAATTATTTTGTGTGATTGGGATTCAGTTTGAGAATGTATGATGGAAGAAAAGAGTCGTGCATTGGAAAGAAAAACATTTGCGTGCGTGTTAATTTTTACTTTAATTTTTATTTGTTATTTTTGGGTAACGTTGAATGCAGAATGTCTAAAAATGGTTGTGCTCTCAGTTTGTAGGTATTGTTGATGAACTGATGGTGCACATTTTGTTCATGCAAATAGGGCTTCTTTGTCTATATGGAGAGCATGTGATTGTGTATTACCTTTGAATTGAAACGAGCCATGTTTGTAAATGTTTTTTGGAAAATTGGTCGATACGATGTGTAATTTTTGTTTTGTTGACACAGCTAATTCTGTTCACATGCCTTATTTTTTGTGTATACAACAAAATTCATTCTTTTTATGTAAAATATATATTTACATTGTTTTTGTATATATTTATCTGCACATTAATTTCATAATGTGTTCATTATTGTAGTTTTCATGAATTGCTCGTTATTTTCAGTTTTGAATTGAGAAGTATGCTTGTTTCAAATAAAACATCTATTCCGTTTGTGGTTTCTGATTTGGAACATGTTTATAATGGTTTTCTCCTTGGAAAATGAAAGTTTATGATTGTGGTTATTTGAAATTGAAGTATATATTATATGAAACTTTTTGAAGAATTAAGTTATATCTTTAATTTGTTTAAGAAAATAATAGATTTTCACACTTCCTTTCTTGTACTAAAAAAACCAGCAGACTAATATGTAGTAATTACATATTGCTTTGCAGGATTGTCAGTTTCCATATTTTTTACGCTTCCCTATATTCGGAATATATTTTTATGTGCCAATATTGGTTGTGTGGTCTTGGTGCTGTGTTTTTAGTTTTCTGGGCATCCTAGATAGCTTTTCAACACAATAACTTTTGAAGGCAATAGCTGGCATCCTGACCAGCCAGACACAATGGTGGAGGAGGAAGGGGAGAGAGGGACTGGTCAAACCCACACTTCAGGAGGGCTTGAAGGGGTGGGGCGGGGGGGTGAGCACACACTTTTTCACTTTGCTTGGGTTTTTTTGTCCAATAAGCTCACTTCATCATGCTAGCATTTGAATTTCGCTAGGTAGGGACCATGGTTGCAGTGAACGTCCATGGATCTATTTTCACAGCTCCACCCCCCCCTCCCCTCCTTTCTTCCTTCATGCCTGCATTTCCATTTGTGGCTTGCTGTTTTGTTGTTTTCAGGCTTTATTTAATTCTGCTAGTTGCTGTTTCAGTGAATGTTGTATTTGTCCTTGACAGCTCGTTTGTTAGCTTCATCCTCTTCAGTCCACCAGGTTGTCTGTGATTTTTGTGTGTTTTCCGTTATTGTGAACCGTTGCTTTGTTGTTGTTGTTTTTCTTTTTGTGGGTTGTCACTCTAATTGTTGTGCCTTGTGGTGGAGGTTGGGTGATCCAGACCTCTCCGCACTTTATGTGTACATTATAATCTGTTGTTTCGGACTTTGTCATTGCCTCTATTCATTTTCACAGTTCACACACTGAACTTGGGTCGGTTTGTTATTGACAACTGTTTGTTGGGTGGATGTTCCACTAGCCAACTGACCCTTAATTACCTTCACCCTTAATTACCTTGATGTGCGGATTGGTGGTGGTGCTTTGGGATGCCAGTTCTGATGTTACCACTATTGCCAAGAAAGTTGCACCTTTCTGTAGATTCTTTCTCTTCTTTGCTTAAGCTACCAATAGTTTTGCCTTCTTAGTTACCCCCTTTCTGAGAGGCGGTGATTTGAGCACGATTTGTGTTTTTTTGCATGAGTGACACTCTTTGAAGTCACTGGGTTTAATAGCTTTTTGGATGTAGAAATACATTGCATTCCTTTGGTGTCTTTTGTATCTCGTTTACACAGATAGGTGGTGGGTTTTGCAAGGTGCATCTTAACACAAGCCATCACCTATCTGTATAAAGAACAGGTTCAACGAAATTTAAATACACCAAAGGCACTGTAGGTCTACATCCAAAAGCTATAAAAAATCAGCGACTGCAGAGAGATCACTCGTGCAAAAACGACAAATCATGCTCAAATTACCGCCTCACAGAGCTAAGGTGGTAAAATAATTGGTAATTTTCAGCAGAGATCAAAAGAGAAATAATCTACAGAGTGGTGGTAACACAAGAATTGGCATCCAAAACCATCACCACTAAACCACATCAGCATCACATTGGTGGGGGTGGATGGGGTCAGTTGGCTAGTGAAGCAGCCAATTACAAAAATAGTTGTTTTGGAAACTGGCTATGTTATGTTCATCAGTTTATAGTCCCCTCTCTTCCCGTAAGGATTTTCAGAGAGGAGACTCTGATTGAAAACTGGCTGGTTCAGGGTGAACCCTAAAAACAAAATGTCGCCACAAGAAAATCAGAAACAACCGGTTATGATGTGTGCATAAAGTGGGTACAGGTCTGGATCAACCCAAACCTACCAAGGCTTGCAGTAGGGTGTTGACAAACCACGGGGGAAAAACACAGCAAAGCGACAGTTCACAGCGGCAGAAAAGCCGGACAGGAGGACTGAAGATGACAAAGACAACAAACAAGCTGAAAAAGGAAAAATACAACGTTGATTGCAACAGCACCCCAGAACAGTAGTAGTTCCCCTAACTACCAAGGTGAAAAAAGCCTGACTGTGAAAAGAGCCATGGATGTCCACTGCAACCATACCTAGTGAGGTTCAAAATGAAGGTAGAAAAGCAAGCATGATGAGAGTTAGCTTATTGGACAACAACAAAAAAACATGCAAAGCCTCTGCAAGCCCCATGCAAAGTGAATAGGTGTGTGCTCGCCTATGCAAGCCCAGTACTGAAGTGTTGGCATCTCTCTCTCATCCCTCTTCCCACCTCTCTTCCTCCTCCATCAGGATTCCAGCTATAGTATTAAAAAGCTCTCTAGATGCCTCCGAAATAAAAATACACCAAAAAGACCATAAAAACACAATATTGGCAAATAGGAGAAATTATCTGAGGAAGCTTGAAAAACATGGAAACACACATTTTTTATGGCTACTACATACATCTCTACAAGGTATTTATTTTTCTGTCTTTCTTCACCCTGGCACACACAAAAATCAATTTTATTTACTTTACAAAAAAAAATACAAGAACAACTGCATACATTTGGTGTTTGTTTTTTTTTTACACAATAAGCAGTATTTCCTTATACACAAGTTATACATACTTTTTATCTGCAAGTGGAATAACACCACACAAGAAGATGGCAAGCCATCATTCAAATGTATTCATTCATACCCAATAAAATCTTGATATGGCTTCCAACAGAGTTGGCTCCAATTCCCCCGTATCAAGGTATTTCCAGATCTAAATTTTACTTTGCAATCAACAAAATCCACAACAGATTGCACACAATTCAAATAAATGTTAAAACACCAACTAGGCTTTTACATCATAAATGGTCGCATCATTCAACAATAATATTGGCAACAAACCGATTGTCCCCAAAACTTGTCAATTAGTCTATCTACAATACTAAATAACTTTCTCCCCATAACAATGACAATCCAAAATCTTCATACATCAACAGATACTACTTACCTCACTGGCTAGTTTAAAAACATCAATACACAGATAACTATCATGAATAAATGTGAATATAAATCACTCAGGAATAAATAAATGGCTACATTATGACAACATAGTAATGACTTAAACCGCGCCATTATCATGATTAAATATGCATATTAATCATCTTCAGGACTAAATATATAAATGACTCGATTATGACAACATAATTACTTCAAGTGTGCTGAATGCAGCCTAGTAGTGTATAAATGATGGTTAGTTAGTTCTTCATTGCTTACAGGGTCCAGCGGACTGCAAAGAGCCGAATCAAAACCACAACTTGGCAGAAAGAGGACTCGCCCCTGATCCTCAAAAAAGATCTGCTAAAACAACCCTAGTGGTAACACCGAGGGCACTCCACCAGCCGGTCACTGAACACTGAATCGATAATGTAAAATATACAAGTTTGGACTTTATATTTGTCATAGTTTGGGGTAAAAGTCACTTCAAAATATCTTTACTAACCAACTTTGGACAGCTTGTGACCTTGGCCTTGGAGTGAGGTTGACCAAATGTGTATAGTATGTGTCTCACATTAATATCTATCATGCATTAAAGAATCATAAGTTCAATAGTAAACTTAGAAAAAAGTGAAACGTTATGAAAAATTGGTCATTTTTTGACTAACATTTGTTGACCCTGTGACCTTTGACCTTGAAGTGAAGTTATTGATTCACCGATCATTTATGAGGTCTCATGGATATACACCATCTTACCAAGTTTGGTTATGGTAGCTGAAATAGATTCTAAGAGAAATTAAGCCACTTGTAAGTTTTGCACAGACAGATGGAGGGTGAACATTTTTCTCAGATGTAATTTTTGGACCATTTAGGACTCGTCTCGCACAGATTTACAAAACTCTGGAGTTTTTTTTTCTTAAGGGGAAGGGAGGGGGAGGGCGAGTACATAGACACACTGCTATGCATGCGAAAAAAAGCTTTTAGCAAATAAATTTGCAAAAGAAAAATCACAAAGGGGTATAAAAGTCAATAAATTCGCAGCGAGGAAAACATGATAAAATGCCACACGGATCACTCTAATAATACTTATCACAGCAAATGTTTTGAGATCCAACGGAATGCTTCCCACATGAATTAGGGGTTTTAAAACTCACGACTGAACAAGTAATTGAACAGAAAACCCAATATTATCAAATGATATGGCTGAACACACTGATACCATTTGGGGAGAAGGGATAGAGGGAAGGAGGGAGGGAAGGAATGTGTGTGTGATGTGTGGTAGGGGAAAAAAACTAGCGCTTTTGGGGAAAAAGTCAAGAACTACTGGCTTTTGATACGCAATGTAAATAATTGCTGTAAAAAAAAAAAACATTAAATTACATTACAAGGCTCTTCCGGGCCAAATCAGGACCAGAGAAGTGAAAGAGGACTCACCCCTGATCCGCATAAAAGATCTGCTGAAACAACCCTAGTGGTAACACTGAAGGCAATCTACCAGCCGGTCACTTTACAATAAAGACATCCCACGCAGGGGACGCTGAGGCTATACTCTAATTTATCGAACCCCCTTTAACAAAAACAAAATAGAATACAAACATCATTATACAATATCAACAAAACACATACATATAAAATGCCTACATTGACAAATAATATCATAGGAAGTCCCAGTGACCATTTGGCAAAAAGCGCCAATATTCCCAAGCTGATCCAACAGACCTCACACACAAATGAGGAGTTTTTGTAGGTGACTGGTCTAGTGAAGAAGAAGATAGTATAGTAGATTGATAGAACAGAGTAGGAATAAAAAAGACAGTGACAGTGGGAATTTAAAGCACTAAATTTCCAGAAAGTTGGGATACTATTTATACTGAAACCCCGGCCCGCCCACTAATAATTAATAATCCAACATGAACACCCAATATTTTCACATAACAAATTCAGGTACATTCAAGTGGGGTGTGTTAATTGTTCATTGTTTATAGGGTCCCGCGTACTGCAAAGAGCCGAACCAGGACCACAACTTGTTTGAAAAAGTAAGTTAGTTATTCACTGTTTATCGAGGGTCCTACGCACAGCAAAGAGCCAAATCAGAACCACAAAATCAGGACCATAATTTGGTTGAAAGGGGACTCTCACCATATAAAAGATCTGTTGAAACAACTTCAACTGTAACACTGGAGGCACTTTACCAGCCAGCCACTTTACACTAAAGTCATCCCATACAAGGGACGCTGAGGCTTAAATTTACTCTTAATTTATCGAACTCCCGTTTTAAAAAAAAGAAATTAAAGTAGTAATTAAAATAATAAAATATCAACAAAATACATTAAAATGCCTACATTGCTAAATAATAATATCAAAGGAAGCCCTAGTGACCATTTGCCAGAAGGCGTCCAATATTCCCAAGCTGACCCAGAAAAAAAGGTAGGTGACTGGTCTAGCAAAGAAGACAGTAAATTGAAAGAACTGATTAGGAACGAGAAAGAACAAATGAGAATGACAGAAACAGTGGTAATTTAAAGTACTAAATGTCCACACAGTGGGGATTCTATTTATTCACAAAACCCTGGCACCCCTAATGGGGATATTTTTGGAGGATATGGAGGTACATTTCTACTATTACTAGAAGGGCAAAGCCCATATGATTCACATCTCCTTATGGAACACGCAATCTTTAACAAGAAAATTAACGCCCTGAAATGGTGGCATTAAAATGCAAAGTAATACCAACTTTGATCTTTCTAGGTTCTTGACCTTGAGATGGCATTGATCTCCGGCTCCAAATATACTCATTTACTATCAAATAAAGTACAGCAAAAGTTGAATTATTCCACACAAAAAAATCTGGTGACCTTGAGATGACCATGACCTTCAGTTACATGGCCTTGAGATGACCTTGACCCTAATGTGACCTCTCCTGCATGTTCGATCAAATAACCCAATGTTGTTGCATACTATGGGGTAAATAAATAGCCATACCGCTGTACAACCTTTTTTTTATGTTTTAACTTGGGAAAATTGTGTAAAATTGTCATTTTTGACCCTATGACATCGAATGATAATTTTTGACTATTCTACAAGTTTCGTCGTGATAGAATAAATAGGTTAAGAGAAATTATCAACGTTAAAGTTTGCACACACAGACGAACCAACATTTTTTGGAGATCTTATTTTAACTGTTTAGGACTCAACTCGCAACGATTTGCAAAAATCGGTAAAAATTTTGGGGTAAATATATAGACTCACATTTAACATAACTGTGAGTCTACAAGTTATTTTATGCAGAAAATATAGTGGTATGTAAGTTTACAATGGGATCTTCCACAATATTTCATTCTATTTTAATTAAGTTAGTTAGTTATTCATTGCTTACAGGGTCCAGCAGACTGCAAAGAGTAGAATCAGGACCACAAAATCAGGACCACAACTTGGTTGAAAGACGACTCACCCCTGATCCGTATAGAAGGTCTGCTGAAACAACCCCAGTGGCAACACTGATAGTACTCCACCAGGCGGTCACTTTACACTAAAGGCATCCTATGCAGGGGACACTGAGGCTATACTCTAATTTATTGAACCCCCGTTTACAAAAACAAAATAGAATACAAACATTATAAAATGTCAACAAATCGCACATATAAAATGCCTACATTGCTAAATAATAATATCATAGGAAGCCCTAATGACCATTTGGCAGAAAATGTCCAATATTCCCAAGCTGACCCAACAGATCTCACACACAAATGAAGAGTTTTAAAGAAAAAAGGTAGGTGACTGGTCTAGCAAAGAAGAAGATAGTATAGTACATTGATAGAACAGAGTAGGAATGAGAAAGAACAAAGGAGAAAGAAAGCGACAGTGAGAATTTAAAGCACTAAATTTCCAGAAAGTAGGGATACTATTTATACAGAAACCCCCGGCATCTCCACTGGGGGGTTAATGTTGCTGGTCACATTGTGAGATAATACAAAATAAATATGCTACTTGCTTCTCTGTTGGAATTATGTGCAAAATAATATTTGCAAAGTGATATTACCTTTTAGGGAGAGCAGCTTGAATAATTTTATCAGCTGTATCATCAATCCAAGCATAGTATTCCCTAATAAATCAATCTGTAAAATGGTTTGTTTACAAACATAAAAACAATAAATATACCAAGTCTGCAATTAGTATTGACAATAAGATAAACCACTAACATAGAATTAAATGACTGACAAGACTCACTTTCAGTTCCACAATGGCATGAAAAAATGACCTTTTATAATATGTATGATTTGGATATTCACGTTTCAAGTAACAATGTATCACACACGATTTACCACAGTACATAAAGGGATGGGAATTGGATATATGAATTCTCTACGTAACTTATCACACATGGACTTTTGGCTAATCTCATTTATATACACAAATGACTACATTGCGTGCAAGATCATATCGATGTACATGATCACACTCACAAAATGCAACCCAACTGAATCATTCTGCAAATCAATGCCGCAAAACAAGAAATTGATTATGGTAAATAAATAGTATTCAGGTTCAGTCTTCGTGCCTGTACAATGGCCAACCACAATATTCACAAAACTTGTATGCCCACAGCCAAGACAAAACTGTGTTTCTTAACAATATTTTTTTGCACAGAGCACAACTCCTAAATATGTGAAATAATGAAAATATTACCTGAACACACAAAAGAACTTTGGTGCTAAATACTGAATATACAAAGTGAAAAGCATTGTACTACAAAATAAAATAAAAACATTGGGTCAAAAATACTGAACAATAGGAAATAATAATTAATTATACCGTAATTGTAAGGGTGGAGAAGGTGTGAGGATTGTTAATATTATTTTAAAACAAATTCATATTAATTTCTACCGCACCATTTCTAACAGAACAGAACATTTTGTCTCCAAACATATATTGCCAGGTGATTTTGTCATGGATGTCGTTTTACATTACCATGTTTTGGATGAACAAAACAAAGTATATATTATTTATCCAACCACTACTTACATCTAAAATTTTTAAGTTTTTAGCCAACGTTTTCACGCATAATTTTTTTACTTTACACATTTTATAGCAGTGCAGGACATTGGGTTATTCCAAACATCAAGAAAAGAGATTCGGCTTGTAATAGTCAGGACCATAGAGACCAAGGTTGAGAAAAGGAGAAATCAACTGCTATCAAAAGCAAGAAAGGAAGAACATTTATATAGTGCATTAAAATAAAGTTGACCAAAATAATATTACGAGGTTGGAGGATAAATATTGCACATTGTTAAAAAAAAAAGTTAAATCAACATGGGCATATATATAGCAAATATTGTAACAAAAACTTTGAATTTTTTTCTATATTATTATAAATATGCTGTACAGATTTCTCCAAATTATATTTGGCTAATACACAATAACAAAGACCATGCAGTCTATGGATACAATACATGTATAGTCACTGGCACAAAATATAAATAGGTACGAATATCCATGTGTAAGCGTTCATGATTATACACGCTCAAGTAATATTTTATATTTCAAAATATAAATACAAAACAAACTGTTAGTTTATCTTTTCTACTACACACATCTTAAAATAAAAAAAATAAAATGAGCAGTTCATCTTTTCTACTACATGCATCTTGAAATAATGATATAATTTCAAGATGTTATCTTTTAGTGTTCGGTGTATATTATACACAAGAATATTTTATCCCAAAATGAGCAAATACAGACACAAAATGAGCAGTGACAATGGCAATTGCAAATAAATTGACATGTAATTCTTAACAGCAAAACACCTAGCTGTAGCAAGGTGAATGACCCCTTGACAACCACCACACGGAACAGCACTGACTTTTGACAAGCATACATCATTACAAATGTAGTTCAATAATTCATTATTCATCTTTGTTGAATGTCAGACTAGCAAAGTACAACTTCACACTCTATACAGACAAAAATACATACAGAAACGAAAAATAATACCAAAAAAATCCATTTGGATTTGCACACATAAAAACAAAGAAAAAAAAAGAAGTAATTAAAACAAAATAAAAACTGTGTAGCAAGAGTGGATACTTTCACATTCTTGCCATTGTTCTTAAGAAAATCTTACCTGTTTGCTCAATCCTGGTGCGCAATTTTTATGGAGTCAAAATATGAAGTGCAAAATCTTCCATCCAAGCATAATATTGTTGAGTGGAAAAATTCACTGCTGATAACCACATAATAACAACTAGGACCACTGCTTCTTCATTGTAGCAGAAATCTGAAAATACCACCACACTACACATTTTGTTGGTTTCTTGAATCCTTGTGGAAGAGTTCTGTTTTGTCAAATGCTTCAAAGCTGGTTTTCCGTGATGAGCACTTCAATTTGTCGCTGCAGCCAGCTGAGAATGTCTTCATCCGGACTGCTGATTTCTTGTTCGCCCCCAGTGAATAGGTTCAGTCCTGATTCATCCTGCAATGCAAAAACGTTTTCATTGTTCCTAGGTGTTATTTTTTGTGGAAAGTAAGTTTTATAATTCTGGGTCACTAAGACAAATACCCCTTGGGGTCATGAGCAATCTTGCCACTGTAGATTGTTCAAATAAAGGGAAAAGTGAAAGCCCCAGTTGAAAACATGTCTTTCCTTTGTAGGCATGACAGATTCACTGCGGCAACAGTACCCCCGTTGGAGTGCCGGGGGGTTTCAGTATAAATAGTATCCCCACTTTCTGGAAATTTAGTGCTTTAAATTCCCACTGTCGCTGTCTTCCTCATTTACTCTTTCCTATTCCTGCTCTGTCCTATCACTCTGCTATACTATCTTCTTCTTCGCTAGATCAATGATCTACCTTTTTTCTTGAAAACTCTTCCTGGACAAGACTCCTTGTTTGTGTATGAGGTCTGTTGGATCAGCTTGGGAGTGTTGGACGCTTTCTGCCGGGTGGTCACTAGGGCTTCCTATGATTGTATTATTTAGCACTATAGGCACTTTATATGTATGTGTTTTGTTGATGATTTATAATGATGTTTGTATTCTATTTTGTTTTTGTAACCAGGGGTTTGAGTAGTTGGGGTAAAGCCTCAGCCGTCCCCTGCGTGGGATGTCTTTATTGTAAAGTGACTGGCCAGTGGAGAGCATTCAATTTTCCCACTAGGGTTGTTTCGGCAGATTTTTTATGCGGATTGGGGGTTGTCCGGTCCTGATTTGGCTCGGAAGAGTCCGCTGGACCTAAAGCAACAATCAATCAATCAATCAACTAAGACAAATGCAAACATAAAATACCACAAATCCCAAGCCAATGAAAGAGCTGTAAATCTCAAACCAGTAGCAGAGCTGTGAATCCCAAACCAATAGCCGACCTAAGTACTTCTACTGCAAAAGCAGACGCTGCACCAATTTGGACAATAGCTTCACCCCTGATTGCATTCAACGCATGCTTGGTCTTTGCCTGTGCCACCGCCAAGTAAAGCCTTGAGCATGGCTTCATGGAGAAGTCATCTATACAAGTCAAATATTATACTAGTAGTACAGACCTGCCTGACTCTGAAAATGAGCTTGCCCTCATGGATGGCAGGGATACCAAGGATAGAGTCCACATCAATGCTCCATTCCACATCCCAGTTACCCCAGAAACGACATCGCTCCAGTAGTATCACGTGTCTAAAACACCAAAAATATATGTATAGATGCAGATTTTTCAACAAAAAAAAAAACAAGATGGAACTATTTAAATGTATTTCCAGACATCATTTTCAAAAAGAGGTAAAACAGCAACAAGTACCCATAATAAATGCATTAAAATAACAGCAGACATCCCCTCCCCACCCCTCCCCCTACCCACCCCCTTCCTTCCCAATTCTCACCCCTCCATTGTATCCTCTAAGAAGGATTAAAAAAAAGCAACAATATAATATTATTATTAACTAAATAAATTTAAAATAAAAAAAAGTAAAATTACAATAGTACGAACATGTCTAAACCACCAAGATAATCTAGACCAAAAGTGCCTGCACTGAAGACCATGCACACACAAAGATGGTGTGTATACAGGGGAAAGGCCAAAGACTGACTTGTTTGTGACCAGGACGATGTCTGATCTTTCCTCTTTAGTGAGTGGAGCGTGGGTCCAGTACATGTCATGCTGCGTCAGCTCCTTTTTCTTGATGCTCTTCAACAGCTGTTGACCAGAAGCCTTGTATTCAGAATATGGCCGCAAACCCTGAAACAAAAAATGGAGCATTTCAATTTTTTTTTAGGAACCAAAACGAAGAAAGAGCACAGTGTGAACCTTGTTGATGGGAAGACAAACATGGTTTAATTGAAAAATAATTTATATAAAATTTTCCAATGAATTTGCTGCATGCAGTATGATGGGGGTTTTGATCCTGACAAAAAAATTCCAAGGTAGAAGAGAGTGACATTCCAAACTCTGATGCTCATGACAATGATTTTCCACCTATGCAGCCCAGCAACACGGGGCAGATCTATGCTAGGACTGGGATGAATACAAAGAGGCCATTACGGCGTTGCTAAACTCTGCAGTTTGGGAAGGCTAAACTTTTATCACAGCCATCAGGGGCTGACAGAATTGTATATTTAGGAAAAGAAGATGGCTTACAATGGAGGGGTTGATGAACCTGGGCAGACGCATTTTGGCTGCAACACCACCTTCCATCTCAGCAGCTCTGAAAATTGCCCAAAGCAAATCTTGTGATAACAGAAAGAAGAAGTCTTTCAAAATCTTTTTTGTTTTTTAAATCTACTTTTCCGCTATAGAAAATCTAACAGTCATATGTATGTACAAATAAAATGCCAGAGGAAAGAAAATATAATGAAGAGTTTTAGGGTTAGGGGACTAAGGCTGGAGTTATAAAACACTCTCCTTTCTGCAGTACACAGATCCATTGGCACTCACAGTGACCAATGTACACACAATGCCCTATAACCTTGACAGAGTGTAGCAGGTACCATTGGGTTACACCAAGGATTGTCAACACTATTGCTTACACGATTTAGGAGGAAAAAATTGTCTTACCTTCGCAGTCCATCAAAGGCCATGCTGACCATGTCGATGACGCCTCCAGTGGGTTTGGTCAGCAATCCCAGGATACCCTTGCCCACACCCTTGAAGAACCCTTCAACCCCATCCTCATGCACACCTTTCACAGGGTCAAGGACAATGCCGGAGAATCCCAGCCCCACCCCCATGACCAGGGAACGACAAGCCTGGGCCAAGCTGGCGGGCAAGTGGCGTGGTTTTTGTTGCAGCCGTGTTCTGCGTTTCTGTACACAAGCGTTTAATTTCATCTTCGTTTGGTGTATAATATAGCCCATCTTGATAGCCACATCAAGGCACACTGCATGTTTGGGAAAGATTTTTATAAACCAGACTGTTCTTATGTCTTCAAACTATATGCTATGTCTTACAAAATTTTAAACCATTTCTGTTGGGTCTGTGTCTATAGATATCCAACGATTCTAATAATGAAAAAAAAAAAACTTCCTTACAACTCTAGTTTTATAAATAACTGTTTCTACCAAGACTGTGCTCAAAATAGCAGCACAAACACCACATTTTCTTATAACAAATATTTTAATCAAAAGCAATAGCTTCATAATGTGCTGATCCTTTTAAGTCTAATACAGGTACAGACTTAATGCGTTGCACAAGTATAAAAATAAAACAATGAAAGCACACAGTGCAATTTCTGTCTAAAATTCTAAAGCATATTCCAGATTACAATAACAAAACAATAACAACAACAATGAACAATTGGTACTTTTTGGTAATCTTCATCAAAGGACAGAGCAGCAATGGCATTTCCAATAGACCCTGTCACCAGAGATATAGACCCTGCTGTTCCTCCTGCAAAATATCAAAGCAGCGAGTCAAACAAACAACATACACTGACGTAACCAAATGGTATAAGCCACAGGCCCACTACACTTGGGTTACATTTCTGTAATGAACGTCAAAGGCAGTTGTTACACAATTGACCGACGAATGTTCATTGACTTTCCTATTGACAAAAAAAAAGTCTATCCCCTCCCTTCCCAATGTTAAACACTGACAATGAATTTGAAACCAGAGACTTACCAACAGTGTTGCCCATCAGACTTTGAACCCCTCTAGCCAGACCCTCAGCCAACTCATCTGAGCCTTGAATGGAACCCTGCAATTATATACAACCACCAAGTAACATATTGGCTACCATAAGGCCAACCACGGAATCACAAAAACCTTTCACAATCAGATCTTCAAACTGTAAAACAACAATTCCCTATCCTGGGGTGCAAACCCTGGTCTGTGAGAAAATAAAACAAAACAATGGGCGAACTACCTACAGCTTCCTGCAGCCAAGGTTCAAAGCCCAATTGCCCAACAACACTGTTTTTGCCCTCATTGTCATTGCTTTTGTCAAGTTTCAAGTTGCGCTTAGGCATGATCAGTCAAAAATATACAAAAGCTAACACAGAGAATCGATTCATTATACATTACATTTAAATAGAAGTGCCCAATACTGACGAAGCCAAAAACGGAAAATAAAATTCTGACAACAACCAAAAAAGTGTGGAATTTTTCAATTTTGGGGTGAACACACACACTCTCACTGCTGTATGCATTTGAGTCTGAAAAATCTCACCAAGAATGGCTCATAGAAGAAATCACCCAGGCCTTGAGTGAAGTCTCTAACCAGTCCATAAGGGTTGCCCAGCACATCAAGGCCCATGATGAGGACATAGGCCTGTTGCAGAGCTTGTTGAGTGTAGTGTGACTGTATCAGTGACAGCAACTGCCCTGTAGACAGCAGCACTCCTTTCTGCTGGAAGTAGGCCATCCTAAAACGTGCAACAAATAAACATTTACAAGTGACTACACAAGGGCGTAGCGTTTAGGGTGCATACTATTATTCTCAAGACATAAAGCAACCTGCAGTCTGTTCACTTATGGTCATGCCACACGAGCGTCAAATCTTGAATCCAATTCATGAAATCACGACAAAATCCCATGATTGTCGTGTGGCACCCTGTGCATCGTGAATCCAGATTCTTTGAATTGGCTCTGATTGCCGACTTTCAACATGTTTAATTCCGCGAGTCTCGATTGTGTGATTCGGAACTTTTGGCCAATGAGAAGCAGAATACGAATCACGTGATCACAACACACGTACAGCAAAACTTCAAGACCAATAACCCTCAAGTTTGACTCGATGTGCGACTTTTGTGTGGCACTGCGCGATTCAAGTCAAAATGAAATTCCGACTTCGAAGTAGAAAATTGCTCCGATTCGCGTCAATCCAGTAGATTTGACGCTCATGTGGCATGGGCTTTACTACTGATGACGCCAATCACACATCTTCCAAAATCAATCACCCTAGTTTACCCAGCTATCAATAGAAAATTCTTATAACAGGGAAGGTAAGGCAGTTAGGTTCCTATCATATCCTATCCCGTAACTCAAAAGTCGTTGGGGCACCACAGATGCTCATTTAACTAGCATACTCCATCTTTCTCTGTCATCAGCAGTCCTCATGGCTTCACTCAGCATCAAGCCAGTCCATTCTCCAATGTTGTCTTCCCACCTCTTTTTCTGTCTCCCTCTTCTTCTGCCTCCTTGGTGCCTTGCAGGATGGTCTTTGCAAGGCTTGAAGTTCTGGTGACGTGGCCATACCATCGGAGTTTTTGTTTCTTCCCATCTGTGAGCAAGTCATCGTGTTGTCCTATGGCTTTTGTGATGGCCTGTTGGACTTCGTCGATGGTGATGTGCTGGCTATAGGAAATACCCAGAAGTCTTCTGTAGCACCTCCTCTCCATGCTTTGTATTCTTCGTTGTAGGTATGCTGTGAGGGTCCATGTTTCTCAAGAGTTTAGGATGATGGAAATAACAAGGGAGCACAGCAACCTTACCTAAGAGTGTAGACTGATGGTCCTGTCTTTCCAAATGGGCTTCAACCTTGTCAGGGCAGCAGTTGTTTGTGCTCTCCAGGAGAGGACTTCCTGTTGAGATCCATTGTTTGATACAACTGCTCCTAAATATTTGAAGCTGTGCACCATTTTGAGAGATTGGACTTTGATGTCCATGTTGATGCCATTGGTGTAGTTGGTCATCATTTTGGTCTTCTCTGCACTTATTTCAATTCCAAAGGCTCTGGAAGAGGTGTCAAGCCTCTGTACCAGATGTTCAAGTTCTTGTTCCTCTCCAGCCAAACCATCAATGTCAGCTAGGATCACTTTTCCCATACAGCTGGCCCTGACCAAAGAGATGTTTATAACATCCGTTTCATCTATTACCAAAGGTTTACAAAAAAACACACTTGTCTTGTTTCGTTTACAGAATGCTAGAGTAGATAATAAAATGATGTACAATGCTTCCAACATATCCACAGCCACGTGGTCTAAGGTGGGCCTTGTCCACAGGCTAGAAACCAATGGCGCCTGACAGGTGAAGGATCGATCCAACCTCTGGACATAATGTTTCTCAAAATATTATTTACTTTCAACTCGGGCAACTTCTTAGGGGTTTTCTGTGGGTATTCCAGTTTGCTCCCCTAGCAGAATTTCAAAAACACCGCTAATTTTAGGTAGGTTGGATTTGGGCGCGCCACAGGCGGCAAATACACCTTTCCCATGGGAGTGGGCCCAGAATTTTCCGATAAAAATGGACAAGAAAGTATCACCCAAAAAAAAAAAAGTAAGGTCCAGTGAGCTAAATATCCCAGTGAAAGTAACACTGAACATGCACTGAAGAGATTTCCATTGTGAGTCCCACTTGTCATAAATTACCAACCTCAGCTCAACTTCTGAGATTTCAGTCAGTGAGGCACCAACAGAGGTCAGGAAGAAGTCAATGGTGTCAGATCTGAACGGCGACCGTCGGCTGTTTTGCAAATGGGCCGTGCCATTCAGAGAGAAGCTCACTCGCATCTGAAATCATAAATATTTTCGGTGACAACCCTGTCAAAACAATTACCAACTTCTTTCTGCTATTATTTGAAACTGTACTGTTACATCCTCTGACCTTCTCACCCCTCCTCTCCTTCTCTCTCTCTCTCTTCCTCCTTGCATACACATGCACAATCACCTGGAATAAACTGTTTCCACTTCTAACCAGCTAGCAATTTTTCCAATTCTCAAAGAATGCCATGTTTACATCGAAACAAACAATACAAAATGTATTACCTTTAGTGGAGACAGGTGCAGATACTCAAAGTAGATCTTTTGTGGTCTGGTGGCCATCTGACAAATACAAATATAACATTGTAAAATATAGGCAAATATTGCTAAATTAAAATCCAAAGCAAAGATTAAACTGCCAAGGAAAGTAGATACACGGTGGCTTGAGGTTGCAGTGAACTGTGTTAGAGCTTTTTTAGGCATGAGATGTAGACTTAGGACTTGTATATACAACACAACTGTTTACTTGTAATTTTATATCACACGGCTGTTCATAAGCGGTACTTTCAGACTATGGCTAAAAATAACCCTTGTGCTGTCCCTTATCGCTGGATGAACAGCTTGTAGCCAGATCCGAGACGCTGGCTGTGCATGGGTTTCACACTGCATGGCCTGCTGGCGTGGCTAAAATTAGCTTACAGCTGGTGGCTGAAAGTTTACTTTCAGTGAAGGAAGTTTCAGCCATGATCAGGATGCTGGGCAAACTTCGTCTACGGAAAGTATCAACATTAAACAAAGTTTTTTTCTAGCATCAACACAGAATCAAACAGAAAACGATCGGAACTATCGTGCGCATCTCAATCGTAACAGCTCCTTCAAAATTGCTGCACCGAACCTCTGGAATTCTCTACCAGTAAACTTGAAGCAGAGCCCATCTTTGAGAGGCTTCAGGAAAGGGCTAAAACCCACCTGTTTCTGTAGTTTTATTTATTATTTTTTATTTTTAAAATTTTTTAATTGTTAATTTTTTTTCTTCTGATGGTTGGGACACTATTTGTGCGCATTGAGTATGACTTTGTGACATGGAATTTTTGACGACTTACAAGACAACAACATGACAACAACATCAACATCAACATAACACACCAGCTTAATGCCTATATGAGCAGCACTCTTTGGTTCCCCCACATTATGCTGGCTGTGGGCTATTTATAGTTTGCCTACACCCTCCCTTCCAGTGAAAGAAAAGGAAAGAAGCACCGGCGAAGCTATTTATAGCTAGCCTGGCTGAACTAACCTCAAAACCTAAAAGCTTAGGTTGAGTCGGTGTGATAAACTGTAGAAAGCAACACAACAGAATACTGACCATGATAGAGGCAGCTTCCATCACAGAACGCTGGGCTAGTAACAGATCTGAGTGCAGCTGCCAACTCTGAAAACATAATGTAAGTCAGCAAAATTAATCAATAAACATATAAATAAATAACAAATGAACATATTTTTTAAAACATTTAATCAAAAGAGGCAAATCTGTGCAGCTGCTGCATGGAGGATTAAAGAGGCAGGGAGTCAAAGATGATATACTTTGAGAAATTGCACTGTTGTCGCATTAAGCTTTGATACAATGAACAATTGTTCCTCAGCTTTGAATGGTAGGTATCTCTTTCTTGTTAAGTAAACAAACAACTGTGCCATCTAAACACACTTTCACTGCAGTGCTGTTTTTAGAACCTATTTGGATGCTATCAATAGGCACATAAACTAACGAATGTATCCATTTAATTTAAACTTGTACTTTTGAAAGAGATTATATTTTGGCTTACTCTTGATTTTTTTCAAGTAAGACAGCTCATACTGTGAATTTGAAAAGGATGTGTGATGCGGACATGTGTGACCTTGGTGACCTTTGAAGGCAGTTGATTTCAGGCTGAAGGACCAAACCCCAAAAGACTGAAAGAGGACGGAACATGGTGGGGTGCAGCGCAAACAACCCACTCAAGACCCAGATGGAAGCAAGATTGGAAGTATTGCATTTTTCTATAGAAATTACTCATGTTCATTGTGCAGTAGCATCCTCAGTGCAGTGTTGAAAGGAATACCTAACACAAACTGGAAGTGACAATAAGTGTGGAAATGTCAGACCTCTGGTTCCTGCTTGTGCATGTTGGAAAAGACATCAGCAAGTGACAGCAGGAAACCTTTGTCAACACGGATGTTGAATTCTTGTATTAGTAGCTTCATGTACCTGAAACATTGACCATGGACTACACCCGTTTTGCGTATTTTTTAGTACCACTCAATCAAATCACATAAGATGAAGCACGACAACCATTCATTTTGACTGAAAATCACTTGTGCACATTCGTGTCTGTATACAAGTTTGAATTAATTATTTTTTACTGGCTTCAGTCCAACAACCAAATAAATCATTGCCAGGCAGTAAGTTTCACTGAAAAGCACATGTGCATTAGATTTCTGCAAATTCTTGACAAGATCGATCTCTGAGCCAGTACAAATATGTAGAAACTACTTGTACCAGCGTACCTGATGGTGTCAACATTGCTTTCAGGGACAGTTCTTCTCATCATGCCAAACTCTATGAAAGGTTTAGGTCCTCGCTTTCTCATCACGTAGTTTGGCAGTGGTGCTGGGCTGAGCACTGTGGGGAAATAGGCGTCATTCAGCTGGTTATCAATCTGAAATTATACACCATGCATTACCATAACAATGTTGACATTAAACTGAAAGCATAACAAAATGATAACATGAAAAGTCAGTCTAAGCAAGGGGGAAAAAAACAACTATTTTTTTAAGTCACACCTGATCCCTTAGCACTTGGATTGGACCCTTTTTCAGAGGAAACTTTCACATTGGTGGAAACCAAACAACAGTATACAAACATCATCCCACAATGGGTGGCTGGCTCTGTTCAGAACCAAGCAAGTCAATGCCAAATGGCACCACCCTCAAAAGATTGGCCATGAGAAAAAGGAGGTCCCTAGTACAAAGGCCTTTCAAATTAATTTTGCAAGGATCTGTGGTATATTTCCTCCCACCTGTAGTCTCTGCAGTTTAGCGTGCATGGCTGTGTGATGTTGAGAAGCGCTGTACTGGACCCAGACACCAGGGTGGTAGGTTCTGCGCAGCGACCCCATGAACGGCTTGGACATCTGCATTTTCATAAGGTCAGCCTGCAAAAGCAAAATTTTAATGAAGAGCATGCTATTTAATGGCATGGATATCAGTGAGTTATAAAATATCAAATAAAAATTATCATCCTCACCCTGATTATATACTGTGATAGCACATATGTGCTATCATGAACTCTGGTGTGACTTGCAGGTGTCTTCCCTTACCTAGTGAAATCTGACCTTCCAGATAAAAAAAAAAAGCACGTCTTTCTAGTTGTTGACACTGACAGTAGCTCAATGGAGGTAAGCTCACACAAGTTATACAGATGCCACCAGTGCTTCTGGGCTCAGCAGACGCAAATGTGAAGATAGCTTATTTAATATATAGCAGACCACAATAGGCGGTCCAGACATCAGATTAAAAGTACTCGTGCTTGCAAATAGAACAACACACTGTGCACTGACCTCAATCTGATCGTGCAGCGTGGCCTTGATGCGGTCGTGCTGCCAGTGGTCTTCTAGCCAGGCCGCCAGCTCCACATTCAAGATCTTCCACCGAGAGTTCACCTCCACCTCCCACAGTGCTGGCGTGGAACAGATGCCCAACAGAGCCACCTCCTGGTAGGCTGCGTTGACAACAGATATCATCATGCCATCCAGTGACAGGAAGGCTGCCATGGAAGTTAGTTCTCCCTCGTTCACCTACAGTTGAAAAAAACACAGGAATCTTACCAATTCAGGATTTGGAACATTTCTACAGGTTGTAAGTAGTCCTACCACATTTATAACCCTCACAATCAATTTTTCCCATAGGAACATGTCATTATTTTTCTCACTTGAAAAAGGAAACAACAAAATAGAAGGAGCTTATACAGACCTTTTTTGCTTAGGAAAGCTATTTGTGTCAAAAACAACTGTTGTTTTTTGTTTGTTTTTTTCTTTTCCAATTTAACTTAAAATAAAGCGCCAAACACTAACTCTGCTTGACTCTTTTTGGTGAAACAGCAACAACCCAAAACACAGACTCACATTGAGTGAAAAATGTATGCACATAATACACCCAGTACTTTCATTTCAAACTTAATTTTAAAACTTATTGCACCTAATAAATATATATGTTACAGGAAAATATTTCCAATCAGTCATATAAAGACACAAATTGATAGTTTTACTTCTACTACCATGAAGATCACAAATGTTGAAGCAACTGACAGGGATGATGCATCTAATTTTTTAAAATTATTGTAGATGTCTTATTTACCAAAGGCAAAGAAAATCTGAGCCTGGCAAGAATTTCGATAGATTTATTTAAACAATATAAAATCCCTGTATTTAACCAAAACCTTATAGTTTTAACTCTGTCAAGTTAGTTAGTTAAATAGATTAACGTCCCCGGACATATAAGCATATAGGGGACGATACTCTGTCAAATGCTCCCATTACTGTTCTTCAATCAAACTAGGAAGCAGGATACGAACATCCAAGGGAATACTTTCTACATAAGTGTCATACATGGTAAATAACAAAATGCACTGGAAGCATTGAAAGGAATTGTAGGCTGCATGCATCAGTCAAGGATCCACCATACTGAACATTCAATGGCCAAATTTGGACAAATCACCGAACCAATGAATCATGCTTAAAATATACATCATAATAAAATAACAGATTCAACTGCTTTGACTACAATATAAAACAATGTTCCACAGTGTATAGTAAAGTGCAAAGCATATCATGCTATAACTGTAATCCGGATTTTGCTTATTAAAATGTTGCCGTAATGAAAAAATTGCAATAAAACGCCTATATGTTTTTAAAAAAAAACAGACAGTTTTTTCTATATAGATTGTTTTTAAATTAACAAATATGCAGCAAGTAAACACACGAAATAACTGTTAGGTGTAAACAAACATTCTTTCAATAGAGCTATAACATAAATATAAATCCTAACAAATCTTAACATATTATTATAAAACAATGATCAACGAAACAGATAGAAATCTAGCAGAAGTAGAAAGAGGAATTAAACAATTAGAAACAAATTATAGACTACATTAAATGCCTCTAACACAATCTGTAAGGCGCCGAATTCATTTTCTTTTTCTGCACAACTTATCATATAAGCATTTGTAACTACGTTGAAATTAATACTCTGAGCATAAAAGTAACAAATCTATCTTGAATTACATTTCAAATAATAAATGCATTTGTCTATGCAAACAAAGAGTAGTAAAATGCTCCATTGCAATTGCGTCTACATGAAACAGCCATTTATTATAATCTCACAACAAGCTGTGCTGATTTTCTTTGCCTCTCAATTTATTTACCCTATTTCTTTTCCGCCCCAATGAAAACGCTTGCTGTAGAAGGAAATGGCAGAGAAAGAGAGACTGACATTATAAACATTTTACCAATAAGGTAAATCAACAGAAATTGTCTTCAAACTCAAACATTACATTACATTACATGTTTATTGCTTTAGGTCCAGCGGACTCTTCCGAGCCAAATCAGGACCAAATAACAGTCATGGTGCTTCTTTGCAGTGCAAACTCTGGAACACAGGTGTGTGATGGCATTCAACAGAAAAACAAAGTCTGAGGAAAGGGGGTGAGGGAAGGAAAGGGGGCTGGAGGATGGACAATACTGTTTGTAAGCACTGTGTACAGTATCCAACACAGTGCTGTTCTTATTTGTAATACTTCTAATAATACAGGACGCTACCACGCGCATTTTCTTCAACTGAACTCAAAGCGCTGCGATCTAAAAAGACTGCTATTACAGAAGTCGGAATAAAAATCAATTTTTATTGCTTACATTTTTTAGATTGACTGCATCCAATACCATTATTGAAGGGAGGGAGGAGTACCTGGAGAAGACCCTCAGTGTCCTGGAAAGTTTGGTACCTCAGTCACGTAAGTTCAACCCATTCAAGGTTCGAATCCGCAACTTTCAGCATTGGAAACCAGCTCACTGTCAACTGAGCTACAGGACACCCATCTTATAGCGCCCAAGTTTTAACTAAGCTCAGTGTCTGAAGGTTAAAAAAAAATTGTTTTCAAAACAAGAGCAGTCAGAGAAATAGTGAAATGCAAAGAGAGGAAAGGACGAGAGCTATAATAGTAGAGAGAATACTAATATAGCAAACTATGCCAAAATAGAACACAGTGTACTAATATAGTGTAGAGTATACCAGCATAGTATAGAATATACTAGACACAGTGCTGAATCTACTAATATAGCATGGATCAGAAAGTAACATTGGACTAGCGCAGTATAGAGTAAACCAATATAGAACCGCTCATACTAATTGTTGCCAAAGACAAATGTGACCCAGTCAAAAGAGGTCACAGAGGCAAACCACACACATACACCATCACCAATCACATACATGTGTCACGTCACAAACACATAACACAAGGCAGGGATAGCTCAGTGGTCAGAGCGCATGACTTGTGTGAGTGCGTCTTGGGCGACGTGGGTTCGAATCCTGACTTCAGCTAACTATTGTGTGATTGCTGGATATTACGGGCCAGCGCTTTGAGAAGCTCTCTGAGCTTGTAAGTCCGCTATATAAGGGAAATCTCTTTCTTTCTTTAACACACACACACAATCATCACACAAGACAAGTTCATGAAATTCACCGAGGCAGTTAAAAGAAATTGACAGTTTTGAAACAGACTTGGTGAATATTCGCTTTCCCACAAAACACTTGGGTGCTCAATAAGCGAGAAACAAAACATGAGTGCATGAGAGAATGTTGACAAACACATCTCAATAGCACTGCAGTGAAAGGTGTGTGAAAAATGACTGAGAACTCATTTGTGCACTGTGTTTACCACTGTGAAATTTCCATAGAAGATGTGACAAATAATATGGACAAAATGGAAAGCAGAGCTTATGATGAATTCGTTAACAGAATAAACATTAATATAATGCGCATAACTACACATTTGAGTTCTTAATTATGAGACAAAACGTTTTCCTGATAAATAATCACTCTAATAGGTGATCAATAATAATTATGCTGTTTGCAGTACTTCACACAAAATTCTGGGAGAAGTGCCAAACATAACATTGCCAGAAATTATTGGCTGAAGACTGAAACAAAATTAAAACAACGAAAACAATCAGTGATTGTAAATTCAAAACTGAACAAGGGCATTCAATGCAGTTAATGTTTTCAATACAATGGGAGGTGAGAAACACAAATGCTCACATAATTATGTTACAGAATAATTACTCAATAAATAGCCATATCATCATAGCTTTGCATGTAGATGCATTACCAAACCCTTTTTTTCAAATTGTACTTATTTCTGCTTCAAATCCCTAGATTGAACATTGTCTTCTTAAATAATAACTTGTTTAAAATATATAAAATAACATATAATTTATATATATATATAATAACAATATAAATAATTAATTAGAAGCAATTCATTGTTTATACTAACAGTATTTTTACAATATAATCTGCTATTATTTGCTCCAATGCAGCTTTGATATGTGTGATAAAATATTGTCTGTATTGTAAAGTTAAACAGTACTTCCTAATCTAACATCTCCTTCTCCCCCTTTAAAATCTTCAGCATACGGTTTACATTAACTTGTCCAAATACAATCATCAATCTATGCCAAGGAGCTAAATCAATCTCCTACATGCTAAGTAACATTATTTAGTAAGTAACTGAATAAATAAATACATTACAGAGACATAACAGAATATGGATGCTGTGATATCCAATTTTTTAAAACATGTCCAACAGAATATAAAGGGTTCGTTGACTGATTTTCAAAGAAAAACAATTAACCCACTCGAAAGCAAAAGTATGAAATTTCTTTGGCATTTGAAAGAAAATGAATAAGAATTCCACCAAATGAAGGGAAATTCAGAAATTATAAATGCGCATACCTTGCCAAACGTATAGGACAAGCTCAAACGCTCTTTGGTTTTCAAATCAAAAAGAAACACACGTATCTTTAAATTAAAAATGTATAAATGATAAGTTTTAAAAAAAATGCTTCAAAGGGTTTGAAAGAAAACCGAAAGATACACACTGAAATGAAGACTGAACTAGCATTGGATCATTGCCACAAGCAAGCAGGGATAGTGTAATAGTGTGGTTGTGGTAATTACCTGCATAACTCGGCCCCTCCAAGGGGGATCTAAGCTCTGAATGTGCATCTAAACAATTTGAACAGACAACAAATGTTTTTACTGGGTTATTTTAACATCACAGTGCCAGGGGGATAGGGGTGGGTGGGAAATAGTATAATATAATGGAACACAACGACTACACAAAACGATGCAAGTGTTTTTGGTTTTTTACTGGGTCATATTAAAAAGTTCACATTACAAGTGTGCATAGTTCACAAAACAAATGTGCTAGAAACAGTGACAGTATAACAACACAACATGATAAATTACAACACAAAGCCTAACAGTCTGTTTACAGAGTCACAAGAATCAGCATTATAGTGCCATGAAAATAATGTATTACAATATCAAATGACACCACATGGCATGACATCTTCGTGGTCCTGAAGGATTGTTATCTTTTTTATGTTATCCATTTTAACTCTGACCATATTTCACCTTCTTAGTATGCTTTTATATTCCGCCAGCTCTGCCCCTGTTTGCCAATAGCACTACAGACCTGGTCTGTCTCCTATATAAAAGCCTTTTTTACAATAATTCCTGCCTTTATCAATAATAAGCCTTCACCCCCCCCCCCCCCCCCTCCACCCCCCTCATTGGCTAGTCGCCTTCCACCGTCACGAGCGTCCACCCTGTTCCTGTCTGCAAACCTATGCCTCCGCCACGGCCATCTTCATCCTCGCTTTATATCTGTCTGTGACTGCATATCTTCACCCTTATCACGACAACTCCTAATGACTGCACCTATACAAGTCCCCTATATGCAAAAGTGTCCGGGGACGTTAATCTAATAAATGAACGAATGGCATGACATGACATAACACAACTGCTTTGTGCAGGTATCTTATTATTGTAAACATCAAAAAGGTGTTTCAATAAGACTGAAATTAACAAAATGTATTGCTGCTGTTAATATGGTACTCTCTGACAACACACATACAAAAACGACAATGACGACAACATGCTACAACTAGAGTACGGTGACCATCACGTGGCCAGACCGAGGAGCGGCCAATTCTAATAACTCCTATTCTACTAGCTTTAAAGCTTTGAAGAATCACAATTGCTTTCCTTGAGACTACCTTAGCCTTTTTGTAGTGATTTCCGGTTTATGGCCGCACTCTGTATATGAATTTTACTGTCTGTAAGTATTGACCCAAGAAAAGTTTATTTTTTGAGATTTCAAATGGGTGTTTTCATCAATCTTTATCACATCTTGAATATTATCAGCTGCATGTCTTTTTGTGTTTATTGGATTTCACATTGCATGCCAATAGACGTAAATATGTAGATTAGTCATAAAATCTAAGGCTGAAAAAGAAATACAGGTGGCGTGTAGGCATGGTGGCCGCAGCTGTGGCTTATTGTTGGACGCACCTTGGGCACCTGGCCGCATCATGGTACACTGAAATTGTGCAGAAATCGCTAAGTAGGTCCACAATGTTTCATTTATAGAACCCCGGCCAAGTCAGTGCCGTTATTGCGACCTCCCGATTTAAAAAAATCAAACTTGGATTGTGATTGGTTCGTAAACAAAAGAAGTATGAGAAAGTGTTCGCTCGTGGCCGCAAGTGGTCACCCTACTCTACATAGTTGAAAATGACGTTTGACAGTGACTATGACAAAAGTCAGTGAACTGATCACTTCAATATGTGTTTAGTCTGGATTTGTGTTGTCATAGTTTCTGATGGCTAGATGGCGGTTTTGCCGATGTAATTCGGTTTTGGAGGTGGCGGAACTGATTCTTTGGAATCCTAAATTACTTTAATCTGGTATAATCTGCACTTTGAAGAAAGTGAGAAACTGACCGAGTGATATGGATTTGTGAAACTGATTAGGAATTTTTATGATAGTTTTTATTTGTTTAAATTGTTACATTAATAATAATTTAATTGTTAAAAGTGTGTGCGCGTGCGTGTGTTTGTGTGCGTGTTTATGGTCTAAAATCACATTGTGTACAGACCTTAAATAAAATGAATGAAAATGAAAAGGTGTCCAAATAAAATAACTGAACTAAACGAAAAGCTCCAAGGAGTTCTGTATGCCTTGATCACATTTGGGGAAATGTACTGTATACCTTGATCACATTTGGGGAAATGTACTGTATGCCTTGATCACATTTGGGGAAATGTACTGTATGCCTTGATCACATTTGGGGAAATGTACTGTATATATACCTTGATCACATTTGGGGAAATGTACTGTATATATACCTTGATCACATTTGGGGAAATGTACTGTATGCCTTGATCACATCTGGGGAAATGTACTGTATGCCTTGATCACATTTGGGGAAATGTACTGTATGCCTTAATCACATTTGGGGAAATGTACTGTATACCTTGATCACATTTGGGGAAATGTACTGTATGCCTTGATCACATTTGGGGAAATGTACTATATGCTTTGATCACATTTGGGGAAATGTACTGTATGTCTTGATCACATTTGGGGAAATGTACTATATGCTTTGATCACATTTGGGGAAATGTACTGTATGCCTTGATCACATTTGGGGAAATGTACTATATGCTTTGATCACATTTGGGGAAATTTACTGTATGCCTTGATCACATTTGGGGAAATGTACTGTATGCCTTAATCACATTTGAGGAAATGTACTGTATGTCTTGATCACATTTGGGGAAATGTACTGTATGCTTTGATCACATTTGGGGAAATGTACTGTATGCCTTGATCACATTTGGGGAAATGTACTATATGCCTTGATCACATTTGGGGAAATGTACTGTATGTCTTGATCACATTTGGGGAAATGTACTGTATGCTTTGATCACATTTGGGGAAATGTACTGTATGCCTTGATCACATTTGGGGAAATGTACTATATGCCTTGATCACATTTGGGGAAATTTACTGTATGCCTTAATCACATTTGGGGAAATGTACTGTATGCTTTGATCACATTTGGGGAAATGTACTGTATGCTTTGATCACATTTGGGGAAAGTTACTGTATGCCTTGATCACATTTGGGGAAATGTACTATATGCTTTGATCACATTTGGGGAAATGTACTGTATGCCTTGATCACATTTGGGGAAATGTACTGTATGTCTTGATCACATTTGGGGAAATGTACTGTATGCCTTGATCACATTTGGGGAAATGTACTATATGCCTTGATCACATTTGAGGAAATGTACTGTATGCCTTGATCACATTTGGGGAAATGTACTATATGCTTTGATCACATTTGGGGAAATGTACTGTATGCAGACCTGCCTACTCTTCCGCATTATGCGGAAGTTCTACGCATTTGAACTCTGTTTTCCGCTTTTACGCCTACCTTTAAAATTCTTCCGCTTTTATTTAATTTTTTTTTTTTTATTATTTTTAAACTAGATTTTGGTAGAAAGTTGTCTCAGTTTCCACTTTCGACGAACACGCAAAGTAAAACCTTTTTTCCGATTGGTCAGTCTAAAATAAATAGAACCAATAGGTTTTAACCTCTTATTTATTCAACCGCCATCATTCTCATTGTGTGGAAGCAAGCTCTTTGGTGGAAGTTACTTTGTCAAATTTTTCCAGCAATCTCATCATGTCTCATAAACCTTCACGCAAGCGAATACATGAAACACCTACTGGTAGCTGTTCTTCACCTCTGGGGTGTCTACTTCTTTCGTCCACAGTTCTTTTAGGATGTGCATCGGCCCTTGGATGGTTCTTCGTACAACAGCTCGAACAGAGAAAAGCAGGTGGACTCCTGCGGTACTTCTCTGTAGGCGAACAGGAAGGTGTTGATGTAGAGATGCCACTGTCTGGGCTGCTTGCTGCACAGTTTCTTCAGGATGGACTTCAGCGTAGTATTGAACTTCTCTGCGAGGCCGTTGCACATTGGATGGTAGGGTGTAGTTGTCAAATGCCGGATGCTCAGTAGTCTGTTGGCTTCCTTCATGCAGTCAGAGACGAACTGTGTCACGAGGTCTGTCAGGATTTCTTCGGGTACTCCAAGTCTGCTGAACATGTCCACCAGCGCCTCTGTAGTGTTATTCTGCTATACTTCCAAATATGTTTATTCAGTGTGCTGCTGCCTAATTATAATTATATTTTATGTGCGATCTGATAATCTGCAGTGCAAACTCTTTTCTGCTATGTAATGTAAAAATATTAATTGCTAAAATTAATAAGCAAATAAATAAAAACAGAAAAAAGCTTGGTTTTCACCGATTCTGTCGTGTACTGTTTGTGTATAATTACTATTATTTTTGTTTTTTTACGCTGCTCTCGATCTTCCTCGTCAGTTGAAAAATCTTCCTCATAACTTGCCTCTGTCTTCCTCTTGAGTTCAACGGAAGGTAGGCAGGTCTGTGTATGCCTTGATCACATTTGGGAAAATGTACTGTATGCCAAACTTGTACACTGCAGAGCTACACTTACTGCAGTTTGCGTACGCCTTCATTGAACAGTGTGTTTCATCTCATGCCAGCAAATGCAACAATGCACAAATAAACCAAACACTTTGAACCATGGATTTAAGCAACACATCATTCAAAATGTTTTTATGCGAAAGATTAAATAGTTGCGCAAAGAAAAATGTCAGGAACTAAAACTTGAAAAAACAAATTTCAAAGTAATACAACATATGGATGGAAATTGAAATGGTAACAACAAGAGCACAGACATTGACAACCCGTTGGAGCACATACAATATAGAAATATTTGGAAGTGACAGAAGCTCTGGACAATAATTTATACTCAACACTACGGGACTTATCTCACACCCACAGAAACACTATCAGACATCTCACACCCACAGGACCACATACAATAACACGCTAACCACACTGTAGCGTTGGGAGAAACAGTAACTGTACCCTATATTTGCACTCTAATACTGATGAATTCCTTTTATTAAAACATTTCTATTTTACAATAATAGTCGGGAGAAAAAATGGACTCAAAGATATAAAAGTGTCCGAAGACAATTGGATCCATTTCACAGACACCATCATCTATTCTATTACAACAGTATACATATTCATTCTGTTACAATAGTATACATATTCATTGTATTACAACAGTATACATATTCATTCAATTACACAAGTTGGAAACAAAAATAACTCTTAACAAGATGGCGAGCCTTTCAAATGCATTTCCAGATACTTGCACACATATCTAAAAATGAGCATTTTCAAAAGTGTGAATTTTCGTGGCAATGTTGTGACTTGCCTTTATGCTAAAGAAGCCAAATGAAACATGAAATGAGGTGCCACTATATCTAATCTGGACTTATAGTAGAACTTCAAAACAAAATAATTATCCAAATTTTGTTCAGCCAATTAAAAAAAATAAAGCGTACAACTTTGTTCCTCTCGATAACATAGGTAAGTTTGGTCAAAATCCATTCAGTGTTCGTAAGATATGGCATCCAACGGGACTGATCAACAGGTCATTCCGATTCCCAACTATTTTAAAGTATTTTCAGATATTATCTAGATATCCAAAAGCACAAAACTGTAAAGTGAGTGACACCACTAGATTTCCCACACTATAAGATGCACAGGGACATAAAGCCACAGTGGAGGGTCAAGATGGCAACTTATAGTCTGGAAAATACTGCATACTACTCACATCAACATCATTTTCATACAATGCACTAAATACATGTGTACGTGTATGTCTCCATTACAGCTGACCTTGCGAATGGCAGAAGCGATTCTCTCGTCTTGAGTAAAGAGCAGCACCCTTTGAAGACCATCCAGGAAGGACACCCAGTATATGATCATCTTGTCCACCCGTGTCTGACCAACCAACACTTTGTCCCGCTTGGGCAGTAGTCCATCCACCTCATCACCACTCTCATCTGTGGGACACAAAAATCATTTCAATGGTCATTCATATTAAATATCTCTTTGTTCATTGTGACCCACTGGCCATTATTCTATTAATGCTACTGTATGTTGTTTGTAGATTATAGTCACACGACACTTTCGCATATAGGTGACTACTGGACCGATTTATACTGACACCAGCGGGCCAGTTGTTGGTAAAGGGGAAAATAATATGATCACACGTTGACCAATCCGGGATTCGAACCAGCGACCTTTCGGTTACTAGCAAGACGCTCTTACCAACTGAGCTACCCGGCCCCACTGCTACTGTATTATGCTTATCGAGGTTTTATGCTGTGATCAACCTCTGATCAAATCACTTAAACAGTTGATAAGCAAAGTCAAGTTCTGACTATAATACTAATAATACTGGATGCTATACTCGCTTTATTCCTAAATCAGACTCAAAGCGCAGCGATCTGTAACTAACATACGCTCACATGTTACAGACACTCCTAGTAGGATATTTCTGTCACTGATCAACTGAAAAAAATTACAACTGACCCAATTGGCATTAAGCTGATGGAGAGACATATTTTGGCCAAAACGTTCTGGTGAACTCGCACATGTGCTTTAGTGAGATAAAATTATTGTCTGCAGTTTTCGTGTGCATGTAGAGAAAGATCAAACAGCTAAGAAACAAACTTTGCTACATCCCTGCGAATATCACTGACCTTCCCCACCACTGCTTTCTGGAGACTGCACATTGGAGGCAGGAGTGTCAGCAAAATCCACTGACTGAGACGCCTTCAGTGACTGCACACCCAGCCTTACCTCCCCTGAACCATCCTGAAAACACCACAATGGTCCACTTAGCTGCCGGAACTTTCCAAATGCTCAATACGGGCCATCTTAGTTACAGTTGCGTCCCTTACCTCAAAAGCTACATGAGAGAGTACAGCTCTGACAGGATTATTTCCCATCCAAATGTCGTCCATTACTGTCAATAATGTACCAAAAAATAAGAAGAAGACTGAATCTTCCGGAGAATGACAGCGACGTGCCAAAGAAAGGAAGGAAACAATAAACCAATTAAAAAAGATTGTACTTTTTTGTTTTTACAAGACACCAAATGCAGAATTGGGATTATAAAGAGCTAGCATAAAAAGATGAATATGTATGATTAAAAAAAATTTTTTTTTAAATATATATAAAACCACAGCAGCTTTGATATTAAAAGTGTTATCCTCATAACAGTAGAAACCAGAATTAGGTTTATAGTTTTCTTAGCGTTTATAACACTAGATCACAGGTGCATGCAGTAACTAGTATACGATAATTACTACACCATTACCTTGTTGATGAAAGCCGGGTAGCTGGGTTTCTTACGACCATACACATTCCACATGATGGTACGTTCTGCTGATGGTTCATCCCAGGTGTACAGAACTTTCTGGTTTGGCGACAGGAGGGTCACCTGACTCTGGTTTCTGTAGAAGAGACAAGATATAGAGAAACCCTGTAAACACTATATCATTGCAGCTAAATTTAATCTATGTCAGGTTTAGAGGAGAACTGAAAAGAAAAATGTTGGATCAACTCAGCTAAACTAAGAACTGGGGAAATATGAGAAAAGATATTTATTCCAGTTCAAGGCAATTGTAAACTCGAATTATTAAGGTTGGTTGGTGGACCTAATTTTCTCTTGTCCTGGGTGGTTACAAATAAAATGACTATCACTGAAACATTATTTCAATTTCATCTCAATTAAGTCAATGGTATCATCAAAAATCCAAAGAAAAATTTAACAAAACATAGGACAAAAGCAAAATCATTTAGTAAACACAAAACATGAAAAATAAATTGTACTTTTATTTTCCTTGATTAAGATTTGTTGTTATAATGTCTTTTAAACAAAAATGTTTATATTTTTTTTAATTTGTTATTTCTGATTATTACTTTTGGTGTATCTTGATGAAGACGTCATCACAGAGGTTCTCTACTCTGGCAGGGGCATCTCCTGGACTGTAGTTGGTGAATGTGATGGTCACTGGACTGTCTGTCCCTCCCGTCACCTCTACACACATCGCCGTCTGAAAACATAGCATGTAGTAATCTGATATACTCTCACAACTTCTTTTACTCATCCGAGATACTTTCACACGTATACAACATTGTTTCCTGGTATGGGTTGTCTTTTGAACAGTCCATGACATTTGCTAGACAGTACCGGCTAGCACAATCACTGCAGAAACAAGAAGGAGACTGTGGAGAGAAATAGAGCATACCCCTTTGTCCATTCTGAGCACAGTGGCATGGGGAGTCTTGATGGGGAAGTGCTGGGAGGTCACGTTGCTCCCTTCATACTTCAGGTACATGTTGAATGTCTCCGTCACCGGCCAGAAAGGCTGGCACTGAAACAAAATAAATAAATAAATAGAGCAAGGCATCTTCTTGTTCACAGAATGACTGCAAGGAACAACCTGGACTTATAGTAGAACTTCAAAACAATCTGTATTTGAGTATAAAAGCTGAATCCTGTATATCCTTTCTTTACCAAATGTCTTTTCTCACACAACTTTTGCAGCAGCATTTCCACTCTAACTTACTGATAGAGACAACCTATCCATGGACACAATGCCAACAGAGTAGCTGCTGCAGAGACCTTTACATTGTGATATGAATTTCTTCCTAACCGGTGATAATAATATGCACAGATGTCTATATATAACACACACAAATTAAACCACAGCCCTGTAGGGAGAGGAAGGAGGGAGTAGGAGGGGGGGGGGGCACTAAAATTTGTCATCATGCATTTTTATGAGCTGAATGCACTACAATTTGGGCAGCGGATTCTACAAAAAGGTGATTCTTCACTTTTATCATATCAGGGATGAAAGGTACAACAGACAACAGCTTTATGAACTCACATCTCCTTTGCTGATGTCAAGCCAAAGATCCGCCACAAGGTTTTCCTCCATGTATCTCAGCTTGCGGTTGGACTGGTTGATGACCAAGAAGAAGGGCAGCACTGTGATGATCTTGGTCAGACGCAGTTTGGACATCTGACTCTGAACCATGAACTGCAAGCACAGACAGGATGGAAAATCAGGTGTGTTTGATTATGTATGGAAGCATGGATGGGCCTGTAACCACACTACTTGCGAGAGGTTCTTCCTGGGTAAACATCGTCACATCTCTTTTTCAACCATGTTCATGCACTCTTGTCTACAAGTACAATTCTAGCTGCAGAACAAAAGAGTATAAAAATAAAGTTGCAACAGGTTTTGCAACAAGATGCTGGAAAATAAAGTTGCTTTTAGGCAACAAGATTTTTGGAGATCATTTGGCTGCACAGAAAATACTACCGTCACAAGTCAATGTTAAGAAATAATGACAGCCGTAGCTGTGAGCGGGGGTTTGTAACTGTGAACTCACCATGTACTTGCGTCCTCTCTCTTTATCGTGGCAGACGACAACACCACTGCTACCCACAGCATCCATGGAGAAAGACTGGGACCACCGTGACCCATACACACGCAGCTTGGCCTATCACATATCAACTTGGTCAATTGTTTTAATTATTATTATTATTATTATTAAACTCTCTTTTTCACCAATCAGACTCAAAGTGTGGCGATCTGTACTGACACACACGCTCTCACATTCACAACAAATTCACATTCATCACAAAACATGTGGTGGAAAGACAGAGAGATCATTATTAACAGACGGAAAGGAAATTAGTTTTGATTTTTGAAATTTAGATCGATTGCATCCAATACCACTATTACGGGAGAGAGGAAACTAGAGTACCCAGAGAAAACTCTCAGTGACCTGGTAAGCATCATATCTGAGGAAAGAAAGAATGAGACGGAAGAAAGCAATTCATGTCCAACAGTCTGAAACCCTAACAGGGATAGGTATCAAAATCTTCAAATTTTTTTACCTTGTGTTGTTCCGCTGAAGACTACTATAGAAAATAGGATCTACTGGGTAACAAACATCATCATTTGTTCTCCTGTTACATTTATAAAAATACAGCTTTAGTTTACCTTCTTGCGTTTATGCTTCTTGTATCTGAACAGCACTGGATTGGACGTCATCCCACACTCCAAGACCACATCTGACATCGAGCCCTATAAAACAAAATGACACTACATTGATTGAAGATATTCCATAAAAAAAAAGAATAAATGTATTATGTGATCATCAAAATTGTCAACATAGCACCATAATTGTTATGAGCCATTGTAAAAGCACAGTGCTCACTTTAATTACCTCACTCCATTTTGTTTTCCTAAAATTATTTCCCTTGCAATGTTTGATTGTTTACAAAATATTTTCAACATGTAGCAATGTTTTCCTTACATTATTGCCAACTACTGTACTTCACATCTGAAAGTTAAGCATTTCAAAAACATTAACTAGTCTAATATTGTCAGCAGAAGGGTTGATAAGTCTGATTTTGCAACAATAATGTACATGTACCAAGAAAATGTTTAGTCAGCAATCACCACATGTACAACATCCAAATCATAATAGGAGGGAATCGCTCTATGGTTACCCATCATAAAAGGTGCATAGCTTGGAACGTTGGGATAGCAAAAGGCATATTTTTAGATTTCTTAGAAGATTGTGGAAGTAAAATATAATAAACAATGTCGTGAATAGACTATATAAATAAGAAAACAGTCATTGCAGCAATGCTCCAGAAGAACCCAAAACCTAATTATATGCACAGCCCACACCAGTTAAATACACTAGCATAAGGAGATGAAAAGTGCATCAGACCCTAAAGACCTGCCTTATTTGATAAACAAATAAAGGTAAAAAAGGTAAAGGTGGTCCCATAGCCTTGTGGCCGTAGGGGAGCATGATGTTGGAGATCACACTTATCTTGGGCCAGCGTAATGAGGGTGATGCCCATCTCTCTCCCTCGCTGCTTTACCTTCCCCACCCTTAAGAGAGTAGGTACTCAGTCACAGTTGAGTTAACTGGGGGCGTTGTTATTTGTCGTGTCACGTTTTTGCGGTCACCCATCCAAGTGCTAACCGCACTGGACGGTGCTTAACTTGCGACACAGTAGCGAGTGCTCCAACCACTGCGCTATCCGACACCCCGATAAACAAATAGAAAATTTATATATGGAGATTCCACTCTACATTTAAGTATGAATATTATATATCCTCCCCCCAAAATAATACTACAATCTTTCCCAATGTACAAGATTAAGGCTGAGACGAAAAACATTAATCATCATCATCATCATCATCGTCATCATCAACTGACCCTAAGCTGCAAAGGCAGTTGTGTCTTGTTTACAACCCAGTAAGGAGTGTAAATATGAAGGTCCATCCCCCCACTGTTGTCTGCATGGATACTCAGACTCAGGTGTTTGTTCAAGCTGTCTGCATCAATCTCGGTTTCCATGGGGATGGCCTTAAACTCCTCAAGGTCAGGGGACACCTCCAGGATGCCGGTCCAGTCACACCCCAAGTAGTCCGTTAGCTGAAGACAACAAAAATTTAATTCACTTGAAAATAATATTTTTTTTACAAACACATTATGGAACTTCTATCACCACAATGACAATGACAAAATAAAAGTAAAATCTTTAAAAATGTGTCCTTTTCTTAAGCAAAATACAAGATCAAAACTTCATTTAGGCTCAGAATTCAGGATTTATAGCCCAAATTCAGAATGGTAAAGTAATCTTAGTCCATCAAGGACAGGTGATCAGTAAAACATATATAAATATAATATACTGTTTGAAATCTAAGATTTCAACATCACTGACTGAAGACCCCCTAACATAAAAATTGAGGGTCCATCCCCAACTAACACATACACCACTATCCTATCTTATCCTATCCTAACCTATCCTGTAACTTGAAAGTCCTTGGGGCACCTCAGATGTGCATTTAACCAGCATGCTCCATCTTTTTTTCCTCAGCAGCCCTCATGGCTTCACTCAGTCTCAAGTCAGTCCATTCTCGAATGTTGTCCTCCCACCATTCTGTCTCCTTCTTCTTCTGCCTTCTTGCACCATGCCTTGCAGAATGGTCTTTGCTCTGATGACATTGCCATACCCTCAGAGTTTCCATTTCTTCACCACTGTGAGCATGTCATCTTGTTGTTCGATGGCTTGTGTGATGGTTGGTCGGACTTCATCGTTGGTGAGGTGCTGGGTATAAAAAAAAAAAGCCAAGAAGTCTTTTTTTGACCTCATCTCCACGTTTTGTATTCTTCTTTGTAGGTCTGCTGTGAGGGTCCATACAAGAGTATAGGAAGATGGAGATGACAAGGGAGCGCAGCAACCTTACATTGGAGTGTAGACTGATGGTCCTGTCTTTCCAAATGGGCTTTAACCTTGTCAGGGCAGCAGATGTGCTATCCTGGATAGGACTTCCTGTCGGGACCCACGAACACTGAACTTAAATAAACAAAACCGAATTTGTTGTGCATAAATATTACATTTAATTTGAGCGGCTCACAATTAATTTTAGAGGAAATTCTTCTTTTTTTTTAACTACAGTTTATTATCCTTTTTTATCGGGAAACTCTGGGCCGCCTCCCCTGGGGAAGGCGTAGTCGCAGCCAGTGGCATGCCCTAACCCAACCTACCTAACATTATTTGTGATATTTTAAAAAATTTTGCTGGGGGAGCAAACCGGAGTACCCGGAGAAAACCCTCGAGACGTTGCCCGAGTCGAAAGTAAATAATATTCGGATAAACATAACGCCCAGATGCCAGATCGAACCCACACCTATCGGCGCCATTGGTTTCTGGCTTGTGGACAAGGCAAGTTAGTACCGCCTTAGCCCACTTGGCCACAACGCTCGCTAACACAGTCCCAATTCCACAGTCCCTCTGGATTCAACGTTGTAAAAAAATACTACAGTGAACTCACAGTAAAGAGGAGTTTGAAGGAGCTATGTAGGTCCACGGTGTAGAGTGGAGTACTTTCTCCGTGAGTCAGGCTGCTTGACATACTGGTACCCTGCTCAACAGACAACGTTCTCCATACAATACTCCTTTCCATGAGAGCATAAACCCACGTCTAGTACCCAGCAAGCTGTAGGTCCATTTTCCCCCGTCCCCAGTCACCCCGTCATGTGCTCAGATGTCTCGGGGCATCAGGCGATGCCTCTAAAGCGCCAAGTGGGAGCCTCAGGCATCTTGACTTAGATCTTGTATCAACCAGAGCCTTTGAGCAGCTCTTGAGCTAGAAAAGCGCTATATAAAAAACGATAAAATAAAATAACAATGACCAAAGAGCACGCAATAGCGCCATGGGTATAGAGTTATTGCAAGACCAAAAATCATCATGGTCATCACCGAATATACACTATCAGTCTCAAAAAGCAAATAGTACAGAAAATGGCATGCTGGTCCTTTAATCACTTAGTTCTGATATTAGAACACTTTCTCCTCACTAATTACAGTTTGGCATTAAAGTTAACAATCACACACATTCCTGAAATACCAATACAGTTTCAGATACTTTCAATCGTACACTCTGCCACACAGAAAGCTGGTAAAAGGTTGGCTTTTAAGTGCTGAAGAAGCTCTTAGAGAAATCCATGTATAGAAAACCTTTTAATCTGCTGTTTTTTATCTTCTTTGTCCTTCAGCCCCATATTGGATCTCATCTTCTAGTAAAAGAAATTTACATGATGCACTGGTGGGAATCAAAATCAACATACATACACATTTGTACAGGATTTTTGGATTCTGATTTCCAAGTCCTTTTCATTGGTGCATCAAAATCAATATTTATCATATAAATGTACATTTGTACAGGATTTTGGGCTTCTGATTTCCAAGTCATTTTCATTAGTGCATCAAAATCAACATGTATCATACATGCACATTTGTACAGGATTTTGGGCTTCTAATTTCCAAGTCATTTTCATTAGTGCATCAAACCAATATTTATCATATATATGCACATTTGTACAGGATTTTGGGCTTCTGATTTCCAAGTCATTTTCATTCGTGCATCAAAATCAATATTTATTGTATATATACACATTTGATCATGATTTTGGACTTCCGATTTCCAAGTCATTTTCATTAGTGCATCAAAATCAATATTTATCATATATATACACATTTGTTCATGATTTTGGGCTTGTGATTTCCAAAGTCATTTTCATTCCTGTCAACACCAGTTCATATGTAATAAATACCTGTAGGGCAAATTGGAGGTCGTAGGGCAGGTAGTTGTGAAGGGTGACAGGCGGGTGGAGGGTGATGGTGTAGTACGGCAGCATCTTGGGTACCACCTGGGCGGGATGCAATGGGTCACCCTCTTTGCATAGAACCTACAAGCAAAACAAAACAAACAAATAACAAAAATGAAATACAATTAAATTCCTCAAAAAACATTTCATTATAAAACTCACTAGACAAGTAAATTCATTAAATATTTTCCTGTTCTTGTTCTGTACTCCAAAAAACAGGTTGCATTGTTCTTTAATTTAGTGAAAATCAGATGTAAGGTTGTGTGCGAATGCGTGGATATTTTCACCTACAGCAGACTTACGGTATGGCTGGCAAGCTATAAAACTGTTGCAATTGTAGCTGTCGTAATCAACATTCAATGGATGCAAACAAGCGAGAAAGAAAATCAAACAATGAAAGAAGGTAGGAAAGAAGAAAAGGAACAAAGACAGACAAAATGAAGATAACAGCCCTATTGACTACCACAATCATTATCATCACTATTTCTCATACGCACACAACAAAAAACATACATTTCATATGAATACCTGAAAGTTGAAAGACTTCTTTTCCTCCTGAGTTGAAGAGCAGAGAAAGTGTTTAGATTTCTCTTTTCCTTGAAGCATGTCCTGCCACCACACTGCATTGTATGTCAACTCATAGCTGTCAACACAGAACACATTTCACAGACATCAACCCAACATTTTAGCCATACTTTCAAGCTACTGATTCTCTTGTCAATCTTGACAAAAGTTAGATTTCTTTCCAATTCTGCAGACACTACATGCTGTTGAAAATCAGTCATTTCTTGATCGACTTGAATACATAATCACATTTGCCAAAATGGCCAATATTATTTAACAAAGACAAAGAACAGGTCCAAGGCAGGGCCTGAGAATATGCAGCAGTTGAGTATTGTATCCTACTTACTCCAAGTCGGCAGGCTTGAGATAAAGAGGACAGTGGTAGGCCACATAGAGGGGCAGGCTGTAGCTGTCGCGTGGGTTGACAGTGGCCAGTTTAGAGAACTCTTGGTTGCCCGCCAGGTGTTGTGTGGCTCGGAAGCGCTTCAAGTCTTCTGTCTTGCTGTACACATCCACCGCCATGGTCATGCTGTTCATCAGCTGAAAGCCAACGTTACATTATATTACAATTTAGAAGAGCTGAAATATTTTACCGCTGAATATTATATAACAGAGAAGCTCCCAGCCTCCAATATTTTAAAGCTTTTATTTTTTTATAAAAAATGCAATATCTGTAAAACTAATGCAGATAAACACTTACAAGTTTGAGAGGTGAAAGAAAAAAACAGGGATTTATTAAAAATGGCAGATAATTCCCACCCCTAGCAATGTCAAAATCAGGGGGAAGAGAGAGAGAGAGGGACAGTCCATATATACAGAAGTCAGTGATTTACTCCCCTTGTCTTCAGTCCATCTTTCTGCTCTATTTGTTACATTGTCTTTTATTACGTACCACCTCTCCAATTGTATTCCCTCCAAATATACAACAAGCCTTACATGCAGAGGACAGAGAATACGGATCACTTTGCGACCATGCCACATATCGATATCCAGCACAATGCAGTATTTGGTTCCATTCTGCAATAGAACCATTCAAATGGAATTTTAAACAAGCGAAACAAGAACGCAGAAATAGATGACACAATTGATTAGACCTAAAAACTTGAATTTCATGATTATAACTGCACAGGGGAAGCAAGTACACACTAACAATAATTTTTTTTAAAGTATTTGTACCTCACACCTTAACATTTTCTTATACTTATCTCCCCTTCTATTTCACAAAGTAATTATAACCCTTTGTTGCTTAAAACTCAACATCGGCTACATTGTATGTTTAAAAATATTTCAGTGGAAATATTAAATTGTAATATAAGTTACAGATTCCCAAATTAGCAATCTGGAGCTCTGAAAGGAATAAAATGTAATGTCACTGTATTTAGATACTTTATACCAAATGATTTAACTATACAGATTCCCACATTAACAATCTGTAGCTCTGAAAGGAATAAAATGTAATGTCGGTGTATTTAGATACTAAATTTATACTAAATGATTTAACTAAACTATGCACCTTTGGATAGGCACAACAATTACAAACAATCCTCAAACTGCTTAATGATCAGACTCTCAGTATGATGTCCTCATCCTGGGCTGGAAAAAGGTTGGATTGCTAGTACAAATTGTAATGGGACCTTTGCTGGGCCCTCACTGGAGCTTCTACTTGACCCCCTATGGAACACTAGTCCCCCCACACAATTGATTAAATAGGAGGTCAAGTTAAGCAATGTCACATGAAATAATGTGCACAGTTTGAAAGTTCAATACATTCCTAAAGGAACAGTCAAACCTAGTTCATCACATATTACATACCATCACCACAGACCTACTATGCTACAAGTATTCCATATCTAGTAAAATATGAAGAAAAAAAAATTAAAACTTACAAGGCAATGACAAATTAACCAACTGCTATGAAAAAAAAATTGAAATGCTAGAAAAAATATAGGAAAAAATTAACAGTTGCAAAAAATATAAAGACAACCACAAAATTATTAATATAAACATAAACGTAACATCCGTAAAAAAACACACAAATTTATGAGCAGAGAAACGTTTATTTACAAAATGTATTAACAAAACGAAAATCTTTTCAAAATAATACTACTATTTTATTCAACTGCAAGCAAAACATCTTTTGACATTTAACTCATCAAAAAAAAACACAAGAAATTTCACAAAAATAATTAAATTTACCTGTAAAATAAAAAAAAATACATATTTTCACAATTACAAACAAAATTAAGAATTTTTCAAACAATTTAAAAAACAAGGCTTGTCAAAACAACATGTGAATACTCTATTCAAAACTTTGGATGACGTTCATAATAAAAAAAACAAAAGTTGTTTCTAGTCTTTAAAAAAATACAACTGAACATCAACAGTTAAAAATAGTTACAAAAGAAATACACATAACATCAGCAGTTATAAACAGTTACAATAGACATACTTAAACAGGTGTAAATTGTCAGCAAGTACAATAACTATATAACATGTTTCTATGCAGTGAAGTCCCCACTATGTTCTCTCTCTGTGTCTTCACTCCACTCCACCACTCCTTATAATGTAAATAAGTTTATATATAAGCTAATATTTAGCATAAATCTTTAATGTCAGAAAATAAGAAAGTTATATATAGATATGTAACAAGCATAAAAACAAAAAAACTTATCACATAGCAAATAAAATCAAAGTGTTCTGACCAGGCAGAATCAACTTCAATAAAGTGTAATGGCTAAAGAAGGAGTGTATACACATTGATTTACAACATTTATATTCTAAAATAGTGTCTCACCTCAGTTTCAATATTTGTCTCAGACTGAGCATGAAACAATGTAAACAAAATAACAAAATAAGATTAAACATCTACTATACAAACTGGGCAGTCAAAGTCTAAAGTAGAAATAGCTTGGTGCAAATGTTAAAACTTTTTCATTAATTTCTTCAAAGAATTACAAAGTACTGCACTTTATTCTTTCCTAAAGATAAATGCAATATAATGCACTTTCTTTATTTCTCTTTTAAAAAAAAAAGAAAAAAAAAGGGAGGGTCGGGAGAGGGGGGGGGAAGGGATGAAAAAACAAGAGCTGGACCATAACGGGTGCAGAGTTCCCTCGCCTCTTTCTCACACACACACACACACACCCTGTATTTTAGACAATAAAGAAGAAGAAGGACAAAAATGGAGAAGTTGGAGGAAAAGGATGAAGAGGAGGATTATGAATATTATACTACTCCGGGATTTTAAAGCTAATGACACACATGCAGAGCTGCCAACCCCTAAAAAAAATTTCAGTAGCAAACAAAGAAAAATATCAGTAGTTTCAGCTCAATTTCAGTAGCAAATGTACGAACAAGAATTTTCACATGATAAAACGAGCATTATTTAAGTCTTCGCGTGTAATCGCCTGAAGGAAACACGGGGATCACAGGACATGACTGTGGTCTCTCTCTCTCTCTCTCTCTCTCTCTCTCTCTCTCTCTCTCTCTCAGTCTACCGCGCAGTGGCTGCTGAGCTAAAAATAGCGCACAGGCAAAGCGCTATACGAAAGTCTATGATATTGACGAAAGCCTAGTAGGCCTACGTCTCTCGCGGCTTTGTTTCAATACTTGTAAAAAAATAGGTATGCTTTGAAAATTTTCTTCCGTAGTATTTCTTGAAATGGCGTAGTTGCGGAATTAAAGAACATTTTCCGGAGAAACTACGGACGTTCCGTAGGGGTTGGCAGCTCTGCACATGTCCTAGGCAGGTGATTGCCAATTACATATACGACCATTGAGGATTAGACGATGTGACTAAGAATGCAAGCTGACGCCTCGGACAGCCTGAGTTAGATTCTGTATTGACCAGCGCCTAGAGCAGCTGCAGCTGGAAAAGCTCAATATAAGAACAACAACAATAATAATAATAATAATAATAGTAATAATAATAATAATAATAATAATAATAATACAAATGAAGTGGGCGAGTGGCAGCTGCATTAAAAGGATGATTGAGAGGTTAGACCATGATTGAGAGGTTAGATGATGATTGAGAGGTTAGACGATGATTGAGAGGTTAGACGATGATTGAGAGGTTAGATGATGATTGAGAGGTTAGACGATGATTGAGAGGTTAGACGATGATTGAGAGGTTAGACCATGATTGAGAGGTTAGATGATGATTGAGAGGTTAGACGATGATTGAGAGGTTAGATGATGATTGAGAGGTTAGACCATGATTGAGAGGTTAGATGATGATTGAGAGGTTAGACGATGATTGAGAGGTTAGACGATGATTGAGAGGTTAGATGATGATTGAGAGGTTAGACAATGATTGAGAGGTTAGACGATGCGCCTAAGAATGCAAGCTGGCGCCTTGGAAGGCTTGAGTTAGATTCTGTATCGACCAGTTCCTAGAGCAGCTCTTGAACTGGAAATCCCTCCAGTAGTTTGGGAGAAAATAAGATCAGAAAAAAAAACACAAAACAAAGGATGAGGTCAACATGATGTTGTCACCCGACATGCATAATTGTTTGTAATCTGGTAGGCATTATTTGTTTATCACCCAATATGCATAACTTGTTTGTCATCTAGTAGGGTTCACTATTTTGTAACTAAATACAAAGTTTCAAAGAAATTCGTCCATTAATTTCAGAGAAAGGTGCGCAAAATCAATAACTAAATGTAAATTTAAAAAATACGTCACCATGATGAGGTCACACGATATACATAAGTTTAGACTAAGGCTCAGCGTATCTGTACACTCTCATTACAAATTTTAAAGGAAATGAAAAAAAATAATTTTAAAAAATTTGGTTAACTTAAAATATGACATTATGATTACGTCACTTGATTTGCACAAGTTTGATTTTACATTGGAGGTATAGATAAAGTCTAAGTATATGCCACCCTTGAACCAAATCCATTCAGTAGTTTGGGAAAAAAATAGGATTAGAAAAAATATAAACAAATTGTGACATCACCTGATAATATCACTAAATATACTATAGTTTCCTTTAAGACTCCAGGCATCTGTACACTCAAATTATATAGGAAAATTAAAAATAAAGAAATATTTTAAAATTTTCTTTTAAAAAATGAGGTCACGATGATTACATCACTCGATTTGCATAAGTTTGGTTTCCCTTCAGTAGTTTACAATAGGATTTAAAAACAAAAAATTGCGATGTCACCATGATGACATCACCATGATGATGTCACCCGACATGCATACTTTTTGTCATTTGGCAGAGTTCACTATTTCCTAACTAAATATCAAGTTCCAAAGAAATTCGTCCATTAGTTTCATAGAAAAGCATGCAAATATCACCTCAGGATGGACACCAGCCGGACACTGGACAGAAGGACAAAACCAAAAACAATATTTCCCAGAGCTTTACAGCTCGTGAACTAAAAAAAGAAGAAGCTTTAATACCACACCAGCTCAATGCCTATGTGAGCAGCACTGTTTAGTGCCTCCACATTTTGCTTGCTGCGGGCTATTTATAGCTTGCCTGCACCCTCTCTTCCAGTGAAAGGAAAGGAGGCATCGGCAAAGCTATTTATTACTAGTCTGGCTGACCTAACCTCAAAACTAAAAAGCTTTGGTTGAGTCGGTGTGATACTGTCGTACAACTATCCAAAATGGACATAAATTAACCAACATACTATTGATTTAAAGAATTACCTTGCTTGGAGTAAGGGGAATAACTTTTCTGCAGGCTCTTTTGTGCAACACGGATGGCATCTGCTCAAATCCCTCAACCTGCCAGGAAGACAACAACAAATAATAATAACAATAATATGAATTTGCATCGTGCAGTTTCCTGACTACTTCAAGTTTAGTGGATAATGACTTGAACCACTACAGTTCAGCGACAAGGCTAGGATCAGTTTTAGGGTGAGGCCCACTTCCATAGATCAGGGGTAATACAATACAATACAATACAATACAATACAATACAATACAATATAACTTTATTGATCTCAAACTCAGAAATTAGATACATGGTCTGCAATCCGACATAAAAATTGAGAGTACATGGACAAGAACTAAGAAACATATTAGCACAGGGTAAAGGGTTCACCCGGCACACTGATGACTGAGGTTAAATTAGCTGTTTTCACTGTCCATCTTAGCAGTACGATTGCTCTTGTGGTTCAGTGGTGATTTAGGTACCCTACTGTTACACTCGTTGTTGTTTTTTTATCAGTTGATTCAGCCGCAATGCTTGAATTCTCCTGATAGGTGTAACTCAGATTCGTTTATCTACGCAACCCGTTCAATCATCAACAAGGCTGGAGTCATCGTATGAAATTTTCCAACTTTATTCAGCATACATCAACAACTGCATACAATTGCTTTTTCCACTCTCAACTTTTAACTTTCAACACAACCACATTTTGAAACAGTGCGGCACTTATATAGTCTCTCTCTACTCCAGAGAAATAAAGAACGTTCGGGCAAGACGCAATTATAACCAATCAGAATTAACTTCGTCATCACTGTCTCACATCATACAACCTTATTTGGGATAGAAGCTTCTTTAGTTACCACTAGAATTATCCATACGCTTCGATCGATAGTAAACAACCAACTCTAGAAAATTCTCAAATAATATCGACCAACTAAAATTACCAACGTTATACAAAGCTTCTTCTAACAACAACGCAAAATCAAATCAAAGATAAATACACTCTATTATTGCATGCTTTGCAAAATAAAACGATCTGATCTATTGCTCGCGTCACATTTGCACCGCCGCGCGAGTCTCAACGTTAACACCTACCCCGCTCTTCTTTGGGAGGGGTGTTCTGGTCTTTTGTATTGTCAATGGTGGGTGTAGACGCTAAACTTCAATGTTCGTTCATTAGGGTGAGGGTTACAGCTGCAGTCGGTCACAGGGTTACGTTAGGGTAATGGCCAGTTGTTGTAAAATATTGGTAGTAATAAAATTGTGCTTCACAACCTAGGACACAATGGGATATAGTTTTCAACCTGTTGAAGTTGGTTGCTTACATCAAAGAAGAAGAAGAAGAATAAAGCCAGTCTTTGAATGTAATATTTAGTTAACTATTATAATTATTTAGGGGGCGCAGTAGTATAATGATGTGGAAACATGCTAGCAATGTTTCATGTTAAGCAATGTCAGGAGCTACGTGGATGGGTGACCATACTCTGTTTAGAATTGGGGAAGAAAAAGCAGCGAGGGACAGGAGATAGGCAAGCTGGCCAAGATAAAACGCCTTTCTCACCAACGACTGGTAGGTTACTGGAACACCACCTTTTACCATATTATTACTAAGATTAGGGTTGGTCATAGTACTGGGTAAAGATGGCGACATTTACTGCTAGGACTGACCTGCAGTTTCATTCTGTGAACATCCAGCCTTTCACCAGAGAGATAGTCATCGTCGTCGTCGAAGACATAGGCTCCAGCATTGATGAGAGTGTGACCCGCCTCTCCAAGAACTCGCCTCACCATCCCTAGCTTGCCTGGAAACCTGCACACCATGGCATCATCATGAAATGTACCAACATGCTGCAACTGACTGCTGTCTTGTCATCTCAAGGAGAAATCTGCACACCATGGCATCATCATGAAATGTACCAACATGCTGCAACTGACTGCTGTCTTGTCATCTCATGGAGAAAAACACTAAAAACAAGCCACGATGGTAGCTTTCACTCTTGTATTGTTACAAGACATTTGAGCTATTACATGTGATGGGCATTGACAATGTACATGTACATGTGCAGCCTAAAGTTTAAAAAAAGTATTGACAAAAACTGCTGATTGTTGTTTGGCTCGACATCTTCGTTTACTGCTTTATAAATAGCTCGTTTTTGGAATGAACTTATGGAAAAGGGTCTGTGTTTTCTTGTGGCTGTGATGCTGTTACCACTTGCATATTTCTGACCACTTCTAATTTATATTCAATAGCTATTTTGTGTCAGTCTTTTTTAAAACATGGTTACAATTATGGATGGCAAGCCAAACTTTACTTCAAAATCAATTATGTGGATTTTAAGTGACAATAAAATTGACTGTATGGTATTGTATGATATTGCAATTGGAATGGTTCTAAACATGCGTTATTAACCACTCACTCTCCATTGGAAGAACCAGACTCATCATCAGGTAAGACGTCTATGTCATCTTCGTAGTCAGCTGGATGTACAGTATTGCTGTCCACTCCTGATCTGTATACGGTCACATGCTTCAAGTGATCTTCATGCACCTGTTGAATTAATCAAAATAACAAATTATGTATAAACCTACATTTTACAAACATACACATGATCAGCAGTCATGCTAGTACTTTTTTTTTGCAACCCTGTAGCTTGGGAATTGAAAAAATTGCATCCAATTGTGACCGTCTGCTTATGTGAGCTTTGCAATGAGTTAGAATGTCTGTCGCACTCTTCCACACACTGAGGCTCTAAGCAGTTGGTTGGGGTTCGGGGCAAGGTTACTCTCGTCTCTAGTCAATAAGGAAGAGGAATGATGAATGAATGATGAATGGATGAAGCAGTATGAAGTACGAAGTATAGGAGAAATATGGGAGAAGTATTGGAGAAATATGCACGAAGTAATCCTCCACGCATTGAGCAAGGGTAACAGACGACACTGACTCAACTGCATTCAGCACACTTGCCATGACTCGGTATACTCAGGCAAACAGTTGTGAGTCCAGATATAAATACCAAATGAACAAACTGTCTTCTTTTCTAAAAAGCCAGGATGACAGAATTGTGGTGAGCTCAGTAATTTAAACTTTGAAAACTCCAACTAAGGATAACTGATTTGAAATAATTACCTAACCATATGAGAATAACCAATTAAGAATACCAAATAAGAATAAATTTATCTTCTAACCAAAAAAAGAGACTAACGATTGGAAAAAAATAAGTAGGCGTATAAAATCCATTTAAAATACACTATACCATACAATGTGGTTAGTTAATTAGTTATTCATTGCTTACAGGGTCCAGCGGACTGCAAAGAACCGAATAAGGACCCCCAAAATCAAGACCACAACTTCGCTGAAAGAGGACTCGCCCCTAATCTGCATAAAATATCTGCCGAAACAACCCTAGTGGTAACATTGAAGGCACTCCACCAGCCGGTCACTTTACAATAAAGACATCACACGCAGAGGACGCTGAGGCTATACTCTAATTTATCAAACCCCCCGTTTACAAAAACAAAACAGAATACAAACATCATTATAAAATATTAACAAAACACATACATATAAAATGCCTACATTGCCAAATAATAACATCATAGGAAGCCCCAGTGACCATTTGGAAGAAAGCATCCAATATTCACAAGCTGATCCAACAGACCTCACACACAAATGAGGAGTTCTGTCCTGGAAGAGTTTTCAAGAAAAAAAGGTAGGTGACTGGTCTAGCGAAGAAGTATATAGTTTAGTAGATTGATAGAACAGAGTAGGAATGAGAAAGAACAAAGGAAAAAGACAACGACAGTGGGAATTTAAAGCACTAAATTTCCAGAAAGTGGGGATACTATTTATACTGAAACCCCCGGCACCCTCACGGGGTCTTACAATGTGGTGATGACATAAAATATGTATACAATTCCTAAAATGTGCGTTTGCACATTATGCAGAATGCACAATGAGGCCCCTGTATAATTAAGTAAATAGGTTTTAATTGATTGATTTATTGTTGCTTTAGGTCCAGCGGACTCTTCCGAGCCAAATCAGGACCGGACAACCCCCGATCCGCATAAAAGATCTGCCGAAACAACCCCAGTGGGAAAATTGAATGCCCTCCACCGGCCAGTCACTTTACAATAAAGACATCCCACGCGGGGGACGGCTCAGGGTTGACCTCAACTACGCGAACCCCCGGTTACAAAAACAAAATAGAATACAAACATCATTATAAATCATCAACAAAACACATACATATAAAATGCCTATAGTGCTAAATAGTACAATCATAGGAAGCCCTAGTGACCACCCGGCAGAAAGCGTCCAACACTCCCAAGCTGATCCAACAGACCTCACACACAAACAAGGAGTCTTGTCCAGGAAGAGTTTTCAAGAAAAAAGGTAGGTCATTGATCTAGCGAAGAAGAAGATAGTATAGCAGAGTGAAGGACAGAGCAGGAATGGGAAAGAGTAAATGAGGAAGACAGCGACAGTGGGAATTTAAAGCACTAAATTTCCATAAAGTGGGGATACTATTTATACTGAAAACCCCCGGCACTCCAACGGGGGTACTGTTGCCGCAGTGAATCTGTCTTGCCTATAAAGGAAAGACAGGTTTTCAACTATGGCTTTCACTTTTCCCTTTATAGGTTTGAACAATCTACAGTGGCAAGATTGCTCATGACCCCAAGGGGTAAGTAAATAGGTGATGATGATGATAGGATAATGAGGAGGAGAAGGATGGGGAATACGGAGGTGGAAAGCAGGACACGGGCAACAAAGCAGAGGCTGCATATTACCTTCACTTCTGGATGCAGAGTGATGTAGGTGTGCAAACCCAGCTGAAACAAAATTATCCAAGACAGATTACTACAGCACTAAGCCATCAACACACAAACATTTAAAAGTATGTTTTTTTACCACAAAAACAAAACAAATTAAAAAAAAAAATGAAATAATGACACAAAGGAAGTTTATACAACTTCTGTGTGCTTTGACAAACATAAGCGTGTGTAGAATAGCTTTGAAACAAAATATACCTTATTACTGATCTCAAAACTAGGCTTGTCTCGCACACTGCACAAGGCTGAGGTACCTGGTGTTGTTAATGCCTGAAGAAAAACAAATGAATGTGAAAATATTACATACATAGTCCAGCCATTCTCTCAAACTCCACGTTTCTTGTGTTTTCAGGACAAGGTACTGCGAGACCCATCCACCACTAACTACTAATCAGGAGACCTTACATAAACCCAGGATTTCCATTCACTCCACCCAGGCCTGTAACTTTATAAGTTTGGCATAGAGATGATTGTCCATAGAGAAAAATGGGACTTATTGAAGGAATGCACAGATTTATGCAATTCTGAATGCAGTGAAAACTCTTCACCTCAACCACATCTTGAAGAACAGCGACAGCTTGAGGATTGACATTGAGTTGAAGGCGATCCATGGAATCCACCATCAGATACATGCAGGCCTCGGAAGTCGTATCCTCGGTCTCGGATGTTCCTCTACCTGCATCCACTTCATCAACATTTTGGAGGCCTGGACAAAAAAGACAGCATTAAAATTTGAACAGTAGAAGCATTTAACCTTTGTTCTATATGAAAATACATAGATTTGGAACAGTGTTCTAGTTGTTTCTTCATAACAAATGATTCACTGATCTTTGGTGAGACAACTTTGCATGATGACACCCTATCATGCTATCACATGCTAGTACAAATCACCACAGACTGTGGTTCTTTGAAACAAAATAATAATAATAATAATAATAATAATAATAATAATAATAATAATAATAATAATAATTATTATTATTATTATTATTATTATTATTTGTTGGTTGTAAAACATAAAATCAGCGTATGCAAGATTTTCAAGGTTAGCTTTAAGTTTTAAAAAATATTTCATGGCGAGGTGAAGCCTACGGATCTCCAATGGGAGGTTCGCCAGCTTCAGCGATTTTCCTTCGGGGAAGTGCAAAACTCACCCAGGCAGATCCGAAGACCTTGATGATGGATTACATTACATTACATAATTGTTGCTTTAGGTCCAGCGGACTCTTCCGAGCCAAATCAGGACCGGGCAACCCCCAAACCGCATAAAAGATCTGCTGAAACAACCCTAGTGGGAAAACTGAATGCCCTCCACCAGCCAGTCACTTTACAATAAAGACATCCCACGCAGGGGATGCTGAGGCTGGACTCTAATTTATCGAACCCCCGTTTATAAAAACAAAATGGAATACAAACATCATTATAAATTATCAACAAAACATATACATATAAAATGCCTACATTGCTAAATAATAACATCAAAGGAAGCCCTAGTGACCACCTGGCAGAAAGCGTCCAATATTCCCAAGCTGATCCAACAGACCTCATACACAAACAAGGAGTCTTGTCCCGGAAGAGTTTTCAAGAAAAAAGGTAGGTGACTGGTCTAGCGAAGAAGAAGATAGTATAGCAGATTGATAGAACAGAGCAGGACTGAGAAAGAGCAAATGAGAAAGACAGCGACAGTGGGAATTTAAAGCACTAAATTTTCAGAAAGTGGGGATACTATTTATACTGAAACCCCCAGCACCCCAACAGGGGTTGATGATGGATTGGATCCAAGGCTTTCAAATAGGATTTCCTAACGGAGTCATGTACGATGCTACCATAATCCAATTTAGAGCGTATTACAGAACGACAGAGAAGGAGCAGAGTTTGCTTGTCTGCTTCCCAGTCTGTGTGACTGATAACTTTCAAATCATTAAGACCTTTATAACAGCTTTCCCTCAGGTATTTAATATGCAGCAGGAAAGTCAGTTTGCTATCAAAAATAATACCCTAAAAATTAACTTGTTTAGAAACTTTAATGGGCTGGCCAATGAACATGGAGAGAAGGGATGAACCTGAAATCAAATCCACAGGAATACACGAAATGTACACAACAAATGCTATCTAAAACAGTGAAGGAATAACACAACTTTCAAATAATCAACAAAAAAACAAATCAAAAATAAAGTTAACAATGCACAGACATCAGCATCAACTACGACGAAGGCTACAATGTTCCATTATTTAACAAACCCAACAACAAATGCTGAAAGGAAACGACATGGATCAACACATTTCGAGCATCAATACATATTTATAAAACATATGTCAGTCTAAAACAAAAAACACTGAAATAAAAAGTCTGGTTTTGGGGTGGGTGGCGGGAACTGAAAGCATTAAAAACAATAAAAGACATACTAGGAAATCCTCTGGTGATTTGTTCAAAACACTAAAACTACAGTGAAGCACACAACACAAACAAGGCCAAACAAAGCAATTGGAACAACTCAAAATGATAAAATAAGGCAAGCGGAGAACTTCTTTTATGGAAAACAATATAAATAAACATGCAGGCAACAGCAACTGGAACAACTCAAAACAATAAAGATTATAAAGATAAGCTGGTTTGGTTTAACCACTGAAAACAATGTGAAACACAGAACAAGTGAGGAAAAAGAGATTTTTCTGCCTTCAACTGAATAGGAATCGGATTTCTGGTTCATTAGGTTCCAGTGAGCCTTTAGCTGTCATAGCTGGACCACTCACACGAACCAGGTCAATCTCTCACAAGACCAGAAACACGTATAGGAACCACCAAAAACACACATACAAATACAAATTCTGCAACTGAATACAAGGTAATATAAAAGTAAGAAGCAAGAACATGATAATCAATGAAACATTGTATAACTGTAAGAAATGTAATACAAGTAAGTACCAACAACATTACCAGCGGTGCCTATCAAACTCCCAACACCAGCAATATTATAATCTATCACACAGATTCTACAACTGAAAAACAATCAATACAAAGTTAAGTGCAAGGCCAACAACAGCAACAACATCATCACACGTTCCCCACCAGCAGAAACATCCACAGGCCCTCTGGAAGTGATGAAGACCGCTTTGTCAGAGGTTGCGTCGTTCAGCTCATCGTTGTCATCAGTCTCGCTGACATCTGCATCGCTGCTGTCGCTGGAGAAAATACTGCCCAGCTTGTTAGTCATGGTGTGGATGTAGCCTTCTGGCTCAGAGTCTGACTCGCCCTGTACACTGCTGTGATGGCTCAGAGAATCTGCAAGCGCATGTTTTCATTTTCCATTGTTTCATTCCTGACTTAGTTTGCACTGGATGTACACATTCATAAGATAGTTAGTTAGTTAGTAATTGTTTATAGGGTCTAGCAGACTGCAAAGAGCGAATCAGGACCATAACTTGGTTAAAATAGGACTCGCTCCTGATCCGTATAAAAGATCTGTTGCAACAAACCATAATGGTAATGCTGAAGGCACTCCATCAGCTGGTCACTTTACAATAAAGGCATCCCATGCAAGGGACGCTGAGGCCATACTTTCATTTATCAAACCCCCGTTTTACAAAACCAAAAGAGAATATAAAAATCATAATAAAATAACAAAAATACATACATATAAAGTGCCTACATTGATAAATAATACCATAGAAAGCCCTAGTGCCCATTTGGCAGAAAGTGTCCAATATCCCCAAATTGATCCAACAGACCCCATACACTAATGAGGAGTTTTGGTAGAGTTTTCAAGAAAAAAGGTAGGTGATTGGTCTAGCGAAGAAGATAGTAGATTGATAGAACAGAATAGGAATGAGAAAGAACAAAAGAGAAATACTGCAACAGTGGGAATTTAAAGCACTAAATTTTCAGACAAAGGGGATACTATTTTTACAGAAACCCGCGGTATCCCCAAGAAGGGGGGGGGGGGGGGGGGAGGGGTACATGCAAAAGATGACAAAATCATCTCCTGGAGCAATGTGCAGTGGTGGAGAGAATGTGAAAAGAGCAATCTGTCATTGTCCACAGCTCAATCTATGTACTAACCAATTTCTATAGATTCACAGAAGTCTGCAGTATGACTACACACAGAAGTCTGCAGTATGACTACACACAGAAGTCTGCAGTATGACTACACACAGAAATCTGCAGTATGACTACACACAGAAATCTGCAGTATGACTACACACAGAAGTCTGCAGTATGACTACACACAGAAGTCTGCAGTATGACTACACACAGAAGTCTGCAGTATGACTACACACAGAAGTCTGCAGTATGACTACACACAGAAGTCTGCAGTATGACTACACACAGAAGTCTGCAGTATGACTACACACAGAAGTCTGCAGTATGACTACACACAGAAAATGGAGGGAGCAGAAAGTAAGCAGAGACCATGGTTTTCAGTCATTTTCATCGGGAGGCACACAGTTCTAGGTTAAGAGAATGACAGGAAAGATCTACCACCCCTGCTTTCTTGCAAGCGGCTTCAACTGTTGGAATGAGCTTGCTGTGTCCATTTTTCTGTGAGAAGACAGCTCATCAAATCAGCAAACAGTTAAGTGTTGAAAAACAAAAAAAACTGATTTCAACCTAATGAAGAGAGTCATATAATGAAGAAAAAAAACAACACAACCTGAGAAACCGCCTGTCCACGGATTTCTTTAATCCCACACCAAGAAAGATGCATCTGAAACCAAACTTTCCATAAACTATTATCTATCGCTATTACCAGCTTACCAAAGCTCCTGTCACTGCCATGGCGGATGCGCCTCAGCGTCTTGTGTTTGATGACGGTCATATCAGAGCCAGAGTCCGTGTCCGTTTCTGAGCTGGACGACTTGATCCTTTGCCTTTGCATGATCTCCTGCACCTCTGACTGCAGGCCATCAGGCACGTCAAGATCGTGGTCCTCATACATACACATCATGGGGAAACTTCTTCCTCTCACCACCTGTTTTTTTGCACACCATTGGCAGTCTCTTACAAATGTCATACAAAAACAGACACAATTGTTCAGACAGCTACGAATACAACATGGAAATGTATGTCCCAAGAATAGCGTTTAAGTTGCAGTTAAAGTTGGTGGTGGTGAGAGTTATTACAAACAAATCCAAACCATTTAAGTCATATTTGTATAATACAAGGTAAACCCAAACAAAGCAAATAAAATAACAATTCCACCTTAAGCCACTGTCAGTTTTTGCCAATATCTGCACCATTACATTACTGCCACCAATACTTTGGATGGGAGTATAAACTGAGGTCAAGTCTGTGCATGCATGCATTTATTTCATCTCACGGATTATTCAGATACTGATGCTCATGTCCTAGATGGGTGAGTGCCAGGTAACCAAAACACTCGGCATGCATTATAGGTCCTGTCCCCCCCACCCTGCGCTGGGAACCCTGTTCTTGCAGCTGCCACATCTTTCCTTGAGAAGGCATCCCAAATTTCGCCCACCTCAGTGACAAGTAAAATTGCAAATCCAGCATCATTAGCAGCTCCAGCAATCCCTATCATCATGGAGGTCAAAACGAACGAACCTTGACAAGCACTTCCCATGGCCTATAGATGCCTTCCTTCTCCATGACAGGTTCAATCAGCGGCTCCCAGGTACTCAGCTTTTCATTGTAGAACATCATATCCAGGTGCATCTCTGCGGTCAGGTATAGCTAAAGGAGAGAATGAAAACCAACAAACAAAGACAAAATAAAACATTGACACAAGATGATTCACTGTCCCCACTTTTACGTAAGGAAATGCAACATGTGGGCAACATAACATAAGCACCAAACATGACAAGGACAACATCATAGTCAACAAATAAAACGTCCGATATAACCATCATCATTCATTCACATAAACATTCTCAGTAGCCCAGCAATCAAACTATTAAGAAATAAAATTATTATGACAATAAAATATGTACAGTGATATAAAAAGCACGCGACCAAATGATCTCAACATTATTCTATTATAAGAGTCTTTATTACACAACGCTATTCATATGTAGTTTACATATTTTAAGAGTATTGCACTCCAGGACAAATAGGTCTACAACAATGAAGCAGGAATCACCGCTGAAAACACTATTTACAACCACAATAATGCAAGGATTCTCTTGCTGGAAATCCTCCAGATGAATATGATACAAATAATAGTATTAGAACAAGCATGTACAATCAGCTAAACCTCCAGCTATTATAAAAATGAGCCTGTAGGAGTCAGCTACCACACTGGTTTATTGCAAACCGCTGGAAGCACTTGCAACTAAAGTAGCATCATTTACTGAGCTAGCAAACAAACCTAGCATATTTAAGCTCTACATCTGACACCTCAAAACTACAGTAAAAGCTAGGAGTCAACAATGCTCTTCAGTACCCTCTTGGACCAGTCCTTGATGGTGGTGTCAAGGGATGTTCGCACACAGACGATGGGGACGTGATAGTCGAGGTTGATGACCTCAAAGTAGGCGCACACCTCCTTCACCTCCACCTTCAACACTTGTGACGCTGAATCTGGGGGATGCAGCTCATGTCTCAAGTTCCCAAAGTCCGCTAAAATTTGTAACAGTAATGCCTGCTTTTAACATGGCTTGGTGCACTTTACAAATCTACACACTTTACACATAACATGCGGAGCAGCAGGATTGATAGTAGTGATATACACAACACCTAAATCCACTCATTCATGAGTAACAGTTCGGTTTCAAAAGCAATCAAACTGTACAGAATCAATTTGGCACCAACTTTGCTATTATAAAGTGACTTCTTTAGAATGCATAAAGCTGCTTTTTTTTACTTCATAATACAGTTATAAAGTGGTGGATGTTTACCTCATAATACAGTTATAAAGTGGTGGATGTTTACCTCATAATACATTTATAAAGTGGTGGATGTTTACCTCATAATACAGTTATAAAGTGGTGGATGTTTACCTCATAATACATTTATAAAGTGGTGGATGTTTACCTCATAATACAGTTATAAAGTGGTGGATGTTTACCTCATAATACAGTTATAAAGTGGTGGATGTTTACCTCATAATACATTTACAAAGTGGTGGATGTTTACCTCATAATACAGTTATAAAGTGGTGGATGTTTACCTCATAATACAGTTATAAAGTGGTGGATGTTTACCTCATAATACAGTTATAAAGTGGTGGATGTTTACCTCATAATACATTTACAAAGTGGTGGATGTTTACCTCATAATACAGTTACAAAGTGGTGGATGTTTACCTCATAATACATTTATAAAGTGGATGTTTACCTCATAATAAATTTATAAGTGATGGATGTTTGCCTCATAATACAGTTCTAAAGTGGTGGATGTTTACCTCATAATACATTTACAAAGTGGTGGATGTTTACCTCATAATACATTTATACGTGATGGATGTTTACCTCATAATACAGTTATAAAGTGGTGGATGTTTACCTCATAATACAGTTATAAAGTGGTGGATGTTTACCTCATAATACAGTTATAAAGTGGTGGATGTTTACCTCATAATACAGTTATAAAGTGGTGGATGTTTACCTCATAATACATTTACAAAATGTTGGATGTTTACCTCATAATACATTTATACAGTGGTGGATGTTTACCTCATAATACATTTATAAAGTGGTGGATGTTTACCTCATAATACAGTTATAAAGTGGTGGATGTTTACCTCATAATACAGTTATGGAAATCAGAAACAAAATACACACATAATACAGTTATAAAGTGGTGGATGTTTACCTCATAATACAGTTATAGAAATCAGAAACAAAATACACTCATAATACAGTTATAAAGTGGTGGATGTTTACCTCATAATACATTTATAAAGAGGTAGTTGTTTACCTCATAATACAGTTATAAAGTGGTGGATGTTTACCTTATAATACATTTACAAAGTGTTGGATGTTTACCTCATAATACATTTATAAAGTGGTGGATGTTTACCTCATAATACATTTATAAAGTGGTGGATGTTTACCTCATAATACATTTACAAAGTGTTGGATGTTTACCTCATAATACATTTATAAAGTGGTGGATGTTTACCTCATAATACATTTACAAAGTGTTGGATGTTTACCTCATAATACAGTTATAAAGTGGTGGATGTTTACCTCATAATACAGTTATAAAGTGTTGGATGTTTACCTCATAATACAGTTATAAAGTGGTGGATAAAGTATGTGTGTGTGGCTGAGAGGGGGAGAGAAAGCAGGGGGGAGATAGTTTAGAACAATGTTAAAACAAAATTCACTACAGAAGGTTGGTTTCTATGACAAAAAATTGCCAACCAAGTTCCATTTATAGCCCAGCCAACCACAAACAGAAAGCTATGTAAGGACAGTTTGCAAGTTTGAGGGAAAAGATAAAATGTATACACAATCCAAAACACCATCTTACGTCTATCTCTGAGCCATTTGTCACCCGTGACGGCTGAAATGCCCCACAGGTTAATAGTGTCCTCCGCTCTCCTGCTGTCTGTGGGTGAGAGGTCATCAGTAGGAGTCAAGCGTGTCATTCCCACCATGTCCCACGCCATAGACATGACCGAGGCAGAGAGGAACACCTTGATGTTGGAAAGGCTGGCCTGCATATCCCTCAACCCACTCTCCAAGCTGTACGTCTGACGGAACTCTATGGAGCAAGGAGCCATCACCTGGATAGCAATTACAGGGATTATTCAGTCAAGTAATAAATAGCAGCAAACACTGCACATGGAAACTGCCCGCGTGTTGGTAAACAATCACACACATAGATAGGCCACAGGCAGTGTGAAACATTACATTACATTACATCAGTATTGCTTTAGGTCCAGCGGACTCTTCCGAGCCAAATCGGTTGCTGATCTACTGTCTGTCTACTCCCCTTCACGCACTTTAAGATCTTCTGCTGACACTCGCACACTCAAGGTTCCCGTCACCCGCACTAAGACATACGGCCAACGTGCATTCGCTTACTCTGCACCTAAGCAGTGGAATTCCCTTCCCTCCCATATCCGCAACATACAATCAACACAAGCATTCAAAAAGGCCCTCAAAACCCACCTCTTCAAACTGCATTATTCAGATTGATTTGTATCCCGCTGCCATTCTCTCATCTTTTGCCTATGTCTGATCCGTAAGTGTATACACGGCTGTAAATAAATATTTATACTGTTTTTCTTCCTGGGCCTAACCGGGCATATAAATAGCTGTGAATAGGTTTTTGCTATTCTACCTTCTGTCTTTTTGTCATTTGTGTACATAGTTGTAAATAGTCTATTTTTGTCTTTTTTGTAATTTATGTACATAGTTGTAAATAGTCTGTATCTTTACTGTCCCGTCTTTTGGTGTATTGTAGCAAAAGTGATGTTTCATTGAGTGCATGTATTTATATGTAATGACTATGTAAAGCGTAGTGAGTCTGGTCATAGGCTGGAGTACCCGCTATATAAAAATCCGTTATTATTATTATTATTATTAAATCAGGACCAGTATAGCCGAATCAGGACCACAAAACCAAGACCACAACTTCGTTGAAAGAGGACTCGCCCCTGATCCGCATAAAAGATCTGCCGAAACAACCCTAATGGCAACACTGAAGGCACTACACCAACCGGTCACTTTACAATAAAGACATCCCACGCAGGGGACGCTGAGGCTATACTCTAATTTATTGAACCCCCATTTAAAAAAACTAAATAGAATATAAACATCATTATAAAATATCAACAAAACACATACATATAAAATGCCTACATTGCCAAATAATAACATCATAGGAAGCTCTAGTGACCACCTGGCAGAAAGCATCCAATATTTCCAAGCTGATCCAACAGACCTCACACACAAATGAGGAGTTTTGTCCCGGAAGAGTTTTCAAGAAAAAAGGTAGGTGACTGGTCTAGCGAAGAAGAAGAAAGTATAGTAGATTGATAGAACAGAGTAGAAATTAAAAAGAACAAAGGAAAAAGACAGCGACAGTGGGAATTTAAAGCACTAAATTTCCAGAAAGTGGAGATACTATTTATACTGAAACCCCCGGCACCCCTCCGGGGTGGCAGTGTGAAAGTAATTGTAACAACTCTCATATTCTCTCATATTCTAACATACACAGCACACCTATAATATCTCAATTTAAATTCATGAGCATCACAACCAGATCGACTACATCATGGTCAAGAAACGCTTCAGATCAAGCATCAACATTGGTAGGAAACACACTTTTCCAGGAGCAGATATCGGAAGTGACCACGATCTCGTGATGATGTCCTTCCGGCTCCACTTGAAGAGAGTAAACACAGCAAAGTGCACTAGACTGAAGTTCGACCTGGACAAACTGCAAGACCTGAAGGTGGCAGAAATATTTTAGGCCACAATTGGAGGGAAATTTGCACCACTGCTCATTTTGGGAACTGGTGAAGTAGATGTCAACACCATGACCACCACCTTCAACTCAGCTGTGACAGATGCCGCCACTGAGATCCTTGGCAAAAACTGGCCAAAGAAGAAGCGTGGATCACACCTGAACCTTTGGACCTGTGTGATAAACGAAGAGAGATAAAAATGAAAACGAACACCTCACAGGGAGCTGATGCCTACCGAAAAATCAACAATGACATCCGAAAAAGAATGCGCACAGCAAAGGAGAACTGGATTGAAGATCAATGCCAGGAAATAGAGAACAGTCTGAACAAGAACAACAGCAAGAAGGCCTACCGGACTGTGAAGCGGCTGACAAGTGTTAAAACAGCCCAAGGTCTCCACGATCCAAAGCGAGTCTGGCATATTCCTTACAGAGGAACAAAAAGTCTTGGACAGATGGACAGTACTGCTCTGACCTTTACAACCACACCCCAAACGGAGACACATCAGTTCTAGCATGTCCCGAGAACAGAGAAGAAGAAGAAATTCTCCCAATTCTCCGAGAAGAAGTTGAGGCAGCAGTGCAATCGCTGAAGAAAGGAAAATCAGCGGGAGTGGACAACATACCCGCGGAACTGCTTCAAGCAGGAGGAGAAGTGATGATTGATGTCCTCACCATTATCTGTAACAAGATCTGGCAGAGTGGGGAGTGGCCTACACCAAGGACCCAGTCACTTATCATCACTCTTCCCCAAAAAGGTAACCTTTGGGAGTGTGAAAATTACCGTACCATCAGCCTCATCTGCCATCCAAGCAAGGTCCTCCTGAAAATAATACTCAACAGGTTGAAACCCCAAGCTGAACAAATCATAACTAAAAAACAAGCAGGATTCAGGGCCGGGTGAAGTACCACTGAACAGATTTTCAACATCAGATTAATCTGCGAGAAATACCTACAGCACCAACAACATCTATATCAAGTGTTCGTGGACTTCAAGAAGGCATTTGACCGAGGTTGGCATGCAGCTCTGTGGGCCACCATGAGAGTGTACAACATAAGCCCTAACATTATTGAAGTCATCAAAAGCCTGTATGACAAGGCTACCAGTGCAGTCCTCCATAACAGCTCCATTGGAACCTGGTTCAGAACAACAACTGGTGTGCGTCAAGGATACCTACTCTCTCCAACACTCTTCAACATCTTCCTAGAGCGCATCATGTCATATGCCCTTGCAGATCACGAAGGCACAGTCAGCATATGGGGTAGAGCAATCTCCAACTTTCGTTTTGTGGATGACATTGATTGATTGGCTGGAGAGGAACAAGAACTTGAACAGCTGGTACAGAGGCTTGACACCACCTCCAGAGCTTATGAAATGGAAATAAGAGCAGAGAAGACCAAAATGATGACCAACAACACCAATGGCATCAACACGGACATCAAAGTCCAAGGACAATCCCTCAACACAGTGCAGAGCTTCAAATATTTAGGAGCCATTGTAGCAGACAATGGGTCCCGACAGGAAGTCCTCTCCAGGATCGCACAAACAACTGCTGCCCTGGCAAGGTTGAAGTCCATTTGGAAAACAGGACCATCAGTCTACATCCCAAGGTAAGACTGCTGCCCTCCCTTGTCATCCCCATCTTCCTATACGCTTGCGAAACATGGACCCTCACAGCAGATCTACAACGAAGAATACAAAGCATGGAGATGAGGTGTTACAGAAGACTTCTGGGCTGGGCATTTCCTATACCCAGCACATCACCAACGACGAAGTGCGACAGACCATCACAAAAGCCATTGGACAACACGATGACCTGCTCACAGTGGTGAAGAAACGGAAACTCCGATGGTATGGCCATGTCACCAGATCATCAAGTCTTGCAAAGACCATCCTGCACGGCACAGTGCTAGGAGGTAGAAAAAGAGGGAGACCGAAAAAGAGGTGGGAGGACAATATTCAAGAATGGTCTGGTTTGACACTGAGCGAAGCCATCAGGGTTGCCAAGGACAGAGAAAAATGGAGTACGCTGGTTGAACGATCACCTGTGGTTCCCCTACGACCTCCGAGTTACGGGATATGATAAGATAAGATAGGATAGGCCTGCAAAAACTCTGACTGGACTTTTAAATCTGCTAAGGATAGACATACCACAGACAAAGAACAATTCTTGCAAAAAATACAAGGCCAGTTAGAACAGAATTTTTTTTTTTTCAAAATTCTAGTTTACATCTCACTCTAAACAAGAATAGTTTACCTGAAATTCACAACTACAGTAAATTTCGGTCTATTAAGCGCACTGGTATATAAGCCGCACCCACTAAATTTAGTAAAAATCTTAATTTTATTCACAAATAAACCGCACTGGTTTATAATTTGCAAATATATACAACAACAAAAAAGTTCAAATCACATTTATTCAGTTTAGCCATCATCCTCACTGAAAAGTTCATGAACAATAAATGCGATAGGGTGAGTTACAGAGAAGCTAAGAATAGACAGGGGATAATGCTCTTGGAATTGGACAAATCTGTCACACTGCTTTTTAACCTGCAGGGTTTAAAAAATGGGGAAAAAAGTTGCGGCTAATAGTCCTAAATTTACGGTAGGTTTAAACAATAATGCTCAGTCAGTGTGTCCCTTACTCACACACTCACTGGTGGCTAACAAACATTCCTGGCTTTTGCTCTGATGCTGTGGCAGTCCAACACACTCTCTCTCTACACCCAAAGACAAACAAACACACATATTTACCTGACTGGCGTTGGCAGATGGCATCTCAGCAGAAGCACAACTGTTGACATGCAGGTTAGAAACCTTTGACCACATCACCTGTTCTTCACTGTCTGCACGGTACTCAAATGCAATGTCACTCTGAAATAAAAAATGCACGCACACACACACACACAGACACACGCACATGATCATTCAGAGAAGGCTGTTCATTCTTGATGGATCTTTTCACAAATTACATAAATAAATTAAAATTTTATCCCTAAATTTATTATTAATAAGCATACTTACCATGACTCACAAGTGCAATGTTTATGGCGTTGCTAAGGAGAGTGCCACTCTAACGGAAGTAAACAAAGTGAAAACAGTCCTAGAGTTGCTTCCCCTGTACCACACTCCCCGTGCATTTCGTGCCAGAACACGCGTCAAAGCGCTCACAGCAGAAGTCCATATCCCTCATTCCTTATTTGGAACTGCGGGGAGGTGGGAGGGACATAAAAGTGAGTCATGGTAAGTATGCTTATTAATAATAAATTTAGGGATAAAATTTTAATATTAATGTCACATACTCTACCATGACTCACAAGTGCAGATTAGCACGAAAAGGACGGAGGGAAGCAACTTCAACTGAAACAAAGATACCTAGAAAAGGCTGAAGAAGAGGACCAGGAAAGCAGGGCCGCGACCACAGAACCGACACCAAGAAGCCATCCTCTCGAGCATGGCAAGACAGAAGCAGGATGCAAGCGGGAACAGCCGAGGCCTCCCGAAGCCCAGAAACCTCTTGGAGAAGGCCGGACAACAGCCAAGCTGGAGGACGGAGGACGCTTGAGCTGCCGTGTGGAATCCCGGATCAAGGCTGCAGAAGCGATCTCGCCCCGAGAGCGAGAAGAATGAACCTCCCCCGGGGAAGGCGAAGGAGATCGGGGAACCAGGGCTGAGCTGGCCAAAAGGGAGCCACGAGAATGAGAGAAGGGGACTCCTCCTCGGCTTTCCTGAGAACCCGCGGAAGGAGGGAGAATGGAGGGGAGGTATAAGCCTCCAACCCCTCCCAAAAAATGGACAACACGCCCACCGCCCAAGCCAGGCAGTCTGTGACCGGCGACACGAACAGGGGAGCCTGGAAGAGTAACGAGTGGCAAAAAGATCGAACAGAGGTTTAAGCCACTCCGCCCAAACCGGATGAAGAACAGAGAGGGATAGGGTCCATACCGAGTGGACACACAAAGAGGGCAACTCAGAAGATCGGCTAAGACACGACAGAGTCGCTGTATGCTTGGCTACAAGCGTACAAACGAAAAAAGCTAACCACCAAAGGAGGCTCTAACGTTGAATCGGCCGCTTGCGAACCCCCGCGAGGGGAACCAGAGAAACCACCGACTCAAAACAACCCCAAAGGGGAGGCCAGAAATCTGGCTGAAACGACCTCCTAACTCTCCAAAGGTAGCAGAAGGGACGGAAGCCTCTGCACCCGACGAGCTAAAGGGCGGGCCGACCAATTGCGAGTGACGAACGACAACCCCAGGTAGTTGAAAACCGGAGATGGAGACAACACGGACTTGAGAGGGTTCACAGAGAACCCCAAGCGCCGCGTTTAAAGGAGAACGAGACTGGTGTGCACCAGACAGAGAACGTGAGAACTAGCCTTGACCAACCGGTCATCAAGATAAGCAGAGAACCGCACCCTGAGTCCGCGAACTACAGTAGCGAGTACTAGGACAATCCTTGTGAAATCCAAGGACTGCAAAACAAACCAAAAGGAGAAGAGCTATGACCTCCGAGTCCAGAAGCGACTGAGCCTCAGCAGGAGACCGGGGGCGGAACAAAGGCGGGGAGCGACGGAAAGGGGGCCGAGAGGAACCCCAATGAAGGTCGAACCCCGACCGAAACGCCTCCTGATCCCAACTGCTGGTGGAGGGGAGGCCGAGCCAAGCATGAAACTGGCGAGCCAAGCCAACCGCCCGGAGGGATAGAACACCTAGGGGTGGAAAGGCAGGGAGAGGATTGGAGGAAAACGCGCCACTGCGCAAACGCCTACGGCTCACCTCAACCCTGCCACGGGAAGAGGGGATACCACCCCGTACACCCCGAGAAGAGCGACCACGGACCGAGCGACCTCGAACCCCAGTCAGGAAAGAAAGGCGGGGCCCAAGGTATGGTCCGAGCCCAGAAGGCGAAACCATCCGACTTGGACCGCTCCGACTCCTCACGAACAGGCGCGCGAACGTAAGGACCGAAAGGGAGAGTCGGGTACCAAGGGTCCCACCCGAAGCGAGGAGGACAAGAGCGGAGGCAAAAGGGACGCTGACTGAAGAAAGCGTCACGATGCACAAGGAGCAGGATGACATAGGCAAAAGCCTGTGATTCGCAACCCAGAACGAAGGAGGTATAGTGGGCCTGTAACAAGGACCTCACCGAAAAGAACGAAACGTCGTCCCAGAATACCTGCCCAGCCGAAGACAGCGCAGCAGGCAGCGCGTCGGCGAGAGAAGTATACTCAAGGGACCTAACAATAAACCCCTCTATCTGTGCCAGACCACTGACCGAGAGAGGAACTTCCCGGAAACACCGGGCAATGAGGACGAACTCAGAAAAGAGCTCACGGAGGAAGCTCTAGTGAACCGAGGCATCTTTTCGAACGAAGAGGAAGAGGCCTCGCCCTCGATAAGTCCTCTAGCCGTAGAAGAGGCCCATTCTCCAAAAAAGTTAAACCTAGGAGACGCCCGGAATACAAGGCAAGCCTCAAGACTCGGCAGGAGCAAGAGGCCCACCTAGGAAGGAATGGAGTGGTGGGAGGGGCACCGAAACCTCCTCCACCACCGGAGGACAAAGCCGCAGCGCGCTGAACGGTGTCTTCAAAAGAGCATCAGGTGAAAGGGCCTGATATAACAACACCCTCGTACCCGTGACAACAGGAACTAGGGTAGGAGGAACCAAGTGTACCTCACCCCAACCAGAAGTTGGCGCACAGAAAGGCAAATTGACATGTGCATGTGATCCGGAAGTAGGTAACGAACGAAAAAACCGCACCATCAGAACCGGACGCCAGGACCCCCGATCCACAACCGAACCCGGAAGTGGCAGAGACCGAAGGGTGAACGGGGAATGCTCGACCCAAACCGGAAACTGAAGGGGCCACGGGTAAACCGTAAACCCCCGATCCGAAAACCAGAGCCCCCGCCCCACGACCACAAAAGGAAGTGGAGTACAAAGGAGGATGGGAGGGAGGTGCCAAACCGGACACAGGGAAAGGTAACGGGTGTACCGTACCCCCCGAACCGGAACCCAGAGCCCCCACCCCACGACCGCAAGCGGAAGTGGAAAACCAAGGGGATGGGGGGGGGGGGGGAGAAGCCAAACCGGGAACGGGAGAAGGTAACGAGTGACCCATACCCCCGTACCGGAAACCAGAGGCTTTGCCTCACGACCGCAAGCGGGGGGGGAGGGCAAAGGGGGCTGGAATGGGGAGGTGAAGGACAAACCGGCGAACCGGAAGCCACACCCCCTGTCGCAGCCGGACGTAACACTGTGAACAGTGCTTTATATGTCACAAGCTCGACAGTAGCCAGAGGCCCCGCCCCACGACCACAAGCGGAAGTGGAGTGCAATGGGGGCTGGAATGGGGAGGTGAGGGACAAACCGGACTAGTCGGAAGCCACACCCCCTGTCGCAGATGGACGTAACACTGCGTGCAGTGCTTTATATGTCTCAAGCTCGACATTAGCCAGAAGTCCCGACCCGGTCTGAATCCCGCAGGAAGCAGAAGGGAAGGCTTCGGCAGGTAGCCTGATCGGACTAGCCGGGGCATCCCTGCCGGAAAAATTATGTGGTCCTAAACTAGGGCGACCACTTATTTGTTTCTGGTCGTAACCGTGACCAGAAACGGCTCCAAGGCCACTTCTGGCAAGACCAAGGAGCCACCCCTCACCTCACTACCGCCACTCCACACCACACCACCACCACTCTACAAACCTGAAGGGTAGAAGACAAAGCAGGCGGCGCAGGAGCGGAAGCGTAACGCAGCAAAACAGAGGTAATGTCGGCAGGGGAGGAAACGAAGGAAGGTACAGAGGAAACTCGACATTCCTTATAACGAACGGCCGCCGAAGTAGAAGAGACGCATATAGACTGGGTAGAAGCCGACGAACAGCTACGGTGAAAAAAGACAAGGAAACCCAAAACTCCGCCGGCGGTAGTAACAGCAAAGTACAGGACGAACGCAGTAAGACAGCAAAAATGAGAGCTAGAGTAGACACACCACACTGAGCAAGTGCCAAAAAAGGAATGAGGGATATGGACTTCTGCTGTGAGCGCTTTGACGCGTGTTCTGGCACGAAATGCACGGGGAGTGTGGTACAGGGGAAGCAACTCTAGGACTGTTTTCACTTTGTTTACTTCCGTTAGAGTGGCACTCTCCTTAGCAACGCCATAAACATTGCACTTGTGAGTCATGGTAGAGTATGTGACATTAATAAATATATTAGTGTGTTTTATCAACAGTAACTTCTTTATCTATTTTAGTTTTCTACATTCTCTATATTAAAGCCATCATCTATCTAGACTTCTAAATATTTCAAATTCCACTTACATAAACAACAAAAACCTTGCTATCAGCAGCAGTAGGGTCAGCAAACAGAACAATCTCAGGCTGTTTCAGAGAGCCATAGACGTTGAATGCAGTGCCTTGTGGTGGCGGTGGTGCTGCATTGTCAGGGGCAGTAGCAGTAGTCTTGTGAGCAAGGGGAGGTGGGGAAGGCATGTCAGGGCTGTCGATGATGGAGCCTGTGTCAAACGCTCCCTTGAAGAAGTCCCAGAGGATCAGCATGAATGGAATGTGGACGTTCAGTCTCAGCTTTTCCACCATCAAGTCAGCTAAAAAGACAATTTAATATAAAATGAAGAACTGTACAAAAATATGTCTACTTTTATTGAACAGTCAAAAAAACCCGCACAAGCGCAATGACAATGCATGAACATAAAGATGGATGGTGGTTGAATGACTATAATTATGTAAGGATAAGTGGACTGATGGTTGAGTAAATGGTTAACCATGTACCCAGGGCCTAAAAGAAATAAAACTATTTAAAAAACAGTGTGACACATTTACATCTTTTTCCTACCAACAAAACCAACAATGGCAATAATCCTCAGTGTTGAATACAAAATTTCAGGAAAGCAGGCACAACCCGCACTCCATCCTCTTCCACTCTCCTCACATAAAAACAAGAAAACCCTCAGCAAACTCCACCACACAAAAAATGCACTAAGCAGAGTGCATTTTGTAGCTCTTTGATCTCTTTCGCAGCCATAGGCAAGCATGCCTACCCTCAATTTGAAGTTTCAGTATTAGCTTTTTCAAATTTCAGTATTACTATTACGATTTCCGTATTTACTTGTACTACCTATTGTTTTTGCATTCATCCTTTTTGATATTATGCGAAGAATCCAGTAAAAGATTGATTTGCTGCCACAATCTTCTTTTTCTTCTTCAAAGCCTCGTAATTCTTGATATGCTGTGCCGCTTGATGCTGTTCATTCCACCGGCGGAGATGCCGAACTCATTGGCACAAATCGTACTTTTGAGTCAGCCGCGAATAACCAAAGGACACTCTTCCGAATACGAGGCAATATATGTCTGCACCTTGCACCGTTTTTTTTAAAGTTTCAGATTCACAATCACTTTGCTTAGCCATTCGTTTGGACACCATGTTTTGAATTCTGTCTCACGAGCACCGATCTTCATTGCGACTGCGCAAAAGCTGGTTTGGCAAACTTCGGTGCCTCTACCGGAAACTTAGATGCCACGTGTCTCTACTGCGACTACGCATTGCGGCATTAAACCGGGTTCAGCTGTCTTCGGAAAAACGTCACATGATGCATTACTACAGGCCAACGAGTTCGGTTTTGTTTCCATTTGTTTTTTTTCTTTATTTCCGGATTGTGAAACAAGTACCTGTATTTTCCATAGCGCTTGCCGAGTTTTTCAAATTTTCGGAAAAAATACGAAAATTCTGTACGGTTAGGCATGCCTGCATAGGGGTAAACTACAGTTCAATTTGTGTGACCTACAATTTGGCGATCTTTCAATCCTGCACTCTAGATTGCACAATGAGGCAACCAATCAAGTACTAAAACGAACACACACAACAAAATGATGACCTTTCTGGTTGCCATCACTGCTGACTTTGTAGATGAGCGACACCAGTGGAAATTCGTCAGTTGACTTTCGCTTCTTTGGGCAGAATAAAATCCTGTGTAACACAGTCAGTTCATAAAATAAACACACATTACTATTCCACCAAAGATCTGCTCAGAAGGGTGCGAAGGAATGCTTCACAAACTATTTAGGCTATGATCCCCCCGTAAATGAAACAACAACTGGGACTGAGAGAACACTTTTAATATCGCACCTATTTTTTCTAAGTGCCCTGAGCCTGTCTTCTTAGCTTGAAGTTGTGCACCAAACAAGTGGACATTTCATTGCATTGGGACATATCACACTCTAGAGAAAAATATTCAAAATCATGAAATGTGGCAAACTGCACATACAAGAAAGTAGAGGGGGAAGAAGAACAAAAACTAGGCATAGGTACAAGAAGAAGGATAAAAAGAAGTAGATTTTAGAAGGAAGAAGATTGATGAAAAAGAACGAATGGCTGACCTGCGTTCGGAGAGGTTGCTGTCAAGACGTGTGTCATCAATTTTGAGAGCCTGAAGGCTGAAGTTGACCTTTAGATCACCGTCACTTTGATGTACTGAATTGATGTTCAGCTTCTGAATGTCCACCAGACACAAGCTGGTCTTGGTAGACTTCTCCTGTACCATTATTTCATTAATGTTACATTAACTGCCTCAATAGCCATTCTACATTTTCTAAGACTCTGGCAGTATACTGTAAATGTGGAAATAAATCATCTTCATACTATTACTTTTACCACTAGCATAAGATGAGTTTTCAGTAGATTGTTACGTCGCTGACATGCAGTTGGTTTTCCGAGAGAGAAAGAGAGAGAAACAGTGTAGCACCACACAGGAAAAAGAGAACAGAGCACACACAGTCTAGCTGTGCAATGAAAACAATAGCTCAAAAAAAAGAACTACAAATGCAAAGTTGCTTGTTGAACAAAGAACTCACATCATCTGTCTCTTTCTCCTCAAAGAGGATGGCAGAGACACCTTCAAAACGCAGCAGCACTGTGGTTGATGTCTTCTGTTCTGACTCTATGCTGTTGTTGCGGGATTCCAGAGTGGCGACAGCTTCTGGCTCAACATTGACTTGAACGTCAAGGTTCTGGATGGTTGGCGATTCGTACAGACCTGAAAATGACAAATTTAATGTTAAGTTAAAAGCAGAACATATATATGCGCAACATTTAGGTCCATTGTAATGGGCCAGAGGTCTATGCAATAAACTTCAGATACATTATGGAGAAATTTTTCAATAGGATATAGTCATGTACTATGGAGTGGATTACTATACAACACAACATTTCATTTTGTTCACTTTTCTAAACCCATGATGCTGGCACTGCAGTGTGTTGTGTTTATTATTTCTAAAGCCTGTGAAGTTACTGATGAAATCAGTATTGATAAGCAATGTTGGAACCCACTACTGTCTTTCAAGATCACTCCGTTATCTGGGGAAGAAATACCATGGTGTGCATCAAGCAGCAAGTTGGCACCTTGGTGACTTGAGTTAGGTCCTGTTTTGGGCCCACATCTTGAGCACCTCTTTGAGCTGGTGATGCGCTATATAATAACAATTCAATTCAATAATGAATATCAGGGGTGTAAATACCAGAAGGACTGGGCATCGGAGAGCCCTCTCCGAGGTTTTCTTTGAGCAGTCCAAACAGCAGCTGTAGATCTTTTTGTAAGATGTTCACCTGCAACCAAGAAACGAACACAATATAATAATAAAATAAATAATGGAATCTATGCACATGCTTTCCTCCTAATCAGACATAGCAAAAAGTCAAATAGGCAGAATCTGAATATAAACACACTTGAAATTCTCATAAATACTGACAGTATAAGAAAACAATCATTGAATCTAAACATCCAAATCCAAATCATACCAAATCTTCTGACCTTGACTTTTTCTAAATGTCCTGAGATTTCCATCCTGGTTTCAGAGAAAATGGGTTTCATGGCGATGCTGACATCTGCCTTGAAGTTGATGGGCTCCAAAACAGTGTGTAAAACCTCACACACATCATCCGCCAAATTCAGACGAACACTGTAACAATAAACTGGAATTAGTATTTTGGATAATGAATAAAGGTCATATTAACCAAATCATTTAGATACATGTGTATCTTATCTTGAAGAGTCATTCTCAGGCCTCATATATGCTGCAAATGGAACCACAAATATTATTCTATCTCCATTTGAAGATTGATTGAAAAACTGCCTTTGAAGTTGACGTTTTCTCGAGTTTGCTTTATATTGAAAGCTGTACTCTTTGCCTTTAATTGAAACACTGACTTCTGATCTAGAAAGCTGTTCGAGTTTCAAAAACTGATCTTTGATCTTTGAATACTGTCAAGAGCCATACTTCACAAACTGAATGCTGCTTGAGTTTGAAAGTGGGATATTTTAGCTTGAAATATTGATCTGTAACATTCACTGGATTCAGAGATGTAACTTTACATTTGAACTTCAGGATGAAGATAATAATAATAATGATAATACTGTAATAATAATAATTATAATGATAATAATGATGATGATGATGATGATGATAATGATGATGATGATGATGATGATGAATATGATGAATAATAATAAAAATAATAATATCCTATCCTATCCCGTAACTCGGAGGTCGTAGGGGCACCACAAATGATTGTTTAACCAGCGTACTCCATCTTTTTCTGTCCTCAGCAACCCTCATGGCTTCGCTCAGTGTCAAACCAGTCCATTCTCGAATGTTGTCCTCCAACCTCTTTTTCGGTCTCCCTCTTCTTCTACCTCCTTGCACAGTGCCTTGCAGGATGGTCTTTGCAAGGCCGGATGATCTGGTGACGTAGCCATACCATCAGAGTTTCCGTTTCTTCACCACTGTGAGCAGGTCATCGTGTTGTCCAATGGCTTGTGTGATGGTCTGTCTGATTTCATCGTTGGTGATGTGCTGGGTATAGGAAATGCCCAGAAGTCTTCTGTAGCACCTCATCTCCATGCTTTGTAGTCTTCATTGTAGATCTGCTGTGAGGGTCCATGTTTCGCAGGCGTATAGGAAGATGGAAATGACAAGGGAGCGCAGCAGTCTCACCTTTGAATGTAGACTGATGGTCCTGTCTTTCCATAAGGGCTTCAACCCTTCCAGGGCAGCAGTTGTTTGTGCGATCCTAAAGAGGACTTCCTGTCGGGACCCATTGTCTGATACAATGGCTCCTAAATATTTGAAGCTATGCACTGTGCCGAGGGATTGGCCTTGGACTTTGATGTCCATGTCCGCGTTGATGCCATTGGTGTTGTTGGTCATCATTTTGGTCTTCTCTGCACTTATTTCCATTCCACAGACTCTGGAAGTGGTGTCAAGCCTATATTATATTATATTATATAATAATAATAATAATAATAATAATAATAATAATAATAATAATAATAACAATAACAATAATAAGGGTATTTATATAACGCTTTTTCCTGATGATATCAGTTCAAACTTCAGATCTCACGCATTTATACTTAATGTTAACATCGAAATACATGCGAAAAGAAGTGAAACCAAAACAAGACGCTAATAAACTATGCAAAGACATAATACAAACATGAACAATAATATTTACAAGTAAAATATAAAAGACAATGGAGGGTGGGGGAGAAGAATAGCAGCTAAGGAGTGAGGGGTCTGGGGGCGTGCGGTGTGACGGTGGTGGTCTGAATCAAAAAAGAAGGAATGATGCTGGCGATAGGAGACAAGATCAGACATTTTTAAGGAAGAAATTGGTTTTTAAGTTGGACTTGAAAGTGATTATGTTCGGAGACCTGCGAAAAGAGAGAGGAAGATAGTTCCAAGTTGAAGGACCCAACATTGAGAAGGATCGACAGCATGCAGAGTAGAGTTTGTAGCGGGTTATTTGTAGCATGTGGGTGTCAGAGGAAGAACGAAGATTTCTAGATGGCTTGTAGAAGTGAATGTTCTGGGTGCTGTAGGAAAGGGCTAATTCATGGATGCACTTGTAACAGAAAGTACAGATTTTGTATGTAATCCTCTGAGATATAGGAAGCCAGTGGAAAGAATGTAGGAGGTGTGTGATATGATCAGATTTTTTTTTTCTTTTTGAGAATCAGATGAGCAGCTGAGTTCTGAACATGTTGGAGCAGATCAACAGAAGAGGAAGGAAGTACAGTCAGGAGAAGTTACAGTAGGCCAAGCGTGACATAACAAGAGAGGAAATGAGTTTGGCTGTAACCTCAGTGGTCAGATGCTTGCGGACAAGGCCTATTCTACGAAGCAGAAAGTTGCACGTTTGACAGGTTTTATGGATGAATTCTAATATGGAGAGGGTGTTGTCAAGGAAGACACCATGGTTTTTGACAGAATATGACATAGGAGTAGTGGTTTGGCTAAAAGTGACAGTGTCTATGGGGAAAGAAGACAGGTTGTGTTTGGTACCTGTAAGAATAACTTCAGTTTTGTTAGCATTGAGCTGGAGCTTGTTGGCAGTCATCCAGTTATAAATGTTTTTCAAAGCACTCAGAAGTTTTGGTCAGAACAGATGGAAGGTTTTGAGGAGTGTCACTATTTTTGAGCTGTGTATCGTCAGCATAGAAATGGTGGAAAGTGTCATGGTTTTGGATGATCTGAGACAGAGGAGATGTGTAAAGGTGAAAAGATGGACCTTGGACTCTGAAATTTGTTGAAAGACTGACCTTTGAACTCGAATGTTGTTGAGGTTGAGGTAGATGTGGTTCCACTCCTGGCGCATATCAGGTGGGACATTGGTGAAGTTGAAGTAGTTCTTGATGCTCAGGTGGCCTAGTTGTACCATCAGGATGTCAATGGACTTGGAGTGACGCGGCACAAGGATGGTGGGTGTCTTCAAGTCAATGTTGACAGACACTCGCAGGTTCTGAGACTGGATGTCCTCCATCTGTTATGAAAAACAAACAAACATGGACAAATTATGTATACACACAAAATAGAAAGTAACTATTGCCTTGTAAAACATGATTGCAGAACAGTGCAGCTTGACACCGATTTATTGCAATGCTGACCACAATGCATAGATTTAAAATCATGTGAGATGAGTTCACATTCAATCGGTACTTTCAGGCATAGTCAACCTAATCTTCAGTTTCAGATAACTTTGATTTGATTTTGATTGTTGACACTTTATTGTCCCTTTTTATTGGGAAATTCTGGGCCGTCTCCCCTGGGGAAGGCGTAGTTGCCTTGTGGCGCAGTGGATTAGTCGCCGGTTTCCTATGCCCAAAGTCGCGGGTTTGATTCCCTCAAGGGGCGAACATATGTGACTTTGGTATGAGACTATTGAGGTCACCGAGGGTTTTCTCTGGGCACTCCGGCTTCCTCCCTCCCTTCAATAATGGTAATGGACGCAGTCAATATAAAATTTCAAAATTAAAAATGTGATTTTTTTTCCCATCTTCCAATAGCGATCTCCCTGCCTTTACACCACCTGTTTGAGTGATGGATGTGTATTTGTTGTTTGTGTGTGTGTGTGAGGGTGGATGAGACAGGTGAGCGTGTATGTTGGTACAGATCACCGCGGTTTGAGCCTGATTGATTTGGGGAAAGGCGCGTATATAGCATCCAGTATTATGATTGCAGCCTATGGTGCGCCCAAAACCAACCTGCCTAATATGTTTTTAAAATTTTTTTAATTTAACTGAATTGTCTGGTACGTGTATTAATACTGACAGGTAGAAACAATGTTCACTATAGTCTTAAGAAGGGCCTGTGCTAAACAAATAGTAGGCATCGTAATAATTCTTTTTTTAACCTTTTTTTACTGGATGCTGTGCACGCTCAGTTTCCTCAGTAAAGCTTTACAGTGCAAGAGATGTGCACAAACATACATTATAACAATGCTGACCAGTGCATACTATTATCTGTAACCATTGCTTATGTGGTTCTTAGTGTGCTTGTTTTCGAATGAAAAGAATTCAGTTCTCTCTCTAAAACATGTAGCCCTCCTTCCTATTTGTAGTGAAATGTGTGATGATCAATGGAGTGAAGCTATAGTTATCAGGTTATATTTGGTGCAGTGTAATGATAAATTAAATGGAATAAAGCTATAGTAATCAGGTTATCTTTGGTGCAGTGTAATGATAAATTAAATGGAATGAAGCTATAGTTATCAGGTTAACTTTGGTGGAGTGTAATAATAAATGAAATAGAACGAAGCTATAGTTATCAGACTAACATTGGTGGAATGTGTGATGGTAAATGAAATGGAATGAAGCTATTATAGTTATCATGCTAACTTTGATGGAATGTGTAATGATAAATGAAATGGAGTGAATCTATAGTTATGCTAACATTGGTGGAATATGTAATGATAAATGAAATGGAATGAAGCTATAGTTACCATGGTAACATTGATGGAATGTGTGATGATAAATGAAGCTATAGTTACCATGGTAACACTGATGGAATGTGTGATGATAAATGAAGCTATAGTTACCATGGTAACATTGATGGAATGTGTGATGATAAATGAAGCTATAGTTATCCTACTAACTTGTTTCTGCACAGTCTCCACCGCAACCTGTCTTGCAGAATCTGTCATCTCTTTGTTGATGAATGGCTCAAAGAACCTCTGCAACATCAACAGCATTCATCGGTAAACTTAGTATGGGGAAGATTGAATAGATTTAAGCAGCTGGGGGATTGGAATCAGCTTCAACATATTCTATATTTGAATATAGCTCTTTTTTTTTTTAACCAAAACTAAGAACTGGAACAATCAAAGAATTTTAACTGCAGCAGAATTTGAATAAAATCTCTGATATTCAAAGTTGAATAATGCTCTAAAGAACAGAGGCACTGAAAGTAGCGTGATGGCCTTAGCTACCAAACAAATGCTGATCCACTTACAATCCTACAGAACTGGTTACTGGCATGTCAGGTCAGCGAGAGTCCACACACCCAGTGCTCTACAGAATGAATAATGTTTGAAACTTGAATCACAATCAAAAGAAAGTGGAGATGTTAGGGGTTTGGTGTGATAACAAATGTCTCACCATGAGTTCCCAGTAAAACTTGCCCAGGTAAACAGTCTGAAGCTGACCCAAACGAAGGCGTACACTGTAGTCAATGGCTCCATTCCTCTTCTTGTTGTCCTGTCGACTTTCACTGCCCTTGTTGTACTTCACAAACTGACAAACAAACAAATACAAACATAAATGAACAGTCACACAGACAGACACGCAGACCAATCTCATAACACCATAAAGTTCTAACAATGAATTAGCAACTTTGATATTTCAGATCATAAAACTTGTTCAAATACACACAACAAAAATTAGGAAAACAAAGTCTAATTGTTTACGTCATATTTACAAGGTCAAACATACCTTCAAGTCAAACAAGCTGCCATCTTCAATTATCAGAATCTGCAAAATAAAAACTTTAATTACATTAAAAATTTGCAAAGATACAAGGACCAGAAGCTGAAATAAACACTATAAACTATCTCAAAAGTCCATTATTTTTCTGTCTGGGATTCTGTTTTCCTACAAAACTTCCGTCTCATCAGTACTTCAAGAAGCTGCAGTCATCTTCTAAATTTACACATTAACAAAATTTTGTTGCTCCATTGCACTATAACACAGACCTTGTTTGTACAGGTAAATGTTTTTCAAAACAATTTATTTGACAGACTTCAAAGCATAGGCCCACTCTTCGTAGTGAAATAATGGCAACAGTACCTTTGGATAAATGGCACCAACAGAACAGTCCAGAATGGAGAGATCTTGCAGCTGAGCTCTGAAAATGGTCCTTGCCATCTTTACCAGCATACTGCTCTGAAAACCTGTATGATGAAGAAGAAACTTCCAACATATTAAGATGTATATCACACATGAATAGAAAGAATTTCACAATACTTTGAAGGTTTGACATATGAAAATGTGGGCAGTGACATTAAACGCACCCAAGCCACTGTTACTGGAATATGATTCACTCCCAACTTACACCAACTTGTCACTTCACACAAAAGTTCAACTTGTGCACCATATTTCTGTCGCTTTCTAGTACAACATCTCATCACAACCAACAAATAAAACTTCCAAGAGAGTGGATATTGGAAAATAAATAAACTAATCAACCCATCATATCACATCTGCACTTTGGATCAGGAGCTAACCCCATCCTACCTGAACTATCTCATCCCTTTGAACTGATTTGTTACTTCTGAGGGGTGGGGGTGGGAGGGGAAAAAAGAAGAGAAAAACACCCAATAAGGATACTTATTTATAAAATAGGCAAGGACTCTCATCTTACCGCTGATTTGTATCTGTGCCAGACTGTTGTCAGAGTCGCACAGCCTGATGGTGATGTCCTCCAGTTCTGCAGTCATATTCAGCTTGGTGCTCAGTGGAGGTAGGCTGTCTACTGAAAGCAGTCGCAAATTAGGTATCACAAGTAATGGGTTGATGGCCTGCAGTGCAACAACAACAAAAAATAATAACATGACCCGATACTCAGGCTTGTGGCCTCTAATCCTTTGAATTAGCCTATAAAACGTGGTCTAGTGTAGATCTGTTCTACCCCCTCCCTTCTCCCCAAATCCCTATCGCCCACCATTGTGCTGAGCTTGCGCAGTTACACTGCAAGTTGGCACCTTCTGCAGCGCCAGTTTGATCCTGTTTCAGCCAATGCCTTGACCAGCTCTGGAGCTGTGAAGTTCTATATAAGAAAAAAAAAAAATATATATATATATATATATATATATAATTATAATAATAAATTAACACACACTGAAAACCTCAACTTGCACAGTATTGTAAATAAAAGGCTTCCTATCTTGTATTAGACACTGTTCCTGCCCCAGGCAGAATGGATTAAATAGTTGCTTTTGAAATACAACAAGCAACTGTTGATAACGCATTGTAAATCAAATGTTTCGTTTCCTGTACCTTCATCAGCAATGGAAGTGAGTCGGTCTGTGAGGGATGAACGGTCTTTGGTACTGACGTCAGACGTTGTGATCACGGAGCTGGTGCTAGTCTTCATGTCCATACTCTGCACACTGCAAAATGAAAGAAATAATTTGTATTAATTAATTAATACAATAAATTGCATCTTTATTGTCCAACTTACACTCTGCGTACACTAAAATGGAAAATTGCCTTTGACGCGGGCCAAAACATTTTCATAAAATGTCCAGCTCAGTTGTCAATGGAACGCAATGAAAGAATGCATGAATGTGGTCCTATATACTGCTAACATCCACACTACTATAGAATTCTCTGTACATGGATTTTTTTGCTTCCTTTTTTACTCCATCTTCACTTTACATGCAGCTCCGTTTGTGAGGACAAAACCAAACCAAATATTTTACAAAAGGGGGTGAGGGTGGGGGGGAGGAGGAGGAGAAAGGGATGGAAGGGGAGGTAAAAAGAAAGATCTTGACATCTTCATAGAGACAAAGGTGAGAGGCATCTTCAGTGTGAATTCTGGAAGTCAGTCATCGTTAGCTTGCATGATCCAAAATGAGTTATCAAGACACAGGCAAGCAAATAAGCTATCAAAACACCAACAACAATGTTGATCTTCTGAAAACTAGTGTCACTCAAGATTCCAGAATACTTTATTATCTCAAACAAAGAAATTAAGACATGCTTTGCTGATAGTACAACAACAAAGTGCAATAAATATGTAAGAAAATACAATTACAAGCATTCACCAATTAAAAGACTGAAAAATGCATAGACTATAATGAAGCAAGAGACAACAATGAAGTAATTAAGGCAACACTAAAGTAATAAAATGTGCAAAGTCCTCCATTAAAAACAGTTGGAGGAGAGACAAAATTAAGACAATCCAACACAAACTCACACACAAACACACACACACATACCATAACACACTTCTATTAATTCTGAGAGACATATATTCCTGTTTGTTTAAATAGTTGGATAGATTTTGGGACAAAGCTAGATCTGGTTCGTACAGTGGAACCCTTGGCTACATGGAAACAGCATCCAGATGCGAGAAAGTCATACTGTTTGGACTTTATTGGACTTGTGTTACTCTGTTATAAAAAGGAATGGCCGCTGTGCTTTTCAAGATTTGTTTTTAATAGATTTTTTAAAATTACCACATATACCACCACCCCTTGCATTGGTGACATCAATTTGGCTGCATCTGCACCGAGTTAAATGGACAGTAAATTACACAAAAATATATGAATTAGAGGAAAGAAAATCAATGTAGAGGTTTACCTAGAAATCAGTCCTTGAACAAAGGCATGCAGGTACATGAGAGAGGCCTGGTCCAGCAAAGCAGAGATAGTGTGAATTTTCACCTTCAAGGTGTGTTCCATGCTGCCGTACTCTGTGGCAAAATCCGGGCACTCTGACTTCACCTACACAATTAAATTATAATAAATTCATTTTATGTGAACAGGAGGTGACAAAGTGATTAATGGTAGGAATGGAGGGAAATAAACAGCATCAACGAATGGACACTGAAATCATTTGCTGGAGGAAATAAGAAAATAAGAGACGGACCAGGGCTGGCAACACTGTGCAGTGGACAGGGAAACCATGAGCAAAGACCCCAGAAGAGGCAAAAGTGGCAACAGACTGAAGTCACTGGTGTACCACAACTCATCTCAGAGGCATCCATCAATTCTTTACAGAGCTAACAGAGCAAGGCAAGGCTGCAGCAGCGCTGTGCTCCCTGTGTTTACCCACAAGCGATAAAGAGTTATTAAAGGATATGGTATCCATTGGGTAGTAGTAATTACCTTATTCTCCTTATACAATTTTAAAAGTCTCATAAGAATACAAAAACATGGAAACAACTAAACAGAGGTAAACACATGAAAGTTAAATAAGTGGGTGTATGCATGTTTATTTGAGCAGACCACTTTTTTACTCACATTTCTGTACATGACTGAGACAAGGTTGCTGTCTGGTTCCGTTCTCAACACTTCCATATACTCTCCCGAGTTGCCTGTCCAAGCAAAATGCAATAGCATTGAACGAAATGACATTTTCTTCTTTCTAAACGGAACAAAGCATCAACAGAAATGTCAAATATAAAGCAAAATAGGTTAAAGCAATCCCAGCGTAAAGAGCAAATGAGTCATTTGCACTGAGGAAAATAAATAAACAAACTGAAACCACAAATATAACAAAAATTGATGAACTGACAGCTCAATACTCAATTTTAACACAGAGTTTGAGAATTTCACACAGTAATATAGTCTCATTTACTAAAGAAGTACTACAGCATAATACTAAGCACTCACCAACATGAATTTTATCCACCAGCTGAATGCCACCGAGCGTTGCGTGCAAAGCATAGCCAAATTCCGTCACAGCCGAGTCGATCCTCAGCCGATCCACTCGCAGCATCAAGTACGAGCGTACCTGCTTGTCCATGACCTTGGACATGTTGATGACAAACTCATTCAAGGACATACGCAGGAGGACATTGACCGTGTTGGATGGAGAACTGCTGTCGTCCACTGGCTTGATATGAAGAGTGCTGAAAGCGAATTCAGTAGAAAAACATGTTAGCGCAAAATGGGATTTGGGCAGGATTTTTAAAATAGTAATTTAATATCCAGGTCTCGACCGCAACTTTTCCTTTTTACCTGTCCTGTCAAATATTTTACATGTCCCACAACATTTCCAGCCTGTCCGATATTTCTTTACAATTTTGATAAAGAAACACAAAGATATTCAAGTGAATTGTATTGCAGCACATTGCACATTCAAACACTTTTGCTTGGCGAAGTCACATAAAGTAAACAAAAACAAGTGGTAGCTAAAAGTTAGCAGCCTGTCATTGCTTTGTTGAAAAATACCTGTCCAATGGGACAGGTTGGGTAGCGATCCAACCTGTCCGGCAGACGATTCTACTTGTCCCAGACAGTCGGTTGTGTCGAGCCCTGATCTCATATATATATATATATATATATATAGAGAGAGAGAGAGAGAGAGAGAGAGAGAGAGAGAGAGAGAGAGAGAGAGAGAGAGAGAGAGAGAGAGAGAGAGAGAGAGAGAGAGAGAGAGAGAGAGATATAGATAGATAGATAGATAGATAGATAGATAGATAGATAGATAGATAGATAGATAGATAGATAGATAGATAGATAGATAGATAGATAAACACCCTTGCTTATGGGAACCCCCTCTATAATTCCATGTAATTTAATCACTTGCAGACGGACCGCTAACCCTAACCCTAACCCGTTTCGAGCGGACTATGTGTAGCACTGCCTTACCCTACCCGTCGAGGCACTGCCTTACCCTACCCGTCGTTCCCAGATCCTTTTTTGGGAGCCGCCTTGGATCCGGGAACCCAGCAAGGTACCCAGATCCAAGGTGCCGTGTCCACAAATAACCGTACGAAAACTTTGTAACCGGTTATGTAGGAACATTTTATAAGGATATAGATAGATAGATAGATAGATAGATAGATAGATAGATAGATAGATAGATAGATAGATAGATAGATAGATAGATAGATAGATAGATAGATAGATAGATAGATATAGATAGATATATGAAAGGTTAGGTAAGAGGTTTCCTTGTAACCTTTGAGTTGTATGTGGAAAGAGACTTCTCAAGCCTAGCTTTGTGGAAATGATTCCCATCTCCTTTCCTAAGCTATTTCAGCTTTCCCAGTTCACTATGTAGATAGGCTGGATAGATTAGGGTAAGTGTGAGCTATTTCTTTCCTCGTGTGACTCAGATCCTTGCATAATGTCTTGAAACAGGAGGGTTGTGCCTTAACCTCAAAGAGCAGTATACTCACTCAGAAAACTGTTCAACATCCTCATCAGAATGATCCGAGGCAGAATGGTATTCCTCAGCTGTAAGCCAAAACCAAGCATTTTAATTTTATTTTTATAAAGAAGATAACATCAGTTTACATGTATCGTTCAAACACGTCACAAATTATTTTGATTCAAAAAAGGAAATATACATCAGTTTTGAAATTTTAAAAAAAAAATTAACGTACAAGAAATGGCTCTGCTGGTTTGTCGTTTGGTGGGGGACGCCACAGGCAGATCATCAACGTTGACCATGGTCCTGCCTAGCACTGATCGAGATATTCTCTTCAGCTGCTTGTAATCTGGATCCAGCTGAGCCTCTGTCAAGTCCTGGTGATCAAGCCAAATATACATATCAGCACTGAATCTATCCTATGCTATCCCATAACTCGAAAGTTGTTGGGGCACCACAGATGAGTTTTTAACCAGCGTACGCCCTCTTTCTCTGTCCTCAGCAACTATCATGGCTTCGCACAGTGTCAAGCCAGTCCATTCTCAATTCTCAAATGTTGTCCTCCCACATCTTTTTCTGTCTCCCTCTTCTTCTGCCTCCTTGCACCATGCCTTGCAGGATAGTCTTTGCAAGGTCTGAGGCTCTGGTGATGTGGCCATACCATCAGAATTTCCGTTTCTTCACCACTGTGAGCAGGTCATCGTGTTGTCCAATGGCTTGTGTGATGGTCTGTCGGACTTCGTCGTTCGTGACGTGCTGGGTATAGGAAATGCCCAGAAGTCTTCAGTAGCACCTCATCTCCATGCTTTGCAGTCTTCGTTGTAGATCTGCTGTGAGGGTACATGTTTCCCAAGTGTATAGGAAGATGGAGATGACAAGGGAGCGCAGCAGTCTTACCTTGCAATGTAGACTGATGGTTCTGTCTTTCCAAATGGGCTTCAACCTTGTCAGGACAATATTTGTTTGTGCGATCCTGGAGAGGACTTCCTGTCGGGACCCATTGTCTGATACAATGGCTCCTAAATATTTGAAGCTATGCACCGTGTTGAGGGATTGGCCTTGGACTTTGATGTCCCTGTTGATGCCATTGTGTTGTTGGTCATCATTTTGATATTCTCTGCACTTATTTCCATTCCAAAGGCTCTGGAGGTGGTGTCAAGCCTCTGTACCAGCCCAGCAAACCAGCCCGATCTGGGCCCCACTCGCGGCCTGTAGGGCACAGTACTTATCCCAACTTTTGTCTGGCTAGAGTAGGGACCGATATAGCCTTATAAAAACCTGATGCATAGTCTTGAAATAAGGATGCGTAACGATTCACGCTCCCGCGTGTCGCCCAATTCTGCCCACACAAAGGCACACTACGCAAAAGCTAACATATGCCTGCTCTTGCTTCTCAATGGATAAACTGTCTGTGGACTGTTTCATCAGCTTCACATTAGCTGCGGCGTACGTATGTCAAAAATATTTATACAAAATCAATTCAGCAAAAGATATCATTATTGTGCTTATAATTCTTAATTTTTATCATGCAATATGTAAAATATTGTTAAAGTGTTTCTTTTAACTATTGTATTTACTTATACATTATAAGCCAAGGGTAAACTTCTGTGCCCATTACTGCTGGTCTTTTCCGGTTGTCCTTTGCCCAAGGCCGTGGATTGGACAAAAGGGGGTATTCCTATCTAACGATATAACCAAATTTCAACACTCAAAACGGAATTTTGATCAACATTTTTCAGAAGTGGCATTAGGGCACACTGGCATTTAAATGTTGAATACTTGCAGCAAGCTTAGCAGAAGCCCTGCAAAGCTATGTTTTAGATTCCACATAGCTCCGAGGCTATTTGCGAAGACTACACAAAACACTGTAAAACGTTCCAAACATAAGCCCTTGAAATATCATTAACATATCACATAACAAGCAGTAACAGTTTTTAGTAATGTAAGGCTGTATACCCAAAAAGGTGATCTCGAGCCTCAGAAGTATACTTAACATCACTACTCCAAGTTTCTGAGAGTCCACCTCAAGCATACAAGAAAATCCAAATGACAAAGGCAGAGTACACTGACAATGGTAAAAACAGGTGGTATTGAAGGCACCATGCCATCAACCGCATCTTCACCCAGAGTCATATTGCTGGCGCTTGCTGGAATAGGGAAGTTTCGCAGGAATGACAGCAGCAGCAGCAGACGCTGGTCCGATATGTTCACCTCCAATGCGGGTATCTTGGCTACCAACTTCTGCCTGCAAACAGTGTCGAACAAGGGGTCATAACAATGCTATAACATAACATCAAAGAAAGGAATATTCATTAGGGATACAGATCAGTTAATACCCGATATGTTCAAATACTGCTATTACAACTACTACAACAATGCTGCACACTGAAAACCTCCTTTACATGAACGATGAAAAAGCATGTCTAACCATGTCGCCTCAATGCAGACATGCCTACCCTCAATTTGAAGTTTCCGTATTAGCTTTTTCAAATTTCAGTATTACTATTACGATTTCTGTATTTACTTTTACTACCTTGTTTTTGCACTCATCCTTTTTTATATTATGCGAAGAATCCAGTGATAGATTGATTTGCTGCCACAATGATCTTTTTCTTCTCCAAAGCCTCGTAATTCTTCATATACTGTGGGCCTTCCGCGTGCCGCTTGATGTCGTTCATATCACCGGCGGAGATGCCAAACTGGTTGGCACAAATCGTACTTTTGAGTCAGTGCTGCCGCGAATAACGAAAGGACACTTTTCCGAATACGAGGCAAGAAATGTCTGACCCTTGCGCGTTTTTTTTAAAGATTCAGATTCACAATCACTTTGCTTAGCCATTCGTTTGAACGCCATGTTTTAAATTCTGTCTTACGAGCACCGATCTTTACTGCGACTGTGCAAAAACGGGTTCGGCAAACTTCGGTGCCTCTACCGGAAACTTCGATGTCACAGGTCTCCACTGCGACTGCGCATTGCGGCATTAAACCTTCGGAAAAAGGTCATGCGGTGCATTACCACAGGCCAACGATTTCGATTTTTTTTCTTTATCATTTTTTTAAATTTCCGTACCGTAAAACAAATATCCGTATTTTCTTGCCGAGTTTTTCAAATTTCCGGAAAAAATACGGAAATTCCGTACGGGTAGGCATGTCTGCTCTATGCCATCCATAGTTGGGGTGCCACCAACTAATACTAACCCTTGTCTCTTCACTCTCCAGCCTCTGCACTAACGTTTCCCTATTATTTTGTCTAAATTCCATAAATGCAATGAGCTTTTGTGTGGTGTACCTAGGCAGTTGTTTGTAGTCTGGCTTGACAGCATTGAAGAAAGTGAGAAACAGCTGAACACTGGGTAACACATGGAAGTCTGAGTTTGGCAAGATCTGGGCTGTGTGCCAGTCATCGCCTGCACCAGACAAGAGAGAAATAGAAGGTCAGCAAGGTGTCAATATGAGTATCAAAGAAAAAGCTTGCAGATATAGGGGTAGTAAAATGTTGAGAGCATATACATTCTTTGACCTGTGGGCATACATTTTGAGGCAGCAGACCCTCAGGCATACATTTTGAGGCAGCAGACACAGTATTTATGTATGCCATTGTACATGGTAGCAACAATAAAATTGCTAATGCACTGACTTGAATGGGAAAAGAAAAACTGAAGAAAAAAAAACATACCAGAATCTGCCAGCAAGATCTTGACATCTTTGACTGTGATGTTGAACTGATCGTAGAGACGAGACTCTATCTCCGACATTGTGGCATCCTGCAACAACATAAGTATTTGAATTATTGTTGTACATAGGACTTTTTCCTGGAGAAGCCTGCACTCAGAGGTGCCAACCTCCTAATCTTCTTGTCAGTATTTCCGGACCTGTTTGTCAGTATTTTTTAACACTTGTCAGTATTTTTTTTCTCGCAAAGCCCAGCCTATGACATTATAATGACAGGCTTACCTCTGAAATAGCAGGCTATTTTCAGTCTTCTAAAATCACCATTAAAGTCAGCTTGTTGAACACCACACTTGTTTTACTTAAAAATCACCATGAAAATCAGCTTGTTGAACACTACACTTGTTTTACTTAAAATGAATGATACTGATAGTCTTTCCAATAAAAGCAATGTCAGCAACAAAACAGTTCTATTGTTTCAAGGACTTAGCAGTTGCCTTTTTCAGAAGTGTTGGAGAGAGTTTTGTTTTGTAGCAGTCAGTATTTGAATTTATTGATTTCAACTGCAGCATTCCATTCAGTGTCTTACTTCCCATAGTCCCTCTAAAGTCAGTTTTATTTTTTCTAACCAGAGAAAAGACCCTTTCACATGAACAGTTGGACACAGGGATCAGGAGAATCCTCAGTATGATCTTGGACAGTAAGTAAGCTTTGTGTCTAGCAGATGCAACATGCCTGGCAACATCGTCAAAGCCACCATGACTTATAAAAAAATCGAAGCCACAGACAGTACAGGTGCGTACTTTGTTGACAGTTTCGACGCAATGATGCATGGATGTGCTTCTGTGTATGAATGCAGAAAATCTTGCAGACGTTTAGTTGCAGGCTTTGTTTTCTTTGATGAGGAATCGGCTTTGTCATCAGACTTAGCAGCTTTTCTTTTTCTGGGTCTACCACATCCTGCCATTTTTGCGATTTTGAAACACTCTGAAAGGTGGTGAAGACTATTATGGAGGGAACTCGTACAGGTCTATTTTTAGAATAGGAGTAGGGTACGGGTAGGGTAGGGTAGGGTAACCCTAACCCAACCCTACCCTAACACCAGTTGACGTCAGTCTAAAAATAGATCTGTACGAGTTCCCTCCATTATAGTCTTCACCCCGAAAGGCTAAGAACGAGTGTTTTCATTGGACAAATGGATCATGTGTTTTATTCGGGTCGCGTGTGCTCGGAAAATACCGCAGGCACACAGCGACGTTCAGTGAGTGCACGAGTACTCTTCTGAGACCAGAAACCGGTACAGAAGCACAGCTGGCAAAGATAAACGATCGGCAACTTCTCCTCCGTATTCTTATAAAAGCTACCGTATTTCCGTATTTAATTCACTTCGCTGGAATTAAATACGGTCAATCCGTACTGGTTGGCACCTCTGTGCACTTGATAAAGGTGGACCCTCACATGCCAACATCCAATGTTTGTTGTTGGAGGTGGATGGTGCAAGGAGGGGGGAAATGGTGATTGGGAGAGGGGTATAAAGAAGACTAAAAGGAAGGAAATAGCTTACTTCAAGAGAAACATCTTTTGGCTGAAGCTCACTTTCAATGCGCAGGGTCCCAAAATCCACAATCAGAACATTGCCTCCTCTGCAGCATACAGACATTTCCAGTATAAACAGGACTATGATATGATATGATATAATATGATAGGAAATTATATATGTGATATAATATATGATATAATAGGATATGATATGATATGATATAAATCAATGTCTGTACATCAGGCTATTAGATGGAACTCCATTATCATAGTGCAAGCTGAGAGAGAGAGAGAGAGAGAGAGAGAGAGAGAGAGAGAGAGAGAGAGAGAGAGAGAGAGGGTGAGAGAGAGAGAGGGTGAGAGAGAGTTGGACGAAGGTGCGAGGGAGAGAGCGTGTTGACGCTATGTTTTGTAGTGAGAACCAGTAACTTTGTGTCAGGGTTAGTGCAGTCCCAAAGAGGGAAAACTCACAGAATTACTGCTGAATTGCAGAGCGCGAGTATAGGATGGTTGTCAATTCATAGGAAGGTGTTCCAACTGAAAGAAAATATTCTAAAACGCTTGTCATATGTTCTTACCTGTGTAACGTTCCAAACTCTGGGATGACAATGTATGGCGACCTCATGTTCAGTGCAATGTGCACAGTCTGAAACAATAACAGAAAGTAGAGTGGAGAATATGGACAAGCAGACACAGCTAGATCATCTCTTATGATGAGAAACATCTTTTCCAACATAGACATCAATAATAGTGATTAATGAACAGTACATAAGTTTGTAGCATTGCAATGAGGAATTCAGTGTCAAGCCTTGACAAGAGAAAAAAGTGAAAGAACTAACCGTCTGTTGTTCAATAACATGCTGCAGAGTAGTGCAGAAGAATGTATAGCACTACAATGAGAAATGAATGTCACAAAGGAGGAAAACAGGAAAGAACTCACTGTGTGTTGGTCAATAGCGTACTGCAGGCCTGCTCGACTGTACTTGGCAACCTCTTGGATGGTGCCGACTGCTGTGGACCGCAGGTCAAGACTGCCATGCGGCACTTGAAAGAATGCTGACACCTCCGACAGTGAATGCTGAAAAGAGAATGAAAAAAAAGAAGAAGAGCTTTGAGGTTTAACGTCTACACCCACCTTTGACAATATGGCAGACAGGGATAACCATTCCAGGAAACAAGGAGGTAGGGACCTAAATCAACACTGAACCACCAGAGCAATCATACTGCTAAAATGGACAGGGAAAAATTGCCACTTTTTATTGAATTGAACCTGGGTCATCGGTGTGCCAGGCAGTGTAAGAAGTTGTTTTTCCAGTAACCTTTCAATTACAGTTGATAATAAAGCGTTAAAAACCTCCTGTCAAGGTCAGATTTATGATTGCGGCACTAAATCTCCTCTCCTCCATGAGGTTTTACATTCTATGGTTCACAGGCGAGCAGGGCACCCATTCACAGAGGGGTGGTAGGAGTGACTGCTGTGCAACGTTTTATTTTTAGTTTTGTTTTCTATACATTGATGATCCAATCCTAGTACTAACCATGCTGGTTTAATCTGTCGAATTTTTCAATACAGGAGGCCATGTTATACCCAAAAGGCTGTTATGCACCCAAAAATTGAGTTTTATTTCTGTTTACCACTACTACCTACCTCCAAGCTGTGTGTTGGTGTGCTTGTGGTTTATGCATTGGGATATTTTGCTGCTGATTGGTTGAGTGGAATACTATAGGTTTCATGATCTGCTGTAATTACAATTGTCATGGTTTGATTTGAATAGTGTTCACAACACTAGTTATGGTAATATATAGAATTGCTGTCCAAAGTTTTACGCATTTAGCCTTGTTTTATCTTGAGAAAGAGTTTTCTAAATAAAACTCGAAAGCTTGTTTTTTAACTGAAAACTCGTCATGTTATTTTTATCTCCTCTTTTTTTCTGCTTCCACCTACCTCATCATAGACAATCTCCACAGGTTGGACGTTCAAGTTGAGGGAATAGTCGGCCTCCACATAAAGAGGCTTACTCTCAAAGTCCACTGTGAACACCTGATTTACTGAAGGAGCTGCAAAAGGCAAAAGTAAAATATTACCAAACATACAGCTAGACAAAACATTATAAAGCATTCAAAACAAAATGATACAAAGTAACACAATACAGTGAAGCTCTTGTATATATCTGACCGACAATCACTTCCAAAATATATTTGGCTCAAAGTCGGTGTTTTAAAAAGCTGCATAAGACATCTATTATATATTTGTGTAAAGGACCTCTACATAACTTGGCAAAGTGGTTTACCTATATCAATTTTGATGCAAATACAATAACCATGACACTAATCTTTTCACCTGAAAACTACATGAAAGGGTGAAGGAGAGGAGGGGAGGGGATGTCTGGCAAGGTTTTCTGGAATGTACAGAAAAAACCTGTATCTTAGATTCAGACCACCTGTTTCAATTATTCAGTTTGGGTTTTAATATAAAAATATAATGACTTCCAAACCAGAACATAATGACACATTTTGTAAAATTTGCAGCAACCTAGCAAAATCAGAGTTCCAATAAAGTGCATTGCTCAGGCACAAGCATATAAATTTTTAAGGTCCATCAAAACAATTTACACAATCGAATTAAAAAATATGGTTCCACGCAAGTAGCCATACCTACCATAAACCCCAATGTCCGAGGTCAGAATGGGAATCAGCTCGTGCTCGATAGAAGCACCTTCTATGGAGAAACTTTCCGTGTTACAGGATATCCTAAAACAGAGCATGCAGAAATATTGTTAAAATTAAATAATATTATATCATGTTTTCGATGAAAAGATAAAACACCCAGCAAACACTAGATCCTAGACCTCGTTGGTTGTTCAGAATAACTCAGATGTATGGGACATTAGACAGTGTGCATCAAGCAGGCACCTCGGTCTGATCGTTAGCTAATGATCTCAGTCAGCTCCTTCAGCAACTCTTGAGCTAGGAAAGTGCTATATTACCATCAATTTATAACTACTACAAAAATGTGAAGAACTGACCTGAAGGCACCACCGCCAGGCCTGTTTTCTAAGGTGGTGATGAGATGGGAGACGGACATTTGCAGGATCTTCTTGCTGTAATTCACCAGTGACACTGAGCAACTCTTCAGTATTAGCTGAATCTTGTGTGCCACAAACTTTGACCCAAAAAATAAAAAAGAAAGACAATATAAAAATATAATTTAGAAATAAAGACTTTCTTTATTCAGTTTACTATAAGCACATATATTGTATTGCAGTTCCGAAAAATAGTCATGCAAACACATTTGACACTAAATCTGATCAATTCAGACAATGTATTGTCTAATAGTTCAATGTGGCACTGAAGTCAAAGTATTCTGAAGTCCAGACCATCAAGGCACAGGGAATCAGCACCACATATTTTTGTAGGATCCCCATTACCCTAGTGAAATTTACAAACAGAATTAGCGAGGAAGAGGGAAGAGAAATGGAAGTATAGGGCGAGAGAAAGACAGACATAGAGAGATAGAGGAAACAAAATGGGAGAAACTAGCCATACCTCTCGAGGATAGCCAGTCAGGTTGCTGCTACGATCGTAACCGATGGCTTTGAACATTGTTTCTCTGTCATCTGGGCTCAACTTCTCCAACCAGTCTGAAAAACCGCAAGATCCAAATGGCAATAAAAATCAATAACATGGCAACAACAATGTATCTTACTAAGAAAAAAACAGCCACACAAGCACCGTTTTCTACACAAATAAGATTTCAAGCACACCAAGAGAGCAGCCAAGAGTGTACTTCCTTTTTGGTAATAATCATAATTGCTATCCTCTTCATCCCATCATCATCGTCTTTTCATCCTTTACACTTACCATTCTGCCCACACAAAGAGAGAAGGATAGAAAGATAAAAGATGTGAAGATCAAAATGAATGAAGCACACGGCACTGACCCTTTGAATCAGCTTCCCAGCGAATGTCTTCATCTGAAGAAAACCATGAGCTGAACCAGCCACCAGATTTCTTCTTCTTCTTGATTCTATCTGGCGCTTCCACAGAATACTGAAACAAAAATATCAACATTCTGAAATCCAAAGTGAACCTAGAATACAGAACATTAGGCACTCTACACTGCAATTTCTGAAGGGTGCCCATTTTAACATAACAACGATCTTAAACAAGTTTTGTGTGCATCCCCCAAACACAAACACTTTTGGAACACAAAATGTAAAAAAATCTAAGTCAGTTTCCAAATGTTTATCTTCAATTCATGTATTATACCAGAAGCAAATGATAGCTAACCTCCAGCCTGGCCTGTTGCCTGGCAACCAGGATGTTGGTGACGTCCAGACTTTCCTCCAGCTCCCAAAGCTTGGTCTTGAAAGCATCCTGTTCTGTCTGCTCCAGGCTCTTCTTGTACAGGATCTTGTATTTCTTGTATCGAGATCTGACAATACAAAAATCATACAGCAGTCAACGTTAGTATGAAACAAACACAGCGGACCATCAACCTCAATGGAAATGAGGAAAGATGAGTTTTGCCAAGCTGTCCCGGGTTCCACCTCTGCCGTTACTTCTTCTGCTTCTTGTTGCTTGGCAGATCTGGTTGAAAACCATTGTCTTGGGTCAGTGTTTGGATGTTCATTCTCCTTTGAATCAGAATGACTGGCTTTGGAATAACAATCCTTGTCTTATAGTATTTCATCTAGAACTTTTACAAAATCTGAATCCAGCACATTTTAAGTAACTACTCAAATTTGTTGCAAATATCAAAAGATCCATTTTTTTCAATGATGTTACATTGTCTTAGTCAGCAATGGCTTTATCGACAGCCCGAACTCACTTCTTCATCAAGACCTAAAACACCACAAAACAATTTTAAAAATATTTTTTAATATGTCAAACACTGTGGTAAAACCTGTTTCTTAAATAAATCTTTAATAATATCTATCTGCAAAGTAAGAATAAAATTTAAAAAAAAAGCTGAAATATTGTTACCTGTGTTCTTTAATTCTTTCCCAAGAGAAGGGTCGTATGATTTCTTCGATGACAGCAGTGTAGGCATAGATCCACCATGACCTTGGACTGACCTTCAGGGCCACGTTTGGGTGGTACTTGCGGTAGCGCTGATTCACTCGCATCATTTGGAAAGAGTCATTGAGGGTCAGCAAGTTGAGAAACTGCAATAAAATAATACTGATTTACAAAGCAAACACACGGTATATTCAATAATGATAGATGGCTTTCCCAACATTTCAACTGTAAGTGAGAGCTATTAGGGATGGACCTATGCTCAGGGCCAGCCTTGAGGTGTCATTTTACTATCCATGGTTCTAAAGAGATCCAGAAATCCATTCACAGTTGGGTTGACTTGGGTGATCGTGGTGTGCTGTTTCATGTTTCTGCTTGTTTGACAGTACCACTCACATATGAACTAGGCTGGTTACAGCTCCTTAACTTCAGAAACAACAATATGTGTAATCTAACCACATCACACTAGTTGACAGACTCAAAAGGATCAGTCTCAAACGGTTTTATGAAAATGTCGTTTTCCTGCCAAGGTCTTCATATTATTAGGTGATAACAAGGTAATAAGTTTTAACATATTATTGTAAAATAAAATAAAATAAATTAAAGTAAAAAAATGTACTAAATCAAATGAGGTAATACCATACCTGCTGCCTTGACAAGAGGACATCAATCTCCTCGATAGTAAAGTCAGCAAACACTTTTGGCAAGGAGAAGCCATTTTCTGTGCAGACGATCAGTCTAGCTTGGGCCGCAGCTGGCTCAATGACTGCAAGTACAAAACAAATTTCATTAAATTAGGAACAAAATTTGTTTTCAAATAGATTTTCACTCAGAATAATATATCTTTGTTTCAATGTTTTCTTTACTCTAGTGTTCTTATTTGCACTTCAGCGTTCCTCAGTTCTAATCCTTCTTGTATTAATCTTCTTCTTCTTTTATTAATATATCAGTATAATCTTTCTCAAAGTGTATTTCAAAGCTTTGCTTACTGAAGTCAAATTCTTCCTCGAAGATGTTGTGGGAATCAATGGACATGCGGAGGAGATTCTGTAAACAAGCAAGCATATAAATAGTTAAATTGATTCCTTGTTCAGTTAATTAATTACCCTGTTCACTGTACACTGTTCGTTGGAGTAGTTAATATATAATTTCAAATGGCAATTTTACAACCTCTAACACTGTCGGTTTTCTTCCCTTATTATGGAAGAAGGAACATTTCAGACCAAATTCAGGAGATAAAAAAAGACTCACTCTCCATCCATCAGTGTTCAGTCTGGATCGAAGAAGATGTTGTTCTGGGATGTAAGGATTCCAGTACAAAGATAAATCATCCAACTTGAGCAACTGTTGACATTGCACATAAACATTATCATCAATATTATTAATATTATTATTGGTGGTGAGATGGAGACTAATTGTTATCGTCGTAAGTATTAGCAACAGTTTTAGCAGCAACTGGTCTTTTTTCAAATGGCATTTAATTGTGTTGTGTTGTGTTTTGTGTTACATTCTCTCTGTAACCCATTATTAATATCACTGATCAAATTCAAAACAAACTAAAAGATCCAGGAATTAAACAAGTCTTCTTCTTCTTCTTGGTAATGTGAGAAATCTGTTTCCAAATAAAAGTTAAAATGTTTTGGTAGCATCTTAGATCGAGAGACTTGTTGGAAGTAAAAAAAAAAATGCTTTTCTGCTCATTTACCCCCCCCCCCTTCCCCTGCCCCCCTCCTACCCCTCAATTATCCCTCCTCATCTATATCAACCAAACCATCAGTCACACATCCAATCCCTGTAACAGGGCCTTAGTCCCTTTTAATCATGGTTCCATCACATACATCATCTGCCTTATCTATAACAGGTAAGCAATTTATTATGTGAAACATGATTCCAAATATGTGTCGTACATTTCACTGTTATATTTTTAACTTCAGATTAGCAGCTTGTGACCTAGGATTGGCCAATGTAGCCAATCTTTCTTCAATGAAACCAATGAATAACTAGGAACATAGTACAGCTGGAAAATGAGTGGCATTGGAAGATAAGCCATCTTGAAATTAACTTACTGTGATGCACTGACACAACAGGAAGTCTGGGACTAACCCTAGTGGGAACAATAACAATTGTTTACAAGCACTTTGAACTGTGACAAATGTTAATTGTCTAGGATGATTCCTTAAAACAACTTCATGCATTATTGTTTACAAAGCAGGTAGAAATGTATACTGTCTATGATGATTGTTTAGAACTGCTTCATGCATCAGATCTCGTATCTTCGAGGTAACTTTAAAATGACCTACTAAACCGATAGATAAGTTAATAATTTAGTAGTGAGTGAAGGAATCTTGTTTGTTTTCTTCACAATCAGTTCACATTTGAGACAACAGTGTGATAGAAGTAGGAACAGAAATTCTGTTATAGTCTTCTCAACATGTTTTACTACTTGTGTGGCTTACTGCTTCTCCTTGTTGGAGTGGTGTGGGCAAGCAGTACCGATGGTGATCTTGATCTGATAGCTCAAATGCTACGTCTATCCAACAGGATGGATGATTTAGGGCATGTCATTTCTGTGCAAAACAAGAAACTGTCCGAACAAGACAAACAGCTAAATCAACAGAGTGAGAAGCTCACTCTTCAAACACGAGAGCTACGAACGCACGCTGAGAAGTTGCTGCACCATGAAGCACTTCTCCAAGCATACAAGAAAATGACCCAGCTGCAGCAGATTAAACTCGAAGAACAAGCAACCCTATTGCTAAAGCAAAACAGCGAACTTCATAATCTGAAAGCGCTGTTATTTCACAAGGAAGAAGAATTAACTGATGAGTCACACAATGTCAAACAGGCTAAAATAAAACCCACATCTCTTAATGATATAACTCCATTGGTACAGTCTGTGGCACCATCGAAAGTCTACATGAAGCCTAAAGTTGATACAGACATGAACGATTCTCATCAAGGTAGTGTTCGCAGTAAGGACATGAGTGATACCCATAATGTAAATGCTCGCAGTGATGATGGAGGACCTCTGGAAGTAGTAGTGAGCCAGCTCAGCCAGAAAGTCATTCAGCTGGAAGCTGACATCACCGCCCTGAAGAACAATGAAGCGCAACAGGACACAAACATTCAAGATGCCCAGACATCAACGTTTGTTCACTGGGGAAACTCTCAGTGTGGCAGCTCTGCTTGGTTAGTGTATTCCGGCATAGTAGGTGGATCTTATTACGAACACTCGGGAGCTGCAACAAACTATCTGTGTTTAACCTTCTCGCCAGTTGTCAGCTCCCACCCTGTGGCTCCAGCTGTGGGTTACTTGTACGGTAGTGAATACGAGACTTATGATGGTACAGCTCACTTCCAGAGAGATCCTGTGTGTGCAGTGTGTCTATCAGCCTACTCCACCACTCTCATGATCCCTGGTACCAACGTGTGTGCCCCAGGATGGCATCTTCAGTACAATGGCTACCTCATGGCTGGGTACTTTGGCCACCAAGCAGGATCAGAGTACATATGTGTGGACTCTAGCCTGGAAAGTAGCCTGCACAGCGAGGCTGACCAGAATGGAAAACTGATGTACTTTATCACAACCCACTGTGGTTCATTGCCCTGCCCACCATATACAAACAATACTATTGTGTTGTGTGCTGTGTGCTCCAAGTAGGTTGTAGGTATAATACCTTAATCGTACATTCTGAATAAGAAACTACACATTCTATACCTAAAAATAATACATTATTATAAAGCTGTACTGTGTAATAAGCTGTTTAAAATGAGAAAATATAACAATTCTGCCTGTCAAAAATAACTTTGTATCGCATGTTCTAAGCACCGACTCCATTTTGAAATTTGTGTACTTTTTTTTCTTTCTCCTTTTTGCCCTCTGGAATTAAACGATTGATTTTGACAGACTTACAGAACGACTACTTTTGTTTCTTTGTTTATTCTTTCAATTCAATTCCCCTCCCCAGTCACCTCTTATCTCCCTTCTTGCTCTTTGTAATGGCAGTTTGGTTTGTTTCCCCATTACTGAATGATGTTTGACCCCTTGGGGTCATGAGCAATCTTGCCACTGTAGATTGTTCTAACCTATAAAGGGAAAAGTGAAAGCCCCAGTTGAAAACCTGTCTTGACTTTGTAGTCATGACCGATTCACTGCGGCAACAATAGTATCCCCACTTTCTGGAAATTTAGTGCTTTAAATTCCCACTGTCGCTGTCTTCCTCATTTGCTCTTTCCCATTCCTGATCTGTCCTATCACTCTGCTATACTATCTTCTTCTTCGCTAGATCAATGACCTACTTTTTTTCTTGAAAACTCTTCCTGGACAAGACTCCTTGTTTGTGTATGAGGTCTGTTGGATCAGCTTGGGAGTGTTGGACGCTTTCTGCCGGGTGGTCACTAGGGCTTCCTATGATGTTATTATTTGGCAATGTAGGCATTTTATATGTATGTGTTTTGTTGATAATTTATAATGATGTTTGTATTCTATTTTGTTTTTGTAACCGGGGGTTCGATAAGTTGGGGTAAAGCCTCAGCCGTCCCCTGCGTGGGATGTCTTTATTGTAAAGTGACTGGCCGGTGGAGGGCATTCAATTTTCCCAATAGGGTTGTTTCAGCAGATCTTTTATGCGGATCGGGGGTTGTCCGGTCCTGATTTGGCTCGGAAGAGTCCGCTGGACCTAAAGCAACAATCAATCAATCAATCAATCAAGGTCCTGATTTGGCTCGGAAGAGTCCGCTGGACCTAAAGCAACAATCAATCAATCAATCAAAAAGAATGATGTTTGTCATGTACGTGTATTTCTCTATGTTTCAGGGATTTAGTTTAAATGTATTATATGTGTGGTCTATATTTTGGTTCGGTTATTTGAGCTTTGTGGGTTATTATTATAGTGGTCTGATATATTAACAACAACAAAAAAATCATAACTAATCATGAGGTAACCTATAATTCCACTCACTTTGTGTAGCATGTTTGGAGAATTACAGTCTCCTTTCGGCTCCCATTTGGAATCCGTCGAACATATAAGAAACTGCTTGAGCATGATTCCACAGGCAAAGGGATGATCTGGGTTGGTGATGGTGTCTTCATACCGGATGTGGATGTGTCGGATGGAGATCTGCACCCGGTGGATCAGGTTTTGAGAGAGCTTCTCAAACAGTGTTGGGTCTTCGTCTGCTTTGGAAGCTAAAACACAGAAGAAAAAAAAGAAGAAAAGTCACAATTAAGAGTAACATGCAAAGCTGAAGTGCAAACTAATATTTTAATAAGAAGATGGAGATGATGATGAAAAGGATGAAGACGAAGATAAAGAAGACGATGATGAAGATGATGACGACATATACCCTCAACATGTAGATCTAAGCGTGCATAACATATACAAACGTGCAGATTTCTAGAAAGACAGGAGCATCTCTTCTTTTCCCACCATGGTGACCACCCCTCTAGATTAGAAGGCATGGTTATTAGCTTCTACCTGAAATTTATTTGAGATTTTCATTCCTTTTGCAATAACCTCTGGCACCCTTGCATTTCTTCCACAAGAAAGTGCTGCTCATGTTGGAATGTAAATGTAATGATAGCAAGAAGTCAGTGTAAGGAGACAGGCATGAAGCTTAGCTTGCTGTCAGGCCAAGCGGGAATAAAATCAATATCTGCAATGGGACCCTGGCACTACCAGCCTAGATGGCTTGTACCTCCCTCCCTCCTCCTCCTCCTCCCCCCCTTAGCTCTTCTTTCTGTCACCAGTTGTATCTTCTCCAGGGGCAGAACCATGCACATATCAACGATCAAGCCAGAGGAGCAGCGATGAATATCCTTTCAACATTGAAATATGCCCCAATGTCCACAAATAAATGAGAAAATTTGGCAGAGTAGAACAACTGGTGATTTAATGTGCCATGGTAATGATCATTCTAAATACATAATCACAGAATGTTTCAACAACATTGAAAATATTGATCATCAAGACTCATCCCATGTAATTTCAGCTGAAAGACCTATAACGACAGATACTTGATATAGGTGACATAAGCTGCACTGAAATGTCAACATGTTTTTTTTCAGTCTTGGGTGATGTTAGTGGAGGAGGAGGTTAGGGATGGTGGTGATGGGGTGTAGGAATGTGTCTTTTGACCAAAAAACTCCCACATGAAAAGAATGTGAGTATTTGCAATACGTTTGGTTGCCAAACATTGTGACTCTTCAATATATCTATGGTCTTGGAGCTGCTACACACATAAATCCCTATGTTGAAATAGTCCAAAGCCAAATCCTCTATCTACAGACAGTAACTCCCTATTTAAAATAGTTTATAACTTGTGTAAATATTACCGCATTTTCCTATTCCTATCCTGTCCCGTAACCCGGAGGTCGTAGGGGCACCACAGATGATCGTTTAACCAGCATACTCCATCTTTCTCTGTCCTCAGCAGCCCTGATGGCTTCGCTCAGTGTCAAACCAGTCCATTCTCGAATGTTGTCCTCCCACCTCTTTTTCGGTCTCCCTCTTCTTCTACCTCCTTGCACTGTGCCTTGCAGAATAGTCTTTGCAAGGCCTGATGATCTGGTGACGTGGCCATGCCATCGGAGTTTCCGTTTCTTCGCCACTGTGAGCAGGTCATCGTGTTGTCCAATGGCTTGTGTGATGGTCTGTTGGACTTCGTCGTTGATGATGTGTTGGGTATACCACATTTTAATGAAACAAAACCTATAGTTATCCTTACAGCGGTACAAGTTAATCTGCTCCTCTCTAATTTTATCTCACAGTTACAAGCAGAGCCCATAAGGATCCTTTCCCTGACTCTTGGCCTTTTGTCTTCTTATGTCTCATAGTAGCTGAGCTCCCTTCAAATGTTAAGATATACATTAAATAACAAAATGTTGTTGTTATCCAACGTTTTTGCCCTAAAACTAACGAAACCATGAACAGCGGGCAAGCTATAATATCAATAATTGCTATGGAAGAGAACAAATCTATCTGTACTGTACTGATCATGGTTTTGCCCTCACTGACTTTGTGGATTGGTGTGATGAGAACTTTTTGGATATGAATGTCACTAAAACGAAACAAGAGATGATTTTTGACTTTAGGAGAGTCAAAGAGGTGGTCCAGCCAAGTGTTATTAATAATGAGGATGTCGAGATTGTTGACACATAAGTATGTGGGTACAGTTTTTGATAGCAAGCTTAAATGGGATGTGAACACACAGTGTATTTATTGTCAAATGGGGCCAACAGAGATTGTACCTTCTCCGGAAACTGAAGTCTTTCTCTGTAGATTCGAATATTCTCAGCCTGTTTTATCAATCTTTCATTGAGAGCTTGCTGACTTTTTCATTTGTTTGTTGGTTCCACAGTCTGACTGTGAGGGATAGGAATAGCTTGTCCAGCATTGTCAATGTCTGTTCAAAGATCATCGGTGTCAGGCAAAGAGACCTAAGTTCTTTCTGCGATCGGCAAACTGTCAAGAAGGCGAACAGAATTATTTTTAGACCAGAGCATGTTCTGGTGAGTGAATTTTCAGTGCTACCATCTGGGCGCCATTTTGTCTTGCCGGCCTGTAAGGGTAATCACCGCTCCCCCAGTTTTATTCCTTGCACAATTCAATTGCTAAACTTGACACGATCAACTCAGCTTTAATACCTTCCCCAAACATCCCCCCCCACCCCACCCCCCAAAAAAAAAAAAAAAAATTTTTTGAAAACTGTTTTTTTTTTTTAAAACGCTCAACGATGACCCAATTGAGTGATTGATTGATTGTTTATCGACTGACTGATTAGATGATTGACTGATATTCTAACATTATTTTCTTACATTCATGTTTTTATTTGATTTAACTGTCGGTGGTGAGTGTTTTGTGATATGGTAGGACATGTGCATATGAGATCGTGTGACAAGGCTGTGATACCTTGTTTCACACTTCACTGTTTTTAAACTATTTTTTTTAAAAATATGAGCTGCTTCTAAATCTTGTAATTGCCCTATGTGGATAAATAAAGTTGTATTGAATTAAATAACATTTAGCAAATCTGGAAAAAAAAAACTTAGCCCTTTGTCATTTAGTTATGACTCACAAGTTATACATTTGAAAATATAATCATTGCAAACAATACTTGTATTGCATGGCCTAGGTTTCTGGGGCATTTTTCAACCACTGTCACTTACTACTGCAATTATCTTCCCTTGTTTTGCCAACTCTGAATGGCATTGCTTATTTTTGGACAGAATGTCTGTGGGCCAGCTGGTGTTTTGCATGGTACAGTGGAACCTCTCTACAACGACCTTGAAAATGTTGACAAAAATCGGTCTTTATAGAGAGGGGTCTTTATAGAGAGGGGTCTTTACAGAGAGCATAATGGCCTTTTCTTGAATCAATTTGCCAGTGATCGGAATATTCTTTCTTCTAGCATCCAGAAACCAATCCCAAACTTTCTCATTTACTTCCGAGTATGTTGTCTTCCTCCGTTTTGATCGCGTACGATCGGCATTATCACCACTTTCCCACCTTTTCACATTGTCATCTTTGTCTCGGATAATTCCTTGAATTTTTGTTTTTCCAACTTTAAGACTCTTTGCGATCGCAATGGCAGTCTCTCCTTTTTTGTGTCTGTTTACAACATTAACTCGATCTTCCAGAGATAAAAATTTTCTTTTCTTTGTAGACTCCATCATCCCATCACGCTTTCTTTGCTTTTTCTCAGTGCCGCGCTCGTGATGTGAATAAAGTGAAATGCAAACCCCAAACGAGTAGAATCTAGAATGTGACGTTACAAGATGACGTCAAACTTATAGAAGATTACTTTATCGGCTGGCGTGTCACATATAGGTACCTGTCTGACTGTGCTGAACAAGATCGTAGACAGTTTTTATTGTGCAGTCATGCCGAGAAAGTCGCTATACGGTCTGCAAAGATCGGTCGTTAGACGTTATAGCGAGGGAGTCGCTATACTGATGACAGCAATATAAGGAAATACATCGGTTAAAATAAAATGGGTCGTTGTAGCGGGGGAGTCGTTATAGAGGGGGGTCGTTGTGAGAGGTTCCACTGTAAATCAATTGAGTCATTGGAGGATTAGTATGGGCCAAAAGGGAAAACCGAAATATTTTAATCTCATACCCATAATATAGAGCATTTGAAAAAGTACATAGCAAAAGACGGAAACTGCATAGGCAGTAAATAAAGACTAACGGCTCAAATGTTCATCATGCATGGATGAATGAGAGTTGCCCTTTGTTAGGTCTAACAGATGATACAGCCATGGAGAGCATGCTTTTTACTGTAACATATGGAAAGTGTTGCACCTGGTACACTGGTTTGACAGCTTACGCATCGTTCTTAAATTTATGTGCCATTGGCACAAGGCCCACTCCTGATAAGAACGCTAGAATTGTGCCGTCAAGATCATGTACAGAAATAGATTAGTACACTGAACTTTATACTTAGTAGCGTTTACATTAATCATAGTTTCCTTCTTTCAACCCCACCCCTGCCCTCTCTCTCTTTCACACACACACCCACACATATTCTAGAGCTATATTTTTGATGCTCTCTCCCTCACCCCAACCTTCCCACAACCAACTATCCACTCACCATCTCCCCCATAATTGTCTTTTCCAGCTCCCTCTCCCCTCCCCTCCCCCTTCTCTCTCTCTCTCCCTCTCTCTCTCTCTTTCTCCTCTAATCCACTGGCTTTCAATCTTACAGCTGCCAAAAAGGCCACATCAATCCTCCAGCACAGACACACACACACCAAAAAAAGCCAATTTGCCTGGGCTAAGAATAGCGGCAAAGACAATCCCTGGACTAATGTAACAATAAAGTTCTAATAGCATTACCACTGAACAGACTTACTGATGCAACAGCAAAAGAATAGTAGGTAGTATGATATATAACTTATTGTGCAGAATGCTTAATCGCTGACTTGCAAAGACTTGATTTTTGACACTTTATTCGCCCTTTTAATCGGGAAATTCTTGGTCTCCTCCCCTGGATAAGGTGTAGTCACAGCCTGTGGCGTGCCCAAACCCAACCTACTTAATATTAGTTGTGTTTCTGAAATATGCATTTATCACATAATTCCTGCAGGGACGAAGGTTTAGTACTAGTTGATGATGATGATGATGAGGTCCAATTGTAAGGCAAAGCATCATCCATGCTAACAGCATGCTCAGGTTGCATAAGGGAGTGGGGGAGAGGGAACATTGGGACTTGGGTGGGGACAGGAGTAAGGAATTTGGTGCACAGCCAGACGGGAAACAAGTCATGAAAGTACTTTAAAATAATAAATAAAATTCTCCTAGCAGCGCCATCACCACCACCACCGATCAGTGACTGTTCAGCAGGTTAGCTAATTATTGATGAAACTATTTGCCTGATTTGCTTTAATTCAATCAACCATTGTCTACTTCCTCCATTCTCAGTGCATCCTTCAAGACTTCAATCTATTCTTCAGTTCTTCATGCTTGCTTAGGTAATTGATTTACCAACCAGACTCCGTCAGTCTGTATTCATAGCTGTCTGAAAGACTACTTGACAGATGGATCAATGGCACACACTATCTTCTTTCTTTTGCATCCAAGACACAACAATTGCACAAGCCAAGTTTCAGAACAAATGAGCTGTAGTTTTACAGTATGCAACCATGTTATACACATTAGAACAGCATAAATTATATTATTATATTATTATAGAAAAAGATGTTTCTGTGCAATTGAGCTGTATTTTTAGTTTATCCACGCATGCCAAACCTGCTACAACAGCACAAACATTGCTATTCTCCTGGGCTCTAAGCAAACAATATGCACTCAAGCTAATACATTCCAATCCTATCCTATCCCGTAACTCAATGGTCATAGGGGCACCACAGATGATCGTTTAATCAGCACACTCCATCTTTCTCTGTCCTCAGCTTCGCTCAGTGTCAAGCCAGTCCATTCTCGAATGTTGTCCTCTCACCTCTTTTTCTGTCTCCCTCTTCTTCTGCCTCATTGCACAGTGCCTTGCAGGAGGGTCCTTGCAAGGCCTGATGCTCTGGTGAGGTGGCCACACCATCGGAGCCTCAGTTTCTTCACCACTGTGAGCAGGTCATCGTGTTGTCCGACTTCGCTGTTGGTGACATTCTGAGTATAGGAAATGTGCAGAGGTCTTCTGTAGCACCCCACCCCTATGCTCTGTATTATTTGTTGCAGATTGCTGTAAGTGTTCATGTTTCGCAAGCATATAGAAAGGCGGAGATGACAAGGGAGCACAGCAGCCTCACCCTGGAATGTAGACTGCTGGTCCTGTTTTTCCAAATGGGTTTCAACCTTGTCAGGGCCGCTTGTCTATGCGATCCTGGAGAGGACCCACTGTCCAACACAATGACTCCTAAACATTTGAAGCAATGCACTGTGCTCATGGATTTGCTTTGGACCTTGATGTCCATGCTGATGCCACCATTGATGCTGGTCATCATTTTGGTCTTCTCTGCACTTATTTTCATTCCACAGGCTCTGGAGGTGGTGTCAAGCCTCTATACCAGTTGTTCAAGTTCTTGTTCCTCTCCAGCTAATCCATCAATGTCATTCGCAAAACGGAGTTCAGAAATTGCTCCCCCCACCCCACCTCCCCACGCTGACTGTGCCTTCATGATCCACAAGGGCATCTGACATGATGCGCCATGGGAAGATGCCGAAGAGTGCCGGAGAGAGCAGGCATCCCTAAAGCACATTGACCGCTGCTCCGAACCAGCTCCCGATGGCGCTGTTGTGGAGGACTGCACTGGTAGCCTTGTCATACAGGCTTTTGATGACTTCAATAATTTTAGGGCTGATGTTGTACACTCTTATGGTTGCCCACAGAGCTGCATGTCAGACTCGGTCAATCGCTTTTTTGAAGTCCACAAACACATGATATAGATGTTGTTGTTGCTGTAGGTATTTCTCGCAGATTATTTTGAGGTTGAAAATCTGTTCAGTGGTACTTCGCCCTTCCCTGAATCCTGCTTGTTCTTCAGCTACGATTTGTTCAAATAATATATTGGCAAAACAAAGAAGATTCAACATAACAAATATAGACATTTTGCCATTTGAACAGCAAAGCATATTTCTGTGCAAGTGATGACACAACATGCACTGTGAATCACTTTTTTAAATGAGATATTTGCACTGTATTGTTGTTGTCCTTGTTGCTGTCACTTTCATTATTATTGTTATTACAGTAGGCTACAACAGCATAAACTCTATTTTATTATCCTGTCCTTTACCAGTAATAAATTACATTCAACGAAAGTACAAATCCAAATGACAAAATAAGGATACAAATTAAGACTTTCATCTGTCAAAAACACACTCAATCGCTATTAATGCCAAGTGGCTGAAAAACATTCTTGATGTGCTACCAAAGACTATGATTTGTCCTCGGAAATGATATAGCTTTAACAAAAAACATTCAGAATAATTCCTAAATAATGCATTTTTCTGATTGTGCCTTTGAGGTTTATTAAGCTAGACCAGTTGCTTAATGATCCTATCCTATCCTATCCCGTAACTATGAGGTCGTTGGGGCGCCACAGATGATCATTTAACCAGCGTACTCCATCTTTTTCTGTTCTCAGCAACCCTCATGGCTTTGTACAGTGTCAAACCAGTCCATTCATGAATGTTGTTCTCCCACCTCTTTTTCTGTCTCTTCTTCTGCCTCATTGCACCATGCCTTGCAGGATTGTTTTTGCAAGGCAGAAGAAGAGGGAGACAGAAAAAGAGGTGGGAGGACAACATTCGAGAATGGCAATTAGCAAATCTGTTAGTGTTCAAAATTAGCACAAGTGGATGACAGGCGCACGGCATAAGGGAAACCTGTTAAAAGGATAACACTAGGCAAAATATCACACCCATGCTGGTGTCTGCTGGGAAGAAATCAGCAAGCTAGAAGGAAAAGTCGGTCTGTTAAGTTGTCGTAACCTTTTGATAGAATGGGAAGAGGGATTTGGCATCTCCATTTCCTCAGGGTCCGCTTAGTGAATACAATCACGCCCATATCCCCTCCTTCTTGTTGCTTTACAGTCCTGCATGAAGCACTTTCATTGAATTAGCCGCTGCAACATCTAGAGTAACCCTGGGGGTATCTTACACAGTAAAATTAATTGTACATGACAAGTGCTTGTCAGACCAAACAAATCTCTGGGCACCATAGAGCAGAATTATAAAGCTGGTAAGCAGAAGAGGAACTCCTATATATATATATATAGAAAAGTGTACATTGGATCACGCCTTAATCAGAAAAATGCATCAAAAGCTAACTGTCCTTTTCAAAGCACTCTATGTCAATGCCAGTCAATTGGTTCTGCATAAAGGTTAAGTGATCTGTACAGCATCAGGCAAGAGCAGACGGAGAAAAGAAAGCGTAAAATAGTGATACACATACATCTATATTGTCACTTCCCCATATACCGTCTTTCACCCACCCACCCCGATGCCCCATCCATGCACCCACCCTCTCCTCCATTCCCCCAACCACCTCTCCACTGTCAATGACAGTAAAGCACGTATGTGTGAGCGGTGATGTGTGGGTTGGTAAATGTGAATTAATCATACATGCACAAGTAATTTTAGATCTCTTTCTTCTTGAACGCTGTCTCAACAAATGAATGTGGCGGTTCGCTGGAGATCAATAAGAAGAAAGAGACTGCTGTTTACACAATCAGTACAATCAACATTAATTCCTCAAGCAACAAGCATCACAATCAAACACAGGAATATAACAATACAAACCATCACAGCTTGTTTACACATATTCAATACAATAATATGAATTCCTCAACAACAACAAAAACCACCATGACCAAACACGTGAATGCAACCAACAAAACATCAGAGAAAGAGCAAATCAAAGAGACAAAAGAACATAGGAAGCTGCAATGTTTCGACAAGGAGCGTAATAGGTAACCTAAAGTTTACCAAGAATAACAGTGAGAAAAAATTTTATCAAGAAAGGATAAATGAGTAAGGCAAAGAAAATAAACGGTTCACACAAACACAACACGGGTCACACAAACACAACATGGTTCACACAAACACAACACTGTTCACACAAACACAACACGGGTCACACAAACACAACACGGGTCACACAAACACAACATGGGTCACACAAACACGGGTCACACAAACACAACACGGGTCACACAAACACAACACGGGTCACACAAACACAACACGTTCTCTTTCCCCACTCTATCTCTCTCAGAGTCTCACTCTCTATGTTCTACCTCAGTCCTCTCTCTTATCATTCCCTTCTTACCCCGCCCCCCCCCCCCACTCCCCTCCATGTTCTCTATCTTCTCTCTCCACTTCCTCCATTTCACCCATCTCACCCTAGAATTTCTCCTCCCTCTCTTGCCTCCATTCTAACCTCCCCTCCCCTCCCCACCCACATCTTCTCTCTCTTCCTTCTAGCCCCTTTCTCTTTCCTACTCACCAACATCCTGCAGAGGGGACTGTTCAATGGCTTCCAGCAACTGTCGCTTGACGGCATTCTGAAGCTGTCGTTCCCGTTCAGGGTCGTACTGGCGGTCCGTGATGGGTCCAGCAAGGACGTACAAGTTTTCTATGGCCACGTCGATGTTTGCTGTGAACAGGTTGGACCAAGGGATGTCAAGCTTCAGGTGACCTGAAACACACAAATAACCATGATTAGAAGAAGAAGAATTTCACTTATGAGTATGACAATAAGTGATTATGAGAAGAGAATTTCATGTATAAACGTAAGAGTTATCTTTTAAGTTTTGAGATTAAAGATGCTAGGGTGAACGCACGCAATCCTGATGGATGCCTGTGATTGTTAGAAATATGTTCTCCCACTAACAGGCTGCTGAACATTGTTTACTAATTGGCCCTCTTCAACACTGAAAAATTATAACAAATGCTCCTGCACAGGCCTACATGAAAAATTCTACTGAAGGCCTTCTTAAAATCAATTGCTTGCTACACTGGAGGATTACACTTAATAAGGCTTAAATCCAACATATTTTCATGAACTCCAGTACCATTTTCTCAAGTGAGACTACTTACTCCATATGTTCCATTAAAACTTTTAGGATCAATAGTAATATTTCCACAAGGAAAGTTCTTGGTTGGAAACAAAATCAAAAAAACTTAAATGTCGAATGGCAACGTTGCTCCGATTACAGTTACACTTTACAACACAAAAATACTATACTATACTGATTTTTTTTTCTCCACAAGTGTGTTACATGCAGTATTTTCCACATATTCAGCCCCAAAACGACTACTATGCATTATCTGTCAAAAGCTCTAAACTGTGGAAGCGATTGTGGAGTGCCTTGTTGGCCAAATCAACATCACATTTTGTGCCAGGTTGCCATGGGGCATGACAAGAACTTGAGAACAGCCAATGTGATTCAAGCCTTATCAGTATGAGTCAAAATGCATGCATCAACCATCGTGCAAAGAACACCAGTGAACAGCATCTTCAATTACGAAATGTTTATCTGCCTAAAACTTTATGAGAATTCATGTTCAAAAAACCCATTTCAACAGTTTTGAAGAATCTGGTCATTGTGCTCACTCCATTTTATCCCAGTTGCAAGATCTTCAATGACCTAGTATCATTGATACATCTGTCGTTAGCATTATTCAGTATTCTCCATTATCCCCTTATCCAGGAATGCCCAGAGTTTTGCAAATGGCATGACTAGTGTGTGCCAAATGATTACCTTAATCATGATTGATACTAACGATAGATTCAATACTATTGATAGCTACAAGTAGTATTTAATGTTCTTGCCATATAACTACACCGAGTTTCAGAACACTGCTGAACAAACGCCTGAATCATCAGAAAGCCATCTATCAAGCTTAGCCTGATATACCTCTGACACTCAGAATGTGGGGTAACTTTGTTTTAAACAAAGTGCTGTCCGCCCTCTAGCTAAATCCATATTTTATGTTAGGTTAAAATGGCCTTTTCTAATGGAGTTTGTCAGCCATAATTTTTGGTGATGTAATACAATTTCATCCTTCTTTCTGAGATTCAAACAGGCTTTGCCAGAGGTAGTTTTATTAACATGATACAGTTAACAATCCTCTACTAGGATGTAACTCGCTTCAAATGACAACTATGCTGCTCTATCCCTCATGTTCTTTAGTAATGATATTTGCGTAGCATTGCCTCCGAAACTATGCCTATTATATAATAAAGAAAGTAAAGGGAGGGTGCTCTATTAGCGCTTCCTTTTGTTTTAAAGATAATCTAAAACTCTTGATTTTTGTAACAATTTCATCACACCTGGAATTAGTTAACTATCAGCCATATTTTATTTTAGAAGTTAATTACACTTCTCTCGATGACAGACAGTTTGAAGGAAACACAGCAGCAAAACACAGGCATAGATAACACTTTAAATTAACCATAATGAGGAAAAAGCGCTATATAAATACCCTTATTCTTATTAGTTAGTTAGTTATTCATTGCTTACAAGGTCCAGCGGACTGCAAAGAGCAGAATCAGGACCACAAAATCAGGACCACCACTTGGTTGAAAGAGGACTTACTCCTGATCTGTATAAAAGATCTGCTGAAACAACCCTAGTGGTAACACTGAAGGCACTCCACCAGTCGGTCACTTTACAACAAAGGCATCCCACGCAAGGGATGCTGAGGCCATACTCTAATTTATCGAACCCCCGTTTACAAAAACAAATTAGAATATAAACATCATTATAAAATATCAACAAAACACATACATATAAAATGCCTACATTGCCAAATAATAATAATACTATAGGAAGCCCTAGTGACCATTTGGCAGAAAGCGTCCAATATTCCCAAGCTGACCCAACAGACCTCTAACACAAATGAGGAGTTTTTGAAGAGTTTTGAAGAAAAAAGGTAGGTTACTGGTCTAGCGAAGAAGAAAGTATAGCAGATTGATAGAACAGAGTAGGAATGAGAAAGAACAAAGAAGAAAGACAACAACAGTGAGACAGTGGGGATACTATTTATACAGAAACCATTCTTAGTATTATTATGTATGGACAAGATCGTCAATTAGTTTTCCTCCAATCAACAGTTTGTATAACTGTTCACTTTAATTTATTTGACTGTGCTAAAAGTTCATACAATCATGCTATGTTTTCCAAAACAGGAGAGAGAATAATTGTAGGTTAATGTATATTAACAAAACATTCAACGGCACCTCTATTTCCTTTCCCTTTCATTCTCCCCAACCCACACTCCCCTCCACTTCTCCCCTTCCACCTGTCACACCACACCTTGTAACAACCCTTAACCTCACCACCTCATCACACCCCTCCCCCACTGCTACCTCCCCAAAAAATGTAATGCATTGTAACGATAGTTGGCCATTGCACCAATAAAATTCATCCCTAATTTTCATTTTTCGTCTTCTTCATACCAATAACACAAAAAAATTAGTTAAATGAAGGAAAATATTGCTGACTAGTGCGTAACACAACTCCTTCTATTTCTTTTTGCTTGATCTCTTTAAGATTTCTTCTGCTCAATACTTCAAACCAACAACTATCTATAGATAATCAATGTTTATAGGGTCCAGAGCCGAAAAAAACCCACTCAAAACCATTCCAAATCAGACTAGACCGCTAACATAAATTTTTTTTTTTTAAGTGTATATAAAACCAGCTCAACAGTCAAAATCCAATCAAGACACAAGCAAGATAATATTATCTATATCATATGCGATAAAACAAACCAACGTCAAATAAAAATGTAAACAGGTTTTCAAAGTGCAAACTTCAAAAATCTCATCAAAAGACATCGAACTAAAACATTTTTCTCTCTCATCAACCAGATCAGCAAACTCGGACATAAAATGGCAGACGGAAAAGGATTTGTTACATGCAAAGCACCACGGTGGTTCTTCTCCTTTTAAAAGGAAACTATGGGTGACAGTAGTATGCTCGATATGAAGGGAGCTAAAACAGTATAGGAGGGATTACATTACATTACATGATTATTGCTTTAGGTCCAGCGGACTCTTGCGAGCCAAATCAGGACCGGACAACCCCTGATCCACATAAAAGATCTGCTGAAACAACCCTAGTGGTAAAGCTGAAAGCTCTCCACCAGCCAGTCACTTTACAATAAAGACATCCCACGCAGGGGGCGCTGAGGCTGTACTCTAATTTATCGAACCCCCGTTTACAAAAACAAAATAGAATACAAACATCATTATAAATTATCAACAAAACACATACATATAAAATGCCTACATTGCTAAATAATAACATCATAGGAAGCCCTAGTGACCACCTGGCATAAAGCGTCCAATATTCCCAAGCTGATCCAACAGACCTCATACACAAATAAGGAGTCTTGTCCCAGAAGAGTTTTCAAGAAAAAAGGTAGGCGACTGGTCTAGCAAAGAAGAAGATAGTATAGCAGATTGATAGAACAGAGCAGGAATGAGAAAGAGCAAATGAAAAAGACAGCGACAGTGGGAATTTAAAGCACTAAATTTCCAGAAAGTGGGGATACTATTTATACTGAAACCTCAGGCACCCCAACGGGGGTTAGGAGGGATTGCTGACCAACAAAAAACAAAGCTGTGAAGATGAAATTATTTTTAATGTTCCTCCAGTCTTTCTTCTGCTCAATATGACACCTCAATACAAGAACACCTCATAGACACCTCCAACCCAATCCTACCCTAACAAATATACAGCAAAGATTGTTGACTAATTCATACCTAAAATGTATCAAACCATTTGGTTTTTTCCTTCCCCTCCATCATTCTTCTTCACTTCAAAACTCATCAAAACACCCACATCCAAACAGATAAGCAAATGAAAA
>CM072515.1:59657992-59710492 GCA_036898135.1 Oncomelania hupensis
AAACGAAAGGGAAAGATAGAAGGGAAAAAATGAAAGAACATGTGGAGAACAAAGGTTGAGGGGTGGGAGGGATTAAGGAGGAGGAGAAAGAAAACGAAACAAGAGAAAATAGGATTAAAAAAACCAGGGGAAAGAGGAGAACAGGAAGCAAGGCACACAGAGGAGACAGATTTATAACATCAGCACAACACAACACTCATTTCCCTAAACTGTTTGCTCTCACTTGAACAAATACTAAAAGCCAGCCTGCAGCATCGGTTCTGACTGTACCGATTTGCTCCTAATGATTGCAGGCATCAGAGCATAAAAGACTGTTGGGGCATCAGATATCCAGCCAAAATATGTTAGATCTCTGATACTCGGTGTGGACTACAGGCCTCACAACACTACACTTTTGTTACTTGCTAGATTGTCATAAAATGGAGGGTTAATGTGGTAGTTCAACAATTATGTCCAATTGTTGCTCTGTAATATTCTCTATTGTGGTCATTCTCCTGAGTTGTTCAGGCCGGCCACCAACACATGTAGAATTGAATGGGTAACTGAAACTTGGAGGTTATGTGTTCTTTTCATTTCTTGCTGCCATTCTCATAAAACTTTGGATTAGCGGAGTAGCAAATTTTAAACTGGATCATGGCTGCAACTTTCTCTATTGGTTGTTTGAATAGCTTTGCTTTCTCTGCTAGAACATAATCTGTTCAAAACTGAAAGGGTACCGATGTTATTTCTTCTCTTTCACAGCCCTACATTGGGTTTCTGCTGCCACTGTCATAAAACCTGGAGCCAAAGGGGCAGTTCAGTATACCTGATGGCTGCAATATTCTTATGTTGTGGTTTCGTTGTTCTTGTTCCTGTCTACTAGCTGGTATGTTAGATAGTTTCTGATGCCATTGTTGTCGTGTAATGTCTAATGATTGATTACCTAGGGTTAATGGGTGGATGGGCAGTTCAAGAAGTCTGATGAACTGCAACTTTCTCGCTTCTTCTGATCTAGCTTGATAGTGCATGTCTAACCAGGATAGAGTGGATAATTGGGAATTGGAAGTTGGTTGTTCTTTCTTTTCTTTCACAACACTAACCCTCCCTCATCGTGCCCCAATCCATCAACCTTCCCCACCCACACACACACAAACATAACTTGTCACAGAGCAGTTTGACAGTCTGCCAAATAATCACTTCTCAAGGTATTGTTGTTTCTGATGCATCCCTCAACTCCCTCCACCCTTCTAACACACACACAACTTGTGTAAAGCAAAATGTGCTAACGTCACTCCCCAAGAGATTGCAGTTTTTACTTATAGCTAGCAAATGTTGGTACTACATTGCTACAGAGCTTAATGGCATCAATCACTCCATCATAACATCAATTATTCACAGGATGTTTCCCTGTCTGAATAATCAAGCTGGCATTTTCTTAATTGATAATGTAAGTTCCGGACAAAATGTTTGACAAAGTGCGTAGGCACGAAAACCCAAATTCAGTAAAAAAAAACAACATTTTAGATAATGTTTTATGGTCAGTGAATAATTAGATGGATAGATAGATATTCAATGTTTATAGGTTCAGTGGACTGCTAAGAGCCGAATAAGGACCGCTCAAAAATATTCCAAATCAGATTAAGCCACTAAAATTAAAGTATGGTAAACATTTTAAATAAAACTGGCTTAACTAATGAAATCCAAACAAGCACACTAACAAGATGACATGGCCTAAATGCGATAAAACAAACCAACAGCATGTAAAACTGTAAACAGGTTATGGAACATTGCAAACATGACAAATCTCATTAAAAGGTAACGAACCAAAATATCTTTCTCTCTCATCAATCAGAGTCAAATATAAAATGGCAGATGGAAAAGGATTTTTCACATGCAAAGCACCACTGTGGTTCTTTTCCTCTCAAAAGAAAACTATGAATAATTGCGCTGGCACTTCATATCTTGATTGGAAATCTAGTTTCTGGACAAAATTCGTGCCTGAGCGTAAAAACCCAAATAACATAAAAAATTCAAAGGACGTTTCCTGATGTGTGAATAATCGAGCAGGCATTTTCTTATCTTGACTAGAAATCTAGTTTACAAAGTACTTAACCCGTTTCAATACCAATGTTGTATTAATGCTGCTGTAGGACCGAGCGCCCTGAAAATCACATTTGTTAAACGCTACTACCAATGTGACAAAACACAGACTCTACCAACTCGAATCTTGTGTTTTCTCCCATGGATCATCTGTCATAGATATGTGATCTCAGCGCTCGGCCCTACACAGAATCTAGTGAATATTTGATGTATTGTAATTTGTTTGTAGGTGTGAAAATACTGTCTGTAGTTTGGACAACTGGTGGTGAAAAGATTAACTAAGTGTCCAACATGAAAATCTAAGCCACCATTCAGAGGATGGTTGGTGAGTGTGAATGATCAGTCTGGCATTTTCTATTCCAACTGAAAATCTAGTTTATGGACAAAATGTAAATCTCTAGGATCCTGAACAATCTAGTTTCCTGTCAAACAAATTTAAGTGTCCGAAAATAGTAACCTACTCACCAAAGCTTCAGGTCGAAGCTGAAGATCTGTCAGCTCTACATCACCTGTAAAGCAAATAATGCAGGAAAAATTTTAACCACATTTTACACTGTAAGTTGTAACATATATATATGTATTTAAAAGAACTTCAAAGTTAATAAGGAAACTCCTTTAACTAAATGATTAAAATGTTATTTAAATAAAATAATTGGCACCAACCCAGCAAATCAGCCCGATCTGGGCCCTACTCGCGCAGCATGTAGGGCACAGTACTTATCCCGACTTTTGTCTGGCTAGAGTAGGGACCGATATAGCCTTACAAAAACCCGATGCGTAGCGGAGTCCAGAAATTTGGATGCGTAACGATTCGCGCTCCCGCGTGTCGCCCAATTCTACCCACCACAAAGGCACGCTGAGCACAAGCTAACATAGGCCTACTCTCGCTTCTCATTGGCTAGACTGTCTGTGGACGGTTTCGTTTGCTTCACATTTTCTGCGGCGTACGTATGTGAAAAATATTTATACAAAATCAATTCAGCAAGATATCATTATTTAATTGTGCTTATAATTCTTTATTTTTTATCATACAATATGTAAAATATTGTTAAAGTGTTTCTTTTAACTATTGTATTTATTTATACATTATAAGCCAAGGGTAAACATCTGTGCCCATTACTGCTGGTCTTTTCCGGTTGTCCTTTGCCTAAGGTGCCAATCTTCTACAGTTGTCTTTGTCTACAGTTGCACGTGCTCGGATATTTTTTTTGCCTGCGAAAACCTATTCCGCTGTGGTTGTTTTGGGGGGCTTTGCCTTTCTTTTATGTATTTACACACGATTTCGATAGCGGTGAAGATCACTTTAATATATATCGTTATTGAAATAGTGTGTAAATATTTCAGTGGGGACACACCAAGGACTTCCGAAAACAAAAACGCCTGTGCCGACAGTCCCTATTAACACCAGACATCTTTCTTCATGCAATCACATATCATAAACAATATGTGGGATATGATTTTAGGGTAAATCAGCATTGGCCAGGTATGGGGCATTATCGGGGTTGTTTCTGGTTTAAGATGGGTTACAATAGGGTAAGTTTTGGATTTCCTGATGTATGCCCCATCTTTGCCGGAATCGTGTTACCGTTCGGCAAAGGTTGGGTTGCGGTCGGGTAAGTTTTGGGTACCCCGACGATTGCCAGATCTTTACTGAAAATCGGGCTACTGTTCGAATTTGGCAAACTTGGGGTTACAATTGGGTATGTTTCGGGTAGCCCGACGATCGCCCGATCTTTGCCCGAATTGGGCCCGAGTTGGGTCCAATTTCCATTTACCCGACCGGTAGCCCGATCCGGCCCCGAAATTGTGGTTAACTGGGAACTGTTTGAAATTCTTCACAACAAAAACTTTTAAAATGAAATATAGTGTCAATCCAGTGTTCATTCTCCCCAAAATAAATAAGCGTCCAAGGGACTCCATCTCAGTTTCCCAATTTAAGAGTTATTTTACAAATGTTGGGGTTTTTGATTGATTGATTGATTGATTTATTGTTGCTTTAGGTCCAGCGGACTCTTCCGAGCCAAATCAGGACCGGACAACCCCCGATCCGCATAAAAGATCTGCCGAAACAACCCTAGTGGGAAAATTGAATGCCCTCCACCGGCCAGTCACTTTACAATAAAGACATCCCACGCGGGGGACGGCTGAGGGTTGACCTCAACTACGCGAACACCCCGGTTACAAAAACAAAATAGAATACAACAATCATTATAAATCATCAACAAAACACATACATATAAAATGCCTATAGTGCGAAATAATACAATCATAGGAAGCCCTAGTGACCACCCGGCAGAAAGCGTCCAACACTCCCAAGCTGATCCAACAGACCTCATACACAAACAAGGAGTCTTGTCCAGGAAGAGTTTTCAAGAAAAAAGGTAGGTCATTGATCTAGCGAAGAAGAAGAAAGTATAGCAGAGTGATAGGACAGATCAGGAATGGGAAAGAGCAAATGATGAAGACAGCGACAGTGGGAATTTAAAGCACTAAATTTCCAGAAAGTGGGGATACTATTTATACTGAAACCCCCGGCACTCCAACGGGGGGAACTGTTGCCGCAGTGAATTAGTCATGCCTACAAAGGCAAGACAGGTTTTCAACTGGGGCTTTCACTGTTCCCTTTATAGGTTAGAACAATCTACAGTGACAAGATTGCTCATGACCCCAAGGGGTAAATGTTGGGGTTGACTTATAGTGAATTTGGTGAGCAGTGACATGGGGTGTCGGATAGTGCAGTGGTTGGAGCACTCGCTACTGTGTCGAAAGTGAAGCACCGTCCGGTGCGGTTAGCACTTGGATGGGTGACCGCTAAGGTGTGAAGCGACAAACAACAACGCCCCCAGTTGACTCAACTGTGATTGAGTACCTACTCTCTTGAGGGTGGGGAAGGTAAAGCAGCGAGGGAGAGAGTTGGGCATCACCCTCATTACGCTGGCCCAAGATAAGTGTGATCTCCAACATCACGCTCCCCTACGGCCACAAGGCTATGGGACTACCTTTTTACCTTTACCTTTTTTAGTGACATAATTGCATAGAGGAAGTATACAATGCACGCATGCGATTTTAAAGGATGACAACTCGGCACACAACCATGAATCATCTGCTATGGAAGTATTAGTTGAGGTGTTTTCCGTGAATTAGTTGGCCACTCATTTGTCATATTTTCGACTTCAGCGATTGGGGAAAATGTGCATGTCCACCCGACGCACACATACATACTTATCTGCCTTTTTTTGGTTGTATTTTGTCTTTAATTGTGCATATTTGGGAACACTGCAATCAATGAATCATGTGAATTGTGCAAAATCAGGAATACTGCAATCAATCAGGTGAATTATGATGTCCTATTTGATGCTTTTATTGACGATTATATTGTCCTGTGTCATGTTTATATTTGTTGTCGCCCACGTGTCAAATTTCCCTTCTGTAAATGAAGACAATAAATCATTTTCTATCTTGTATGTACCTAATTTTCACATTTCCACATCAATATTTGTGCAGCTTAAAACATAAAAAAAATAACACACTTTTCAAATGTCAATGATTGCATACCTTTGAGAACACTGACGTTCAAGTTGCCAGCGTCAATGTTTGCAACATATTTTCCAATGTATTTGTTGAGCAGGCTTGCTACCAGTGACTCAAACATCTTGACTGCAGGCTGAATGTAGCAAGTGTCAAGGAATACAATGCTAGCAGTCTCTGTCAGCAGTGATCATTGTGAACCTTACACTTTGCTGAAACACACATAGCCAAATAGCTGGTCCACATACAACTTCCACTACAGATGAAATTCTAAATGTTAACAGTTAAAAATGAAATGTCAAACACTATTTAAAAATACAAGGGATTTTCATTTCAGAAATGTGATGAAGCTTAGGAAGCTTTTGAAGATATTTAGTACAAGATGCTATGTGATTACTGTGTACATTACATTTCATGACTGTTACTGGTGTTAGATTGGGTTTTCAAAAACAGAGATTGGATTTTGGACTTATGGATTTTATTGGTCACCCAGGCACACCACAAACAGGCTGCCCTTCTAAGCGATAGAGACAAGAGCAGCGCCACCCAAGACAGCAGAGCAGGGGAGTGTGTGAGGGGAGTCAGGGGAGGGGGGGTTGGGCGGGATGGGACCTATAGTGCAAGCTGTGTATATTATTGTATCTGACACTAACCCATCTAGGTCATGCATATCAGAATCTTTAAACTCTGCATGATGGAACCCATGCTCAATGTTCAATTATTGGGTATACAGTTTTTGGTTCAGCTGGTCCCTTGCATGGAAAAACATTGGGCCATATGTGGTTTGGGGATTAGTATTGACCAAACAGAAACCAAACACATTTTAATCTGATTATCAATTTAAAATACATTTAAATTTGGAAGTGTAGGAATATATTTTACATCTAAAATGTTCATTTTTGTCTAGCAGAAGGTACAATGGTTAAAAGCATTCTGTTCACTGCATCAGACGGAAATGTTTTAAATGCTATGCAGATTGGCGCATTAGATTGCCACTTTATGCGCCATTTTAAATTTTTCAGTGGCATTGGCGCAAGAGGTATTCTAAATATGAACACAGCATGCTGGATCCAAAAGTGTAGGCGATCAGATAGTATGCCTCATATATTTAAAGAGATTGTATGTATCATTTTATTTATTTCCAATGAGTCACTACACCATGATCTCTCGATAGAAAACAAAAAGGATGCAGTAAGTTGAGTAAGTACTTGGACTTAAACCAAAACCTTAGACTTCGTTTTAAGAAGAAAGTAAAACAGTGCAACGAAGAAGCCATGAGTAATTTTAAGCTTTGTCATAGAGGAGTGCCATCTACTTCGATAGTCTGGTTGTACTCAATAGCATCATTCAATGTGACAAGGACTGCCAAATCCCACTTTCCAGTGCAAGTAAAACAGTTGCTGGGAAAGACAAGTCATGTTAATCACTTGCCAGGGGGTAATTTAAAAGCTGTGAATGACATTGAGCCAGAACAAGTGAATAAATGATTTTGTTTGAGAATTCCGTTGAATCCAACCCTCCAAGTTATAAATTAACATTTTTTCAAGTGCTTCGTTATTTCTGGAGACAACAAACAGTTACGTTTTTGTATGTTTGCTTGGACATCTGTTTAGCCTTTCTCCAGATCTGGACGTCACACTTCACTTTACCATGAGGAACAAGGTAATGCAAATACACATGTTTTCTTTGGTCTATGTATTGTATGATCATCTATCTGTGCCTGCTTTTGTGTGTGTATTGAGTGTGTTTTGAATTATTTTGCTTTCACTATGTGGGCAAGTTCATTTTTGAGCGAGAAAGTGAAAAATGAAATGTTGCTAATCCGCGGCAAGCTCTTATTGAGAAAACATAGGCAAACCATGATGCCAGTAAATAAGTAATAATGACAAAGTTTAATGTTAACTTGGTGTCACACTAGGAAGCAAATCAAATCTAGCACTCTTTACTTATTTATATATTTATTTATTTTTTACAGTACAAATCTCTGCAAGGTAACATTTGTATGCTTCAGACAATCCAAAGAAAATTGTTTATAAGGTACATGTGCAAAGCTGATAGTTCTAAATATGTAATCGCAAATATTCATTGAAAAAAATTGAAACGAACGTTTATAGTTACCTAGCTGAGTATCGTATATATTGTATATATATATATTAAGTACCTTATGGCCATATGAAGCCCATCACAGTAGAGCACAGTGTTTATATTTGTGGCACACTTCCAAAACAAAAACTAAATCAAATTCAAATATATAAGAAGATCTCAGGCGATAAATATCTCATGAAAAATGTACAAATCAAAAAGAAATGCACCTACGCGCTGTTTGCTTTCATCAATCTCGACACCATATGCTGCGTTGCCAGCCACAGAATTCCTATTGATTGATCTTCTGGTCAACGAATGAATACATTACATGCAAGTAAACTTTGTCTTCAGACCCCAATACAGTCACTGATTACGAATTCTGGGAAATCAAAACTAAAATCCATTGTCACAGTTCGCATTGCAGTACTGAGAATAAGCCATGCTAGCACCGCCGTCACTGCAGTCTTCTACCGCAGACTGGAAAGCTGTATGGGAATGATGGAAATGCAGAGCCAGCATGCCGGCATAACATTATTCTCCGTGCTGGAACCGATCGATATCAACATCTCCCAACGGGAAACGACTCTCAAGTTTCTCCGCTGTCGCAGCTCAGCTGTCAACGCTGACGTTAGCAAAACGAACAAAAATGAAAAACAACCAGTATTTTACCTGTCAGTAAGGTCGACTCACTGACTGCGACAACCAAATAGTTTAATTTTCTAACGAAATTATCATGTGACATTGTGCTGTTGACTGTTTTATTTGCGTGTTTCGCATTTCCTTCTTTCAGTTTCAACGCCCTGAAATGGTTAATTTCGAAAGCAGCAAACCGATTGGGAACATAAGTAACATTTTGCAGACTATCAAATGTTTTGACTACGCCCAATGCTATTTTATAAATGATATTTTTTTGATGGATTTAGTTTGTTAGAATTATGACTTTTTACTTAATAATTGCCATTTTCTACTACAATATGTATTATCCTTAATTTTCATAATAGGGTGTTGCGTTACCTTGACCTTAGACGCACATGGTAGTCAACTTCCGGGAAGCACATTTCACTTTTAAGTGGCAGAATGGAGCCTCAAAATAAGAAATTTAGACCATCAAATAACGGAATCTCAACATTCTCAAGTTCAGTAAGTAGTTGCGCTTGATGATGCTTTCGTTCTGAAGTAAGTTACTGTTTTATTTTGGCTAATAGCCATAGAATTGCATCACTGTGGAACAAACTACCATTACATGTTAAAAAAGCTAACAACTTAAATACTTTTAAAAACCTTCTGGAAAAGGTAAGTTTCATTGTGGAATCCAAATTTGATTTCGATGAATGATTTTCATTAAATTCTAATTCTCTGAACAATTGCAAAAATAACCGGAAAATTTAAAGTTGTATAAAAACAGGGACACAAAAAAGCTGCGAAGCTTAACATTAATTAATTATAATACAGTACTGTCAAAGAAGGGACATTCGCAAAGGCCTCACGTCCTATTTTGTCCTCACACTACTACTACTACTACACTACTACTACATAGTCCCTTGAACTGAACTGAACTGAACTGAACTAAAAAAAAAAAAGAAGTAATATTCTGGTGTAAAGCTGGGTTTGATAATACACTGACTTTGACTTGTCTTGTGTACACACCTACATTCACACAGATTAGTTTTTTAACTCGACTAGTGCGTGAACACGAATTTTGGTTTCAATTGGAACATTTAATTTTGATCTTGCTAGTGATACAGCAGTTAACCGGTCATATAGATGGAACTTTGATAGGTGTGATTGTATTCCTTTTTGTTGCAGAAATCTGCAGAGAGTGTTGCAGTATACAAAAAGAGTAAGTTGTTTTGTTTTAAATTATTATGTGTTTTATTAATAATAATATTATTAATAATGGTAGTTATAGTGCTTTTTCTAAAATTTGCTAATAATCGGCCATATTTCTGACCCAACATATTCAGCAACTTGTAAACCTCTGTTTGTATTCATTTTCAGCAGATGAATACCTAATACATTAAATTGACAAAGCCTTTCCCCAAGTCTGTATTCAGCAGTAGTATTTGCTATTAATTAAGTATTATGCATAGTCAGCAGTTACAGTAAGTTATATATAAATATTAGCTGCTGAATGTGAACAATGGTGTCTTTATCAGTGTATGACTACTGACATAGTATAATATTGACTGCACTTATTGCAGTCTAAGCATTTAAAGCATTTCAAGTCTTCTCTTGAGACCTTTGGCTTTGGCAGAGGTCAAAATGCATAAGGAGAACCAAGTGTTTTGAGTGCATTTATGCTACATTTTGAGCTCTTGGAGAAGCACACTGAATTGAAAATCAGCATATGGTATACTTTTTGTGCACCTTTGAAATATATATATTCTATCCCTATCCTATCCTGTCCCGTAACCCGGAGGTCGTAGGGGCACCACAGATGATCGTTTAACCAGCATACTCCATCTTTCTCTGTCCTCAGCAGCCCTGATGGCTTCGCTCAGTGTCAAACCAGTCCATTCTCGAATGTTGTCCTCCCACCTCTTTTTCGGTCTCCCTCTTCTTCTACCTCCTTGCACTGTGCTTTGCAGAATGGTCTTTGCAAGGCCTGATGATCTGGTGACATGGCCATACCATCAGAGTTTCCGTTTCTTCACCACTGTGAGCAGGTCATCGTGTTGTCCAATGGCTTGTGTGATGGTCTGTCGGACTTCGTCGTTAGTGATGTGTTGGGTATAGGAAATGCCCAGAAGTCTTCTGTAGCACCTCATCTCCATGCTTTGTATTCTTCGTTGGAGATCCGCTGTGAGGGTCCATGCTTCGCAAGCATATAGGAAGATGTAGATGACAAGGGAGCGCAGCAGTCTTCCTTTGGAATGTAGACTGATGGTCCTGTCTGTCCAAATGGGCTTCGACCTTGTCAGGGCAGCAGTTGTTTGTGCGATCCTGGAGAGGACTTCCTGTCGGGACCCATTGTCTGATACAATGGCTCCTAAATATTTGAAGCTATGCACTGTGTTGAGGGATTGGCCTTGGAATTTGATGTCCATGTTGATGCCATTGGTGTTGTTGGTCATCATTTTGGTCTTCTCTGCACTTATTTCCATTCCATAAGCTCTGGAGGTGGTGTCAAGCCTCTGTACCAGCTGTTCCAAGTTCTTGTTCCTCTCCAGCCAATCCATCAATGTCATCCACAAAACAAAGATTGGAGATTGCTCTACCCCATATGCTGACTGTGCCTTCATGATCTGCAAGAGCATCTGACATGATGCGCTCTAGGAAGATGTTGAAGAGTGTTGGAGAGAGTAGGCATCCTTGACGCACACCGATTATTGTTCTGAACCAGTTCCCGATGACGCTGTCTGGTAGGCCTTCTTGCTGTTGTTCTTGTTCAGACTGTTCTCTATTTCCTGGCATTGATCTTCTATCTAGTTATCCTTTGCTGTGCGCATGCCTTTTCGGATGTCATTGTTGATTTTTCGGTAGACATCAGCTCCCTGTGAGGTGTTCTTTTTCTTTTTTATCTCTCTTCGTTTATCACACAGATCCAAAAGTTCAGGTGTGATCCACGGCTTCTTTTTTGGTCGGTGCTTGCCAAGGATCTCAGTGGCGGCATCTGTCACAGCTGAGTTGAAGGTGGTGGTCATGGTACATGGTGTTGACATCTACTTCACCAGCTCCCAAAATGAGCAGTGGTGCAAATTTCCCTCCAATTGTGGCCTGAAATAGTTCTGCCACCTCCGGGTCTTGCAGTTTGTCCAGGTCAAACTTCAGTCTAGTGCATTTTGCTGTATTTACTCTCTTCAAGTGGAGCCGGAAAGACATCATCACGAGAACGTGGTCACTTCCGATGTCTGCTCCTGGAAAAGTGTGTGTCCTGCCAATGTTGATGCTTGATCTGAAGCGTTTCTTGACCATGATGTAGTCTATCTGGTTGTGATGCTCCCCGCCAGGACTGTGCCATGTCCATCGTCTGGAGTTTTTGTGGAGACCAAGCATGTTTGCCAGTACCAGATTGTTGTATCTGGCAAACTCCAAGAGTCTCAGGCCCCTGTCATTTGTCTCGTTGTTGCAGTGGGGTCCACATGTGTCTCCCCAGTTGTGGTGCGCATCTTGGCCAACCTTGGCATTCCAGTCGCCTTGCACTATGACTATGTCTTTCTTCCGCACTTGGTCAAGGACCGCCTGTAGATTTTCATAAAAATCATCCACTTCGCTGTCGTCATAGTATATATATATATATATATATATATGTATATATATATATATATATATATATATATATATATATATATATATATATATATATATATATATATATATATAGTCTTATAAATACCGGAATCTGTCAACCTGCACAACCGTTAGTACAACGGCAGTTGTGCAACGGCCTCCCGGAAAGTGTCAACATCGCAAGTTGACACATTACGGGAGAACTTAAAGTAGCTACGAAAACTTGAGAAAAAAGTAACTTTCGTCCCCTCTAGGCGACGAACTAGGTCACGCTTAGTTGTATCTAGGTCAGGAGACTTTTGCGAACCGTTTGGGAATATTTTCGAACCGTTTATTGACGCCGGATAGCGTCCTCACTTGGTTTCATACAATTTAAGAATCCAAGAAGGCAGACGGGTTTTTGGGACGGAAAGAGCGGAAAGAGTTAGGGCAAGGGCTAGTGATAGAACTGCAACTAACCCTTACCCGAACCCTTCCCCTTAAATAGCGCTCTTTCCGTCACAAAGTAAAATGTTGACACATTCCGGTGCGTATAAGAGTATATATATATATATATAATAATATATATATATATATATATATATATATATGTGTGTGTGTGTGTGTGTGTGTGTGTGTGTGTGTGTGTGTGTGTTACATTTGAGACGAGCACGATAGATCCGATCATTTTGTTTTGCAAAGCATGCAGTAACAGAGTGTATTTACCTTTGATTTGATGGTGCGTTGTAATTAGAAGAAGCTTTCTATAATGTTGATAATCTTCGTTGGTTGATATTATTGGAGAATTTTCTAGAATTGCTTGTTTACTATCGATCGAAGCATCCAGATAAATCTACTAGTAGCAAAGAGATTCTTCTAACCTATGACGTAAGACAGTGCATAGTTCCGGTGATGAATTTTATTGTGATTGGCTGTAATTGCGTCACGCTGGAATGTTCGAACCTCCTCTAGGGTATAGAGAGACTATATAAGTGCCGCACTGTTTCAAGGAGGATGATATCTATAGTTGTGAAAGTGGAAAAAAGCGATTGAGCGATTGTATGCAGTTGTTGATGTACACTAAAATTCTGAATAAAGTTGGAAAACTTCATACGACGACTCGATATAGATATCGATATATATATATTCCTACAGGGCGGGAGGAGAAAAAGAAGCGCAAAGAGGAGGCCTTGATCAGACAATGGGAGGAAGAGAAGAGGAGGAAAGAGGAAGAAGCAGCCAAAGCCAAGGAGTCAGAGGAGGAAGAAAAGAGACGCAAAATAGGTTTGTTATATGATTTAATGTATTATTTTTCCAACCCACTTTAAGAGTCATATTAAAAAAAACATAATTATATAATCCTAATCATTTTATTATAATTTATTATTTAAACAAATTTCCACTTATATGGTATAGAACCAAAATATCCTTAATCTTTCATCAACCAGATCAGCACATTCAGACATAAAATGGTGGATGAAAAAGGATTTGTCACATGCAAAACACAACGGTGGTTCTTCTCCTTTTAAAAGAAAACTATGGGTGACATAAGTATGGCCAATATGAAGGCGAGCCAAAACAGTTTCTTCTTTGCAGGTGGACGCAAAGTTAGGCAAAGAAGCAGAAAAATCTGGAAGAATGTGAAATAATTTGTTATTGATTTGATTTGACCATTCTGTCTGCCAGAGCCGTTTACAATACAACACATGTCAGAATATGGAACACATTGGAAAATCTCTGAAGGGAAATCTAAATGAAAAGGGTTATTATACCCAAGTTATGATTGTTAAACAGCCAATGTTCTAAAGCTTTCCTATTGGTGTGTTTTAGTTTTGCTGACCATTTAACTATACAGGGAAAAAAAAGTCACATTGCTGATGATGAAATAACATGTCATTGGGATATTATGTTAAATATCACAGTAGTGATGATGAAATAACGAATTTTTGGCATATTGCTTTAAACTATTGTATGGCGAGATAAGTCATAAACAGTTAAGGGGTTAATATATACTTATGTACACAATCCAATCTAATTTATTAAACCAGTGTCCACTTATATCGTATAATTCCATGTTGATAAGAACCTTCTCAGACTACTTCAGTTATCATTATTAATTAATGACTGCATAAGTGTGAAACAAAATTCCATGAACAATCATTGTTCTTAAACTGCTCAATACAGAGAACACTAACATTACTAAGGATCTAATGCTTTTTTTTTTCTTTTTTTTTTATTATGAGCACACTGTAAATCCTTTACTAAATCAGTAAATGATCACAGTTCACATCATGAACTTCTCATCCTGTTATTTTAGTTGGGCGGCATTACACAGTCTCCATTGCCCTGCCTGGATCTATTCTGGACAATGCTCAATCTCTTGAACTGAGATCCTACCTATCAGGACAGGTATGTTTTATCTTTGGCTCCAAACTTCATTTCCTTTCATGGGAGTCTTTCATACTACAAATATCTAATGAATTACAATTTATGAAGCTTTCTATGTACACAAAAAAGCATGTACATGCTACATCATGCTCTCAGTTAAATCCTGGGATCAGATTTAACCAATGTAGTTTCTAATGTTAAAGAATATTGCTATGAATTCTTGTAACATTCATTGTAGTCAGCAGATTTACACACTCACATAAAATTTATAAAACAGATGTTTTATAGCAGTTGATTTTTTTTCTCTCCAGATTGGACGAGCAGCAGTGGTTTTCAATATTGATGAAATAGTTGTTTTTGATGAAACCAACTCCCTGAACAGGTAGGTGTTGTTTCTCTAAATAATTGTATATTAAATCTTTTGGCTGTAGTGTAACTAGCGTAAGCAATTCATATTGAAGACCCCCACTGGGTGCCAGGGTTTCTAGTATAATAGTATCACCACTTTGTGGAAATTTAGTGATTTTAATTATCACTGTTTCTGTCATTCTAATTTCTTCTTTCTCATTCCTAATCTGTTCTATCAATCTACTATCTTCTTCACTAAACCAGCCACCTACCCTTTTTCTTGAAAACTCCTCATTTGTGTGTGTAATCTGTTGGGTCAGCTTGGGGATATTGGACTCTTTCTGTCAAATGGTCATTAGGGCTTTCTGTGGTATTATTTAGCAATGTAGACATTCTATGGTACTATTTACCAATGTAGACATTTTATTTGTATGTGTTTTGTTGACATTTTATAATGTTTATATTCTATTTTGTTTTTGTAAACTGGAGTTCGATAAATTAGAATACAGCCTTAGCATTCCTTGCCTGTGATACCTTTATTGTAAAGCGACCAGCTGGTGACGTGCCTTCAGTGTTATCATTAGGGTTGTTTTAACAGATCTTTTATACAGATCAGGGGTGAGCCCTCTTTCAACAAGATATGGTCCTGATTCGGCTCTTTACAGTTCGCTGGAACCTATAAACAATGACTAACTAATTTCATATTGAAGGCAGTTTCCTTTGTACATTATAACTTGTGAGCACAATGATAAATGATTTGTCCTCATCTTATGTGCTCAAGAAAGTTAATTTTAAAAATACAACAATCTATGGATTATTTTTACAGGTTTTAAAAGTGCACATTTATTCTTGTTTTGGTTTCTTAGAGCACGATGTAAAAGTTTTATCCATTGCATCATTTGGACTAATAAATTTCTCACGCCTCATGCTCTACTCTCTTTTCTATTGCAGTGATGATACAGTGGAAGATGATAAAAAGAAAGGCTGCCTGCAACTCAAACACATTCTAGAATATCTAGAATGCCCACAGTACTTGCGAAAGGCTTTGTACAAGAAACACAACTTTCTTAACTTTGCAGGTAACAAAAAAAAAAAAACTGTCATTTTTTATGCTGTTTGAAACCTGTTTTATACTACTTTCTCTCAAAAGGTTGTCTGTAGTCAAAACCAGATATATTCAAGTCGATCTTAAGTTCCCCAGCTGTTTAAAACTATGCAATCTTCATTCCACTTTCCGCTGTATTGTTCACCAGTGCCTCTGCTGGTAAATATGTGTACAGATTAGTGCATCACATTGCTTGACCCTGTGGCTGAAGTCTGGCATGTCAGTGACGATGATGATTATAGGGGTCTGAAATTCCCCTAATTGCTACTACATAGCAAATGTCTGTTTGAAGGAAAGGATTTATTGTCAGGTGTTGTATACATGTGCTAATGGAACATTGCCTATTAGTAAAATCAAAATGATGATGATACAGACTTGTAAGACGCACAAATCCATGCTCAAGATACACGCTTGTGATGTCTGCATTATATTTTGTCTGTAATGTGCTTGTTTTATATCTCAATCACAGGTCTGCTAAACCCTTTGGACAGCCCCCACCACATGAGAGCGACAGATGATGTACCGTTCAGGGAAGGTTTGGTTCTGAACAAGCCTGTAAGAGAGGGACAGGGTTCTTATGCTGATGTTGGCTTGCTCAAAGAGGTTGGTTGAATTTTAGTTTGTTTGTTTTGATCTAAGCTTATTTATCTACCCTTTCCAATATACACTTTCTTCACCCAATCATGCACTACTGGTTCATTAGCATGAATTTTCGTTGACAGGAATTGCAGCTTGATAGACAGCTTCCTCCAAACACCAGGGTCACAGTAAAAATGGACAAGAATACAGGTATGCTATAGTTTTTGTTCTAACACTTTATGCATCTCATTGAAAATGTTGCTTATAAACTGGGAAATTTAGCCCTCGGTACAATGTAATTTTACCCTTACCCTGGTGTCATTATGTAACATAATTGAATGAATGATAATTAAACAAATATCCAGCACAAAGCATGTTCACATGTTCATAAATTAAAGAGAGCTGTTAAGTTATTAGTATACAAAAATCTTCCATCCGCGTTCATGGTCCCTCTTCAGTGATGGAAATAGCAAACCAGAGCAGTTAGTTTTGCTTATGGCCCAAGGGAAGTAACAGCAATTAACCTAATTTCCTCTCTTATTCTGTCATGCTTATGCTACTGTAACTCTCTCCTGGCTGGACTTCCTTCTTCTTCTATTTATCTGCTCCAACGTGTTCAGAACTCTGCTGCTCATCTGGTTCTCAAAAATAACAAATCTGATCCTATCACACCCCTCCTATATTCACTCCACTGACTTGCGTGTTTCGTAGAATTATTGACAAAATCTATTTTCTGTTTCAAGTGCGTTCATGGCTTAGCCCCTTCCTACCTCACCCAGAGCATTCATTTCTACAAGCCCTCTAGAAATCTTCGTTCTTCCTCTGACGCCCTCATGCTTCACATACCCCGCTACAAACTCTCCTCTGCTGGCTGTTGATCTTTCACAGTGCTTGGAATTCAACTTAGAACTCTCTTCTTCTTCTCTCTCTTCGCAGCTATAAATACATAGCTACTTTCAAATCCAACTTGAAAACTCATCTCTTCCTTAAATGCTTCTGGTCTTGTCTCCCATCATCATCGTCGTGGTTCCTCCTTTTTCTTTTTTATTCAGACCACCTCCACCACCCACCCTATTACCTCTTCATCGCTCTCTCTCCTCCCTCCCTCCCTCCCTCCCTCCCTCGTCTCTTATATTTCATTTGTAAATTTTTGTTGTTGTCCACTTTGCATATTATGTCCTTACGTAATTCGCTAGCAAGTGCATTCCCTGATTTCATTTTGTATGAAGCCGGATGTTAACTTTAGAATGAATGCATGAGCACTGCGCTTTGAACACCTTTTTAAAGTAAAACCATGGACTGGTAAAAACGAATGTCTGATTTTATTAAATAAAGCTGTATTGTATCGTGCTGTATTTCCCTACTGCAGGCAAGAAAAGAAGAGGAAAGGTGGTGTCTCCAAGTGAACCACGAGAACTGCTGGGGCTGTACTGGGGCTACAGTGTTAGACTAGCAAGGAATCTTGGCGAAGTATTCACTGGCTGCCCTCATGAAGAAGGCTACGATCTGACTATCGGTACATCAGAGAAGGGAAACTCCGTCGACAACCTAGATCTGTCACCCTTCAAGTAAGTTTCTTTTCAGTTTGTATATCATTTTGAAAGAAAAGGTAAATACTTGTGAGAGCAAGCAGTCAAATGCTATGTTATGCAGTATCGTTCAACAATCATTGTTACGGGGCCATGTCTCAGTCTAGATTCATCACCTTTGGTTCTATTATCAGCTATGCATGGACTATGCTTGGTCAAATCATATTACATTACATGGTTACTGTTTTAGGTCCAGCGGACTCTTTTGAGCCAAATCAGGACTAATCAAATCATATGGAAATTTGATTATTGCAGTGCCCAGTTATTGCTGTCCCAACATTTCTTCTTCACCATGCTAGTCATGAAAACGCATGGTTTTGCTAGATCTCTGTGCTTGTTATATAAGCGTTGAAGTAATGACCATAGAATATTAAGTACACATGCACATTGTTTTGATGGTGGACACAACTTTGCAGTATAATGGTAATTTTTAGTTTTATGTACGACTGCATGCAGGGGTAATAAACAAGGTGAACTGACTGCAGCAGGGGTCGCTTCGTCTTCCAACCCTATTTCTCTTTTGTAAAATGTCTTCCACATTGCTGATTTTGCAGACATTTGCTGGTGGTTTTTGGTGGTGTCCATGGCTTAGAGGCCAGCCTGGATGCTGACCCAAACCTGGACGAAGATGACCCTAGTCTGCTGTTCCACCACTATATCAACACATGCCCTGACCAAGGCAGCCGCACCATCAGAACAGAGGAAGCCATCCTCATCACAATGTCTGCTCTCAGGCCTAAGATTGTACAGACTATGAAGACTGCCAACAGCCAATTGTGACACCAAATTCATTGTTAATTTCACGTTGATGGCAATGAAAGATAAGATTTGAAAGGCACTCAGTCCATCAAAGTTCATGATGAAAGCGCATGGAACAAGTGATTGTATACTTTGATCATACAATCCTTGTGGAGAACTACTCATCACAAGCATAGATAAAGGAACTTGCTACTGACGCTGAATAATGCCAAGTTTAAATGCAACTAGTCTGTTCTTCAATGAAATTTTGCCCTTAAAAAATGCCTCACTTTGTTCTCAATAACTGTTATCCCTGTTGTCTCATATTCCAGAGGCAGAAACAATAAATCAAAAAAAAAAAAAAAAAAAACAAAAAAAAAACAACAAATATATATATATATATATATATATATATATATATATATATATATATATATATATATATATATATATATATATATATATATATATATAAGGCAGTGCAATACTATCAATTTTGATAGAAAACCTGTCAGTGTAGCTCTTGAGTTAACAGTTCTGTTTATAATAACAGGACAGGACCTTTTCTCAGTTGCATAAAATTCATTAATACCTGTTCAGATCAGACCATCTCAACTGGCAGCTACACAAATTTGAGAAATTCAAAATCGTCCATTTTAAAGGTTTGAATACTGAATATTGGTACAAGTGGAACATTTCAAAACATTGACTTAAGCACGGGTAAAAAAAGCTCGAATGAAAGGTTGTTCAAAGGGATGGTTGGGTAGTATAAATAATGATAGCAATGACTGAATTTCAACTGCCTTGTCTTTTGTGTATTTTAGTTTGTGAGTTAGCGCTCTCTCTCTCTCTCTCTCTCTCTCTCTCTCTCTCTCTCTCTCTCTCTCTCTCTCTCTCTCTCTCTCTCTCTCTCTCTCTCTCTCTCTCTCTCTCTCTCTCTCTCTCTCTCTCTCTCTCTCTCTTATTGACTTAAGCACAGGTAAAAAAAGCTCGAATGAAAGGTTGTTCAAAGGGATGGTTGGGTAGTATAAATAATGATAGCAATGACTGAATTTCAACTGCCTTGTCTTTTGTGTATTTTAGTTTGTGAGTTAGCTCTCTCTCTCTCTCTCTCTCTCTCTCTCTCTCTCTCTCTCTGTGTTTTTCTTTTTTTATTTCTTATACATACACACACACACTTGTCAGCGTGAGCAAGCACACACACACAAACACTGACATGTACGATGTATGCACACACATGCCCAAACATCTTACAGTATGCACGCGCTCATACCCACCCAATGCAGCCGCTAGAGTAAGAAGCATGTATGCACACTGCAACTTCCAAAGCAAAGAGACCGACGTCTAGTGTTCACATACAAGCGCACACACGTGATGCAACGGCCAAGTTAAAATTCGCGCATTCGTACAGACACGTTCGCGCACGGACGCACTTTTAAGTAAACGGCGGCAGGGATAGCTCAGTGGTCAGAGCGCACGACTTGTGTGAGTGCGTTTTGGGCGACGTGGGTTCGAATCCTGACTTCAGCAAACTATTTTGTGATTGCTGGATATTACGGGCCAGCGCCTTGAGAAGCTCTCTGAGCTTGTAAGTGCGCTATATAAGAGAAATCTCTTTAAACGACTAAAATATGAAGGAATTAAAGCACGCATTCGCTGACACACTGGCTAAACTCTTTCTCTCTAATACGCGATGCTGTGTTCGCGCTATTCCACAAATCAATCTTAATAGGAAGGAACTCGATTCAATTCAGTTATAAAAGTAGCCTATTGCGGAAGTCTGTATAGACATTGGCATTCGATATGAAAATGCCAAGTCGGCAAAATCACAGCAAGACCACATGCTGTTCATCACATAAACCGCAAAGTCTGTTACACGTTTGTAGCTACATGCACAGAGGAGGTGAAACTAGGCAATAATAAATGTAAACCCTTATAATAAATATTTCAACTGACATGATTGAAGACCCATGCTAGTTGCGTACCTTATACATATAAGCAATATGGAACAGGTAAGTATGCTGCTTGCTGCCCCCTCTCACCTTTTGTATCTGAACCACTCTCCCGTCTCATAATCTTCAGTTTCACATTCAACAATTTCTCACCGCTCTCTACACGCCCACCCTCCCCATTTTCTCACACCCTTGGAAAATAAGGAATATAACTTCTTCTCTCTCTCACTCTATCTCTCCTACCCCTCTCCCCATTCGTTAAAGTCATATCTGGACTGACTGCTTTTGACTGGCCATAGAGAAGGTCGGGGATGGAGGGTGGGGTAACCACCAAGATTTTATACAGACTATGGACCAGACAGTTGTTTTATATAAAATATAGACTTTACCCTCCACCCACCTACCAGCCCATCAAGTGAAGAGCAGTCAGTGATGTTGTGATAGCAATGCCATCTGCCTATAACCACAAGATAAATGACTGCCTTAACGTTTTTCAGTTGGTGCAAATCCAAACAATGCCAATGTAAGTTATTTTGGGGAGAAGGTTAAGCAGTAAAACACACAAACACTTCGGATGTTGGTAGAACTCAAGTAATAGACCCATCTATCGCCCAAAGGACCGCAAAATTCGGGCAGCTAAAATTGTATTGTGCAGTTCTTTCTACTGGGAGTGTATTAATACTACTAACTGCAAAAGAGAGGTTTAATTTTCAAACCAACTTATACATTATATTGCTGACATACCTATGAGATACATAAGGAGCATAGAATTCGGGCAACAAGAAACACTCGGGTTACTGAAAGTGTTGTTTTTCCAACTTTTACACTGGACGTTATTAATTACTCGTACAGTAAAAACAACAAAAAACAAGCACCCAGATACGTTCAATTGTGCATATATTTAAATATTACTTTATTATTAAGTCATATCGTGGTCCCAGTTATAAATATCAGCAATTGTTCAATTTCTCCATTTCACATTTGTTTTTTTTTTGTTTTTTTTTTTTTAAAGAAGAAGAAAAGACCTGTTATGTATTCATTCAATTTAGCTGATTCCAGGTGATAGCTGTTTGAAATTTTCTTAGATGCACGCTGTACTGAAGCACAATGTAGATTACTTTCAGATTAGATCGGCCTCACACCTTCACTTAGATCTAGATTAACTTTAGATAATAGATAACTGTATGATAAGGTCTGTGGCCTTGAACACAAATGAAATAAATAAAACAGACGTGAGTCAATTGACTTCTAGGCCTATTTGGATTAAAGCCCACACCAACAGACGTAAAATAGCATGATTTTATTTTCTATTTTCATTGGTGCATGTTGTTTTGTTGCTGTTGTTGTTATTGACGATGCTGCTGATGAAGATGATATTGATGATGCATGGGAAGGATGGATAAAATTGGGTCAGAATGTTCAAGTTATTTTTACCTATAGTGAACGTCATAGACGTATGGAAGCTGATGACCGATCTTCGCAAACTTCAGCGGTTAAGGACGGTCTACATGACAAAAAGAACGAGGGTTATATATATTAGGGTTCTTATATTGCAAAATCTGCTAAGATGGCCATCAAGAGGGCGGCGCTCAGTGCGGCTGCTCGATAAATGTCTTGTTTTGGGACCGTGCGAGAACGAGATGGACGGACTGACTTCAAGACCCAGGTGTCTTGTGTCTACTCCGCCGGTGAAGTTTTCCAGCCCTAGGGTGTTTTCTACTTTTCACAACATTCTACTTTTCTTCCAACCCTGCAACAATCTTCGAGTTTCCACCATACCTGAAGTTTGAACTCGCCCACTGACATGGACCATACAGACGCACTTAGACCTTACACATACACACATTCACGTGACTTACACACGGACACTGAGTATGTATAGGTACGCGCGTGCATGCATGGCTTGTACACACATGCACTCACACACGCCGGCATACGCTCCACACACACACATACGCACACACATCGACTCTACAATGTACGAACGCACCTATCTCTGCCACATTTTCGTCCCCAGCCTCAAGATACCCATCTCCTCCGGCGGGCTGCTCTACACCTCATTTAGCAACCAGCGAGCGCCTACAAAGGGAGGGCAATGTTAGCCAATGGTGGTCTCCCTTTCAACACTAAGCAGTTGTCTTCAAGATATCTCTGTTCTGGCACTCCTCAAAGTTTGTTGTTTCGAAGAGTAAAAACTATTTCTGGGAGTATATTCTTTCGAGGAGTAAAAAAAATAATAATAAAAATAAAATGCAGTGCTGCACGTCAATGTCCTTAATGTAGGCCTACGGTATGGGGCAGTTACGCCGCAGTTAGTTCAACAAAACATGTTTTTAGGGGTACAAACTATGCAACTCGGAGCTTGTTGAAATGCGAGTTGAAAAGAAAACAAAACCTTAAAACTGTGTGTGTTCTCATCGACGACTCATAGATTGTACGTAGTTGCTAGAACTGGTAAGCTTATCACACATGATTATAAAATAGCCTAGCTACATATATAGCCTACTGTAATTATTAAGCTGCCTTGAGCAGGTTTTGAGTTGGTAAAGCGCTATATAAAAACAATTATAATACAATATACAAATAGTCACTAAGTCTCCTCTCTGAAAATCCTTATCGGGAAGAGAGGGGACTATAAACTGATTGAAAAAAAATATATATACAATAATAATTAACATGTTTATAATAGAAACTGAAATCCTAAAGGTGTGAAAGTTTACCGTAACGCGGATAAAAAGTTAGTTCTACACTACACTTGTTGTACAAGGTGTGAACACATCAGCATTTTTCTTTTACGACGTGCTACAGCGACTGCAGGCTGCACGCACGCACGATACGCACAACCTCACTCGCTCACCTATTCACACACACACACACACACACACACACACACACACACACTCACGCACCCGCACACACATACCACGCAGAAACGAACACACACACACACACACACACACACACACTCACACATTTTTGTAAAAACGACATTATGATGACTGTTGTGAAAAAAACAGGGATTATTTTGACACACTTTTCATTTTCGTGACATTATTTTGACATTTTCAAATTTTTGAACCTATCCCTAACCCTAACCCTAACCCTAACCCCTAACCCTAACCCTAACCCTTAACCTAACCCTAGGCCTAAAACAGCTCTAACTCAGCAGGGAACTATTTTGACGTCAAAATAGGGCGCCCTTCCAAAAAAGTCAAAAGAAACCATGTGGAGTTCCATGAGTGTGTCACTGTAACGTCGTTTCTACATGCCCACAGACACCCCCACTCACACACACACACACTCAGCGCGGCACGCATTTCGGCATGTTCAAAGAAATGAAACATCGAAAAGGCTGTACATATAGTGACTGCACGGCGGAGCCGCTACACAAAATACATTTTTGAGTACATATCTAATGTTTTCACTAAACAAGACTATTCTGAAATCGACTTGAAGCTCTTAGTTCTAAAGGTGCATGACTCGTGAAGAGCGAGTTATCGCATATGATCTGTTTTCTCTTTAACGGACTTTCTCGGTAAAACAAAGCAACAGGTATATTCCAGTCCATGAAACCCTAAGTGATTGCTTTGAAAATTGCATACCAAAGAAAAAGACAGCTCTATCGATTATACGAAATCGAAGTAAAATTCCTTTGTACTTAAAATACCACAATGTCATTTTGGCGGAGTTAATTATAGTGAATGACTTCTCTTAAATACCCTGAATACCATGCCCGCGGACGCAGAGAGAGAGAGAGAGAGAGAGAGAGAGAGAGAGAGAGAGAGAGACAGAGAGAGAGAGAGGGAGAGGGAGCAGGGGGGAGGAGGAGGAGGATGGAGACAGAGCATGGAAGTACACCATGGACAGAGATAGAAAGAGAGAGAGACTGAGACAGACGCAGAGACAGACGGACAAAACGATCCGGACCTCACACACCGTCACACCCGCACGCACTCCCCTACCCCCTCACTCCTACTCCCCCCTCTCTATCTCACACATACATAAATACACACACAAACACACACACACAGAGAACCGTACATGCGCGCTGACATACACATGCACAGTTTAAGCTGAACGAGTGATTGCCAGCGGCAAGCTATAGTGGTCGCTCTACTGCTCATCTATGCATGCTAGCGTAATTACATGATAAACATTATTAATTATTCTCTTCTCACGTATACCCCAATCACAAACAGAATATTAAACCTGCATACCCCAATTCTCACCACAGAAAATTAAACCTGTACTGCAATGCCTTGACTGAGACAACTATAGAATGCTAGGACTAAATCTTGTACAAAGCCATCGCTTACATTGCGTTTTGAACTGAGGCACTGCGATTGTCCAGGGCAATAGTTTAGGACACCTGGTGGCGATCATCTCTGGACAGGCCAATACAGATCTTATCTAGCATAGAATCCAGTAGCTCGTCTGACGTTAATTAGTTAGTTAGTCCTTGTTTATAGGGTCCACAGACTGCAAAGAGAGTAATCAGGATCACAACTTGGTTGAAAGAGGACACTCCTGATCCGTATTCAAGATCTGCTGAAACAACCCTAATGGTTTGTTGGGCCTAGTAGCTTAGTTGGTAGAGCGGCTCACTAGTAACCGAAAAGGTACCGGATTCGAATCCCAGATTGGCCAACGTGTGACCACATTATTGTCCCATTACCATCAACTGGTCCGCTGGTGTCAGAATTATGTGACCTGTAGTCGCCTATACGCTCCGGTGTCGGTCGTGCGACTATAATCTACAATTAACCCTAATAATAACAATGAAAGCACTCCATCAGCCGGTCATTTGCTTTGCAATAAAGGCATCCCATGCAGGGGACACTGAGGTGGTACTCTAATTTATCGAACCTCCGTTAACTAAATCAAAATAAAATATAAACATCATTATAAAATTTTAACAAAACACATACATATAAAATGTCTACATTGCTAAATAAAATTATAGAAAGCCCTAGTGACCATTTGACAGAAAGCGCCTAATATCCCCCAAGTTGATCAAACAGAACCCATACACAAATAAGGAGTTTTGGAAGAGTTTTCTAGGAAAAAGGTGGGCTGGTCTACGAAGAAGATAGAACAAATTAGGAACGAGAAAGAACAAATGAGAATGACAGAAACAGTGGTAATTTAAAGCACTAAATATCAACAAAGTGGGAATACTATTTATACAGAAAACCCGGCACCCCAACGGGGATGCTCGTCTGAAGAGCGAAAGTGTACTTTCGAAATTAAACAATAGTTGTTGTTCGGAGTTTTCCAAGTCGATAACGAAGTAAAATGAATAAACAAGTTTAAAAGTGCACAAATGTTACCTCCGGGTGGCCTGATGCCGGATTAAGGCCGGACACTAGAGGGACAGACAAAGCTAAAAACAACAGCTCCCGAACGGAGCTTAAAGTTCGGAAACTATTAAATCCACAAGAAAGCAAACTTCAAGTCTAGGCATTACCATTATGACTTTGAAAGACGAGAAAGAAGGAAATAGAAAGAAAGAAGGAATGTGGTGCACATCATTTATGAAGGACTCAGACTCGGAGAATGCGAAGTAAACGAACGTCATCTGCTTTAAATGGATTGGAGTCGAGCGAGAAGTTTTCTGTCAGTGGGCCTGAACAAGTTTTAAAGAGGAACATAACATAGCAGTGGAGCCTGGGTAAAATACTATAAAAACAAGCTTGTAACGCCAAACACACACTGAAGAAGAGCGCCCGTCCGCCTAGCTTCGTCGTGTGCCGGCGTGTGTGCGTGTGTGTGAATGTGAATGTGCATAGAGAAACTAACAACTGACTCCCGGTGCCCAAAATTGGCTATTCCCCACTGCCGGATAATGTGAGTACTAAAAGGCTGAATCACGTTCCAGCCAATCGCCGTTCTGGAACTGAAACCACGTGATATGCAAATTAGTTCTCTACGTGCGAGCTTTGAAGTTAAAGAGACTGAAATACACGCGCATGCGCGTGCGGCGTTGCTAGAAGTTTTCGGGGAGAGCTTTTAGCTGGAGCTTTTCGCATTGCTTTAGAGAGATTTTCACAATCAGCTGTTCCGGATCCCGGTAGAGAAATCATAGAGGGAGGAAGAGCGCCGAGCGGCTAGGAGACGCCTGAAGACTGTAGTAGCTAGGAACACCGGCTGTAGCCAGGCACGGGTTTACGCGGAAGGAATCGGATCCTTCTCACAGGGGAAGGAAGAGACGGAAAACAAGGGGAGAGAAGAAAAAGGGCGGGGCAACGTACCTACATTTTAAGTAGGGGGAAATAGTCTTACTCTGCCATCACGGAAGACCAGACTGTAAACCTCGGAGGATATTTAGACTTTCGGACGTCTGTCGGTATGTCTGGACTACGCGCACCCAAGGCTGGCTCTAGCCGCGACGCCCAGGCTAAGGTACTGTTAGAATTTCATTTTCAGCAATATTGTCCATATTGTAATCAATCTACACTCACCGGCTGCGGATGCACAGCTTGTAATACCACTGACGTAACGCCAACTAAAATTAAGCTTCAAGCGCAAAATTTAACTTAACGCCATAAGCTAACGTCATACTGCCTACAACACATTCGTTGTTTCGACATGGAGTTAGATATAAAGTAGTTCGTTTGGTCATGGTGCCATCGCATTCATTCGCTTGCCTGAAAAATTATAACTAACTTAAACTAGCCTACAGGCATGATTCATAATGAAAATAAACTAACACCGCGTTCACAGTGCATTGCGTAGACGAGGAGAGGCCTACAGGAGAGGCTTACAGAAGGGTCTAAATTACAAGGTTTCTTAAATCAAAGGTGAAAAGGATGTTCTAGCACCACCGATATGGTCTTGCCAGTGTCTAATCCGACGTAACGAGCACGCATGGCCCCTTGTACGTACATGAGACCATGATTCGGTATTATGAATACCTTTCTTAACCCCATGTTTATATTCTTGAATCGCATTGCATATTCGCAGTTACAATACAGCAGCAGCAGCACATGTTAAAGCGCTTCCTCGTTATGTTTTCGTTGTATTGTATAATCGCATTCACTATCACATCACGTCAGCTGCTTTGAACTGATTTATCATTTAGAAAAAAAGGTTTATAAACACACTCTTCTTCTTCTTCTTCTTCTTCTTCTTCTTCTTCTTCTTCTTCTTCTTCTTCTTCTTCTTCTTCTTCTTCTTCTTCTTCTTCTACTCAGCACGGCTAATTCAATAAAATAATGTGCTTTAAAGACAATTCTAAGTTGATAAATCGGCATTTTTTAAGCATGGTGCCAGCGCCTATTTTCTGTCTTGGTTGAACACCTGTGCTTTAAACACGAATCTTACGGAGTTCCACTCTGACTGACTTCGATTAATTTTACTCTGATTCACACTTTCATCACCGCAATGTACCAATTTTAAGGTGCATGCATGCTTACTTAAGTATCTAATGATTCGATGATAATTGAGCTATGTTTATCGACGGCTATATTTTCTTAACTCGTTCCAGACTGAAGGGTATAACAAAAAGATAGGAAAAATCGAGTTTTACATTATATTTCAATGGAAATGTTTTGGCTAGTCAGCCAGAAAATTCTAATACTGATAGAGTGAGATCTCTTTATTATAAAGGCATAGTTTTGGAGACAAAGCTTAGCAAACCAAAAGAACAGAGAAAGCAACATTTTAAGCAGCTTCTATGATATCGACGTGCAAAAAGTATGGTGTATTTTATTTAGGGACTTCTTTCCACCACAAGACTAGGAGAATTTGCTATCAGTTCTAGAACAAGACGACACAAAGACCCATCTATATTTATAACTTACCATCTGTCTGCCTGGCTTCTCCCACTGTCTATGATAACATTAACAGTTTTGAGTATCTTGCTATGATGTACCCCCGTCAGTCTTCCGCCGGATGTTATCAGCATCACAAGCAGACGTGTTTTCTTATCAACGTGTACGCCCAGCCTTTCTGGTTCAAAGAGAAGGTTGTCAACTTTAATTTTCACTGAGAAAACTCCGTTAACATTTATAAACAGGTGCCGGGAAATCCGACCGTGGGGATACTTGTATGTGATAAAGTTATTAACGTGAATGAAGGGAAATTGCTGCATTATGCTATTAAAAAACAAAACTTGGTGTAAAACACACGAAATAACCTCGCTTGTGCAGTGGGGCCTAGAATTAATGAAATCGTCTTGTCCTATCCTATCCTATCCTATCCTATCATATCCCGTAATTCGGAGGTCGTAGGGGCACCACAGATGATAGTTTAATCAGCGTACTCCATCTTTCCCTGTCCTCAGCAACCCTGATTGTTTCGCTCAGTGTCAAACCAGTCCATTCTCGAATGTTGTCCACCCACCTCTATTTCGGTCTCCCTCTTCTTCTACCTCCTTGCACTGTGCCTTGCATGATGGTCTTTGCAAGACCTGATGATCTGGTGACGTGACCATACCATCGGAGTTTACGTCTTGTATATAATTCGTGTGGCATGCAGTCTTCCGAGGTCGAAAGCATTGAAAATATATAGGCCTATCAGTGACATCGTCTATAGCACTTACTTTATTCTAGATTCATTCTAGTGTAAGCTGCTCTAGGGATAGCTCAGTGGTCAGAGCGCATGTCTTGTGTAAGTTCGTCTTGGGCGATAATGGGTTCGAATCCTGACTTCAGCAAACTATTGTGTGAATGGTGGATTTTAGTGCTTGTGTTACACACACAAACTTCTGCGGAATAGATCCAACCCTCCCCCCTCTTCATCCCTCCTCATCCCATCTCCCCCCCCCCCCCCCAAAAAAAAAAGGATATTTATATAGCGCTTTTTTCCCAATACACAATAATTATCAGTTCAAAGCGCAGTACTCACGCATTCATTCTAAACATCCGGCTTCATACAAAATAAAATCAGACACTTGCTAACGAATAAGAGACGAGGGAGGGAGGGAGGAGGGGAGAGCTAAGGATGCCAAGCTAAGGAGCTAAGGATGCCAAGGGACGACACCAAGGTTTTTGACAGAAGATGACATAGGAAGAGTGGTCTGGCCAAGAGTGACAGTGTCTACAGAGGAAGAAGACAGGTTGTGCTTAGTACCTTTGAGCATGACTTCAGTAGACTTGACTTGTCATGACTTTAGTATTTCCAAGTGATGTAAGTTTGGTTTTTTTCTTCATAAATTGATGTAGGTTAAGTAGTTGTTTATAAAGCAACGCAACATGCTCTTCAAGAAAATTAATGGAGCAAGTCGTTTTTCATGAAGCGACGTAAGCTGCTTTTCACGAAGTTAAGTAATGTTGTTCTTCATGCGGTGATGTAGTTTTAACTACTTTTACGCCTGAATACTCTGGGGCACACTTTCTGTGGCCACGCATCATGTGCCTTGCCGGCTGCGTTGAACATTCAGAAGGTGGGTGGCTAGGATTTGAAGAATATGAATTGTGGAATGATGACGAATGTGTTAATGCGAGAGCGAGAGAGAGAGACGGACAGACAGACAGATAAACAGAGAAAAGAGAGAGAGAGGTCGGAGAGAGGAGGGGGGGGGGGGGGGAAGGAAAGAAACTGTGGAAAAATCATACAAGAGAAATTCAGCAGCTGCTGATATAAAATGGTTTACAAAATATGACGTAAGCTTATTAGTTACGTGCATGGTATTTTTGGTAGCCGCCAGTCAAAATAGTGCGGAACGGCCTAAAGAGGCGTCATAACTAGATCTAGTAGTAAAAGCGTGTCTAGCAAATGAAAAGTATCCCGCTCAGACTAACTGATTTATAACTTGACTTGACTTGTGTAGATTAACGTCCCCGGACACGTTGCGTATAGGGGACAGATGATATATAATCAACATACCAGGCATATTATAGTACTTGGTAGCCTAACCCATGATACTGAGTGTCAAAGAGATCTACCATATCTCCGTTTGTAACTTAAACTGTTTCAGGACGTAGACCTCCGCGGTCTCTGAAACTCAGGATGCTAATAATAATAATAATAATAATAATAATAATAATAATAATAATAATAATAATAATAATAATAATAATAATACAGGATGCTATACGCGCTTTTCCCCAAATCATTCAGGCTCAAAGCGCGGCGATCTATCATCTATACCAACATACACGCTCACCTGTCTCATACACCCTCACACACACCAAACACATATCCATCACTCAAACAGGTGGTGTAAAGGCAGGGAGATCGCTATTAGAAGGCGGAAAGAAAATCGAATTTTTATTTTTGAAATTTTTATATTGACTGCGTCCTGTACCATAGTAGCATAGCTACCGTAGTAGGCCAAGATGGTACACTATCTAACATAATACTGAGTGTACATCTAACAGTTCTAAAAACCTGGTGCACTAAAGTTACCTATGCTATTGAGTGTAAAGACCAAACTATCGGTTCTCTAAACAAAGCTAAACTGTGTCAAGGCGTAAGCAACAGGTTCTTGCACCTTGTGTATCGTTTATACGCATTATTTTAAAAAAAAAATTAAAACTGCCTAATGAATTGGCTGCTGGTAGATTGTACGTGACGTTAATCAACTCAATAGCTGAGTAGAACGACACATCGTAGTCAAAGAGTTTATTAAAAATTATAAAATCTTTGTCGTAGTGCAACCACAACAACCTCTTTAGACAAAAGGTGAATGGAGGAGACTATCTATTGTTTCTGTTCTGATGTGTCCTGTCCCACTCCCCCAACTCTACTCACCGTCATCCTCACCCTTAACATCGGCCAAAAAACTGAAGTGAGTTGAAGCTAACGCGAAAATAAAGATAACAAGTATTCACGTGTGCGAAAGATTAAAATTAAAGTCCAGGTGCAATACATTCAAAAAGGAAAAAAAAAAAAGAAAAACAGAACGACATATCAATATTCGCCATGTCTCTGTGGCGAGTAGTTGTGCGCTATGAAAGTGAACATTGGACTCGATTAGGGAGAAATAATTCTCTTTGTAAAAGTTAAGTATGAAAGAAAACTACATTGTGCGGCCACTGTTGTTTCTCGCTCGTATTTCCCTACCCGTCTTATCAAAGTGACCGGGCCGTTGCGTCATCAGCCGACAACGTGTTTGACAGGCCTCCAAATACCACGGGCGCCTGCCTGTTAGTGCCAAACCGAACCAGCCAAGACAGGCTTACAAACACCAACTACTCACTGCGAAACATAATGGAAATTGCTTTGTTGTTGTTGTTAGTGTTGTTGTTGTAGTTAGTGTTGTTGTTGTAGTTGTTTTAAATGTAATAGCAATAGGACACTAGATGCAATATTTCGAGTGTTTCCTTGAATAATGCACAACAGTTGTCTCTGGGCAGCTTGCGCACGTTGTGTAGGACATAATAAAGTAGGACTATGACCATCTTATACAGAATTCTGACATCTGTGGGCAGGACCCAACATATTTTTTCCTCGAATACTCCTTTCTGCCATAGTGAGACTACCTCTAATAACCAATCTTTAATTTTAACTTTAATAACTTTACCAAACACCAGTCCGTCATAGAGTTTATTCCTCCTCCTTCTTCTTCTTCTTCTTCTTCTTCTTCTTCTTCTTCTTCTTCTTCTTCTTCTTCTTCTTAGATAATTCATTCCACAATGGTTAACCGTCTATCTGTTTGTGGGTATCGCTAAGTGCCTGCAAAGAGGATGGTGCCAGAACAGCGCATCCTAAACACCTGGATAGTCTCTCACCTGGACCGACCTGCAGGATTTGACCTGAAGTGCAATTAGGTTACTACGAGTTTGGCGGATTGTTTATTTACTAAACCAGAAACAAAAAGGGGAGAGCAGCTACCACCGAGAAAGGGTAAATTAGTTAATGTGTACTCTATTAAAATAGCAACAACTGACATAGTTTTATCAGCATCAACAAAGCCAATGATTGTTGGTGTATCAAATATGCGCGTTTGACTCTTTGATTTAATTACAAAAGCAGACACAAAGACGCGAAAAGCAACTGCGATCTGATTTCTTTCTTCTGCTCTTCTTTTTCTTTTGCAGAATCTGCTTGCAAGTCTGAAAACGTAACTGAGTTAGAAAGACACACATTCTGGTACAGTCAGTTTGAGCGATTGCCAACATTTTCTTCAAACTACGCGGATTTTACCGTCAACATGTACAGAGAGGAAGGTCGTAACACAATACATGCTTGGCTTACGTGCGGAATGCCAGAATGAACTGCTTATAGGCGTTATTTATAAATAAATTGACCTAAATAAATTTCTGCTTGGAGAGATTGTAACATACAATAGGTCTCCACTGGGCAACATTATTCTTTATTAATAAACTATCTTTAAAGCTGCTCCTATCCTATCCTATCCCGTAACTCGGAGGTCGTTGGGGCGTTTAACCAGCGTACTCCATCTTTCTCTGTCCTCAGCAACCCTGATGGCTTCGCTCAGTGTCAAGCCAGTCCATTCTCGTATGTTATCCTCCCACCTCTTTTTCGGTCTCCCTCTTCTTCTACCTCCTTGCCACTGTGCCTTGCAGGATGGTCTTTGCAAGGCCTGATGATCTGGTGACGTGGCCATACCATCGAAGTTTCAGTTTCTTCACCACTGTGAGCAGGTCATCGTGTTGTCCAATGGTTTGTGTGATGATCTGTCGGACGTCGTCGTTGGTGATATGCTGGGTATAGGAAATGCCCAGAAGTCCTCCGTAGCACCCCACTTCCATGTCTTGTATTCTTCGTTGTAGATGTGCTGTGAGGTCTCATGTTTCGCAAGCGTACATGAAGATGGAGATGACTAGGGAGCGCAGCAGCCCTACCCTGGAATGTAGACTGATGCTCATCCACGAATATAATGATGTCATTTGCCATAATTTTCTATTATGTGGAAAGAAGACCCCTGATAATTGAGGTTTAATGTCTACACCCACCATTGGAGACATGGCAGACGGAGATAACCATCCCAGGGAACAAGGGATATGGACCTAAATCAACATTGAACCACCAGAGCAATCATAATGCTATAATGGAAAATTGCCACGTTTTATTTCGTCTAACACGGGATTATACATGGGTCATCGGTGTGCCAGAGGAACGCTCTACCACTTGAGCTACGGTGGTGGGACAAAACAAGGCCAAAATGTGTAACACACAGAAAACAGAACGAAAAGTTACTAAAATTCTCAAAGTGCCGACAACAGATTTCGTTACTAGATCAAAACCTTCGGAGAATGTGAAAGCAGGTCGTGCTAAACTTCCAAGCCTAAGTTTCAAGAAGGTTACATTTGTTTTGATTTCGGTTAAAATCACCGAATTACCTATCTCAGAATCAGTATTATTTATAGACCGTTAATTGTCTGACTAATTGCTGCCGTGCGTCCAGCTGGTGAGGAGGAGTCAGTTCTAATTTGGTGGGGAGGATTCATGATCTAATTCTTGCTGCACAGAGGGTACCAGAACCTGTTCGCCCGTGCCCTGCACTGTCTTTTCAGACGTAGAAGTTGTGAACTTTCTTCTTCGTTTTGACAGAGTACCCACAGAATCCATAAGAAGAAGGAGGAACATACAGGAGGAGAACGCAGAGAAGAAGGAGGAGGAGGAACCCTGATCAATCTTTGATACTCAGTATGATTTTGGCTATTGGCCTAAAATTGGTTTTATCTACTTACAATCAAGGCAAACTTAGGAAAAGTGCGCGGTGGTTCTATAGAAAAGAATCGGTACCATACATGCCGTACCGGACAGATAGAACTAGCGAGAAGGATAGCAGTAGCAATGCTACAAATGCACAGTGCCAACAATTTAAAGCCTGCCAACCCACCTCTAATGAGGGAAAGTAAGATACACTTAGAACCAACCTAGAACTGGATAGAAAGTGAAAACAAAAAAGTCCTGGGCGAGTCAGAAAAAATGGGGATAAACGGAGAAAACAGCAAAATCTAAAAAAGTACTGTGACTAAGAAGAAATCCGAGAAAGTGAACTAGAGCAGGGAGTGGGTGTGTGTGTGTGTGTGTGTGTGAAGGGCTAGGATATGGGTGGGTGGGGAACAAAATAATACAACCGAGATGTGATGGTGGGGTTGGGATGGGCAGGGGTGAAAAACATAGTGTTGTGACTGTAAGAGACGCAGACCGCAGGAAGAGAGTAAACAACTGTACAAAGGTGATATGGTGTCCCCGCAACCATTCGGTCGTTGGGGAGGGAAGAACGTGGGACCTCTCTTTTCTCTAGACCAGCTTACTGAGGGCGGTGCCTATCTCCTCTCCCTCGCTGCTTTACCTTCCATGGCTCTAAACAGATCCAGGCACCCATTCCCAGCTGGGTGGACTGGGGTGTCTCGTGCGCTTGTTCCAAGCTTTCTTTGTCGTTTGGTGGTTGCCTTCCAAGCACGGACACCCGTCCAAGTACTAACCCTTTCCGACGTTGCTTAACACGAAACATTACATTACATTACATAATTGTTGCTTTAGGTCCAGCGGACTCTTCCGAGCCAAATCAGGACCGGACAACCCCCAATCCGCATAAAAGATATGCTGAAACAACCTTAGTGGGAAAACTGAATGCCCTCCACCAGCCAGTCACTTTACAATAAAGACATCCCACGCAGGGGACGGCTGAGGCTTCACCCCAACTTATCGAACCCCCGTTTACAAAAACAAAATAGAATACAAACATCATTATAAATTATCAACAAAACACATACATATAAAATGCCTACATTGCTAAATAATAACATCATAGGAAGCCCTAGTGACCACCTGGCAGAAAGCGTCCAATATTCCCAAGCTGATCCAACAGACCTCATACACAAACCAGGAGTCTTGTCCCGGAAGAGTTTTCAAGAAAAAAGGTAGGAGACTGGTCTAGCGAAGAAGACGATAGTATATCAGATTGATAGAAAAGAGCAGGAATGGGAAAGAGCAAATGAGAAAGACAGCGACAGTGGGAATTTAAAGCACTAAATTTCCAGAAAGTGGGGATACTATTTATACAGAAACCCCCGGCACTCCAACGGGGGTTAACACGAAACATTGCTAGCGTGTGCCCAAGCCTCTTCACTACTGCGCCACCCCAAACGACTGTAGTCTAGTGCAGGAGAGAATGAAGACATTCCAGGCGGTTTAATAATAATAATAATAATAATAATAATAATAATAATAATAATAATAATAATAATAATAATAATAATAATAATAATAATAATAATAATATATTTTTTTTAATGTATATAAAAGTGCAAGCTTGGAACTCGAGGAACTTGAAAAGGATGTAAAATTGTACTAAAAAGATGACAAAAGCAGTCGGAATACACCTTCCTACATTCCAATAGTCATAGATGCTTGGTAGGCTAGAGCAAAGAAATGAATCAATGAGAAAATGTAGAGGAAATTGTTCTTATATAGTGCGCGTACCAGCTCAAAAAGCAGCTAGCTGCTCAAGGCGCTGACCCTATTGATCCCAATTGCACCAGTTATTTATGACGTCATATTCGAACCAAGGCATGGACTGAAGCATCGCCAAACATATTTTAACATCCCCCAAACATAATTATATACCATGTTTCGCCACATCATTGTTCATTGTTGGTTTGTTAGAAACTAAATATGAGAACTGAGACTAGAGAAGGAAAAGAAAGTTCTCCAAAATTATTTTAACACCTAGTGCTTGGTGTGAAATGTTTTTTTATTTACAATGGTTGCCTTTCGAAATTCTAGGATTCTAACATCTATTTTATATTTTTATCCCGCTACTGCACCTGAGCCTTGCGGGCAATTGATTGCAAGGTTAAGGGTGAGAACCAAGCGAAAACGTAGATAAGTTTCATATAAGCAAAACAAAAATTGTTGGATACACTATAGAAGGTACACATGTTAGTTAGCTTGTTCTGTCGCTGCTTTAAACTCGAAAGGACTGTAAAACATACAAAGGCCGCGAATGGTTACATCTTCATTTCTTTAAGTTGATATTATTGTATAAACCTTTGGCGTTCCAACCTGAAAGCCAATGACACATTTGCACATCAATGTTCACTTGTGTTGAAATACTCCTAGCAAGAACTGAATTGTTATTTCTAACTACGCATCATGGCTACGTAGTTCCCGAATTCCGCAGTTTGTTTCAGAGTTGATACTAATGTTAGCAAAAGTGGACGTTCCATACCCCCGTTGGGGTGCCGGGGGTTTCAGTATAAATAGTATCCCAACTTTCTGGAAATTTAGTGCTTTAAATTCCCACTGTCGCTGTCTTTCTCATTTGCTCTTTTTCATTCCTGCTCTTTTCTATCAATCTGATATACTATCGTCTTCTTCGCTAGACCAGTCTCCTACCTTTTTTCTTGAAAACTCTTCCGGGACAAGACTCCTTGTTTGTGTATGAGGTCTGTTGGATCAGCTTGCGAATATTGGACGCTTTCTGCCAGGTGGTCACTAGGGCTTCCTATGATGTTATTATTTAGCAATGTAGGCATTTTATATGTATGTGTTTTGTTGATAATTTATAATGATGTTTGTATTCTATTTTGTTTTTGTAAACGGGGGTTCGATAAGTTGGGGTGAAGCCTCAGCCGTCCCCTGGGTGGGATGTCTTTATTGTAAAGTGACTAGCTGGTGGAGAGCTTTCGGTTTTACCACTAGGGTTGTTTCAGCAGATCTTTTATGCGGATCGGGGGTTGTCCGGTCCTGATTTGGTTCGGAAGAGTCCGCTGGACCTAAAGCAATAATCATGTAATGTAATGTAATGGACATTCCATTTTGGCAGTAAATGGCGTTTTCAGAGATCAGCGATACATTTTTTTTTAAACAAACTCGCAACAGGGAAGCAAGTTGTCTTTTTTCACAACAGGATGGTTTCATTTTCTCCCCTTCGGTTAATATATTTTGGAATACTGGGCGTTTCAACTTGGAAGCAAATGGCGTTTTCGCAGACCAATGTTCACTTTGGTTTAAAAGATAAAAGTGCACCTAACATTAAGATGACATTTCATTTCACTGTTGCATCCATATTTCTAGTTGTTCTACGTGCTGCATCCAAGGTTGATACATTTAGAAACATTGGGCCTTCCAACCTCAAAAGCCAATGGCATTACTGCAGAGCAGTGAAGAACCCATTGAAGCCCCAAACTGCCAGAAGTGCCTCATCATTGTCCGCATTGCTCCTCCTTTTTCTTTCCCATGATTCCATTAAAAGCGCAGCCGGTACTATCTATCTATCTCTATCTATCTATCAAGTCAAGTCAAGTCAAGTCAAATAATTTTATTGCCAAGATAAAACACAAGGAATATGTCTCAGAATCGAGATAACACGCACGCACACACACACGCACGCACGCACGCAGACACACGCACACTCCATACACACACACACCCCACACACGTGTGTAGCATGCGAAGACAGGCAGTGGGCTCTCTCTCTCTCTCTCTCTCTCTCTCTCTCTCTCTCTCTCTCTCTCTCTCTCTCTCTTTCTCTCTCTCTCTATTATATACATATATACTATTATAAAAAGGCATGTTTAAAGAGAACTACACCCATTTGTACACCCACCGGAACATACACACAAACACACACACACTTGTATATAAATGAAGATATCAACATGAAGAATACATAATGAAGCAATGATAAAAAATATATAACTTTTACCTAAGGCAATTACTGTACAAGTGGGCTCTGTTATGGAATGAGGAAAATAACCTGACGGCAAATTATGATCATAGGTCATTCAGCGAGAAGCCTATCTCGCCAAGAATATCTTGAGACTTGCTGAAGCAGTCGCCGAGCCAAAAACATTACATTTGTAACCCTAAGTCTGATTATCCCTGACACTCAATATGGTCTGATCCGACACTTTTTATCCATCCTCGTTGAAGAGAGGTCTCCTATCCCTTGCAGGCCGAACGCTCTTTTCCAGCTTATTTCCAAGGTGGGTATACAGGTGTAAAACCTATCAGTGTACCGATAGAGAGCTTTGATAGGTTGTCCCGATGCAGGATTCTCAGGTAGAGAACTGTGTACTTCGTGTGATTTGCTGTTTCTTCCTTACTGGCCTACCAGGCTTCTTCTTTTATTGTTGCCAGAGCCTATCTCCCATGGACTTGTATTTGCATATCTCCAACAAGAGATGGCCTGCTTGAAATAGGAAATCAGTTCCAATGGTGCGAAACATTGTGAGTTCTTACTTTAATGAATTATGAATGACGTGGATCTTTCTGAAAATTTCGGAATGACTGTCAACATGCATTACGTCCACACCAGAAAGCACGCAGACAGCGCATGATGTCGCTAATTCCAGCGCAATTGCAGATATATGTGCGATGGGGAGGGAGGAAGGGGGAAGGGGGGGGGCGTTACGGATAGAAATGTATGATGCTTGCAGAACATACTACGCTAATGAATGCAAATATGTCTGTCTCCTAATTCATATAAGGTGCATGTAAGATCTCCGTTCATTCATCATCAAGAGTCTCCTCTCTGAAAATCCTTATCGGGAAGAGAGGGGACTATAAACTGATACAAAACCGTTCATTAATAAATTATAACACAAGCTCACAGATTCTTACAAACACAGCAACATCACCAACAAATATAAACGTCCACGCTCTAGTTAATTTACTAAAACAATAAAGATTACTTCATAATCAATCACTCATATACTCAATACATACAAAACAATTTACACCATTACCACACCATAACCACTACAGCACTAGCCTGTTGTCTCTATAGAGAGAGGAAGAGAGGTAGGGTTGCGGCCCTTTTCGTTAGTTTCTCTCTGGCGCTTTGGCCTCGTGTTTCCAAATATTCACTCAATCTCTTTCTAATTTTTTGTAGTTCTCTTCCACTCGTTAGTGGGCGACATGTTCACTAATTTTGCTACTATCAGAAGCTTACTTGTTTGGCAGGAAAATAGTGTTTGTTCGGCGGCGGGAATAGCTCAAACAGTGCGAACTCGCCAAGTATTCCGAGTTCTTGTAGTGCAAGTTAACTTTACAATTCCAGACGTTCGCCGTTAGTTTGGTAGTTAAATGAAGAATGTCACAGCTCGTTTACTCTTTCCACAGCAATTACTCTGTGGATATGGCCGCATCTATGGCTCTTTCATCTGTCATCAGGGAATAAGAAAAAGACGCAGGGCTAAAACTAATTAGGCCAAACATACTTTAACCAAAGACCTTATTACGGAAAGACAGGGAACTTCCATTATGTCCTATACAAAAATGCGAGACGCTCTCACGGATTATTTCCCTTTGCTCGGGCTGGCTATATTTCACCATCTGCTATATGAATGATCTGTGCGTGGTAACTTATTGAGCCTATGCCATTGCAAAAGAACATTTTTATGGCAACGTTTGCAAAAACCAAACTTTTAACCATCATTATTATTAACATTCCGCTACTGCTGTCTTTTTTTTGTTTTTTTTGTTTACTTATTGACATTTATTAGGTGCTTTTATGCTGCTTATGTGTGTATGTCATAGGTTCGTTTTCTGCCCTGGAATTTATTATTTTTTAATCAACGACAGATATTTTAAAATTAAAATATGCATGACAGACTGTTTCATTTATCCGAAACTGTAAATCCGTAATCGTGAGAGAGAGAGAGAGAGAGAGAGAGAGAGAGAGAGAGAGAGAGAGAGAGAGAGTGAGAGAGAGAGCTCTGTCATTCAATCAATTAATCACAATAAAGCACAATAACAAAATGTTTCACTAATAGTGTGAATTTAATTTATATCAGGTGTCCCCCTACCCCCCAACCCTCTCACCTCCCACATCACTGGCTTAATAACATCATTCACTTCATGGAAAATAATTAATTAATCAGACAGAACAATCAGAACCTACTGGCTAGACTACAACATTCCACGCAATATAGATCTAATGCGCAGAAATTCACAGATCATAACAAGGACTGAGTTTCTACATTACATTTTTTTCCCGTTTACTCTCAAACGAAAAGTGATTACAACAGATCAAGGACCATTTTTGTGCCTAGGTAAGGGGTTATTTTGCACAGTATTTGATCACGAGGAGAAAACAGACTTAGTCTAATTTAACTTGTTAACATAAGCAGTTTGACGAAGCCAAACTGCCAATCTGACATCTACTTTTGAAATATAAGCACAAATATAGTCAAACAACCTAGCAATAACGTAAACAGTGAGCGACCTGTTGAACGTAAACTGTCAGCAAGCAAACTGTTTTGGATTTAGCACATAGGTATAACATGAATCATTCAAGCCGCTCTCCGATTGTTTTAACACTAACAACACTGCAGCGGTCTTAGTTTAGGCCTACATAAACACAAAAAATGAAGTTTTTCAATTGCAATTTACCTTTCTTTGTCTCTTAGAAATTTGAAAAAGGACTTGCCAACACAACTTTTCTTGTATCTGGCATTATGGCAATTGATAGCTGTGCAAAAGTCACCGCCCTGTTTCACTCGGTCGCCTTTTGACTTTCTGCCACGAGCCATTTACAGCATGTCGACAAGGGCGCATAACTCGTACATTTCGTCTCGCGGTTCTGTACCAAGTTCGCCCTCTTTCTATCATAAGCTCTTTGCTTTAACCTCGATTATGTTTGTAAAGCATCATTTGTGCCTTAGGCTGTAAAGCTTTTTTTTTTTTCGTATTCCTTACTGGTCCATCATATTTCTTATATATATATGTGTGTGTGTGTGTGTGTGTGTGTGTGTGTGCGTGCGCGCGCATGCGTGTGTGTGTATGTGTGTGTCACAGCCTATCTCTCATGGACTTGTACGTAAAATATTTAACAAGAGACGCTCTCAGCTTGGAATCGTAAGGCTTTTCCAATGCTGTTTACAGTTGCAAAGCATCCTTAGTGCAGTGCTGTGTCAAAGACATCGTATACGACTAAAATATTGAGACAAATCCTTATATGTAGCGGGAAAAAAAGCCAAATTCTATCAGTATTGACATTTTCAGCACTGTATAGCTTACAGCAATTCTATAGCATGTTTGTTACTAGATAGACAGTAGAAAATAATGTCCAGCACGGCTATCCTATCCTATCCTGTCCCATAACCCGAAGGTCGTAGGGGCACCACAGATGATCGCTTAACCAGCATACTCCATCTTTCTCTGTCCTCAGCAGCCCTCATGGCTTCGCTCAGTGTCAAACCAGTCCATTCTCGAATGTTGTCCTCCCACCTCTTTTTCGGTCTCCCCCTTCTTCTACCTCCTTGCACTGTGCCTTGCAGAATGGTCTTTGCAAGGCCTGATGATCTGGTGACGTGGCCATACCATCGGAGTTTCCGTTTCTTCACCACTGTGAGCAGGTCATCGTGTTGTCCAATGGCTTGTGTGATGGTCTGTCGGACTTCAACGTTGGTGATGTGTTGGGTATAGGAAATACACAGAAGTCTTCTGTAGCACCTCATCTCCATGCTTTGTATTCTTCGTTGGAGATCTGCTGTGAGGGTCCATGCTTCGCAAGCATATAGGAAGATGGAGATGACCAGAGAGCGCAGCAGTCTTACTTTGGAATGTAGACTGATGGTTCTGTCTTTCCAAATGGGCTTCAACCTTGTCAGGGCAGCAGTTGTTTGTGCGATCCTGGAGAGGACTTCCTGTCGAGACCCATTGTCTGACACAATGGCTCCTAAATTTTTGAAGCTGTGCACTGTGTTGAGGGATTGGCCTTGTACTTTGATGTCCGTGTTGATGCCATTGGTGTTGTTGGTCATCATTTTGGTCTTCTCTGCACTTATTTCCATTCCATAAGCTCTGGAGGTGGTGTCAAGCCTCTGTACAAGCTGTTCAAGTTCTTGTTCCTCTCCAGCCAATCCATCAATATCATCCGCAAAACGAAGATTGGAGATTGCTCTGCCCCCTATGCTGACTGTGCCTTCGTGGTCTGCAAGAGCATCTGACATGATGCGCTCTAGGAAGATGTTGAAGAGTGTTGGAGAGAGTAGGCATCCTTGACGCACACCGATTGTTGTTCTGAACCAGTTCCCGATGACGCTATTATGGAGGACTGCACTGGTAGCCTTGTCATACAGGCTTTTGATGACTTCTATAATTTTAGGGCTGATGTTGTACACTTTCATGGTTGCCCATAGAGCTGCATGCCAGACTCGGTCAAATGCCTTCTTGAAGTCTATGAACACATGATATAGATGTTGTTGGTGCTGTAGGTATTTCTCACAGATTATTCTGAGGTTGAAAATCTGTTCAGTGGTACTTCGCCCTGCCATGAATCCTGCTTGTTCTTCAGCTATGATTTGTTCAGCTTGTGGTTTCAACCTGTTGAGTATTATTTTCAGGAGGACCTTGCTGGGATGGCTGATGAGGCTGATGGTGCGGTAATTTTCACACTCCTGAAGGTTACCTTTTTTGGGAAGAGTGATGACAAGCGACTGGGTCCATGGTGTAGGCCATTCCCCACTCTGCCAGATCTTGTTACAGATAATGGTGAGAGCATCAGTCATCGCTTCTCCTCCTGCTTGTAGCAGTTCCGCTGGTATGTTGTCCACTCCCGCTGACTTCCCTTTCTTCAGCGATTGCACTGCTGCCTCAACTTCTTCCCGGAGAATTGGGAGGATTTCTTCTTCTTCTCTGCTCTCGGGACATGCTAGAACTGATGGGTCTCCATTTGGTGTATGGTTGTAAAGGTCAGAGCAGTACTCTGTCCATCTGTCCAAGACTTCTTGTTCTTCTGTAAGGCAAATGCCAGACTTGCTTTGGATAGTGGAGACTTTGGGCTGTTTAACACTTGTCAGCCGCTTCACAGTCTGGTAGGCCTTCTTGCTGTTGTTCTTGTTCAGATTGTTCTCTATTTCCTGGCATTGATCTTCTATCCAGTTCTCCAGCACGGCTACAAGCAATTAATTCACTACGTTTTGTGACAACAAATTTATCACCCGCATTCCTGTACGACGGAATTAAAAGGTATATTGGCTCTACTTATTGAATATGAATAGCATCAAAACCAAATAAAGAATATAATGGTATATAATTCAATAATGGTATTGAATGCAGTCTAACATTTCAAACATAAAAATTCGATTTCGATTTCTGTTTTCTAACAGCGACTTCCCTATACACCACATGTATGAGTGATGAGTAAGCTTATGTGTTTGTTGTTAATGTAGGAATGTCTGTAACATGTCAGCGTGCGTGTTGGTTACAGATCGCCGCGCTTTGTGTCTGATTTAGGAATATGGCGCACATAGCATCCAATATTATTATTATTATTATTATTATTATTATTATTATTATTATTATTTTATTATTATAATTATTATAATTATAATAATTATTATTATTATTACTACTACTACTACTACTACTACTACTACTACTACTACTACTACTACTACTACTACTACTACTACTACTACTACTACTACTACTACAGAACAGAGATAACCTCTCTGTCTATATGCCAGCATGAAAATAAAATAATAAATCTTGTTAACGTCATCACAGATCTCATAAAATCTCTGACGTCACCACTCTCAACTGACTTATAGACGTAGGCAATATCAAATCTTACGGCATACTTCTCTGTACGCAACCATGAAAACGTACCTGTTAAATATGCAAACTACTTACACGCAAACATTAAATAAAATAAATATCAGTACAACTTATGTTAATCTGATGAATAAAAATTGATGCAACAACAACAACAATAAAATAAATAAAAAAAAACTTTGTTACATCATCTTTAACGCCTTAAAACGCGAAACCAACATGATATATGTCTACATCCTATCTGCATGCAACCATGAAAACATGCTTGTTAAATATAAATATGCCAACATGCTCACAGGGAAACAGGAAAATACGCATGTTAACACCATCACCACCATCTGTACAACAAAATGTATCTACTACGCACTGGGGAGTCCTACAACGTCTCTGTATGCAACCATGACAACAAGCTTTTTAAGTATGTTAAATACAGCATGACAACAGGCTTGTTAAGTATGCTAAATACAGGATGACAACAGGCTTGTAGGTATGCTAACTACAGCATGGCAACAGGCTTGTTAAGTATGCTAACTATAGCGTGACAACAGGCTTGTTAAGTATACTAGCTACAGCATGACAAATTCTTGTTACGTATGCTAACTAAGCATGGCAACAGGCTTGTTAAGTATGCTAGCTACAGCATGACAACAGGCTTGTTAAGTATGCTAGCTACAGCATGACAAATTCTTGTTACGTATGCTAACTAAAGCATGGCAACAGGCTTGTTAAGTATGCTAGCTACAGCATGACAACAGGCTTGTTAAGTATGCTAGCTACAGCATGACAAATTCTTGTTACGTATGCTAACTAAAGCATGGCAACAGGCTTGTTAAGTATGCTAGCTACAGCATGACAACAGGCTTGTTAAGTATGCTAGCTACAGCATGACAACAGGCTTGTTAAGTATGCTAGCTACAGCATGACAACAGGCTTGTTAAGTATGCTAGCTACAGCATGACAACAGGCTTGTTAAGTATGCTAGCTACAGCATGACAAATTCTTGTTACGTATGCTAGCTACAGCATGACAACAGGCTTGTTAAGTATGCTAACTACAGCATGACAACAGGCTTGTTAAGTATGCTAGCTACAGCATGACAACAGGCTTGTTAAGTATGCTAACTACAGCATGACAACAGGCTTGTTAGGTATGCTAACTACAGCATGACAACAGGCTTGTTAAGTATGCTAGCTACAGCATGACAACAGGCTTGTTAAGTATGCTAGCTACAACATGACAACAGGCTTGTTAAATATGCTAGCTACAACATGACAACAGGCTTGTTAAGTGTGCTAGCTACAGCCTGGGAACAGGTTTGTTAAGTGTGCTAGCTACAACATGACAACAGGCTTGTTAAGTATGCTAGCTACAACATGACAACAGGCTTGTTAAGTGTGCTAGCTACAACATGACAACAGGCTTGTTAAGTATGCTAGCTACAACATGACAACAGGCTTGTTAAGTATGCTAGCTACAACATGACAACAGGCTTGTTAAGTATGCTAGCTACAGCCTGGGAACAGGTTTGTTAAGTAAGCTAACTACAGCAAGACAACATGATTGTTAAGTAAGCTAATTACAACAAGACAACATGCTTATTAAGAATGCTAACTACAGCATTACAACATGCTTGTAACGTATACAGACTACAGAATGAAAACATACTTGTTAAATTAAGTATGCTAACTACACTGTGAGCGAGCATTGTGGCCACGTGGTCTAAGGCGGGACTAACTTGCCTTGTCCACAGGCTAGAAACCAATGGCGCCTGAAAGGATCGATCCCGCCTCTGGGCGTTATGTTTCTCCGAATATTATTTACTTTCGACTCGGGCAACGTTTCGGGGGATTTCTCCGGGTACTCCGGTTTGCCCCACCTCCTCCTTCCCTCCCTCCCCCCCCCAAGCACAATTTCAAAACACAACTAATATTAGGTAGGTTGGGTTTGGGCGCGTCACAGTCTGCGACTGCGCCTTTCCCAAGGGAGGCGGCCCAGAATTTCCCGATAAAAAGGGACAATAAAGTGTCAAAATCAACAAATTAAAAAAATCAAATGAAAACATGCCTGCTGAGTATGCTAACTACACCATGAAAACATGCATGTTAAGTAGGCCCTATGCTGACTAAAACATGCTTGTTAATTATGCTAATTACGGCATGGAAAACATGCTTGTTAAGTATTCTAACTACGGATGAAAACATGCATTTTAAGTATTTTAACTATAGTATGAAAACGTACTTGTTAAGTATGCTAAATATGCTAACTACAGCATGAAAACATGCTTGTTCAGTATGTTAACTACAGCATAAAAACATGCTTGTTAAATAAAGTTAACTACTTCTCAGTGTGTGTGAACATTTTTCCCTTCGCCTTGAAGCTTCGCCGACACCAGGAGAAACCTTATTTTAAGATAAGCCCTAAACTGATGGGCGTGCGGGCGCCGGTTTATTATCGTGATGGCGGTGATAACATAGCGTAGTTCAACAGCAGCAGCAGTACAGCAACAGCAAGCAGTAGGCCTAGTGCCTAATGTAGTGGAGAAGCTAATTAAGTCATTAAACTTCAAACGTAGCCTACGCACTTGACACAGTTATTTTTTTCTGCGTAGCATGTACCTCACACTGTACTAGCTACTGGTTCTGTAACATAAAGAGAGACTGCCAAATTACACCAATTCCCAACCCCCTATAGGAACATTTATCCATTCGAGTAATCAATTATTGTACACTCTCTCTCCCTCTCTCTAACCCCCCCCCCACACACACACGGTGTAATGTATGTATATGTCACAGAAGTAAATACAATACAGGAACGCACGATGTATGTTTGTGTTTCATTAGCAAAACTTTGTCAGCGAATAAGAATGATGCAATTATAGTAAGAACGTCACTCCACTCCCCACCTTCCATCTCTCTTTCTCCCTCCCTCCCTCTCTCTCTCTCTCTCTCTCTCTCTCTCTCTCTCTCTCTCTCTCTCTCTCTTTCCTTCCCTCTCTTTCCTTCTCTCTCTCTCTCTCTCTCTCTCTCTCTCTCTCTCTCTCTCTCTCTCTCTCTCTCTCTCTCATCATTTAAACGCCCGATGTAGATGCTTTAGCTCTTTAAAAGATCTGGTGACCGCCCATTGTCATTCGTGTAGTCTTCTCGCTTCCACCTTTAGAAACTTTACATGAAACAACATTCTTAAATTCCTCACACATTTCCGATTCGAGAGGCCTTGCATGGGAGAGCCGTAATGTGCAATATACTAATTTTGTGGTGCAATGCGGCTGGATTGTAAGAAGCTTTCTGGAAAAACACACACTCGCGCAAATGGGGCCGGGTAGCTCAGTTGGTAAGAGCGTCTTGCTAGTAACCGAAAGGTCGCTGGTTCGAATCCCGGATTGGTCAACGTGTGATCATATTATTTTCCCCTTTACCAACAACTGGCCCGCTGGGGTCAGTATAAATCGGTCCAGTAGTCACCTATATGCGAAAGTGTCGTGTGACTATAATCTACAAAACAACAACAACTCGCGCAACCAGACTCTCGCACGCACACGCTCACGCACACAAAAACGCACGCACGTATGCGCACACTAACTCATTTTCAGCTCTCATGCCCTACTCTTTCATCTGTTACTGCATTATTTTCATTTACATTAGCTCTCATGGGAGCCGTGAAACCTAACGAAGCGGAGGGAAGGAGATATAAGCACTGCCCTCACAAAGCTGGCCATGATACTAACATGTTTCATCCACCCTTCATCACCCACGCCCTTACGAGATTAGGGAATGCATCTTTATCTTTACCTGCATATTTCAGTACACGTGTACTTTCCATGTAAACCCTTAACAGAGTAGGCCTATCCCAACACACACCAAAAACACCGATTTATCTCATTTCTCGTGCCACAAACACATTAATTTCAACCTCCAATGTGCATGTTATCTGTGCTTGTCTCATCTATAGCACTACTTTTTAAAAAAAACTAGAAATAGACCGTGGAATGTATACAGTAAGGTAATATGAAAGCATGCTTGGAATACGATATGTTAAGGGTAACTTTGTAACAGTATTATGTCGGCAAGCACATACATGAAAGACAAAATTTCAAGTTTTATTTTATTTAAAACAAAATTGTTGTCAACATTTCTCTCTCTGTCTGTCTCTCTCTGTGTCTCTCTCTCTGTCTCTCTGTCTCTCTCTGCCTCTCCTTCCACTCCATCTGAATTGAGCATCATGGGATAGTTCTCATGCAAATCGTTATATCCAATGCATTAAAACGAATAAGCAGGGAAAATAGAAGTCACCGAGTCATACCTTGGAGATTATCATTTATGCATAAAATCCCGTTCACAAACAGCAAAGAAGAGAGTATAACAAGCAGAGGTATTGGAGCAGTCAATAAACCACACCTTGAATAGCTAATAATAGTAATAATAATAATAGTAATAATAATAATAATAATAATAATAATAATAATAATAATAATAATAATAATAATAATAATAATAATAATAATAATAATAATAAATACTGGATGCTATATACGCGCAGAAGAAGAGGGAAACAGAGTCTCCTATACGCGTTTAGTGTCCGGAGACGTTAATTTACTTAACAATACTTAACGGAAACAGAGGTGGGAGGACAACATTCGAGAATGGATTGGTTTGACACTGAGCGCGCGAAGTCATGAGAGTTGCTGAAGACAGAAAGATGGAGTACGCTGGTTAAACGATCATCTGTGGTACCCAAACGACTGTCGAGTTACGGGATAATGTAGTGTAGTAGTGTATAATATAGGATAGCTAATTTGCCTAAAATCTCAGTTATTCGCAAGAACCGAAGAAGGGAGTAACACTAGTAGGCATTAAATGCACAGGTGGTTGTAGCGTTTATCTGTCCCTGCCTGATATACTTGTGACACCCGGTAGTCTTTATCTCTCCTATCTTAAAGACATGCGTAGCAGCCGTTTGTTTTTTCGTGTGTTTTGGGTCGTGCTTTTTTTTTCTTTTTTTTTTACATTTATTTATTTTTAGTGGAAGGCTTTGTTTATTTTTGACGAAAATGGGTTTACCTTAAAACTCGTATTGTTATTACATTAAGCAATGATAAAGTGAGCTAACGGTGCTCCCACCAAACGCTAAAAATAGCTGCTTTCCTATGCTGAAGGTCGCGGGTCTAATTCCCGCAACGGGCGAATTTATGTGACTTAGGTACGAGGCTATTCAGGTCACCAAGGGTTTTCTCCGGGTACTCCGGTTTCTTCCCTCCCTTCAAAAATGATATTGATTGCATTCAATCTATACATATAAAATAAAAATTCGATTTCCTTCCCGTTTTCTAATAGCGATCTCCCTGCCTTTACATCACATGTTTGAGTGATAGATGTGTGTTTGTTGTGTGTGTGTGAGAGTATAGGTGAAACATGTGAGCGTGTATGTTGGTACAGATCGCCGTGCTTTGAGCCTGATTAGCAATTCGGGGAAAAGCGCGTATATATAGCATCCAGTATTATTATTATTATTATTATTATTATTATTATTATTATTATTATTATTATTATTATTATTATTAAAGTTTTGAATTTTCCATTTCTATTGTGATAGGGAGTGATATACCTTGTTTAAAGGTACACCAATACTCTGTACGATATAGTGGGTAATATTTCTTTAGCGCTAGAAAGGTAGCAAGCGGTTGTTGCTAATAAGCACACAATCTACGGAATTTATTGATTTAAAAAATAGCAAAACTTTCAAAAGAATTGGGTGTGTGTTTTTATTATATCTTTTTTTTATTTTTAAAAATTGTTCATGCCTTTTTTTCCCAATGGGACAACATTTACTATAACTGTTAAACGGATCTATCGAGGGAGCGTGGTCAAATGGGTCCTTTTAAATCGCATGATTTGTCCATCTAAATACCAGATAAAGGACTATTGTACATCCACGGACATAACAATACACACCCATGAATCCATGCAGTCCCAGTCCCATATGTGTTCGTCTTAGCTCAGTGTGTAAATCTCTCTTTCTCTCTCTTTTTCTTTCTCTCTCTCTCTCTTTTATTTTTTTCTCTCTCTTTCTTTATCTCTCTCTCTCTCTTTTTCTTTCTCTCTTTCTCTCTCTCTCTCATCGTCATCATCATCAATTTCACTCTTGATCTCTCTCATACCTCACACCTTGCTCTCTCATGCAGCCCCGCTCTGAGTATCTATGCTTATCATATCAATAGGCCACATAGTTACAAGTCATCAAATTATTCATAGTCCTGTGCTACGAGTCCACCGCAAATTCTATAAAGAAATTGGCCGGCGTGGGCTTCTCGAAGCTGATCGTGGATTTATTATATATTACTTCCTCGCGTGGAAGTGTGTTTAGATAATAATATGTGCTCTCACCTTTTAGAGCTTGCAGTGCTTTTTGTTGGGAATGGAGGAAGACTGGATGAGTCAGACGTTATGTTGTTTATCATTCCTCCTTCCTGAAAGTGCGTTTGAAGCAATGTGTGTGTAGTATTGGGGTGTGTGGCATGAGGTGTGTGTGCGTGCGCGCGCGTTCGTGTGTGTGTGTGTATGTGCGCGTCTGGGTGTGTGCACTTGTGTGCGTGTCTTGAAATCGTCCAAATGCACGACTGTATTGTAATTCTTCAAGTTTCTCCTCTCCCCTTCCCTATCCTTCACGTAAACCCGTCCCAAGTCTCCTTTTCAATTATTCCATCCATCCTATTTGCATTTACACGAAGGCCACCTAACCCTCTGCACTCAAGTTATTTCTGCATATATCATCAAGTGCATCGTTTTTTTTCATAATGGGTAACTCTCCTTTCCATATGAACTGTCATGTTATAGCACTCTTCTCTTTTGTCTTCCTCTTCTTCTTCTTCTTCTTCTTCTTCTTCTTCTTCTTCTTCTTCTTCTTCTTCTTCTTCAGAGTAAGATGGAATTGCAACTGTACTTTCACTCTGTGACAAAAGATTAATCCTCTTGGATAAAACGATTTTTGTGAAATACATGTAACAGAAAACGATAAACTATCTTCTACACCGAAAGCTCGGCTACAAAAAGCTTAAAAGACCTAACTCAGCAGCTTTTCTGTATCCTCCTCCTACTGTCTCACTTTCGAAAAACGGTTCAAGTCAACAGTTTGCCAAGTTCAGTCAGCATGTTCGAGTGCTCAAGGATGTAGGGTTAAAAAAAATAATCAAGGTGCTGAGCTGGGTCCAGACATTACTGGAGCTTTGCCAGTGGAAGATTTACGCGCGAGCTGAAAGGAATGAGTTAAAAATCCTGAAAGCCTGAAACCCATTTTCATTGTCTAGACTATTATGTTTCTCGAAAATAAAAAAAATGGTACCTGGCAGGTGCGCACCAAAAATACTATAAGTCGACATTGTATATTGCTACATAATCAGTACATATACAGGTTCTGACAGGAGACAAAAAACAGTCACAAAATAACTTTGTTAACTGGCAAAATAATAGCATAGGTGTAATTATTATTATCATTTTATAATTTGAAATATGATCACCATCTTCTTTAATATTAATTTTATTGTGCACGTCGTTTTAAATTTATTTCAGTGGCCTGAACGCAAGCTTTGAATACTCGGAATAGAAAAACGAAGTTCCAAGGCTAAGCAATAAACAAAGTGAAGTTTTCACGACGAAACAACTTTTGCTTACCTGAACTAAAAAATGCATTGTGTAGACGGCAAAGAATCGTACTCATTCTATTAAAATAATATCTCATTTCTTATAAAATAAATATTTTCAGTCGTCATTATTTTGTCATCGTTTTCCACGTGCCTAGTGTCGTCTGCAACCCTAGACGAGTGCTGTACCTTGGCTTCAAATGTATTACTATAATCTATTACACAATACACTAAATAACGCGCAATAACATAAGATTCATTTCTTAAGTTTTCTGTGGACAACTTGCAGTGTAGGAATATGTGGCGCTGATCTTGATTACTGCTTTTATTTAGGTCTTAGCAAAATAACTTAATTAAAAAAATATTAAAACCACTGAATTTCATCTGATTCCCCCACCCCCTCCCCTCTTTCTCTCTCTCTCTCTGTCTCTTTCTGTCTGTCTGTCTCTTTCTGTCTGTCTGTCTGTCTCTGTCTGTCTGTCTGTCTGTCTGTCTGTCTGTCTCTCTCTCTCTCTCTCTCTCTCTCTCTCTCTCTCTCTCTCTCTCATTAGTCGTTACCCCCAGTTTCTAATGAAAAGCGAACATAGTCTTTGGCTCTAGGCGAAGTGTTTCAGCAAAGAGGTCCCATGAAAGCTGCGCGGAAATGACATTTGGCTTATTGGTTTCACCCTGTCCACTATAAGCTAGAGCAGGATAAAGAAGTTTTCGATTGCTGCGAAAACGAATGTGCGTGTGGGGGGAAAGCTCTGTAAAAAGCCATTTGAAAATGGCCACACACTCCATAATCCACAGGTAAACTCTCTGGCACCTGGCCCCGCACATCCCCCTCAAGCAGGC
>CM072515.1:59715492-59942992 GCA_036898135.1 Oncomelania hupensis
GTTTATGAGATCACTGTTTTAGATGTTGTTACATCTTCAGCAGCAACTGACAACTAGCTTTTCAAGACCCGTTCATCATGTACTGTTAAAAGTATTCATCACAAAGACCTATGCATCAAGTACTGTTAAAAGTACTCATCACAAAGATCGAGTTATTCATGTCAAAATGTAACCTTTTTATTACTAACATTAATAGCCTCAACCCTAAACATTTCTGCTTTGAACTATGAAATCTTCCACAATCTATAAAAATAAAGTGTTTCCCAGCATGGACGTGAAATGTTAATGTAATGTAACCCTAGTTAGACCTTGAAAGAATACATCAATAAAATAAAATGAAATAAAATAAACGTTTGTGTCAAGTTGCATATAACAATTCTTTGTGCTGAAGCATCAGCAAATGCACAAAGCAAATACAAAAAACAAATACAACCCCAGCGTCCTGGCGCAAGCAAAGTGCTTTTGTTAGCTTCCAAACCGCCATTCTTGTGCTAGTTCTGATGTCATCCTTCGGCTGAGTGTTTAAACATATAGGTCTTAGTCCTTGCACGTACGCATTCAACCGAACAAACTTGAAAGATCCTGACGCTCATGTTCCGGCTACATAAACACACCCAGCAGCACTAGGTCCATTCTCCTCCTGTCCCCGCTCGCCCAGGATAGTGCTCAGTTGTCTGGAGAGTCAGACGATACGCCCAAATGCTGCATGTGGACACCACGCGCGGGCGGCTGGAGCCTGCATCGGCAAGCGCCTTGGGCAGCTGTTGAAGGCTAGATAAGAACAAAAATAACAATAATAACATGTAATCACTAATGCACATGTTGACGTTGCACGGATAACTTCTCCGGATTTGCGCGAACGCAAACAAAAAAAAGTAATGTCGGCTAATCCCTGAGGAGGAGTCACTATCTGTAGCTGTTGTGCACAATCCCAAGATCGTGCTTGCAGGTCTATTTTCTGCCGCAGTATGAAATGTTTGGTTGTTTTTTTTACCCACTCTGCCACCAAAAACGCTGATGTATAATGCTTTTTCCTTGTTTTGTTCCCCACTGTTTCCAAACACCATAGACTAGTAAGCTTACTTTCGCTACGCTCACTGAGGAGTGGTGAAACGATTCCAGACTAAACTGTAGTGCGGAATGGAGGTTAGGGAAATGGCTGGATAAAGAAAGAGAAAGTGTGTACTAACTAAAAACTACTATAATTATAACTAGAAGAAATGTCGCTAACAGGATTTCGAGAATCCTTTCAGTCGGAGGTGAGAGCGGCGTTCGTTGGGGATCTCTCTTTCTTTAGGACCGATTTTATTTTGATTTAATGAAGGCGGTAATGGTATGTTCCTCGTCTTCCTCCCAAGCTTTTTACCTTCCCCGGTCCTACGCAAAGAGGGCGGGGTGGGGTGAAGTGGGGGGTGAGGGGGATATGTGTGTTAATTTAAGCATTATCACTAGTAGGACAAAAGATTTGGATCCTCGGACACCGTTTCACAAAAATTGACCCTGCGTCCTAGCATGGAATTCAGAACTTGACAGAACACCCACACAGAGCAGCCTACCAGAGCTTGTTGACTTACGCGTTGATACAAACACAGGGCTTGACGGATCTCTGACAATCAGTTATATGCTTCAGAACCTTGAGACTTCACTGATTTAGCTTGGCAAGCAACATGGCTGTCGTTTTGGCACAAGAATTCTGGCAATGCATGTTCGCGTCTGGTCTCGGTTTTTAGATTTTTGAAGAATTGCCAACAACACGAACGCGTTCATTCCGACGAAACAATTACCACAAGTCGTTTGCACTTCAACTACTGAGAGGTCGCACGAGAGCTTTATTTTAGAGTTGGAGAGTTCCTCTTGACATGTCCCATTAGAGGTCGATAGTCCGAAGTCAGGCTAGTCTTACAAATGAAAGCCTGCTCACCTCTACACCTCACCCCACCCCCACAACTCTCAGTTACTGTTTGCAATGTGTTGGGTTACGTTTTTCTTTCTTTATATATAAGCGAAACTATATTTATCTACGATAACCTAATACTACAATTAGCTTTTTAGTATGAGGCATAGAATGTTATTTATAGCATTTTTACTCATACGGCGCCTCATTCTTTATGAAGTACAAAAACACATGCTCCTGGAAATGGACCTGAGCTGAATAATGTATATTCAATTCCATTTTGAAGGTTGGATCATCGACAAGCAAATGGCCGCCGACGAATCCCAGACACATTAAATGTTAACGATGTTCTGCCACTTTGTCTTAAAAAGCACTGAACAGATACTTTTTCTTTTCAAAATTCTCTCTGCTGCACAAAGAGTAGCTTTAAAATACAAAATTCTTAGATTTCAATTTCATCGGATAATTTTCCTTGAGCAAAAAAACAATCTTATAACATATAACTGATAATTTACCTAGATGTTCTCCCTTGCGGAAAGAAGAATCTTGAAACACAAAAACTTTTTTTCCCTTCCAATTTATGCTCGCCCTTGCAATAAAACAACCACAAAAATCTTTAACGAAAAACAACTTAAGAATTGTAATGGTCCTTTTCTTGCACCAATATATATTTTTTTAAAATCATAAGACATAAAACTATTAATTTGCTTTGATGTTCTTGCAGAAGAGGAAGAAAGAGAGAGAGAGAGAGAGAGAGAGAGAGAGAGAGAGGGTGAGGCGGGGAGTGGTGAGTGGGTGGAGGGTGGGTGGCCTTACAAAACACAACTGGTACTGTTCTGATCCAATTAGGCTCGATGTTCGAAGTTTACAGAGGAACCTGTCGCTTTCAGCTACGTTGTCACAGACACCCGTATTTCTTAATTATCAGTGGCAGTTGAAAAAATAGCACTTCAGACTCGAGGGTGCACCTTTTAAACAAACCTCATTGAGCCAAGTTTTGAAATGCTGCATCGAAACGTTTCGCTGTTTAAAAGGTAAGGAGTCGGAGCGTAAGATCATGCAGGCTTATTCCTAAATTAGGACTCGTTCCAAAGATCTTTTGGGCACCAGATGCCATTTGTCCTACGTACAACTAAGCGATTCATTTTGACAGCCAGTTTTTTTTTAAAAACATCGACAGTCTTTTTCTTGAAAATATAAGATGAACTCGAATTTAGGCTTAATTAGTAGTCCGTATACACGCTGTTATATCGACATAAGCTGCAGTAAACGAGAAGTTGCAAGTTCCTGATAGGTTAATTACATAAAAGTAAGTTGTCAACTGGATGATGTATAAACCGAGGTCTAGTCTGTGCCCTCACGCATACCATCGCATGGACTTTAAAGATCCTGACGCTCATATTCCAGGCGAGTGAGTGCCGGCTACTCAAATACACCCAGCACGCACTAGGTCCCTTCTCCCCATCTCCGGTCGCCCAGGATTGAGCTCAGTCGTCTGGGAGTCAGACTATGCGCCCAAAGGCTGCAAGTGGGCGCCTCGAGTTAGATCCTGTATCGGCCAGCGCCTTGAGCAGCTCTTGAGCTGGTAAAGTGCTATATAAGAGTGATTAAATAAATAAATACGTAAACTGATTATTTTCAGATGGGGAGTACAGAGTGGGAGGACTGTGTGAGATGGGAGAGGGGGAAGGATGTTCGGGGGAGGAGAAGGGCGTGCGTAGGGGCGGGGTGTTTTGGTCATGGCCAAATTTTCTTCAGGGTTTACAACTTGAGTGAAACTATTTAACCAAACCCGTTTTTGTAATTCCCCATGCTTCACCCTGATCTTAGCATTTTGAAGTATCTGCACAGGCGTCTCTTTGGAAATTCCTCTCCCCCCCTCTCTTCCCCCTATTCCACCCCCCTCTCCCCCTCCAAACCCACAGATCCATTGACAGTCACTTTACAAGAGCGGTCTCATCATAAAACAATGAATTTATGAGTGGAGGGTAGATGATGAAGACTCTTCAAGATGACATTTATGTGGATAGAAAAATAATATAGTTACCTAACCACTCAAGGTCGCCATAATTTCGCGATTTTTACAAAAAAAAACTTGGGTTGGATAAGGGATTGTAGGAGTTGGAGCGATCGATGGAGATGGTGGAATGATAGTTACTAACGCCCAGATGTATATGAGGGTGTGGGTTGATTAGAGATTAGGGTGTTTGGGTTGGTTTTAGTCAAGGATGCAAAAGGACAATAACCAGGAGTGAGATACCCCTGTTGTGATCAATTTGACCTCAGTTTTTGTACGTATATTATGAATACATAGTGTGTGTGTGTGTGCGTGCTGAAGAAGAAGAAGAAGAAGAAGATTTTCAAATATACAAAATGGCCGACCGTCGAAGAGGATATGGCTATAATTTGGTTGGGGCAGCGAGAGAACTGTTCAATAAGGTAGGATCATGACAACGTGTTTTTTTTAATCTCAAAGTTTTAATGAACAGCTACGGAGCTTAATAAGTTCCACTTACAGTTTTTGACTAGTCTTACTTTGCCTCAATCGCTGAACAAAATTTTTGTAAAAATTATGTTCCCTTTCATTTAAAAAAAAAAATATTATTAATTATTTTGAAGGCCGTGATGGCCGGTGTTTTTAAACAGACTTGCGTCTGATTATAGCCATTCAAAAGCTTTTTTTCCTTCCTTTTTTCTCCCGTTCTCTTCCCTTCTCCTCAACTATCATCTCATCGTCCTTATCCCCGACCTCAAAGGTAGAAAATAACAAATCCACGAGAGACAACCAAAATAAGCGTAGTTGCACATTCTTTGCCTTGCAGACGTTTTGAACATTGAGGTTTAACGTCTACACCCACCATTGGCGATATGGCAGTCGGGGCATAACCATCCCAGGGAACAAGGGGTAGAGACTTAAATGAACAATGAACCACCAGAGCAATCATACTGCTAAAATGGACAATGAAAAAGGGCCACTTTAATTTTGCTCATCACGGGATTTTGAACCTGGGTCATCGGTGTGCTGCAGACGTTTCACCTTGTTTCAGTGTTTAGCTCCTGCGTCTTAGCTCTCCCCTCCACATGCTTTTCTCCTTCACTTTTCCCCAACTAGATCCACCCTACCCCCGAAATCTATCTTCTTTCGCTCCTTCCTCACACCCCTCCCTCTGTCTCTCCCAACAGCGAAACTCTGATTTTGAGGCCTACACTCCTAGCCTGAATAGGGAATTTGCTTCCAGGGTTTAAAGGTACGCTACGCTGCATGCCCTTCCGGTTCACTACCGCCGCCATTTTTGCTGCCACAACCGGGGAGAAAGTTTACTTGACATTACAAAAATAAACTTGAGAAGACATTCGCAAGTTGATCAAGCTTGTTAGGTGAATTTCAAACAGTGTTACTACTCAGCACCTGCGTGCTTCAAACTAGATCACACTGCAGTGTAGCAGGCTTACGATTGTAGGCCTACAGTAGGTGCAACTGTAGTGGATGCATGCACGCATGCTTGCCAAAGGGAGTGAATTTGGACTGGAGATAATCCTGTTCCGTAGCGGTCAGCTAAGTCGGCCTTTAAAACTGTTACAGATGTGGTACATCTGTCATTGTGTGTGAGCGGCCTGGTAAGCGTAGTTTATTGTTATTGAGAAAGAAAAAATAAAATACAAAGCCAAGCTGTCGATCACGCCGGTAGTCTAGGATCCTAAATACTGCAGCCAAGAACACGCACTGACATAGCCGCTCATAGTCTACTGGTTTCTCAAAATTGTGTGCTAAAACATATGCATAGCAAGTTAACGTGGTTTTAGACGGTCGTTAGTATAATAGACATATTTTTTTACGTTCATCTTCCGATTTGTTAAAACCCCGATAATGTTTGCGGAAAATGACATAAGTAACGTGTTTTGACATTATGGAATGCGGCTAAAACAGGAATGTTTTTAGTATTTACCATATACACTTTACAAACATATTCCCAATATTAGCTGTGATAAATTTCAAACCTCCGGCAGGTGCCACTGAACGTAAAACAGGCCCGTAGCCTGTAAACCAAAGCAAACAACACCGGCGCACATAGTCGCACGCAGGGTTGGAAGGTGGCAAGAGGGAGGGGGCATGCAAACTTCTGTGCTGGTTTGGAGAATCAAGTAAAGGTATTCATTATTATTCTGTGGAGTAAAATTAAAGAGGTCGCCGATTTTTTTTCTCCTCCAGAATTAAGATCAATATGTCGAAGCAAGCTATTACTCAGATAACTTAAAGGCATTCGCGGTATATTTTTGAAGCTTAATGCTTAATTAGACTCTACGTAATGAATATTATTTTATATCCCCATAAGGTCCTCCAGCTCCCGCTCTCCAAGCTCTTTTCTAACTGAACAGCCTATTACACGCACTCTAGATCGCACCCCTTACACGTACACATTGTCTGTCTGTCTCTGTCTGTCTGTCTGTCTGTCTGTCTCTCTCTCTCTCTCTCTCTCTCTCTCTCTCTCTCTCTCTCTCTCTCTCTCTCTCTCTCTCTCTCTCTCAGCCTTCGACGAAACCTCCATTTGTTTTAACCGCGATGAGCTTCACTGGTGCTGAGTCTTCAACTTTACAGGCTGGCAATTGTGTTATGGCAAACCTCATCTCGTTGACGTCACAGCGCTACACCCTCCCACCCCCCACCCCCCACGCTTATCTAAGCCAGGCCAGCTTCTTCTCCCCTACCCTCTCCCCCATCCACCCCATCTTATCACCTCCCATCTCCTCGACCATCCATACCCGACTTCAGAAACAATCTGTGTGCCCAGCGCTCGACTTGTGTAGGCTACGTGCGTCTCGGGCGACGTGGGTTCGAATCCTGACTTCAGCAAACTATTTTGTGATTGCTGGATAGTAGTGGCCAGCGCTTTGAGAAGCTCTCTGAGCTTATAAGTGCGCTATATAAGAGAACTCTCTTTCTGTTTTACCCAGCCCAGATTCCAAATAATGGCTATCCTCAAATCCTGTCTGTCCATCAGTTTGTATCTGTCTGTGTCTGTCTGTCTGTCTGTCTATCTCTGTCTCTGTCTCTCTCTCTCTCTGTCTCTCTCTCTCTCTGTCTCTCTCTCTCTCTCTCTCTCTCTCTCTCTCTCTCTCTCTCTCTCTCATTCCTTCTCTCCTCTTCGCTCTCCTGTAAATCTGTACAGCTCCTATTCTACATCCCACATTTCAGTTAAGTTTAATCATTTCATTCTCCGTTCTATGAACTATCGATAATAATATTATGGGGTTCTTTTTCCTATAATGTGCAGGTAAAAAAACAGCTAAACAATAGTATCGCTGTTATCCAAGCTGTTATCTTCACCACACTGTATAAACCCAAGCTACAACTACTTACAGCTTGACCTTAAGAACCAAACGTACTTGTTTTCATTGCCCATAATAATGCCTGTACTTGTGAGTTTCTTTCAGGTAGCTAAGTCCCAAATGTTGTCTTCGTTAGCAGAAGCGCTTACCTGTAAAACATAACCATCTGTACAGCTAACTTTATTGACGACGCGTAGTATCGCCTCTTGTGCCTAAATACGGTAAAATCTTAAGTTGCACATATGAAGCTGGTGAACTCAACACCGTCTTGTACTCGTTTCACGTAAACCCTCGTAGGCCTACACGGATCTCATTTGAACGGATTGTGTACTTTAACATGCATCTGAGAAACCAAGCAAGACTGGGCGGAATGGAATAGTGGTTATATAATACGGCTTTCCAGTCTCAAACAGATGCGCAAGGCGCTGGCTGAAAACAGGACTTCACTCAAACCGCCAAAGGCGCCAACGTACTGCTTGATGCGCACCATCTGGCACCCTAAACCATTGAACAATCTTGAATGACCGAGAGGGGTAATGGGGTCTAATGCTGTGTGGACGTGTTTATGTAATTCCCGTCCAAGACATATTGTCATAATTCCACACACACAAAAATCCGTACGATGAAAGGCATGTGTGCTCAGACAAGACTTCGGTTATATTCTCTCCTACAAAGTCGCGTAACTCGATTTCTCAGATGCAGGTATCCCCCGTTGGGGTGCCGGGGGTTTCAGTATAAATAGTATCCCCACTTTCTGGAAATTTAGTGCTTTAAATTCCCACTGCCGCTGTCTTTCTCATTTGCTCTTTCTCATTCCTGCTCTGTCCTATCAATCTGCTATACTATCGTCTTCTTCGCTAGACCAGTCTCCTACCTTTTTTCTTGAAAACTCTTCCGGGACAAGACTCCTTGTTTGTGTATGAGGTCTGTTGGATCAGCTTGCTTGGGAATATTGGACGCTTTCTGTCAGGTGGTCACTAGGGCTTCCTATGATGTTATTATTTAGCAATGCAGGCATTTTATATGTATGTGTTTTGTTGATAATTTATAATGATGTTTGTATTCTATTTTGTTTTTTGTAAACGGGGGTTCGATAAGTTGGGGTGAAGCCTCAGCCGTCCCCTGCGTGGGATGTCTTTATTGTAAAGTGACTGGCTGGTGGAGGGCATTCAGTTTTCCCACTAGGGTTGTTTCAGCACATCTTTTATGCGGATTGGGGGTTGTCCGGTCCTGATTTGGCTCGGAAGAGTCCGCTGGACCTAAAGCAACAATTATGTAATGTAATGTAATGTAAGATGCAGGTAAAGGTACACACACCTCATTCATCCTATCTGTGTTCGAAGGTCTGCATAATACCAGGTAGGTGAAAACGCATAAATGATTACATCAGGCTTATTTATATATAAGCGTAGAATCAATTGCCCAGCTTCATGCCCAGCAATCCTCTGTAACATCAGCCGCAGCTCCCACGCTGTCTGTTTTTACCTGCACATCATCAAAGCATTCCCCCCTCCCTCCCCCCCCCTCTCTTCCGTCAAGTTCACATATTCCATTATCTTTGGAAAAAAAACTCACAGGGTTTTTACTGCCTAGCAGGCTCCGTGGAAATTCCTTTGATTTGCATTCCAGGTTCTTCGTCATCACCGTCGTTCTCGTCAAGTACAGCGTCAGCATCAGACTCGTCGTTTTCGTCATCGTCGTTATCTTCGTTGTTAGAACTTTTAAAATTTATTTTTTTAAAGAGCTGTTTGTTGTGTTGTCAGTGCCATGCAGTTGCATCAACCTTGTTCCCAACCTTCCTCAAAATAAACAAACCCAAATACATTCTTCTTCTCTCCACCATCCATGCCGTGTTCCCTTCTTATCCTTCGTGTTTATTGTTTTGTCAGCGTCAAGCAGTTGTTTTTTTTCCAACCTCTCCCTTAATCTCTTTCAAGATAAGCAAAACAACACGGTAACATTGCTGACACTGGCAGAAAAATAGAACAGGTGACAGTAATGACTTCAACAAAGTGCTAAGCTTTGCATTTGAAGTCCATCTTGAAAGAGTGCATACTGAAATATAGTTCCTTGCCTTCAGCGCCGTTTCTCTAGAACTGTTCTCGTCAAAGGGCGGTCTTATACGAACCGAGTACACAAGAGACAAGTTTCAGACGAAACCAGAGAAAGAGGACCAGAGGTGCAGAGATTATGCAGTAAATAACAATGTAAAATAAAATAACCGATCTCAGTTGTTTGTGGACAGTGGGTGGGATGGTAGAGGGTAACGCAGATCCGTTCCATTATAGCGCTTAGATCTATCGCTCCGCCCGAGTTACAGGAGACACTACAACGAAGGACCGCTGTCGTAAAGCTGGCCCAACATAAAGAGAGGTCCATAACGCCTGGAGAGCTGTAATTACAAATTATAGCAGAGATAAAAACAACAACAACAACAACAACAACAACAACAACAACTACTACTACTATTACTACTACTACTACTACTACTACTACTACTACTACTACTACTACTACTATTACTACTACTACTACTATTACTACTGCTGGTCGGTCCTGATTTGGCTCGGAAGAGTCCGCTGGACCTAAAGCAACAATCAATCAATCAATCAAACTACTACTGCATCTTCTCTATCTTGACCTGTTTGCCACGCTGGATGGCATTACATTACATTACATGATTATTGCTTTAGGTCCAGCGGACTCTTACGAGCCAAATCAGGACCAGCTGGATGGCATGACAACACGACACAATGGCATCCCAGTTAACAGAAGCTTTGACTTTATTGCTGTCGGCTTTTAATTTTACCATACAATGTTGATGATGTGTACTATTCATGTTGTTTGTTACAGGTAGAGGCAAGTTTCGACCCCGAAGATGCCAAGAAGGTGTTGTATTGGATCAAGGCGGCCACAGGCCAACAGTTCCCCATTGAAGAAAGCAACGAGCGCTACAAGGTCATGGAGAACTTCTATAAGGTCCTCAAGGACGGGAGACTCCTCTGTTTGTAAGTGTCATCTCTGTATTGAGTATAAATCTCTGTATGTAAGTATCATCTCTATATTAAGTATCATATCTGTATGTATCATCTCTGTATGTGTCATCTGTGTATGTAAGTATCTCTGTATTACGTATCATATCTTTAAGTATAATCTCTGTATGTAAGTGTCCTATCTGTATGTAAATATCATCTCTGTATGTGTCATCTTTGTATGTAAGTATCTCTGTATTACGTATCATATCTTTAAGTATAATCTCTGTATGTAAGTGCCATATCTGTATGTAAATATATCTGTATGTGTCATCTTTGTATGTAAGTATCTCTGTATTAAGTATTATGTCTGTAAGTATAATCTCTGTATGTAAATGTCATCTATGTATGTAAGTACCATCTCTGTATGTAAGTATCATCTCTGCAATAAAGTCTCATCTATGTAAGTATCATCTTTGTGTGTAAGTCTCATCTCTGTACTAAGTCTCATCTCTGTATGAATCATCTCTGTATGCAAGTATCATCTCTGTGTCATCTCATATAAATATCATCTCTTTTTACTTGGAATTTGTGGGGCCGGGTAGCTCAGTTGGTAAGAGCGTCTTGCTAGTAACCGAAAGGTCGCTGGTTCGAATCCCGGATTGGTCAACGTGTGATCATATTATTTTCCCCTTTACCAACAACTGGCCCGCTGGTGTCAGTATAAATCGGTCCAGTAGTCACCTATATGCGAAAGTGTCGTGTGACTATAATCTACAAACAACTTGGAATTTGATATTTACTTATTTATTGTCCAGAGTTTAAAAGATGTGATTGTATTTCTAATAACATTTTCTGTTTTTACATTTCCCATTAATTTTTTTTTTACTTTTTATTATATTGTCAGACTTATTAAGCTATTAGTACATTGTTTTAATGCGACTATTGTGTGAGTGAGGTTTACTTCCAATTTCTTATTTTAAATTTTAATGAATTTTGTTTTTAATTTTATTTATTGATTGTATTCTATCTATTGTATTGTGCGTGTGACTGCGTTTGATGCGCCTTGAGCAGACTGTTGTTTAATAATGCGCTTTATAAATAAAATTATTATTATTATTATTATTATTATTATTATTATTATTATTATTATCTCTGCACGTAAGTATACCAGTTTGTTAGTCATTATTCATAGGGTCCAGCGGACTGCAAACAGCCGAATCAGGACCACAACTTGGTTGAAAGAGGGCTCACTTCTGATCCGTATAAAAGATCTTCTGAAACAACTTCAATGACAACACTGAAGGCACTCCACCAGCCGGTCACTTTACAATAAACTATAAAGGCATCCCATGCAGGGGACGCTGAGGCTGTACTCTAATTTATCGAACCCCCCGTTTACAAAAACAATAGAAGATAAACATCATTATAAAATATTAACAAAACACATGCATATAAAATGCCTAAATTGATTTTAAAAAAAAACAGTCTACCTTAGAAAGCTCTAGTGACCATTTGACAAAAAGCGTCCAATATCCCCAAGCTGACTCAACAGACCCCATACACAAATGAGGAGTTTGGGGAGTGTTTTCAAGAAAAAAGGTAGGTGACTGGTCTAGCGAAGAAGAAGATAGTATAGTACATGTAGATTGATAGAACAGAATTGGAACGAGAAAAAAACCAAAGAGAATGACCAAAACAGTGGTAATTTAATACACTAAATTCCCACCACGTTTGGATACTGTTTATACAGAAACCACCTCTGTATAAAATATCAAATCTGTATATAAGTATCTTCCCCGTTGGGGTGCCGGAGGTTTCAGTATAAATAGTATCCCCACTTTCTGGAAATTTAGTGCTTTAAATTCCCACTGTCGCTGTCTTTCTCATTTGCTCTTTCTCATTCCTGCTCTGTTCTATCAATCTGCTATACTATCTTCTTCTTCGCTAGACCAACCCCCTACCTTTTTTCTTGAAAACTCTTCCGGGACAAGACTCCTTATTTGTGTATGAGGTCTGTTGGATCAGCTTGGGAATATTGGATGCTTTCTGCCAGGTGGTCACTAGGGCTTCCTATGATGTTATTATTTAGCAATGTAGGCATTTTATATGTATGTGTTTTGTTGATAATTTATAATGATGTTTGTATTCTATTTTGTTTTTGTAAACGGGGATTCGATAAATTAGAGTACAGCCTCAGCGTCCCCTGCGTGGGATGTCTTTATTGTAAAGTGACTAGATGGTGGAGAGCTTTCAGTTTTACCACTAGGGTTGTTTTAGCAGCTCTTTTATGCGGATCAGGGGTTGTCCGGTCCTGATTTGGCTCGGAAGAGTCCGCTGGACCTAAAGCAATAAGCATGTAATGTAATGTAATGTAATATAAGTATCAAGTACACCTCTTTATTTAAATATCCTCTCTGCATGTACCAACTTTGTATATAAATATCATTACATTACATTACATTACATGACTATTGCTTTAGGTCCAGCGGATATAAATATCATCTCTGTATGTATTTATATGGGTTCAGTTGGCTTAGTGGTGTAACTGATGGCAAAAGGATTGAAGCATTAAATGTTGTGCCATAACGTTGCTGGCAGGCAGTGGTTAGAAGCTGGACGACACCCTATTAACCATGACCCTAATGCACAGGTATTCGGATGAGTGTATAAAACCGAGGTTTAGTCTGTAAAGATCCTCATAGGGAGGCGCGGTGGCCGAGTGGTTAGAGCGTTGGCTTGCGGATCTGAAGGTCCCGAGTTCGAGCCCAGGCCGGGCCATTGTGTTGTGTCCCTGGGAAAGACACTTTACTCCCGTTTCCTACTCCTTCGGATGAGAATATAAACCGAGGTCTAGTCTGTGTCGCATGCATTCCATCATAACGGACTTTAAAGATCCTGACGCTCATGTCCTAGACGGGTGAGAGCCAGTGACAAGAACACACCCAGCATGTACATTGGGTTAAGCGCTTCACTTGGGGCTGCTGTACTTTCGAAAATGAAAGTGCCCGAATTTCACCTTGGTGATAATAAAGTTGTTTAAAAAAAAGAAAAAACAAAGCCATAGACGGGTGTGCGACAGCTGCATAAATACACCAGCAAATACTGTGTCATAAATACACCAGCAAATACTGTGTCATAAGTACACCAGCAAATACTGTGTCATAAATACACCAGCAAATACTGTGTCCTTTCTCCTTCATCCCCGGTCGCCGAGGATTGTGCTCAATTGTCAGAGGCGCGCCAGACGATCATCGCCTACGGCAGCAAGTGAGCGCCTCGAGTTAGATCCTGTATCGGCTAGCGCCTTGAGCAGCTCTAGAGCGCTATATAAGAATAATAAAATTAAAGTAAATACGATGAGTCTCCTCTCTGAAAATCCTTAACGGGAAGAGAGGGGACTATAAACTGATTTTAAAAAAAAAAAAAAAAAGTAAATACGTGAGTATCATCACCACCTTTAACGCAGCCTCTGGCAAACTGTTTGTGGTCATTGTAATGGACACACAGTAATACCTAATGCTCGTCTTGATCGTCTTGCAGGGTGGTGAACGCCTTCCTCCCCGAACACATGAAGCTGGATTTCAGATCTCGCACCTTCCAGCCCACCAACAACTTGGCCTTTGAAGCCGCCAGAGAACGGGAAAGAATAGATCTCTTCAACCAGAAGGTACGTCTACACCAATATCCTAGGTGTGTTCGGCAACTCCTTTCCCACTTTCTTCAAGAGAGACCTAATTTATTTATTTATTGTACAGAAATTCTTTTGTCTAAATACACTGGAGTATGCGTGGCGCAGTGATCTGGGCACACGCTAGAAATGTTTGGTTACGCAAAGTCCAGCACGGATGGTTAGTACTTGGATGCAACCACTGAACGACACAAAGAACGATACAAGCTCACGACATAGCTCAGTCCACCCAGCTGTGAATGTCAGTAAGACTTAATCAGGGCTGGATGTTCTGTATTTCAGATCCAGGAGTTCGGCGTGAAGGAGGCGGACACGTTTCAGACTGACTGCTTGTACGAGAGGACGAATTTGCCTAAAGTCATCTCCTGTGTCCGAGCTTTTGGCATTGAGGTATGTATCACGATATACATTTTTATTTATTTATTTATTTGGTCCTGATTTGGCTCGGAAGAGTCCGCTGGACCTAAAGCAATAACCATGTAATGTAATTTTTATTTATTTATTTATTTTGTTTTAAGCATCTTCCAATTTACTTGTTTATAGCTCTGTTGAATGTGGTGCGCTAGATCAGATTAGAGCTGTTTTCTGTCACTATACAAATTGTGCGATGTGTTGACGTTTGGCAGGTGGAGTCTCACCCTAGCTACACCGGTCAGAGGATCTGGCCGCGCAAGTCGGAAGCCAACCCACGTAATTTCTCCGATGAGAAGTTGCGTCAGAGTCAGAACGTCATCAGCCTGCAATACGGAACCAACAAAGGCGCGTCCCAGGCCGGCATGAACTTCGGCAAGAAGCGCATGATTCTGATGGAGGAGAAGTAATTAATATTTATTCGCCGCGGAGCTCGCATTACGTGACCCTCCCCTAGCTTCTGCCGGAAATTTGGAGGTGATGGCAGGCGGCACATGCGCAAAACAGAAGGAAGTCTCGTAACGGAAGAACAAACGGTGCCTTTATTTAATATTCTTGTTTCTATTCATTTAATTTATTTATCTTTTTTTTTTTTAAAATACGCCTACGCCATTGTTCAAATTCAAATGGACTGTTAAAACTATTACTGGCTGTTCAAAATCGTTGTTAGTGGAAAGTTTCACATTGTTGAATTGAATTGCATGTAATGCCAATAGCGGTACATCCCTTGTATTGCTCAACGCACAGCAACACATTCACAGTAAATAGTAAATAAGGACGAAAGAGGACACATTAAGATGTCAACTCAGTGCAGCAAGATTCTCGCCTTTGAAAATGTAATGACAGCTGTCTTAAGCCGCTCTTTGAGCAGGATGCTGTGCTGTGTAAGACCAAATAAGAAGTATTTTAACAAGTAATTAAAAAAGCCTAATATTACGAAGAAATCGACGTGTGTGTGTGTACAGACTTAATTAAAGCTACCGCTGGACTATACGTAATTATGCGGTTCTGATTGATTTTCTGTGATATCATGATATATTGTTTCCACAGGAACACTGCCAAAGCTGTACATTATAATGTACAAAGACATCAGGGCCAGCTTTTTTGAGGAATATAGGGCCGTACGACTATAGGCAGCATCATTATTACAACCATTTTATGGCAAAAGATTATTTTGCGCCGTACATTACGGTGTTCCACCACGATGCATTATAATTTGTCATTCATTGCTGCTTTGGCTGTACATGATTACTCGAAATACAAACTCAAAGACTATACAAGTGATAGTTTGTGTACGCTGCAAGCTAATACCCATGCTCAAAACTACACATCCCTGCTCTTAATAATGTGTACATTGCAGCAGAACAAGGCGCTTGTGAATGTGTACATAACACTAGCTGTGATCCGACTTCACTGAGTAACATTCAACATCAAACCTTCAAGACCTATGCTATTATCGCGGCATGGCTAGGAAAACAACAAAAAAAAACATCGAAAATATTGCAGAGGTCATAATTTTGAGCAAAGACTAGAGTATCACATATCCGAATTAAAGAACTTGTCAGCCCATGATAGCAAGAGTAACATCTGGACTGAGAACGACAGCTTGTGGGATTCATGCGTAAAGAAGTCCCCAGAAAACTACAAGAAACGAGTGAACATAATGACCGTTATGTAAGAAGAAAGTTCTGCTAAGGGTTCCAACAGTCCCCCATCCCAACCATGACCCACCTCCTCCATACAAGGGGAAATATTGACATAAGTTGTTCTTTTGATACGAGGCATTCTTCATTTCTTAAAATGCTTGCTTCCTCTTTCCGGCTTCAGACCTCTGCTAGCACGCATTCACGCAATGATTAAACTCCACCTCAACCACCATTATTTATATCATACATCTACCTGCACCTTCTTTTTTTTACACTAATACACCCATTAGGGCTTCTAATGCGGTACAGTTGGCAACTTGACCGGTTCATTTCCTAATTGAGAACGGTCCCGGAATAGCTGTCAACTTTAACCAAAAATCATCATTGGTTTCATGAATATAGCATGCGAGCACACGCTTTTGTGTTCAAGGAAGCATTTCACAAACGGCTTCACATAGAAGGGAGACAAACGATTTATGTAATAACGGGAAGAGGTCTCGAATAGAGGGATAGAACTGTGATTCATATAGAAGCTTTGACATGCAACGCTATAAAAAGCATTTCTGTCACAAGCAGCAATTCATCCCAAGAAGGCATTTCACGAGTTTGCTTCATTTAGGAATGAGAAACAATAAAATAACTCCGTCATTAGAACCGATAGAATAACAACAAGAAGCAACTTCTCTATGTTAATTTCTGTCACAAGCGACAAACTCACAAAGTCCACACACACAATGGTGTACGTACTATAATAATGCCAACCTCAAAGTGCAATTTAGATACATATTTTTTGTCCAAACAGTTCATTTGCGAATGCTGTATGCTTTTGGTGTCATTTTGTGAAAACGCATTGTACTTCATTTCAAAGGTCGTTGGATGTTTGTTTGTTGTTTTTTTTTAAAAGAATATTTGTTTTAAAGAAAATTTGTTATAAAACGTGTATGTTTTGTTTGAGATAAGTTATTACATAATTGTTTATATTATAACATCAAACATTTGTTGAAGATTCTAACTGAAACAGTATGTTTTCTTTGAATTATTTATTATTAATCTACTCTGCAATAAGACAAAACGCAATTTGTTGATTGTGATTTAAAACAGTGATTAAAAGCAGCATCAGCACATGGAGTTATTGCAGATCATTTAACTATTATGAAAATATACGGCATGTTATAAAGCCTATCAGCATTTTGTTGAAGCCTGAAAGAAACCATAAATGGTAACAATCGTATTGTTTTTTGTTCGCCCTTGGAAATGCATTTAGTACTTTTACATTTATGTAAGAATACAAGATCTGATCATAATTCAAGATCAGATTATGCCCAAAGACCTACTAACGGGCTTATTACGTTTTAAGATGTAGAGTTTTTCCTTCATTTTAATGGAGTAACCATACAATTCTGAAGAAGAAGAAGAAGAAGAAGAAGAAGAAGAAGAATAAAAGAAGAGTCTACCTACCCCATCACATCCATTTGGTGTTATAAACATTGCTCATTGAACCCAACCTCTTAATATTTCTTAAAAAAAATGGAGCTTCCAACAATGAGCACTTAATAACATTCGCAGAAAAATAGCTCTAGGTTTGACATTTCTTGAGAAATGAAATAGACCTAATGTCCTTCAGTTCCCATGGTTTATCAACAATTACAACAGAGACAACAGCAATACTGTGCCACGTACTGTTAACATCAAAACAAATAATTATAAAATCTGCAATTTGTTTTTTTATCGTTATTCCCCAGTGTTTGAGATTGTGATATTGCTAAACAGCCATCTTCCCATTGAAAGGGAAAGTTCTGGACTCAGATTTATTTTCATGTCACATTACATACGTTTTTATTGGAGTTTGTGTTTTCACGGCATTTTGGATGCAAATTTGTCAATGTGGCACGCTGAGTGTTCTGTTTAGTCATTCACAGTCTCTTTAAACACTTTAAGGTCGCTTTAAACAGGGAGTCCTTACCGATTTCGTCTGTCTTCTGCAAGTAGTTGTAACAATATTTGTACCAAAAAAAAACCCCATCGTTTTTTTTAAAATTTATTTTCTTTTAAAATCTTTCAACGTTTTGATGAAAATACATGTTTGCATTCTGTTCCTATGTGCAAGAACAAAGTGCTTCGAAAGAAAAAAGCAAAACGTAACTGGTTGGTGTCATTTTTGTTATCTCCTAAAAAGAGTTCTATCTCTTTGGTGTGCTATTTCTCTATATGTGTATGCGTGTGCGTATTCCTTCCCTCTGTCACATTCTGTATATGAAACGCCAAAAATCTTATAATAATAAATCTCATAATTCACATTGCCAATTCCATGGAGATAATTACTTGTGAGAACTTGAGTTGCTTCCCTTGCATTTAAACAGTAATAAAAAAATAAAATAAATAAAGCCTCACTCAGTGAACACAACACGGTGACTTAAGTCCCCTATACGCTATTGTGTCCGGGGACGGTAATCTACCCTGGTAACCACTGAACTGAACTGACGGTGAATCCAGTAGCTCTAGATGCTACAATAGTACTAAATCACAAAATGGCATTGTGCAAGTTTGAGAATTGTATTGAAAATACAATTCCAAAGAAAACATCAATAAAAGAAGGATAGTCCATTATCACAAATTAGAAAGTGAGAGAGAGAGAGAGAAAAAAAGTGACAATGGAGGAAGACAACCAGAGAGATGAACGCTACAAAACAAACTAAAAAAATAGTAAAATATTAAAAATACCGCCACCGCTAACATCCAAACACACAGAGCTTTGTCCACGTATATGAAAGAGTTATTTTTATTAACATAATATGCACATTTTGAACAGGAATTCAACATTGCATACTTGCAAAATAATAACAAAGCCTGGGTTTACTACACACACAGGGCAAAAAAAAAGCATCGCTCGTTATCGCCACTCAAAATGGTTTTTATGAAATTGTCAGACAATAAAAAAATAATTTCCAAAGTTTGTTTTTTTGGTATATGCAATTATAGAATGCCCTAAACTAACCTCTTATGTGTTTATATATGGAATTTGTTTTTATTTGTTAAGTGTACAGCAAACATTTTGTAGAATAAACTTCTCGAGGAATAAAACAAACCACAGACAAATAATGCTGTGCCAAGTTAAAACATCAAAACAGACAAAATGGAATCCTTCTCCCTTTGGTCCACACGATATTAAGCTTAGAAAATATCTTCACACAAAAAGTGAAAAACTGATCACAGAATTTATAACAATCATTATCGGCAAAATCATTCAGTTGCATTTTCCTTCGAAAACATATTATAAATTCTTGTCCTATCATTATTTAATAGCAATAAAACTAACATCTTTATAAAAATAAAAATAAATCACCTTCATAACAATCAGAAACACTGTGTCATACTTTGAAGTATAGTTGTATTTGTTTACATAGATTTTTAGTTATGCACTTGGGTATTGTTTTGGAGTATGGGGACACATTTTGTACAGCCAAAAAACAAAGTACTCTATTGCGGTTACTGCAATATGTAAGGCAAATTTTGCAATGTAACAAATATATATTTTAGTATAAAACATGACACACAGACGAGATTCTGCCATTTGTGGTTTCACAATAAAGTTTTTCGTTTAAAACTACAATTAACTTTCAATGACTTTGAGATCTATGTAACAGAAGATGCATACATAATGATCATTCTTCGTTTCAGAACTATTGCTTTAATAACAACTTAAGTCTATTGAGTGTTTGACGGTAGCTATTCAAACAATGTTTTGAACAGTTAAAGGGAAAGCATTCAGCTGTAGGGACAAAATTACTTCCCTTGGTATTAGTCTGCTGTCACATGTATTATTCCGAGAGAGAGAAAAACGGGGCAAAAGAAACGGACATATTTGTTTGCTGTATGAAACACAATAGCACCACTACAATCAGTTTCTGGTAGTACACAATTTGTAAACAGATAAGGACACCTATTCCTCTAAACCCGTTTCTTACTTGGACTATCTTTAATGATGAAGCTTATTCAACATCGCAAGTACACAAGTTTATTGATGTAAGTGCGCAGATTTTCACTGGTATAACAATCCCTCCCCCCTCCCTTCCCCCCAAAAAAAGTGTCCACAATGCTCCACAAACCTTATTATTATTAGTTTTAATTAAATGATCAATCAAACCATCCACAAAGATGCTTGATCACTAAAAGGTAGTCCAACTAATCCACTAGTTCAGCTCTACAAATTATACAAACACTACATTTCTGACGACAGGAAACTGTACAAAGAACTTGCTGTATTATTTTTTAATTTGTTAGAAAGAAAACAACAACAACAACAAAACAATAACAACAACATGGACGAGAACAGCAAAAAACAAATGCACACAATTTAAGATTGCATAGCGATAAAAGTAACAATTTTGTCCTTATTTGATAGAAAAATACCTCTTCCAAGTATGTAATGAGCATGATTAATAAAATTCCGTCAGAATCCTTTAAAGAAAAGCCACCCTTTTTTTTTTTTAAAAGGTGTACTGCATATTTTGGTCCCCGATTCAATACAAAAAGCTAGAATTTCAAACATAACATAGAACAGTGCAGTAATGTAAATTTGTACATAAAATGCATTACCAATTGCAATTGGACAACTGTGATATGGCAAATATGCTTAACTTTATGTGGTGGTGTGTTCTATAAATCAAAACTTAATTGCTACATCAATCCAGATGTCACTATACTTAACACATCGTGTTTAAAAAAAAAAAATAATAATGAAACCTATATTTACTGCATTGCTTCAATTTCGAATCATTTAATCACAAACGATAGTGGACAACAATTCAGAATTCATGCTGAAAAACACTGCCAAACTCTTATCGCTGTTTATACTATTATCAACCATAAACAGACCTCAACAACAAAGGAAGACAAACAATCCAAAAGTTCTTTGACTGAATTATATTCCAAGCTTCTACAATTATCATGTGACAATATTCTTTAATGTTTTCAAGAATTCGATTCATCAGCAAACAAAAACATAAACAGAATAGTATTGTTCATCTTTATTGCAAAAGGCCGCTCAAAGTATTACAAAACATATAACAAAACATCCATAACCCACCAAGCAAAGATGACAGTCTAACAATACGTGAGTTAGTACTAACAATAAGTAGAAGAGAGAAAAGAGAGCATTGTTTTATCAACTATCATGACACAAACTATCATTTGTGAGTTAGATGGGATCTAGTGAACTGTGAGTTAGGAACAACATTTTCCTATGGATAAAATATGACAACAAAATATGATACATCCCATTTTTTTTGGTCAAAGTGATAGTCACAATTCATTGTATTTTTGAATCAATACAATTTTGTCAAAAAGTATGAGTCAAACAAACGACATTTCTCTTAGAATTTATGTCAAATGACGATTGTTTTAAAATGCATGAAATGAAATGGATGATGATACTAGTACATGTCAATGATTTCACAGTTTTCAAGAAAACCACCTACAAGTTGCTTGACGTTGTTGTTGTAAAACATTTTGTTCCTTTGCGTGTACGTGTTGATATCTTATTACAGGACGCATTGTCTAGTCCACGATCATTCGGCTCTTGCCGAAGTTCTGGCCGGCCTGGGTGGCTCCCTTGTTGCTGCCCATCTGCAGGCCAATGATGGACTTGCCCTGTGCTAGCTGCTCCTCGGTGAACTCACGCTTGTGACCCTCAGACTCCTTAGGACCGTAGCCTTTGACTGGGCAGCCTGGCGTGTTCTGACACTGCAAACAAAAGATGGACACATCAGTTAGTTTGGGTTTTGGATAATAATATATCCCTCACTCACGCGGGCTGCCATCTCAATGAAAGCGGGAAAGCTGCAGAACAGCACTACCGCCCAGCACAAAGATGGGATAGAACCTATTGTTTGCATGGTGTGCTCGACAAGCATAGATAGGGTAGAATATAATTACATTATCAGCACTACTCTCACAATCAAACACTATTTTAAACTATCAAACAAGTCTTTTATTCGCCTTGCAGCAAATGCCTGCATAAATAATTATTTTGTTTATTTTAACATATTATATGTATAGTAATTATACTCTCCCTTTCCATGCTCGTCCAGCATTCTGAATCACTTGGACAGAACAAGACGATATGTTCTCCGAGAAATATTTTCTACTTGTGTAACACGATGGGCCTATTGGGTAGATGTGCATACAGTTGTGCTCATCACTTTTCCATGTGCAATGATGTATTCTATATTTTTGTACTTCATAATTAACCTGTGTTGCTACATGTTGGAATTTTTCATGCAATACTTCTTTGCAGAAATAATTGTGTAGCAATGTAATGACGTACTCTTCTTGCCACTGTTTCCAAGCAGGTGATGACTTGGACCATATTCTGCATCTCGTGCAGGTCGGGTGTCGCAAAGACCGAGTGTTCGGGGGTGTTGAGGGGAGGGCCTTTGATGAATGTGGTGAACTTCTCGATGGCCTCCATCTGCTGGAAGGCCATTTTTGGGCGCTTGGGGTTGGCAGGCTTTCCTGGGAACTTGGAAATAAAGCTGTGGACGACAAAGAAAGAATATATGATTAAATTCTATAAAACAGAAAACTGACAAAGGAAGAATAAGGGTAATTTCTATAACAGAAAACAGACCAAGAAAGAATAAGATTAATTTTTATAACGGGGTGGCCTCATGGCGCAGTGGATTAGTCGCCGGATTCCTATGCCGAAGGTCGCTGGTTCGATTCCCGCAAGGGGCGAACTTATGTGACTTAGGTACGAGACTATTGAGGTCACCGAGGGTTTTCTCCAGGTACTCAGGTTTCCTCACTCCCTTTAATAATGGTATTGGATGCAGTCAATCTAAAATTTAACAAAATAAAAAATGCGATTTCCTTTCCATCCTCTAATAGCGATGTTACTTTACACCACATGTTTGAGTGATGAATGTGTGTTTGTGGTGTATGAGTGAGTGTTTGTAACATGTGAGCGTATATATTGGCTACAGATCGCCGCGCATTGAGTCTGATTTAGGAATTAGGCGCATATAGCATCCAGTCATTATTATTAACAGAAAACAGACAAATACATTAATCCTACTACAGAAAAAGACAAAGAATATGATTAATCCCCCCCTCTTCCCCCTTAACAGAAATATTACCTGAGATCCAATGTAAAAGATTTTACTCATGCAACGACAATCAAGACAGGGTTTGACAAACAGAAATCTGAACACTTCCAAAATGCTTACAAGCTATTTGGTTTTGACACAAGTGAAAACTTGCAAACGAAGAGGTTCCTCGCTAACAGTGATGAGATGTTATGATAATCTGTCACCTGGCTGAATACACGAGCCTTATTTAAAAATGCCTGCCGCTGGTAAAATTGGAGTTGGGAAGATTTTCATTAACTCTAGAACATAGGAGAGAGAAGTACTTACTACGCCCCTCCCTTTTTCACAGGTCCTGCTTCATAAGGACACTGCCCATTTTGCCTTGCCCACTGCTTTAGCTTGCCCGATTGTAAAAGAGAGCCAGGAGTTGTACCCACCCATTGACAGGCGACATGGGTGATTTGTTGCGCTCCGTATCTTCTTTTTGCCTGTTTGACACTGACCTCAACAAAGTGCAATAGCGTATTTAATACTTAGGTTAATTATATTTGGGGATTTTGTATACTACCAAATCATGTCTAATCTACCAAAGCATGCTCAGTGGGTACTAACAGTAGGAAGTAGTATCCATCCTTTAGCTGTTCAAAGACCTCTTTCATATCACCGGAGGTTTTTAAAGGTTCGCCGATCGCCTCTCCAAACCACTCCATAACCTTAGCAGCCACATCCTGGTCATACTTGCTTGCAATCTGCAACACAAAAATAAACACACAATTAGGTTTGAAAAGAGCTACTCGAAAAAAAGTACATAAACAAATAGCACATTAAAAAATAAGTACAGTAAGCGTATTCAAATAGAACATTTTAAAAAAAGTGCAGTAATTGCATGTGCATATTATATACACGTTTCAGCTCTAATGGCTACCCAGGCCGCCAGCAACTCGCTGCTTCAAGTGCAAACTGCCCTGGACAACTGTGAAATGTTGATAATCATAATGTATGTATGTGTGTTTGAACCAACCACATGTTCTTGAACATGACTACTTTTTGTAGGCTGCTGCTGAGGTGATCGCGTGACAAATATACTGTATGAAGAATCAATAGGCCACTCCTGTGAGAAATACCTTTTCATTGCTATCGAGAACCAACATCAGGTCTCAAAAGCACGCCAATGAGCATTCAAATGACCTAGCGAGTTATTCTGCAATCCCAGAAATTAACACAACTTTATTTGTAAACATCGGTAAACAAAACGGAGGAGCCACACCCTTCCCCCAGCAATATCAAAGTGTTGTAGCCCTCTTTGACTTGAACGTTTTGTGGACTTTTAATACAGATACACTACTGCTCCATACCCAACTTTGATTGAATCATAAAGATCTGTACAGAAAACAAATTAAAGAGAAAAACGGAGGTACCACGGAGACCGAATGAGACAAAAACAAAAAGCAGGCAGGCTGACCAGTCTCTCTGACACATACAAGCCAAACACCAAGCTAACGCAAGCATCTAGAACAATAAGACGCTCGTGGGAAGTGGATATTTCCCTACTTCAATGCTCTCAAAAGTAAAGGGGGAACAAAAGAAAGAAGAGAATTGGTTAGAAGACTGATGTTATTTTGCTTTAATATAAAGAAAGATGTGTTACCCATTTCCATGTGCAACAACATAGTGTTTTGCATTTCTGTGTATGGGACTGGGAGTAAATACACCAAAGTGAATACATTGTTACATCTCCAGGCTTTCAAACATGGCCCCTTCTAACGTTCTCTTAGGTTGTTAGCCTTGTGCATATTTGTTGAAGTTTTATCCAGAGTTAAGGTCCTACGAGCTATGTGGGCACGAAATACATGTGTGATAGAGGAGTGTGTTGTTACATGCCCTGCAAGCTGGGCTGGTCATGCGAGTGGGATGTAGACATTGTTCCATCCTATGTGGCTAACACTTACCATGCATGTCACACGTTACCGAAAGAAAAAACACTGGAAACAACTTAAAATAATAATGACGCGCACTTCTGAATATTGGGCCAACAGCAGCCATACTCTGGACTCAAAAAGGGCGTCCTAACTACAGTGTACAGAGCGAAAAGCCTACAGAAAGGAATAATGACGTTCAGTTCTGAATATTTTGGCCAAAAGCAGCCGCATAAAAGTTCCAAAAGGGCGTCCAAAACTTTGTGCTGTACAAAACTAAAAAGGTTAAAATCTGAAAAACTATTCTGGGTGACCCAGACGCTAGCGCTGGCCTATGTATATGTGCAGTGAACAAACAGCCCGTTAAAAGAGACCCTTTAGTACTCTCTCCCTCTAACCCACCCATTTTTTTAAATCCTTGGCCTAAAACATCTTTTCTTCATCTCACGTCCATTAAAAGCCCACAGTTGTGAAGGGACCGCAAGGGTAACGAGGCACAAGGATCATGGAACAAACTTCTCTAAATGAAATGAAGGCATTGATTTCTCTCTCTTTCCACTCCCCCCTCCCCCCCCTCCCTCCCTCCTTTACACTGTACTCGGCTGAGCACTAATACTGAAAATGAAGTTGCTAAATAGCTTAGGAAGCTAGACAGATTTGGGTGAACAGTATCGTACATATTACAATAGCCCACAGTACATAAGACCTATCAATCACTATTTTACTGGACCACGATATAAGACCTGTCACCATTTAATAGCCTCAAACCCTTCAAACTCGCGTCCTAAAACGACAAGGAGCTGTTAGCAAAAAGCTCATTATAAAACCCCTTTTGACAGTGCATGACCTAATGCAGTTAAGACTATTCTAGGCAGGTGCATAGAGTGCCAACATTGGTTTAATTAGGTGTGTGGGGAGTTAGGCGATGTACATCACGCAGCAAGTTGGCGCCGTTAGATCCTGTTTTCGGGCAGCGCATTGTGCAGCTCTTTGAGCTGTAAAGCGCTGTATATGGACAATACAAACAATGACACTTTACTTGTGTAGTCTAAGCGAACAAAGATCTTAACGTTTGGATGTCAAACCTCTTCTAGCTCCACTCTGCCGTGACATAAAGTGAAGTCTATTTATAAGCCTATACACCTATGTGTATACATATGTGTCAAACAAACTAAAGCACATGACTTAAGTATGTGTCTGCATTAACATATGATAATTTATCTCCCCCATCTCCCTCCTTCAATCCTCCCCCAAATCTCTTCCTCTGGTAAACAAACAATTGAACTCTCTTTCTCTCCCCAAGGGCAAGATGTAAAAAAAACCCCACACTTATTGCTTACTCTTCTACCGTTGTTAAATAAAATTGTTATACTATCTCTCCCCTCCCACCCACCCTCTCTCTTTCTCTTTCTCTCTGTCTCCACGGAGACAGCGAAGTGGATATAGGTGAGATGTAAAGAAAAGAACTGAATACTAAAGAAGTGCGTAGTTCAGCGCCTTTAACTGATCTATCATTAGAAAAAAAAGCTCTATTTAAACACCCTATTATTATTATTTAGTAAGGATAAGAAATATAAATGGTCAAAGAAAACGAAAAAAAAAGAACAGGCCGGAGAATGCTCAAACAGCGTAGTAGACTATCGAGGCCTGCACTCCATATTATTGATCAGGGAGCAGGTCTCACCAGAAGTGTGGCCGATTAACTGGAGACCGACCTATTCAAATACATCAACCTACACAGGGTCATGCAGAGGATCGCCTAGTTTAAAATTCCTGCCGTGATGGAAAGAAAACCTCGTGTATTTTTTTTAAAATGCCTCGCAGCCCATGTCTATTCTTCTTTACAAACCCTCCAGCTCATCAACATCATCGTCATCATCATCATCATCATCATCATCATCATCATCATCATCATCATCATCATCATCATCGTCATCAATCATCATCATCATCATGCCTTCAAGCATGCAGCCTTATGTCCTGTCTTAATTGGAAGGTTCGTGAAGGATTCGGGGAGGTTCAAAAACCTCTTTTCGAAGCTCTCAGATCCCGAACCTAGGTTGCCGAACCTTATGAACATACATTCGGGATCTGAGTAATGCGAAAACAAGTTTTTGAGAAACTTGCGCGAAACCTTCCAATGATTAAGACAGGCCATTAAACTCTCCTGCCTATTCTCATGGTAATCATTATCACCAGCATCATCACCATCAATATATACATACAGAAAATACTCTAGCACACAGCTATTCGCAACGAACCGAGTATAAATCTCAACTTTAGTTTGCATCAAACTCACTTTGCGCACTAATAGACCATGTTCGGAAATACGAAGGGGAAACAACTTTGGCCGGCTTGCCCGCATGTTGCGCCAGAGTTGTCTAACGCTGAGGCGGACACCCTTTGCGAACAGTTTCTCGCCTATAATTTCTGCTTTGTCCTCCATTAAACCTTTCGGATCAAACGAAAGGTTGATTTGAGTTGCAATGGGATCCTAGCTAGCTCAGCTAGTTCGGCCTTGCACAACCAAGCAACCACTACCCCCACTTCCCGAAGAAAAGCTTTTTTTTTTTTTTTTTTTTTTTTTTTTATCAGTTTATAGTCCCCTCTCTTTCCGATAAGGATTTTCAGAGAGGAGACTGTACTTGAGAAAAGCTTGCAGCTCAGGGTAGCTTTCATAGTGTTCTGATGTCCGCCAAGATAACTCTAGGAAACTAAAAACAAAACTAAAAGACAAGTTACCTCCCATTTCCTAAGACGGTCTATTTATGTCAGATGCATAAGGCATACCTAGGGTGGGGCCGGGTACCCCTATACACAACGTGTCCGGGGACGTTAATTTACCCAAACAAACAAACGGGCCGGGTAGCTCAGTTGGTAAGAGCGTCTTGCTAGTAACCGAAAGGTCGCTGGTTCGAATCCCGGATTGGTCAACGTGTGATCATATTATTTTCCCCTTTACCAACAACTGGCCCGCTGGTGTCAGTATAAATCAGTCCAGTAGTCACCTATATGCGAAAGTGTCGTGTGACTATAATCTACAAACAACAACAACAGCATACCTAGGCTATATAGCATCCAGTGTGTATTAATATTATTATTGTTGTTGTTGTTGTTATTATTATTATTATTATTATTATTATTATTATTATTATTATTATTATTATTATTATTATTATTATTATTATTATTGTTGTTGTTATTATTATTATTATTATTATTATCTTTTCATCAGGCGTTCCCCCTACCCCCCCCCCCCCTCCCTCCAGCAGTCTTCTATTCCCAGCAATGCTAATAGAGCAGCTTTCTGACGCAAACTTAAAAGATTCTTGATGTTTCAGTGTTTACCTAAAGGGTGGAGAGTCTACAGAGAGCCATGCATGGGTCGAATTGCTATGTACAGCAGCCCATATTATACTCATTGTGCAAAAGCTTGGATGGGCTTCGTGCACATTATTATTCAGTCACAGCAAATTGGGGCTGAATGAAATAATAACTTGTTATAGCCTAAAGTGCAGTAGATACACAGAAGAGAGAGAGAGAGAGAGAGAGAGAGAGAGAGAGAGAGAGAGAGAGAGAGAGAGAGAGAGAGAGAGAGAGAGAGAGAGAGAGATGTGTGTGTGCACACTGCTCAGCTGAGACTTGCCGAGGCTAACATTATCTTATCCACTAGACAGTTGCACTTGTGTTTTAACATTCCACAATCCAGCTTCAGGGTAAATTCAAAGCGTTGCAATCAGTCATTACATTGATTCATCTACATCTACACAATCTGCTCTACGAGTTCGAATAGCCATATGCAAGGTTACATTATACACAACGTGCGTACAACCAATACAACCTCACGTCATGTAAGAGAAAATTGCCCCTGGATCCAATGCGATTCTGCCCTTGCTGTAATTCCTAATGGGGTTTAAAAAAAAAAGATGTATTGTATGTATTGTACTGTATTGTATTGTCATCCTATAATAATAATGCACAATAATTCCCAAGGTTGTGCCAATGTCAAAACAATCGATCAAAAAATGCCATTGCCACTAACACCACTACCCCCTAAATATTTTGTAAATATGTGTTGCGGTACTTTGTGCGAATCACTATCAGGACAGTTTAGTTTTAACGTAATATTTTGGTGCGGATCTGAAAGCTTGATAGCAGTGTGGATTTAAACAATTTCGCTAGCGAAATCCAAAAGAACTCATTTTGCCCGATACCTAGCATAACCTTAAAATTCTTCTCCTGCATCTTATCTCTAAAAAGACAGCTGGTCATTCCTTAAATACCAAACTAGCGTACACACGTCACGAGCTCATCATTTTACGCTTTTAAAAGATTTAATGTAAAGCTAGCGTAATCTATAGTTAAATCTTAAGGACGTAACAGACGTAGCAATGCCAAATGCAAGGTCTTTGAATATCTTTCACGCATGATGATCTAACCCAATCGTTATCTTCAATGCTGTTGAAAGCTGCTGCGTGAATAAAGAACGCACGCAAATCTATTTACTGGCATAGGGGGGCACGCGTCCACGTAAGATATCCTGGGTTCAGCGCGAGTAGCTGATAGGTGTATGTCGGCCTTAAATCCCCATGCTTTGAGCTTTCCAAGATGTGCGTTGAAGTAGATGCGATAGAATGTATTTTAAGATGTAGGAATGGTTAAAAACTACTGGATGACATGTGAAATGCAGTTATCAGAATCGCGAGCTGAAACAAGTCACCACTAACATAATATTCAGTTGAACCAAACTTTGCGATGAGTACTGCAGCATTAAAACCCCACTTGTCAAATCCTACAGCTCTTTCCCTGAAGCGTTTTGCTTTGCATAAAGGTATAAGCTTATGCAATTTACTTATTAACAGAAAACTAGTTTACTGTAATCTGGTGTAGTCATGTTTAAGTAAGTTAAAAAAAAAAAAACTTCTGTTGTGTTTTCTTTAAACTGTGTGTATTATGTTGGCAGATGTTTTTAATGAACGCTGTTTACATTTTCATTGATTTCTTGAAATAAAAACGCCTTCCATACCTCTAAAACCATCTGTTGCTAGGCTAGGCGTTCTACGTTTAGGGTGATACAGCGTTAAAAGGTGACACTAAACGGCGACACTTTTATCTTATGCTTTACTAAATTACCCCCACCCATTTCCACCCCCACCCAAAAATGGAGGGGGAGGGTGGTAGGAGTGGGGGAGGGTGGTGGAGGTAGGGGGGAGGTCAAAGCTAGAAACACCTTTCTAGGACACAAGACATGCAAATACAGATATAAATGAAGAAGTAGGAGTAACGAGATGAATAACAGTACAGTACTTAGTTATTTCTTCTTCTTCAAACATTATGTTGGTGTACGGTTAAACAAAGTGCAATACCTTCTATACCAACACACGTACGCACACTACGCAGACAAAATCCAAAATATTAGGCACGGCCATTTCGTTTGTCACACTGAATAGTATGGTTTTATTTTAAACGTGCGCTGCTGCAAAACATCTTCAGCTTCTTTATTCCACCGTACTGCTTTGCTTCAGACTTACTGTAATAATTATATATGCTATAACAGATACTCTGTCTTGCTCTGCCTAAGACTAGCGGTATCCTGCATTGCTTTGCTATACTACAGGTATGGGATTCCATTGGGCAACAAGAAACGAGTTCTTCTCCCCTTACGCTCTCTATTATCCCATGTTAGATGTCCGTGTTGCAACTCATAGTCCCCAATCTCTGCGTCCACCAGCCTCTTCGCAACCACCTTTGCAAGCCTGTCCTGTGCAGCTGAATCATTACAGGAAAGTTCAAGAGGACTCGCTTCTTATTTCAAGGGGCAGCCCTCCTCTATTTGCACCATACAGAGCAGCCCAGACTGCCGAGGCCAGCACTTTCATCAAACATTGAGCTATACTGTCTTCGTCAAACCTACGTTTGCTTTTATTTGAACTAGACACTCGGTCTGCTAGATTTCTAGACACTCAGAGCGCTGTTTGCACATGGCCGCCCTATGTTGCATGCTCAATGTATCTCCTTCTTTACACAAGAGTTAACTGTCATCCGGGTATTTAAATTGGTCACAGGGTACTCACAGGTCACAAGACAAATACTCCAGTGATATAGCAAAACTGAAGTGGGGATGGAAACGAAAATAAGTACAGGTAGAATGATCTGCACTGGAAATTAAAATACGCGAAACGTTCTTCAAATGACCTATTGCTGCGGATGATGAACATCATGCAAATAACCTACTGCTGCGGACGATGAACACCATGATAACGATTTAAACCACACACACAAATATTAAAAAGCGAGTATTAAAGATCTTCTGCAGCTAAAATGTATTGTTTCACAAGCTTAGGTCTTCCAGATCGCTAGACAAAGGGAGACAAATGCGAGGAGGCAGAAAGAAGTACGGAGCAATATACACTAATACAGGAAGAAAAAAATAGTACGTTCCGGACCATATATCGCTTATCGACTAAACATCTTGTGTAGAACACATAAATTAAGTTGTCTCCCTCGAGTAAAGGGGGCTAACGTTATTGAAACTACGAGGTATGGAGTTATATTAAAAGTATGACCTACAAGTTAGTATGTTAAAACAGGAATTACAACCCGGTGTTCGCTAGGAACATTTAAGATATCATCTCCAAGCTTGTGCTTCCTTCAGCCTTACGCCTCAGCTGATGTTGTTAACATGAACGTTAGCAAAGTGTACGTCGCAGTTTCAATGGTCATTGACCGCATGCCAGTACGAGTTGTTCAAAAGGTCTCTGTACCGTACTGTACTATTTCAGCACTATAATCCAAACTGACAAGTACATATAGCTAACTACTGAACTGCACAGAAATGTCTGTACCAACGAAGTATGCTTGTTTACAATGATCTAACTCCAATTGTACGTGTCTATCTATACTAGCTATACTTATACAGCTAGGGAGACACATTGTGTGCAAAACACACGATGAAGTGAGTTGTATATAAAGACACTATTTTGAATTCAAGTTTCCTTACTGACTATAATCTAAACTGATCTGTTATGTCAACGTTGCTTAAAATCCTTTAATACGCGGTTTCTGTTTTCTGTCCTAAGCGATTTAACTCGTAGTGCAGTGTCACACTCATGAGCGAAACAGGGATCCGAGCTGTAATAATATGTTACCACGCAAAAGAATAAATGTTGCTTAGCTGGCTGAAATAAAGGTCAAAGGGATAAGGATAAAGGTAGTGGCCGTGGAATGATACAAAACAAGCTTTCGATTCCTGATACTCCGATACTACTGACCGTCACGGCTGAAGGGTTTACGTTTACGGTTAAAAAAAAGCACATCCGATTGTCAGTTAGTTTTCTGTTTTGTAAAGTTAGGTAGTTAGTTATTTAGTCATTGTTTATAGGGTCCAGCGGACTGCAAAGAGCCGAATCAGGACCACCTTTGTAAAGTTAGTAATGTACTGTCAGACTGACGTTCTTCATAAACATTACGCTTTGACACCAAGCATGTAGTAATAGTTTAAAATAAGAACCGTTTTACACAATACCCAAAACTAACCCAATATGAAATACTTATGAAAACAGGTTTGACGGAATTGAATGGGAATAAATACAGTGACTATCGTATAATCTGAAGCAGCTTGGTTGGGGATTTTGGGTCGGTTTTGAACATACTCGATATGTAAATATAATTCACGCTCTGACATCAAGCATATAGTAATAGTTTAAAAATAGAACCGTATTACACAATACTAAACCAACCCATTATGAAATACTTATGAAAACGGGTTTGACGGAATAGAATGGGAATATACAGTGACTATCGTACGTATAATCTGAAGCAGCTTGGTTGGGGGTTTTGAACACACTGTACTCGATCTGTGAATATAATTCACCTGTTTCAACAAAGACAAATAACAGCTGAAAACAGCTTGTCTTGGAAAGAAGCAGTTATCTGGATATAAATATAAACTGACTTGAAATGACCTTCTCCCTGCTTCAGATAATTATGCTAATAAACTGCGTTGGGTTGAAATACTGAAGTGCTAGTGTAAAATGTTTATAGCGTCGTTTCAAATAGGCTACATAACTAACTCTGCACCAATAACCAACAAATCTTACGCCTGCACAAGACATAACGCTACAGCACCGTAAATAGGTATAATACCCGGATTAATACATAGGCTGAATCGTTCACAAATGATTAATAGATAATGCCTAGTCGCCTTTTCGCTTCAGCCTTAACACAACACTGAGCATTAGAGACTGCTGGAGGCTGCGCTAATTTATTATACAGCTTCAAGTGCAATGGTTAATAAATCTCGTTCAGTGCAAGCGCCACTGGTGAACAATTCCCAAGTTACCATCACACGTTGCAATCTCAATCCATCGTCATTGGATGTCACACCTGCTGTGCTATTCTGGTCAGCCAAAAGGAGCTCCAGGTGACGCTGTCACATATACTATCACAGACTGCTGGGTACTATACAGTACTGTGATGAACAGACGGAGACTAACAGAAGTCTGGGACTAGACCTGGGACAACATCATCGTTTATAACACGTTTTGAACTTAGACCACTTTTATTTTCAAGAATAGTTTGCTTCCATGCATCGGGCCCCATGAGACATTCAAACCTCTTCAAACCTAGATTCGATAGAATTCAGATACTCGGTATAATACATCTGTTACAGGAAACGGTCCCTGATTCACCCACAGGACAATGCAGAGTGTGCAGTAAGGCATACGCCCTGCACTCAGTCAATGACTTAACAGGTTGATACACTGTGTATAGTGCGATGGATTAGGTGGCCGTGGTGGTGGTGGTGGTGGTGGAGACAGAGAGAGAGAGAGACAGAGAGAGAGAAAGAGAGAGAGAGGATGTGGGGTCAGGGGCTGGGGTAATAGTTACATAGTATAAACCTATTCCCACTAATACAGCTTAAAATGTCGGTCTCTGGTTTTAACTTTTACACTAACAATCTTTGAAACAAACTGTGCACGAGGTTCTTATTCTAATGCTATTATCTCCTATACTAGGGTGTTCTCACGTTTAGTTGAATCAGAATTTTGTTGAAACTCTAAACTACTATTCACACAAGGAAAGGTCTTTCCGTTTTGTAGAAATCACATGCTAAAAAAGGCATTAACGGAATTAGGACATTACAACAGGGAAGTCAAAAATAGGAAATAGCAGGGAATGTCGATGAAAACAATGAACGACGACAGAAAGTCCCAAAACTTGACAACTCGGAAATAACAGAATGTCCACGATTACAAAGAACAAAGAAGAAAGTTGGAAACTCTGGAAACTGAGGAAACACGTGCAGGAAGTTCAACGCGTGTATGATTCGATACCCGCATGTTATTTTCGGAAATAACTGCAAAACTAACGGTATTTGACCAGTAAATGGTTAATCCCCAACAAAGCCAGTTTGGTGCAGTGAAGAATATTAAACATTTTATTTCAAAACCATGACATCAATTTGGACTGTAGGCAAACCAGCAAAAGAGGTTAAAGCCCAGAGATTTTCTCTTGCGGTGGTTGAGGAAAGATCGAGAAGGCGAATACCTCTCTTTTCACAGGGCCAAGTTCATGAGGACGTTTTCATCTGCGTATTAGTGAGAGCAATAGAGTCGCCATTAGGTTGGTATCCTTTGCCTTATTAGTTAAGGTCAGGCCTCGCAAGAGTGAAGCCATGGAACCATGGCGGACTGAGTGGCATCTAACCGTAATTAGAACCAGCGCGAGTGTGGTCCAACGGGATTAGCGGGAGGAAGAAAGCAAAGTATGCGGCTTCTGAAAGGTCAAACCCTAAATGACCCTCTTAAGTCTTACTGCAAACAGAGTATAAGGGACTAGGTACAGTTACGACAAGAGAACGCAGAATTATTGTACTGTATGACAAGACGCAGAACCGCAATGGCCGGAACCCAGACAATCTCTGATTCTCACTGACCTAAAATATCATCAGGTTCTTGCAAACAATCGCTACTTCATAACAAACAACCCTACCCCAATTATCTCCAATCTCTCGTATAGGTTCTCCCAGCCTCCCATGATGATTCAGCAAGTTACAAATGAAGTTAAAGGGACACATAGTTCGGCCTCAGAAAACACTTGAAGATATCTAGGCTAAATAGTCGCTTTGTTGACCTAATACAACATAACGAATGTTTGTTACAATGTACGTTACCGGTACAAGGTTCGTGTAATTCATTAAGCGAGTGTACAAGAATGTCTCCATCCTTAGCTTCGTACAAGTGACATGACGTAAGATGTCAAGTATCACATTTCAACTGCAACCTAAGACTTTATATAAATGATACGGTCTTTGCCTCATTTAGATGTATGGTCTAAGCTAGCAGTTCTACCCACCAGAAACTCCAGACGAAACAATTTCTATAAATAATACTTCGACTCTGAACCTTGATTGCAGACCGCACGATTAAGCAATATAACAAGCAATAAAGTAACACCTCATGCTGTAGCAATTTACTGCTAAACAATAAGTAACAAGGATACTGTATGCTGCATGCAGTCATTTACTGCTTTTAATTAAAAAGGGCATCTTTGCGTGTATTGCTTCAAACATATCAAGATAATGGAGTCATCTATTGCTTAAAATGGAGCAATGACACAATTTTTTTTAATACTTTAAGGATCACTACTGCTCTTTGGCATCCTTTCCCCATAACTTTGTTTTATCCATATTAATGGATGGATGGATGGATGATAGGTGGATGGATTCTTAAAATGTGGACAGCACATCCACGTACTAATCAGTCTATACGTGGCGCCTTGCTCTACAAAACAAGTTCGTTCAACCTAAGCATTCTGATTAAAATCACAAGGAAACTTTTTACTTTCTCAAATCTCCACACAAGTTCCCCAAAGCTGAATACGTTTATCGTAATCTATCACGAAGATCTCATTTTCTTCCAGGCCTACGAATTATCTCGCCAAATTGTTGACAGAAAAAAATTAGTATCTTGCCAATCTGCTTACGCCCCAGTCTGCTTTATCAACCATCAAAACACTCTCAAACAGTCAAAATCTGTTTTGTCTAGGAGGAAGGAAAACTCGTATTACCAAACTCAGAAACTGTTCTGTCTCACTGTATACACAAGGAGGAAGAAAAATTCCTATACAACTACGTTATCGTCTACGAAACAGGAAACCCGTTCAGAAAGTGAATTATCTGATTGGACCAATATGCATCTGATTGGGTTAAAGTGCATTATCTGATTTGATCTAAAATGCTATTGAACAAAGTTTCCGCGGTTAGCTTTGTAGGAAAGTTACATTCTGCAGCTGTGCAGCTAAATGAATATACACTCTTTCGAATTTCTCTCTCGCTCTTCTTCTCCCCTCCCCTCCCCCCCCAAAAAAAAAAAATTAAAAAAAATAAAAAATCCCCCACGGTAGTGGCATAAGAATTGCTTGAAGCCAGCAGCATGAAATTCTTACAATTGACAGCTGCACATTTAAGTGGGTACTGAGCATAAGAAAAATATTCAACTTGGAAAAGTATTGCATAGTTTTAAGTTTAAAAATCATGCTATTCATTTGACAGTTGAACAGCCATACAAGCAGAGAAAGTCTGCACAGTGAAATAAAATGCAACGACACATGTATAACCCTGGAGCTCTGAACTCTAAATCCTTTAATTCCAGTGACAGTCGCACGAACATTCACTCAAGCAACAACACTCATCCGTACAATACACATAAAAAAGCAGGGATATATGTATTGTTACGGCTTTAAATCCCTTCATTGGATTGACAGTCACACATCCTTTAATGCAGTACAACAAACCTCTCCCCTGGAACGCATGCTGATATTGCTCTTCAACCGATCAATACTAATAAAAGTACACATAATATCGAAGAGCAATACTAATACAAGTTCAAATATTACCTAGTTTTCAATTTTAGAGGAACACTAAACCCTAGCCGGGCTAACAGGAGCCTAGACTAGACCACGGACAGGTGGCCAGACTCTAGACCCCTGGAGGGGATCAAACTGCGTAGCGCAGACTGAGGAAATCTCGTCTCAGAAGAGACCTTAGCTATACTAGGCAAAAGAGGGAGAAAGAGAGAAGTGGGGGTGGGGAAGACCTTGCCAACCCGGTATGGAAGGGGACACAATTCAATTAAATGTGTTGCAAAAAAAGCTCCTTACATTGCAAGCACACCCTAATGCAAAAGGTTAAAACTTCGAGAACCTTCCTCCGTGTGAATTCCTGACCTCCTTGTTCGGTTGTCCCCCATTTCCAAAATTGTCCATGTAATGCGGAATGGGCACTTCATTAGGAATAGGTAACAGCTCTAGACATTAACTGAACTCATGACGGAACGGGAAAAAGAAGTCGCTATGCTTTATTTTGAAAGGATCTGACGCCTAAAAGGCTAAATATTGCAGCAGTTAGAGCATTTACAATATTAAATGAAAACTACACTGCATATAAAGAAACTGCATTCTGATTTTTAATGGTTGTGTACTTCGGGAATGAGGCGGTCTTCTTGCTTTCATGACAAAAATCGACATTTTGCAAGCATTCACTTCGATTTATTAAGAACATGTGCACGATAGGTTTGAAACATGCCCAACTTGTACGTACTTGTATAGAATGAGTCATCATATAAAAGCTATAGAGAATTGTCAAAGCAAATGCAACAAGTGGGTAAATAATACAAAGACCTGAACAGAAAAAGAATCCAAAGAACTTGGCTCTAACTTTTTCATAGAACTGCAGAAGTTTCCATTCTGATCAAATTTAACAGAGTGAGCAAAACAGGATGGGAGTGTTGGGATTGTACGCAACCGAACTAACATAGAAATGAATGGAATTTGGTTGGTTGGTTGGTTGGTTGGTTGGTTGGTTGAATGAATAAATGAACGAATGAACTGATGAATGTAGTCGGATACACACCAATCATTTTCACGCTGTTATATTATGCTGAGTCAGCGCACACACAATTAACGTCAGAGTGGCTTATAATTTTTATTGCTTCAAAATTGCGCGTGTCCAGCTCGCGGTAAATAAATACAAAGAACGCAACTAGCATCAGGCATTACACTCTTAAATTAACACTTACCATCATAGAGTATACAGTTTTTCAAGAGTCACAGTGACTAGTTTGGGTCATCAACCTTACATATAAGCTAACCAGAAAGAAGCTGTTGATTTGATGCTCGTGTGCAAAAGAACTTCTAGGATCACATCTTAGTTTAAACATAAATTTATTCAACGAACCAAATATTGATGCAAGGCAAAACATCAGGGCGCATAGTAGCACAAGGCTACCCAAATAATAAATAATGTATCAAAAATATCAAAAACAAATTATAAATAATATAAACTTTAATTTAAAAAAAAGGATCAATGTTACATAAAATCTGAGAAACAAGGCAATGTTTCGTCTATTATCACAAAGAGGTGAATTATTTTTAAAAAAATAAAAGAATATGCAAGTCATTCATTCCAACACATTTTCGCATTCTTGCACCTTGTACAGTGAGGGACTCAAATATGTAGTTGTATAGGAATTTTTCGCTCAGCTATAATAAATCTTGTGGTTGCTGCGTGCCAAGATACGAAAAGACAAGTATACACATCGTAAGATTCGACACCCTATGACAGAGCAAAGTTTATAACGTGTTGTGTAGCAAACCTATACATGCAAAGTGTCACTAGAGTTTTCTGTTGCAGCTGCCTTTACTTCCATTCATCAGAATAGTTTCAACCGATTCCATCTGTACTATGCTTCTTAATTTTTAAATTCTATATTCATGTGAATTACTTTTAAAAGTAAATAAACCTGATCGGACTCGAAGGTCTCACCTCAATATTTGGAAGGAGGAGACGGGGAAAGAGGAGGATTACATTACATTACAAGATTATTGTTTTAGGTCTAGCGGACTCTTCCGAGCCAAATCAGGACCGGACAACCCTGATCCGCATAAAAGATCTGCTGAAACAACCCTAGTGGTAAAACTGAATACTCTCCACCAGCCAGTCACTTTACATTAAAGACATCCCACGCAGGGGACGGCTGAGGCTTTACCCCAACTTATCGAACCCCCGGTTTACAAAAACAAAATAGAATACAAACATCATTATAAACTATCAACAAAACACATACATATAAAATGCCTACATTGCTAAATAATAACATCATAGGAAGCCCTAATGACCACCTGGCAGAAAGCGTCCAATATTCCCAAGCTGATCCAACAGACCTCATACACAAATAAGGAGTCTTGTCCCGGAAGAGTTTTCAAGAAAAAAGGTAGGAGACTGGGCTAGCGAAGAAGACGATAGTATAGCAGATTGATAGAACAGAGCAGGAATGAGAAAGAGCAAATGAGAAAGACAGCGACAGTGGGAATTTAAAGCACTAAATTTCCAGAAAGTGGGGATAATATTTATACTGAAACCCCCAGCACCCCAACGGGGGTAGAGGAGGAGGAGGAGAAGGAGGAGACGGAGGAGGAGGATTGTTGTACTATATGGGCGTAAACAATAAAACCGTTCAATGATAGGCCGACGAAGTACAGGGACAGGTATAAGTACAATAGTAAGGTCGTTGTCATTTTGCACACACATTTTGCTTACTATTCGTCATAGTCATACACCACAATGCTACATTTTACTATCTCTATCTACGAGATTCTTGAAAGTATTTATTCGAGGTGCAGATCCTTATATTAAAGAACTTGTTTTATTCTTTCATACGCAATAAATAACACAAAAGAGAAGTGACTAAAGCGCCTTGAACTCGCTCATAATGTAATATTTGTATACACCGCAACGGAAAAAAAGATAAGATTAAGAATAACAAAAGAACAACGCATGCGTTGCTGTACAAACTACGAAGGAAGAACTCATTTTCACAGGTTATGAACCAGCGTGCAAGCCACAATGAACTTCATCTCAAACATAATTCAATGTAGTACAATACAAACAAGTTTAAGTTGAAACGATCATTCGTCTGCGCACACACACAGCATTGTTGTCTTACTTTGTTTTGATTGAAGATGTAACAGAGGTGTTTTGTCTGAATGATCTGCTTCAAAAGTGTTCATTAACAACCAGTAATTGCCACGAAAATAAAGGAACATTATTTTTGGCTTTATATTTACACTTCGTTACCAAACAAAGGCATAGTTCTCTTTGATTTATCGGGGTGGTTGGATTGGGAACGGGTGGAGATTGGGGAAACAAGTTAGAGGGGGTGGGGTGTATGGGGGGGTAATGCGCAGCATGAAGGAAACGGTTCACAGACACACACACATATGCCCACACACCCATATATATACACACACACACACACACATTGCACATGAAAGCTTACTTCTAAACATGTGCATAAAACATGGTTCTTAAAATGGGATAAAAATAACTATCGCGTGATATGTTGTTTTGGCGAAATGTGATTAAGATTATATGATTTACTTCAAGGACGAGAACTGCCTTGAATTCATTACCACTTTCTCTCCGCAGCATACCTTCAAAGCAAACTGAAACATCAAGCTAATTTCTTCTTTAAAGTCTTCTCCTGATCTGCTCTGCTTTCAAACTGTTTTTTTTCCACAGTACTCATCCTTTTTGTGCGTGCGTGCGCGTACGAGTGTGTATGCCTGTTTGTGTGTGCATCTGTGAGGGAGTCACTTTGTGTATTACTGCCTGCCTCTACCCCAGTCCGCTTTGATTTCGCCTGCTCCCAACCATGTATGTATATATGTATTGTACTAATGTATAATGAGTGTATGAATGCGTAAGGGAGCGCTTTGAACTGTTCCTTACTAGGAAAAGCGCCTTATAAATAGCCTTATTATTATTTTTATAATTCATTTATTCTGTAGCATACGAGTATATACAAAGTGCACTGAAGACACGTCGTAACATCTGATTTTGTTCGTAATGTGCACGTAGCTGATACGGTTTGTTAGCATACATGTGCAAAATACACTAAAGGTACGTTTTACAGTTGTACGATGTGCTTAGTTGTATACGAAAGGGCAATCCGGCTTCACTATGAAAACACAAGGGAGACTCCCAGATTATTCTTGTGTAATATTTATTACAAATGACAAGGAGACAGTGCAAGGGCCGCAGTGAGATCAAACGAATTGTGAACCCGTTTCTTCCCTTTAAACGGCACATAAAGTTTTGAGGACCTTAAAGCCACAGCCTGTTTGCCCGGAGCACGCCCTTAAGATTTAGGGCGACTGTGCGAGGGAGGACCTCCAAAAGAACAAAAGCTGCAGGAAGAAACAAACAAAAGAGAAGAAGGGAAGAAACAATACACAGAATGGACTGAGTAAACAACGCAAAAGACAAGGAAGAAAAGAAAACAAAAGAACAAAACCGGTAAGACAAAAAAACGCTAAGCAGTAAGGACGTAACGTGATTTTCTCAAGGTGCGTCGAGTTAATAATGTAATTGTGGAAAGTTCCACAAAAATAAAATAAAATAAAATAAAAGAAAGAAAGAAAAGAAGAGGAGAGTTATATTCAAGAAATACTTGCACGTAACAATTTGCGCAATGGTACGGTAAAAAGCTCAATTAAAATTATAATATGGATAAGGAGATATTCAGAAAAAATATGGGTTGTAGCGTAAATGTATATCCAAATCTTATTACTATATGCTCTGTTGTAAACTTGACCAAATTGAAATCTGACTTGGTTACAGTGTTTAGTCTAGGTCAGATCACTCTGATCATCACCAGTAGTAGTCTTCAAAATCAGTTTGGCTATCACAAAAATAATATCAACCAAGATCAGTCAGAAACTACATGCAAATTATGCTACAGAATAAACTTTTGCTCAACTTTCTAAAACAAAGCGTATGCCTTCGCGTAAGTTCTAGTAATAGGATTAAATTGTGACTGGGTTAAAACACGCCCACTGACCTTTGAGTGAACTTTGCAAGTACAATAAATCATTTTGTATTTTGTATAATTCGCAATCTCACGCATTCTCAATGAAACCCATGCCTTCAATGTCTCTAAATTGTTTTTACTCCTTCGCATGAACAAGGGCAAAAGAGCATCTGAAACAGGTCCACCAAAGGTAAACAATTTTATCTCTTTTACCGCTGTTAAGGGGTCGCGTACCTTTTGACCTTCGCCACGAGAGGTGGGAGGGGAAGGTAGAGAGGGAGAGCAGAAAGAGAGTGGGGTAGGTGGGGTGACACTTAATAATTGTCCATAAATTCCTGTACGAACTCCTCCATCACCGACTATACACACACCCAACGCTATGCCATCACCCCCACCCTCCCCCCTTCCAACCTGCTCTTCCCGAAGATACTCTCTCACTCTCTCTGTCCCTTCCTCCCTAAGATAGCTTCACCGACTCCACTATTTCTCTCGTTTCCGATGCGATGATCTCAGGGTTATCTGTGACAGTAAGCATTAATAAATCATTTTAGCGAGCGGCCTTCGTTCTGGCGGCGAGTTTGCAAAATGCACTGAGAACAGCGACGAATAAGCGTATTTTACTTTGATTCACTCGCACCCAGCCTCGTAAAAGCAGCAGTTGTCTTACATTTCTAGTCTAATGGGCACTACATTGAAAAAGTATTTACCTTATAGTTATACATCATGCATGTGTGCGTATGCTAAAGTGTGCGATAAATTATATTAATATGTGTTTATTATAAATACCTGTATTTACATTTTAGGCCCATGGCACATAATTACACACACAAAGAGTAGGGGGGAAGAGAGAGAGAGGGATGATAGGAAATTGTTTCTAATACCGTTATTAAAAAACAATAGTTATTAAAATGTAAACTGCTGGTTTCCTTGAAAAACAAACAAAAAAGAGTTTAAAAAAAATAGAATAAGAAACTTGCAGTTACCCAGATAGCCTTAGTCTCAGTAGACCAGCTCGCATCTCAAGACATTTGCAATCAAGGGACGTTAAAATGTATCATCGGACAAATACTTAATAAGCGTCCAAATTCTTGCTGCTATAAATGATAAGGTCTTCTCCAGCTCATAATCTTCGCTTGTATTTGTAAATTTCAAAAATATCCCCCCTTCAACTCCCCCTTCCGACCATTCCTCCTCTGCACGCACCAACTTTCTCAACTATCATTCAACTCCTTTTGTGAAATCCAAAGTCTCTTTTGCAAGTTGATACTCATATTTTTCTGTGGTTGAACAGCCATTGTAGTAACCAGTGCGCTGATTGATTTGCTGACGTAACTATACTCCTCAGTCTTCCTACGCCATTCCGTTCCAGGAAGTCGTTTTAGCAAGGAACACACACACTGATGCACATTGTAATATATGATATAAGTAACTAATAACTTCCCAACAATCCCACCCCGCCACACAACAGACAGGTACACGTATTAATGTTTGACATGTAATACTATGTGGACTTTGCACAACACAGTTTTATGAATGGCATAAAGTGAAGAGAGTTAAGGGTCCCTATATAAAAATGCTCCCTATTTATCAGTTAGCAAAGAAAGAGTATACGAACGGATTCTACGTGTTGCCTAGTTTTATTCTGTGGAGTGTTTCCATTCCACCTCAAAGATGTTGTCATTTAACTAATAGGCTACTTATACGGTCCCCATTATATACACAATGCTATATGCTGCATGCAACTTTTGTACTGGGGTTGCTGGAAAGAGAGTTTGTCCCTGTTTCTGAAGTCCTATACACACTGTGCCTTATCGGCCAAAGAAAACAATGGGGACACAGTTATAAAGAAGAGACCGTCACCTCGCATATTACCACTATCAGTGCACTCCCTAAGTAAAGCATACCGAGTGTTAAAGATCTCATAGCCCTATGTTAGATTTTCAGGGCGTAGATCAGCCGCCTCTGATATAAAGTCTACACCCAAAACAATGGTAAGTGAGTTTCCCAATTTTTTTTTTACAAGCTAAATTTGAATACCTCGCCACGATAGGGATGGGGAGAAAAGAAGCAAAGGAATATATATATATATATATATATATATATATATATATATATATATATATATATATATATATATATATATATATATATATATATATATATATATATATATATATATATATATATATATATATTTATATATATATATTCAGCATATTCTTAGTAATATGAACATCCAGTTTAAATAATAGTACTGGCACTAGTGACAGCGAAATGGGCAAACACTGCCTATCTACTACTTCTTGTTTTTCTCCTTCAACATACTTTTTTCAACCAAACCTAACCAAAAAGAACTCAATTTGGGCCATGTAAAGGGAACTAAACAACTTCATTGTCCCGCGAAAGTAAGCTATCCAAACTTCAAGCCTGTGTTAGAATATCGAAATGTTATACTTTGTGCTAGAATATTCAAATTGCGCACTACGACCTCGCACGAGGAAGTCGACAACTGTATCGTAAGACCAAACCACTTGCGCTTGTCTGTGACGACGCAGCATACCACGCCCAAAAGCAACACACTCATGCGACATACGATACCATGAACAGTTACCGCTAGCACACCGCCATTAATAGCAAGCAGTGAAGGAACAACGTCTCTTTCATTGAATGAAAGAAACTGTCTGCTACCAGTGCTAGGATGAACACTTAAATGCAAGATCGTAAATAAAAAATAGGTTAACGGCTAAGGCAGTGCTGATAGAAATAGTCCAACATTTTTGAAATTTCGGCCGAAAAGGTCACACATATAGTCATCAGAAAACTAAAACAGAACATTTCCTCTGAAAAGGAGAAAAAAAATCCCATCCCCACCCCTCTCTGCAACAATGTATTGGCCACCGAAGGAGTGTGGAACGAATAGAAGGAGTGTGGAACGAATAGACAAACGACACTATTGAACACACGCCGCATGATGCACGGAACTGTCCTAAACAAATTATTGTTCTACATAATTATAGTTGTCCCCTGGTCAAACTGCGTTATAAAAGACGGTTTTCTCCAAAGTTTAATCCCAGACTCCTTTTTGTCTAGCTCTATGCATCGCAGTGACAGACACTAGTGACCGCAATTCGCAAGGACAGGGAGACACAATAGGCTGTATAATAAAACCCAGTACCTGGGACATGAAAACCTCGCACCTTCTAAAACAGCAAAATAATCAGCGAAGTGACTGAGGATCTGTTTGTTATATACTGCTACAAGAGGTCATTTATCTGTACTCTGGAAACTACTGGACACCAACACCGAGTATCTCAAATATTATTATAAGACTTAAGACGAAACTCTAAGCAGTCTTTGATACTCCTATCATATAACTCGAAGGTCGTTGGGGCACCACAGATGATCGTTTAACCAGCGTACTCCAGCTTTCTCTGTCCTCAGCAAACCTCATGGCTTCGCTCAGTGTCAAGCAAGTCCATTCTCGAATATTGTCCTCCCACCTCTTTTTCTGTCTCACTCTTCTTCTGCCTCATTGCACCCTGCCTTGCAGGATGGTCTTTGCAAGACCTCATGCTCTGCTGACGTGGCCATACCATCGGAGTTTCCGTGTCTTCATCACTGTGAGCATGTCATCGTGTTGTCCAATGGCTTGTGTGATGGTCTGTCGTTGGTGATGTGTGCTGGGTTTAGGAAATGCCCAGAAGTCTTCTGTAGCACCTCATCTCCATGCTTTGTATTCTTCGTTGTAGGTCTCCTGCGAGGGTCCATGTTTCGCAAGCGTATAGAAAGATGGAGATGATAAGGGAGCGCAGCAGCCTGACCTTGGAGTGTAAATTGATGGTCCTGTCTTTCTAAATGGGCTTCAACCTTGTCAGGGCAGCAGTTGTTTGTACGATCCTTGAGAGGACTTCCTTTCGGGACCCATTGTCCGATACAATGGCTCCTAAATATTTGAAGCTATGCACTGTATTGAGGGACTGGCTTTTAACTTTGATGTCCGTGCTGATTCCATTGGTGGTGTTGGTCATCATTTTGGTCTTCTCTGCACTTATTTTCATTCCAAAGGCTCTGGAGGTGGTGTCGAGCCTCTGCACCAGCTGTTTAAGTTCTTTTTCCTCAGCCAATCCATCAATGTCATTCGCAAAACAGAGGTTGGAGATTGTTCTATTCCCTATCTTGACTGTGCCTTCGTGATCTTTTAGGGCATCTGGCACGATGCGCTCTAGGAAAATGCTGAAGAGAGTTGGAGAGAGTAGGCATCCTTGACGCACACCAATTGTTGTTCTTAACCAGTTCATGATGGCTCTGTTGCGGAGGACTGCACTTGTAGCCTTGTCATACAGGCTTTTGGTGACTTTAATAATGTTAGGGCTGATGTTGTACACTCTCATGGTTGCCAACAGATCTAAATGCCAGACTCGGTTAAACGCTTTCTTGAAGTCTACAAACACATCATATAGATGTTCTTGGTGCTGTAGGTATTTCTCGCAGATTATTATGAAGTTGAAAATCTGTTCAGTAGTACTTCGCCCTGCCCTGAATCCTGCTTGTTCTTCAGCTATGATTTGTTCAGTTTGGGTATTCAACCTGTTGAGTATCATTTTCAGGAGGACTTTGCTGGGATGACTGATGGTGCGTTAATTTTTACACTCCTGAAGGTTACCCTTTGTGGGAAGAGTGATGACAAACGACTGGGTCCCATGGTGTAGGACACTCTGCCAGATCTTGTTACAGTTAATGGTGAGGGCCTCAATCATCGCTTCTCCTCATGCTTGAATCAATTCTGCGGGTGTTGTCCACTCCCGCTGACTTCCCCTTCTTCAGCGATTGCAGTGCTGCCGCAACTTCTCGGAGAATTTGGAAGATTTCTTCTTCTTCTTCTCTGTTCTGGGGACATGATAGAACTGATTGGCCTCCGTTTGGTGTGTGGTTATAAAGGTCTGAGCAATACTCTGTCCATCTATCTTGTTCTTCTTAAGGCACCTGCCAGATTTGCTTTGGATCATGGAGACCTTGGGCTGTTTAACACTTGTCAGCCGCTTCATAGTCTGGAACGCTTTCTTGCTGTTGTTCTCTATTTCCTGGCATTGATCTTCTATCCAGGACTCCTTTACTGTGCGCATGCCTTTTCGGATGTCATTGTTGATTTTGTTGGTAGGAATGAGCTCCCTCTGAGGTTTTCTTTTTCTTTTTCGTTTCTTTTCGTTTGTCACACACGTCCAAAAGTTCAGGTGTGATCCACGGTTGATTCTCAGGACACGCAATGACAAGGATGGAATTCTGCATAGAATATAGGTTTGCCTTTAGTAGAGGTAATGAACTTGAAACTCGCGTCCATCTGACCAAGGAAAAAAGGAGATGGTCAACATCTCACAAATATAGATCTATGTGTGACCACCTGAAACGGTCACAATTTTAATTACATTTAATGAGAAATGCGGCTCATCTCTGTCAACTTTGAATAACATCTCTGCGTAATTGTAACGATTTACTTATCTTATACACATATGCATAAATCATAATGTCATAAGTCGTATCCACTAAAATTTCCTTACTCAAAGTGAATGTCAAAATGAAATGTATCATTGTATGGTACCAAATAAAACAAAACAACTCTAGAAAGTTTGTAATCTCGATAAATATCTTGCTTTTGTACTAGAACATTATGTTTCTGCTCTGATCAGCATTTTACTTTCTCTCAAATCGGCTCTCTTGTGTCAAATCACAAAAACTTAATGACCTGTCGCATTATCATACAAACTAAAGTGACTCGCGGGTAATCTATAGTTCAAGAAAGGCAACGAAGGAGCAATTTGCATACCGAGTATATGAAATGTATCAGTTTGTAATAAAGTTTCAACCGTATCCCTCCGACGTTTCAAAATACTCAACGCGAGGAAAATTATAACGCGTAAATTGTTCAATACGATAAATATAAAGAAAAAAATTAAGTGACAAGCAATTGGGAATTTTCCAGGGAAATGTCATTTCTCACAATTTACTTGTCATCTGGGGATGACAATTAGGTTCTTCGATTTTCTAACCATACACCATTCACCCATTTCCCCCCCCCTCTCTCTCTCTCCCTCGCTCCCTCACCTGCACTCTCACTCGCTTGTTGTACTGTCAACGACAATTTGTATTCATCAAATAGCTGCCGAGTTGCTGTACATGCTTCAATGCGCTGCGTTGTACAAAGAATAAATCTAGATTCCGCATGGGTCCATCATGATAAAACAAATTCGCACAAAGCCTAACAAACATGAATTGAATTGAATAGAAGAAGAAGAATTATTACACGTCTGCTGACCTATAAAGGCAAAAACCATCCATTATAGTCCATATGACTTTTGAAAATCACTACAACGAGTCTCTCTCTCTCTCTCTCTCTCTCTCTCTCTCTCTCTCTCTCTCTCTCTCTCTCTCTCTCTCTCTCTCTCTCTCTCTCTCTCTCTCTCTCTCTCTCTCTCTCTCTCTCTCTCTCGTTCCATTTTCCCTCACCTGACAAGCCTGTGGTTTTTTTTCCCCCATAGTTATTATCCTTTCTACTTTGGAAGGTGGGGTAGGCATGGGAGGTGGAACACATCGCACTGAGCATGCAAGAGCAGCGTGGACGCTAGCAGTATCTAATTCTAAGACCCTATACTGTCCCTTTGTCAGGATTTGTATCACGTATATTAACAGCACTGCTCAGGAAAGTTCTTCCTATGTCAACCTTACTTGTGCCACTGCTTCCTGAGCTCTTATCAGGCTGACGAACGAGTGTAGCACTTGATACTTTCACCCAAACAACACACTGGCAAGTACTGTATTTAGAAATTGAGCCTAGACAACAGGGTACGAATTCGTGGATCTATATGACAATGCATAGATCTGTAGAAACGGTGTTCAACTGAGCACTGCTTTGGACTTATGGTGGTCGGCTGAAATTATTTCTTTGGTCTTTGACTATATCAATTTTTCTTAAACAATAAACAACCAGAACAACAACAACAAAAACTGGGACCATGGCAGAGTTCGAAAATAAACAATACTCGAATACAACCGAATAGGAAATTATAAATGTATACCTTCTTCACAGTACCTGAAGGGCTGAAATTTAAAGGAAATCGTGATTTCATTTAAAGAGGAAACAAAAGGAGATGAAGCCCTGGTAGAGTAATAAAAGTTCACACTTAAAGAGTTTCAAACCTGTGCCATCCACTCTTTGTTTTAACAGACTCGGAGACTTCATTTCATTACAAGAGCCAAGAGGGATTGAATCGTTCCTTGTTTTAACAGGGTCCTTGTTTCATCGCCTTCGTCCTTATCTCTGTGGAAAACTCGAGACGGGAGGGATGCTTTTACAATCCCCTCGCTGTTTCAGACCCTGAGCACGAGTGATAAGCCCTTGATAAAGCTCGTCCAGTCTTGGGAATCCTCTCTGAGGGGCCGGTTAGCTCAGTTGATAGAGCGGCTTACTGGTAACCGAAAGGTTCCTGGTTCCAATCCCGGACGGGCCAACTTGTGACCATATTATTTTCCCCTTACCATCAACTGGTCCGCTGGGGCTAGAATAATGTGACCAGTGGTCGTCTATACGCTCCGGTGTCGTGTGACTATAATCTACAATTGACCTCTGATTGAATCCTCTCTTCCAATCTTCCACCCTACATACATCGTCATACGGTACAGAGTGTCAGTAAAGCACAGTCTTTACTTCGAGGGCAAGTGACTTAGAACCTCGCATCAGAATCTACTACGCTTTGCGTTTGAAATGTGATTTTAAAAAAAATTTAAATGTCTAATTCAGCGATCATCGAAATTCCTTCTATTCCCAATCCAAGTATCTTTTCTCCACGACTTCTCAACACAACAACGACTGTTAGATGGCCCCATCGTCCGAAGGACGCACAAATCTTCAGAAAAGGTTTTACTGTTGGGTTTTCGGGTTTTGAAAGATTTACTTATTTAATTCAAATGGACTTTCTGTATATTCCACATCGAACTACTCTCTTCATTACATTCTCTTCTTTTCTGCTTCACTCAGCCCAATCATTTCAGAGTCATGTTGCCACCAAAGCACACATTAAAAGAAGTATTGTGTAAGATGGTGTGTCTCAGAAGTTTTTAAGTTCTTTGATTTCAATTCTTTTCACTGATAAAGGAGTGGCAGCAGGCTATCAAGCAACAAACCATTCCTTGCTGACACAATCATTTATTTTCCCAGACGCAAGCACTACTTTATCAATATCATTGAGCCTGTCCTTTCCATAGTTAACTACATGGTACTCCCTCTAGAACTATCTTATCCGCAACAGGATCCAGGGCCTTTTTGGCTAAATAAAAGAAACACCTCACTGGTCCAGGCTAATCTAAATACACTGCCAAAAAAATGCGAGAAATGTCTACTAGCTATTCGACACCGCATTCCGGTAGCTTGCTGCACCCCTTCCCCTCTCACCTACTCCTCTCTCAGATTTTATATGTCTACGACAGTTGCCCTCAACACTCTCTACCTCCACCACTCCCCTTCTCCACCCACACTCCTCTCTATGCATGTGATAAGGCTGTCGGCGTTTGGACACTCCGTACAGAAGTTCTTAAGATGTGCGCTTGTCTACAACGAAGAATACAAAGCATATAGATGACTGACGTGCTACAGAAGACTTCTGGGCATTTCCTATACCCAGCAAATCACCAACGATGAAGTCCGACAAACCATCAAACAAGCAATTGGACAACACGGTGACTTGCTCTCAGTGGTGAAGAAACGGAAACTCCGATGGTATGACCACGTCACCACAGCTTCAGACCTTGCAAAGACCATCCTGCAGGGCACGATGCAAGGAGACAGAAGAAAGGGAGACAGAAAAGGACACCATTCGAGAATTCATTGGCTTGACACTGATTAGTGATTGAAGCCACGAGGACAGAGAAAGATGGAGTACGCTGGTTAAACAATCATATGTGGTGCCCCAGTTACGGGATAGGACAGGATAGGATATCGATAGAATGTCACATCGTAAGAGAACGAAACCAAAATGGTTGTTTTTGCACAGGTTTCCCTTCTGGCATTAGTTCAAACCCCAGATTTAGCAATATTCCATGTGACTGCCTTGGACAATACTGTGTCCCTTGATCCAAGTTTTTTTTTTATTTTAAATAAAATAAAAAAGCCGTAGTCTTTTACTGTTCCTTGTAGAGTAGGGGATGGGTTCACTACAGAATTTTTTTTAATGTTAAGGGTCACTAAACAGGAACTTCTACAATGACGAACATAAATTATGTGCATAGGGTTCGGTATACCGCTATATGGTTTAATGCGTGCATGTTGCGTCAAATGCTATGGTGCAATAAAATATAGTTCATCAAGACCAACCATACAGGAGATTCAACGTTCAGTTAGATTTTACAGTTACATAGTCAGCTCTTGCTATTGAACGATTAATTGTAGTGCTATACTATTATTATTGTACTTGAAAGTTACACCAATCTGTCCTTATACAGAATAAAAGAGGGAAATTATGCGAAGATCGTGCGTGCACTGACAAACACTGCTTTTTATATTCCTCTAATCTCGTGTGCGTTCCATGCTGCAGATATTCTGCTGTTGTATCTCATTTACATTGTATATTACATTGCACACTGATGTATTACGGTTTGTTAGTGGACGTTTTCTGAAAATAGGTGATAACAGCATTGCCTGACAAATTAGCGTTCTCTTTTGCACCCTGATATAAACAACTGCAAATGTTTTAAAATTGTACTGAACAGCCAATGCCTTTTAAGTACCCTCGTTCCTACAACACCACAGACTTTCTAACATGATTGTATTTCTTAACAGTGTCAATCATTCCTACAGAAAATGAATAGAAAGACACCGGGCTAACGAGCTACCCCTGTTCAGTTCTGCCATGCAAGTGTAATGCAAGCTGAAATAAAACATTATTTAATGTAGGTTTCTATAGCAAATGATTAATTGTAAGCTTTAAAGAAAGTGCACGAATACGCTGACACTTTTTGATAGGAGCTACACAATCAGAAGGGGAAAAAAACACAACCGCAATTTTTCTATCCTATTCTATCCTATCCTATTAACTACTGACAATTGAGGATTGTTTACTAGAGTTTAAATGCCGTACAAACATTATTTCAACACACCTTTCGAGTTAAATCGTTTAAAAATTCCTGCAAAGTATTATGACCTTTTGGGACTGCTTCCAAGTATGCAAAACCTGAGTAATACAGGTCGCTGGAGCATCCTTTAAAATCTATATACACTGAAAGCCAGCACTCCACAGTCCTAGAAGCTCTGTATTAGCCAGACACTCCACTACTACTATAATGACGTGCAGTGCGGTTTCAAAATGGTCTCCATCTGTCGCCTGAGGATGGGTCGACATGCTGTCCAAAAACGATCGTTGCTGCTCGAAATTTGAGAAATTGCTTGCCAGTGAGACTGTGTCCCAAAACGAAAAGAGACCGATCGAGTTAAGTGCAGGAATAAAAGGGAAAACTCCCCATTAAAACACAGCAAAATATGATACACGACATTGAACAAATTGCCAAGCAATGTACATGTCCATGTTTTAAACGAGAAAGTCGAGTTTAAAAATAGAGCTGCAAATAATCTGCGGCAGTGACTCATTCAGTCAGTCCTCCAGTGTTTGCTTTGGCGGTGTGTCGGCAACTTTGTCATCAACTCTACCAAACGCCGCCATTTGTAACCTAACATAGTATTCCCTCTAAAACATGTGCAGAAAAGGTGCTACTTTTCATACTAACATCTCATTAAAAAATGTGTGCGGACATGTTTTTCCTTTAAATGGACCTGAAAATCTTATGCCCTTGTCACAAACTTTTTTCTACGTCATCTCCAAACAACGCCTTTTATAAGACAACTGCTGAAACAACCCTAGTGGTAAAACTGAAGGCACTCCACCAGCCAGTCACTTTACAATAAAGCCATCCCACGCAAGGGACGCTGAGGCTATACTCTAATTTATCGAACACCCGTTTACAAAAACAAAATAGAATACAAACATCATTATGCAATATCAACAAAACACATACATATAAAATGCCTACAATGCTAAATAATAACATCATAGGAAGCCCTAGTGACCACCTGGCAGAGAGCGCCCAATATTCCCAAGTTGATCCAACAGACCTCACACACAAATAATGAGCATTGTCCAGGAAGAGTTTTCAAGAAAAAAGGTAGGTGACTGGTCTAGCGAATAAGAAGAAGATAGTGTAGCAGATTGAGTGTAGCAGATTGATAGAACAGAGCAGGAATGAGAAAGAACAAATGAGAAAGACAGCGACAGTGGGGATTTAAAGCACTAAATTTCCAGAAAGTGGGGATACTATTTATACTGAAACCCCCGGGCCCAACGGGGGTCCGAGCTGGGGTACTGCGCTATATTTATTATTATTATTATTATTATTATTATTATTATTATTATTATTATTATTATTATTATTATTATTATTATTATAAACACCTCCCTCAAAAAGGTAGGTGCTTCCTACCGACTTGAATTTGGTTGAAATATCGTGTCCTTGTTACTAAAGTAATCTCCCTTCACCGTCATCCTTTCCAAACGACGCCATTTGTAAGACTACTAATTTTGCAACCTATAAAAAAGGTGCTGTGTCGGACCGACTTGAAAATCTGGTATTCTTCCTATTAACTTGACTTCACTGCTCAGCATATATTCATGCATGTCTATTCAAATGTGATGTCTCACACTGCCCTACATTCTGCCCACTGTACCCCCACCCCCCCCTACCAAAAAATGTGTAGTAATGGTGCCGATTCTTACTGACTTTAACATTCAGTGTCTTTTCTCCTAACTTCACTTAACACAATACCTGTGTATGCCTACTTACATGCAATGTTTTAAAGTTGACTGCCCCTGCTCACTCTACTTAACAAGTTTTTTACGAGTCTACTGGCCTACTTCCTAAAACACTGTGCAAATTAAAATGCTCATGCTGTCACGTACAAATTGCATTAACATGACCTATCTTCCCTTTGATGGCTAATTAATAATGGAAGGCTACAATTTGAGCTAACTTTGTTCTGGGGCATTTTATTTTTTTTAAAATATGGCTACGGTTTATAATAATGCAAATTAATCAAATACCCACCGGAGTTCTTATGCTTCAATATACAAATGCCGAGTAAAGGCCATTTAAAAGCTTTTATGGTTTAAGCTCTGGCATGGTGCATTTTGTAAAATTATTGGAGGTGGACAGAAAAAGGTTAAAGGGATGGTATATAAAGAGTGTGGCAATGTGCACAAGCGCATGTGTGCACGCACTCATAATATGTGTAAGTGGGCGTGGGTGTGAGCGGGCGTGGTGTGAGAGGGTGTGGGTGTGCGTGCGCTCGCGCGTATGTTTGTAGGGCATGGTACGCGCACGTTTGTGAGGATGTTGAGGCCAACACCCATTGTGCACTTATTTGAAATACATCCGCTCTGGAATATATTATTACAATTACTACAATTAGTGGCGAAATGATCACCCAGATATCAACAACACTGATCTTGACAATGTGGCAAGTCCGTTTATTCGGAGTTTTAGTTCCACTTCACATAAGCCGCTAGAGGAAATCTCTACAAGAATATCAGCGGCTGTAAACTGACACACAGCTCACAAGGGTCTGCCGTACGAAACAGTCAAAGAAACGACAACTTGAATTTGATGGAGAGTAGTGTAGCATTTTGCATGCATCATGAAAGGTTTCGGTTTTTTTCCACCATAGAGGAAAATGATAAACCGCCGCAAAATATTCCATGTTTGTGACAGGATATTTTGTTCCAAATGACAGGCTCGCTAGTTTGATAGACAAGAGCAGTTTTAAACAAAAAAGTCTGTATGTACACAATGTAAACAAGAAAGCAGATTCGACAGAATGCTCTTAACTCCTTGGAGCTACAACACCTGTTAATTACTCGCGTCAACACTATTCAATACAAGATTTCTTCAGCAATGTTTCTTGAACCAATTCTTTTAATGAAGCTGTGCTGAGACAAACAGTTGGTTCAGTGATCTGACAATAGCCGCACCGCTCTGGAGTGGACAGATATGTAATCACAAACGAGAGTTTCAGTAACTTTCCCTTGACCAATTCCTACAGAAAATAATATGCCCAGCCATATAATTATACACATCTGAGTACCCCATGCGCACCAAGATTTCTTCGATGTAAAAGTTGAAGCGAAATAAATTGTCTTATGTCTTGTCTTATGTCTTGTCTTATGTCTTATCTGACTATACTCTTCTCGAGCTTCCGAAAGATAGTTCTACTCACAACCAAATTTCTTCACCAGATTTTTTTTTTTAACCGTGCTCCCGTCTTTCCTTGAACAGTTTATAAATATAGAAAACGTATGCTAAGGCGAAGAGTTGGCCCAACTCAGACTATCCCTCTTGAGCCCACTAGATTTGTTAGGACGTGTCACTAGGCAAGCTCGGGCAATATTGCCGTCACGCCCTTCCTACACTCACTAGCACTCCAGACAAATGGGATTACTGCTGTAAAGAAAATCAGTCCTGTCGGGTTCTTATAATAATAATAATAATAATAATAATAATAATAATAATAATAATAATAATAATAATAATGATGATGATGATGATGATGATGATGATGATGATGATGATGGATGCTAAAAATCGTTTTATATATAAACTCGAATCAGACCAGATTATTATTATTATTATTATTATTATTATTATTATTATTATTATTAGTAGTAGTAGTAGTAGTAGTAGTAGTAGTAATAGTAGTAGTAGTAGTAGTAGTAGTAGTAGTAGTATATTTACCGGTCAGTAGAACGTGTATTGTACAAGCAAAAGTGCAAGTATAGTACAAATATAATAAATTTACCTTTTTCTTTCGAACTTCACGACGATTGTATTTATGGATGGCGTGATGGTAATGTGTGCAAGGTCAGATACAGCTTATTGTACACAAGGAGCGCTTAATAAATCCAATATTACAAACTACATCGATAAATAATAATCTCTAAAAGATATTAGTCAAAACATATCCATGTAGCTTGTGATCTCGATAAACCCGACCTGAGGTTGAATTTGTGGAGCATAAAGAACAGACAAAAGCAGAGTCATCTTGCATACCGAACTTTTAAATCTAGTACTATAATATTCTATACTACAATTGTCCATCATCAACTATCACTATTCTGGAAAGATGTAAAATGGTGGGGGGAGATCCTTCAATTAAACATATCCTGCCCTTTAGGTCAGTGTTCTATGAGTAAGAATATTTCGAATGGAAAGCAGAGAAAAAAGGCAATAGTGTCAAAATGAATCAAACGCTGAACGAGTTAGTTAGTCATTGTTTATAGAGTCCAGCGGACTGCAAAGAGCCGAATCAGGACCACCGAGTGATACAGAATGATAGAAAGCCTTTTGGATAATATATATGCTCCAGTTGAGTCAGGAATGTGACCTCCGACCTGGCAACTTCCACCCTGTGATGTAGCAAAGGAAGTGAAATATACTCAACGCCCAACACGCGTAATACACTATATAGTAGATTTGCTACACACAAGGAAGAACAGAGAGATCTTATTTCTATGTTGTTGACTCAGGCGTAGTAAGATGAGAACTTCAGGAAGTGAAAAAGATCATAACTTCCGGATATACAAGACAAACTTAAGATGAGATAATGCATATGTTTGCATGTACCAAAAGTTAAGCTAATTATGCATTTGCAATCACATAAACCGAGGCCTGGTCGAGATTAGTTAGTCATTGTTTATGGGGTCCAGCGAACTGCAAAGAGTCGAATCAGGACCACAACATGGTTAAAAGGGGTCTCACCCCTGATCCGTATAAAAAAAATCTGCTGAAACAACCCTAAGTGCACTTAAGGCACTCCACCAGCCGGTCACTTTACAATAAAGGCATCTTATGCATGGGACGCTGTGAGGCTGCACTCTAATTTACCGAACCCCCTTTTACAAAAAAACAAAATAGAATATAAACATCATGTTAAAATATTAACAAAACAAATACATATTAAATGCCTACATTTCTAAATAAGTCCTAGTGACCATTTGGCAGAAAGGGCCCAATTTCCCCAAGCTGATCCAACAGACCCCATGCACAAATGAGGAGTTTTGGTAGTTTTCAAGGCAAAATGTAGGTGACTGATCTAGCAAAGAAGATAGTAGATTGAGATATAACAGATTAGGAACGAGAAAGAAAAAATGAGAATGACAGAAAACAGTGGTAATTTAAAGCACTAAATTTCCACAAAGTGGGGAAACTAATTATACAGAAAACCCCAGCACCCCAACAGTGGAAAATCACGGACCTAGATAAACTTTGTCCTAAACATTAACAGTTGTCTCAGTTCAAAACGCCTAGTAAGCGATGGCTTCATCTCACTATTCTTGTTCCTTCAGTCTATGTAGTACAGCATACAGCATACATGTAGTACTAGTACTTACTTAAGTTTTGGAGTTAATATATAAATTTAAGTTCAATATTCAAGAACTCTTAGTATGTATGCCATCCTATCTGGCCTGTGTACACCGGAAGAGAGTACTAATACTAACTTAACCAAGTTTTGGAGTAATTTAAGTTCAGTATTTAAGAACCATCTATGTCCAGAGGTGGGATTTGGTCCCATAAATGGCGTCATGCGTGTGTGTGCGTGTGTGTGTGTGCGTGTGTGTGTGACCATCAACCAGACTGCACCTTTATAGTTCTCGACAAAGTGTAATGACCTCTAGACCACAAAACGCCTCTCCTCTAGAACTACGTTAAGTGAAGATCGTAGACCACGCGGCACCTCTATAGTCCTAAACAAAAGGTAACGAATATAGACCACAGAAACCCTCCCTTCTGGATTAACAATAACAGCTCTTTTGCAGTTCCAGTCAAAATGTAATCCCCTAACTCTCGCCTTTTGTTCAGGGATCAAAGAAGTCTGTCCAGCCCAAAAGGCCGTTGCTAACTCTTTTGTTATTTTGTAACTTGAAAGTTCCATGCCTGTGGTTCTATCTCAAAGGTTGCAAGAAATTGTCATCTTACTGCTAGTATTTTTGGCCTTATTGTTATTACTTGGTGGTTTTAAGTCTAGGTTTTGGCTGGGACAGATTAGTGGGACATATATGCCATTGTCCTGAGTGGCGATGCACTGCGGCAACATTGCTTTCGCTGGGAAAGCAAACCCAGTTTACCCATTTGGGTGACAATTTTGATCCAAAATCCAATTCCAAAACGATCTGACCATCATTCTGCTGTGTCCTACCTTGTTGTGACTTTGGTTTTCACTGAAAACAGCAACCATACAAAGTATGCAGTGAATACCGATATGTTCTGATTCATAGTTTGCACTTAGTGTATGCAGGAAAGATACCATAATAGTCTAGGACTTGGTGTAAAGCTTAGCATAATTTTAAACCATGCAAAACACTGGGTGACAAAATTTGAGTTTGAAACGACCGTCAAGTGAACTCGGCGGGCGGTCCTATTCATGGGTGATGGATCGTTGTGTAGATGAATACCGTGGATATTAATACAGCTTTGTAAGGCGGTTTAGTAGGGACAAATATACACTATATGGCGAGGAGTTGTTTGGGCAGACACAGGCCCTCGAATTATTTAATAATTTAATAATGGTTTAAAACTATTACTGAGAAAGTGTCTACTTTTTGTAATGGTCCCTGTTGTTCTTGGTCTTTGTCAAAGAGATCAACTACATTGCATATTCAAACTGATCCCAGACTACGCAGGAAAGTTGACTACATCCGATCTTCATCTTTTATTTTGACTATTTCTGCGCAAGTGTGATTTTATTTGGGTGACGTGTGGTAAGGCACAGCAGATCTACAAAGAAGAACACAAAGCATGGAGATGAGGTGCTACAGAAGACTTCGGGGCATTTCCTATACCCAGCACATCACCAACGACGAAGTCCGACACAAGCCATTAGACAACACGATGACATGCTCACAATGGTGAAGAAACGGAAACTCCGATGATATGGCCACGTCACCAGAGCATCTGGCCTTGCAAAGACCATCCTGCAAAGCACATTGCAAGGAGGCAGAAGAAGAGGTGGGAGGACAACATTCGAGAATGGACTGGCTTGACACTGAGCAAAGCCATGAAGGTTGACGAGGACAGAGAAAGATGGAGTACGTTGGTGAGACGATCATCTGTGGTGCCCAAACGACATTCGAGTTATGGGATAGGATAGGAAAGTGGTAAGCACCACTGTAAAGAGCAATCTACATTGTTACCAGCTTCTACTGTTAAACGAGTTTACAGCACAACAACAGTAATTGTTTAGTCGGTATTATGCTAATTCTTGGCGAGAAGCAACGAACCAAATATGGAAGTTGTTTACTAGCAGTAGGATCAGGGCGTCTCGCCGCAGCTATAATGGACTACAACGCAATAGAGCTCGATCGATAAACACATTAACAAAACCAAGTTTAATACTAGTGGTCTCGTTTATGCTGACTATTCTATACTATGCTATACAACACTCACTATACTACACTTTACTATCCTATACTATACTATCCTATCCTATACTGTACTATACTATACTATACTATACTAATTACTATACTATACTATACCATACTATACTATATCAAATAACCAAATTTGACAACACTCTCTTCGAGAAAGGCATGCTAAAGGACACGTAAGCATACAATTAATGGATCGATAAACATCGAACAAAAACTATAGAAATTCAGCACAACTCGGTTTAGCGAATACGGCACTACTGCTTTGAGATACATATTAAACAAAAAAATTAGAAGCTTGTCTTCAGTTTGAAGAGCTTATATATTAACGAATATTGAAGTACATACATGTGTATTATCCAGGCAGATCAGACCAGGAAAGGAAACGGGGAATAAAGCATACCAATTACTAGCAAGGAAATGGGAGAAAGGTTGGTGTCATGTTAACACAGATAGCGGAGAACATAAATGTGTGCGTGTTACCCACCGCAATAGCTCGGTGGTAGAGCGTTCGCCTGGCACCCCTATGGCCCAGGTTCGAATCCCGCGATTGGCAAGATGAAAGTGGCCATCTTCACTGTCTACCTTAACAGTATGATTGCTATGGCGGTTCAGTGTTGATTTACGTTCCTATCCCTTCTGTAATGGTTAATCCCGTCTGCCAATTGTGGGTGTAGACGTTAAACTTCAATGTCCATTTATATTAAATGTGTACTGTATAGCAACAACACCAACAACCCACCAGAAACAAATAAGACACATTTTTCAAGTTTATATATATAGAAAAGAATGAACACATGAAAGATTTGGGGCCTTATTTATACCGTTAATTTCATCCCCACTCATTAGGTTCGTGGAAAAAGTGTGCAAATATATACTTCGTGCTATCACTAATAAGTTAATATAAAATAAAGTGAATATTACAGACTACCGAGGCAAACGCTTGAATATGTATTTACATAGGCCTGATAGATCTGACTTGTGACACTCACTATGAAATGCCATGACAAGGTGCTGTCTAAAAAATGTGAATCTATGAACAGTGTACTACTTAAGTGCAAGAATGTCAGTAAAAATAGCATTCCGCTGGCGGGACGGCCGAGGATCGATCCGGATTTCATTCAGTCTGGTGGTTATGACACACACACAGCTTACTCCCTGGACTATATAATCAAAACTGCCCAGTGTGAAAAATGGTACGAGTGCACTTTCGGTTTGATAATGATGATGACAACTTGGATTTGCATCGCGCAAACTTCCATGCTGGCAGCATGCTCAGGCGCACAGAAGGGAGAAGGGAGCAGAGTAAGAGTCAGGTTATTCGGTTTTGTTTAAATGTTAGATTTGTTACTCGTAGGCCAATAACGACAAGCATAATATTGGTGCACTTTTGAGGTTTGGTTTTCGTGCTTCAATTATGTTTCTTCTTCTTCTTGTAAAATTAATTCTTCCGTTCTTCCCGTGACCTCCTGACCTGGAAAGAGACAGTCCCTTCAAGATTTCCTTGCACTCATGGTTTGCTGTTCATGTTTCAATGTCGATTCTAATTGCATTTCGTCAAAAATTCAACCTCCATTTTATTTCTTCAGTGGCCCACTGACCTAAATAGAGATCGTTCCTTCAAGAACATTGACTGTGGCTGGAAAGGCAAACATGAAATCTGGTTTTCCTCCAAGCGGAATCAATGAAAGCTCCTTCCCTAGGTGGTGCTAATGTGATGCAGAACTGGGGAAGGGTTCGGTTCCTAGAACGACTTGTACATTAAACATCAAAGATGCCGAGTCATCATCTTTTGTTCCCAACGATTATCGATTCTGTCTGTGCCTTCTGCAATCCATCGCTTTCATCTCTCCCGTTCATCACTTGTCCACTGTGACGGCACCTCAACTTTATGTACTATTTTACCCCACAGCCATTATTTATTAAGTGAGTCAGGTACACAACATTATTTTTTTCAGCGGCGTGGTCACTAAAGTCGGCTGCCTGAGTCGTCGTTTGGGCCTTTCGATCCTTACACTTTTCTCACCACCACCCCACCCCCCATTTTCCGACTTCCAACACTCCACTTCAAAAGCTATATCTTTGATGTCAGCCTAGCCCTAGATTTAACTTTCTTCGGCGGCGTTTTACAGCTGGCTGCCTGCTGTTTAGGTAATAATGTACGTGGTTAAAATAATTTTGTTATGTGGTTAGGCACAATAACAGTACAATAACATTCCCTGCCTGTCCCGGATCCGTTTTCCAAGTTACGCAGCAGTGACAGATCGCTACATTCTACCTTTATCGTTTGTATAAAAACATGTGTGCAATGTATTATACTACCACAATTACAGTGTCAACGTCTCAAGTATTCCCAAACATTTTGTTACATTGGTCACGCGGGCTCAGTTGAGGTTTTATGATATTATTAAAAGTTGTTCGACAGTTTTTGAACTGTTCATTCAGTTTCGATGAACCACAAATTCTACTGTACACTCAACAAGCGCCTAATATTGTTATAATAATTATTAATCTATCCATTTACAAATTTACTAATTTGCCATGGGATAGGCTGGTTAACCAACCCAATAGTTATTATAAACAATCTTTCAGTAAATTTGCACAGTAGCCTGGCAAATGGCATAAACACCCTAACAATGCAAATGACCAACAACTGGAAGTCTCTCCAAATGCTATGAATCGGATTCAGTCTTTGCTTTCGTTATCAGAAAATTCATACAGCACATGGAAGAAATATGTAGAAAATGCTGCTCTTCCGAGTTTGCTAACTTGACAATCTGGCCCCTATGACCTCCGTTATCTGTGGCTAGGCCTGTGACAGCCTCTTAACAGTCTGCTTTCCTTGGGCTCAGCAACACTGGAATATCACAGAACGAACAAGATTGTGTCCAGTACAGCAAAACAAGCGAAACAGCGGTAAAAACACGGTGTTTGAAGCCGTGTTCTCAGGTGCTCAGAGAAGTAGTTCAACACACACACAAAACTGTATAATTATTATTACAAAACTTTTTATACCTAGAACGATAGTGTTTTTTCTCTTTAAATAATAGATGGGGTACTACGTAAACACATTTTTTTAATCATTAGGATGTACCGTTTGTTTTGAAGGCGGTGCCTCAGAAGACCGATGTTATGATTACACAGGACAAACAGTAACAATTATGAGCGGCCGGCCAAAGCTAGTGACCACACTAATAAACTTTGACCGAACAATAGAGCTTCATTACAGAATAAAATCAATATATTTAAAGCAATATTGATGTTATGGGCAGCGATGAAGAAGATAAAGTCGAGAAGGAATGCACAAACGGCCGTAGACCTAGAAGATGTGGAACTCGTGTAAACTTAAGAGACTGAGAAAGGAGACCATGGGAGGTGGTGAAAACGCTGTCACCCAGTCTCTGTTTGCCCTTTGCTATTATTACTTTAAAGTTTCCTAAGTTTCTTGAAGACATTCCTAACAGAAAATTAGACGGGTAGGGTAACCAACACGTAATAAAACATTTTGGGAGGGGATGTAGTGCACGGCCTGCATTTTGGGAGTGGATATAGTGCACGGCCTGCATTTTGGGAGTGGATATAGTGCACGGCCTGCATTTTGGGAGTGGATATAGTGCACGGCCTGCATTTTGGGAGTGGATATAGTGCACGGCCTGCATTTTGGGAGTGGATATAGTGCACGGCCTGCATTTTGGGAGTGGATATAGTGCACGGCCTGCATTTTGGGAGTGGATGTAGTTCACGGCCTGCAAACTATAGTAGAGTTTCCCCTATACGCTTCTGTGTCTGGGGACGGTAATCTACTCAACTCAACTATAGTAGAGCTTGGCTTCTGGCGGCCGCTTCGGGCTCTAAACGGAAACTTTTTGGAATGAAATACATCGCACTTTGTATAAAGTCAAAAGTTATTAACTCAACGAACATCAAGCATAATTTTACACACAACATGCAAGCACACACACAGAACTAATCACGGAATGAATCTTTCATCTAACCCACAGTTCAACTAGAAAACTAGTTAATAATTGTTGCAGCTTCAAAATATAAATAAAACATGTTATTTATTTCTACGGCCGCAGCTAATTCCAGTCTCGCAAAATTAACATGCAACTTTACAACACAAACTTCCCATCCCTATTTGATTCATTTTCTACTCTAAAGCAAGTTTTACGATTCGGTGACTTCACCACAATTGATTGTCTGCTTCAGCAGCAGGACACAGTGTTTTGAAGAAAAATGCAACATCACATAGAAACGTGTCATTGTGCGTAGTAAAACATTGTTCTTACCTTTTGCTGGACATCACGGGCAATACCGCTCTTGGCTGCTCTCAATTCGCTCATGTTTCTGGTTATTATTTTGTTTTCCGAAACACTACACAACAGCTCAGAATATAACTGTGAACTTCGTCGTATGGTGGTTTCGCTACGTCTGCGCGCAAAGCAAGTGGTTGACTAGGGTGATAAAAAGACTGGCGCGGAGACTGGACGGAGTGATTCACTCGTGGGTGACGTCACTATAACTTTAGCGATGCTTTTCATTGGGTTATATTCACTTGAGGCCCTTGCAGGGATGTGTCACAGTTGTACTATAATTTATTTAGTGACGAGGCGCTTATACGTTTATAGAGTCCGGTGACATTAATCTACCAAACAAACAACAAACGAGGCGGGTTTACAAGTTATTATAGTATTAATCTTGTGCCCGTCTTCGTTCCTGTATGTATTTGTCTGTATCCCATGTTCGAGAACCTAAAAATAAAACGCATACAAAATATTATATAACCGTCAGAAAGAGTCTCTAATATTATTTGCATCTCTATCACAATTTTGAACTAAAAAGCTTAAAGCAGTATATTATTATATTCCTGGGCCTGTGGTCAAAACCAGCAGCAGATGTGCGAATTAAATTATTAATCCGCCATTAGTTTCGTATGTATAATCTAATATGACCGTGTAGCAGCAATTAAGTGTAGCAGTGCATGGGGAAGATATTATAAATGTAATACGTGTGCATGTCATACATTTATTTAATGCAAATGCAAAGAAAAAGAAACGAATATTCAGAGCATGGTTGCTCGGATGAAAGTGTTACAGGCATAAGCAAAACAATTTTTCGATTTTTAATTTTTTTTAATTTATTAAGTACTAAGCTTACTACTACTACTACTACTACTACTACTACTACTACTACTACTACTACTACTACTACTACAACGACCATCGTAACAACTCTGTACTACCACTACTACTGACTACACTGTTACTACAATGCAAAGAGATACTCAAGGCTCCGGCCGAAATCATACATGCTTCTTCGGTACCATTATTGTACAAACAGCCTACGCTTATTATTGTGATTCTGTAATGTACACCCTCAAAAAACTAATTCACATTTTATCCCTAGCAGGGCCTCAGTCATAGGGCGTGTCGTACTAGTTTCCGAGCCGGGGAAGTTTCTCGTACGGGACAGGCTGAACAAGACTAGTATGCTTTGCAACATTATAACCTTCATAGGCATGGGTCGCACATTTGGGGACGGGTCAAAAACCACAATTAGAAAAGGCCGAGGTGCAGAAAACCGTATATAATTGCCTGTTTGTGAGGCCCAAGTGGAGCAGGCCTACATTTAGACTCGAGTGTGAATCCGCGAGAAAGGACTATATTTAGTCTCAAATGAGAATTTGAGAGAAGACCGAGAGATATACACACCGCCTTTTCCCTTTCCTTTTTAAAACCAAAAGCAGTATTGGAGAAAAAGAAGAAAAAAAAGAGCATGAAAAAAGAAGACGCGATGACGCGCGTGTGCTTAGTGGAAGGGTAGGTTTGAGTAAACACCACCCATTCACAAGTCTAGAGAACACAGGATCTTACAGCACAGCCATGGTATAACATTACATTACATTACATTACATTACATGATTATTAATTGCTTTAGGTCCAGCGGACTCTTCCGAGCCAAATCAGGACCGGTGTGACATCCTCACAGTTCCTAGTATCTTAGCTGGGCTGGGAGCGAATTGGAGCATTCTGATTGGTCGACGCGTTACAAAATTCGACGCATGCGCACAGTGCTATCATAGTCTTCGTAAGGGTTAGGGTTTGGGTTAGAGTTAAGAGTTTAGGGTTAGGGTTTGGGTTAGGGTTATGCCGCCTAAGAACTTCGTGAAAAAGCCGGCCGGGGACATGACCTGGCGCATGCGCAAATGCGCTCGGATAAACTAGGAGACCCGGAACTTGAAGGATGTGACACCGGACAACCCCTGATCCGCATAAAAGATCTGCTGAAACAACCCTAGTGGTAAAACTGAAAGCTCTCCAACACCAAGTTACTTTACAATAAATACATCCCACGCAAGGGACGCTGAGGCTATACTCTTAATTTATCGAACCCCCGTTTACAAAAACAAAACAGAATACAAACATCATTATAAATTATCAACAAAACACATACATATAAAATGCCTACATTGCTAAATAATAACATCATAGGAAGCCCTCGTCCAATATTCCCAAGCTGATCCAACAGACCTCGCACACAAATAAGGAGTGTTGTCCCGGAAGAGTTTTCAAGAAAAAAGGTAGGTGACTGGTCTAGCGAAGAAGAAGATAGTATATAGCAGATTGATAGAACAGAACAGGAATGAGAAATAGCAAATGAGAAAGACAGCGACAGTGGGAATTTAAAGCACTAAAGTTCCAGAAAGTGGGGATACTATTTATACTGAAACCCCCGGCATTCCAACGGGGGACATGGTATAACAGGTAGGTTATAGTTAATTATACCTTGAGTGGCAGAGACGGCCGAAGCTTACGTCACCGCTCCACGCTGGGTAAGTTAGTTATTGGACTTGACTCTAGAGGATTACAAAGTTTATTGTAAGGCTATGTTTGGAAATAAACTGTTACCCACAATTAAGGTTGAACGCGACGCGACGAAGTGAAATATTATGGTAACAAATACAGTATTCTAACGGACCTGTACAAGTGCTTCAAAGAGAGATCATCAGGCCTTGCAAAGACCATCCTGCAAGGCACGGTGCAGGGAGGTAGAGTAGGAGTGAGACCGAGAAAGAGGTAAGAGGACAACATTCGAGAATGGACTGGCTTGACTCTGGGCGAAGCCGTCAGGGTTGCTGAGGACAGAAGAAGATGGAGTACGCTGGTTAAACGATCATCTGTGGTGCCGTGGTCCTGATTCAGCTCTTTGCAGTCCGCTGGACCATGTAAGCAATGAATAACTAACTAACAAAATCTGTGGTGCCTCAACGACTTTCGAGTAACGGTGTAGGATAGGATAGGATAGGATATATATAAGAACTATACCAATTTTTCTGAACGGTACAGGCAGTAGGCTTATCATGCGTCTTGAATCATTCTTTTCTGTGTGAGATATGTGCGCTAATTAAAATTTTTGTATACTTTTTGTATTATTATTATTATTATTATTATTATTGTTAATATCAAAAACAATTACGATTGCATATTTTCATAACGGTACTAAAGATGAGAGTATAAACCGAGGTATAGTCTATTCACGCACGCATTCTATCGCACGGACTTTAAAGATCCGGACGCTGATGTCCAGGACCGATGAGCGCCAGCTGCATAACTACACCCACCAAGTACTAGGCCCTTCTCCCCATTCAGCAGTCGCCCAGGATTGTGCTCAGTTGTCTGTGGAGTTAGATGAGTGGCCTAAGGCAGTAGGTGGGCGCCTCGGGCAGCTTTAATTAGATCCTGCATCACAAAGCGCCTTGAGCAGTTCTTGAGCTAGAAAAGCGCTATATAAGAACGATCGAAAAAAAAATCAACATTGCCTAACAACTGAATATTTTGTATATATACATATATACATACATACATATATATATAATATTTAGGTGGTAATGGAAGATATCATAAGATCTATTATAACTTTTTATGTTTTCTTAACGGTACTCCACGCTGTCAGAATCATAGCGAGCACAATTATAATATATAATATAAGTAGGGAAAAGGGCACGATAATTTCAAGGTCAGCAGCTTGTTCTTTATTGTTTCGATTCCACTGCAACTGCGTCAGAAGTATACAGATCTGCTTTACAGTCTGTGCATAGAGTAACATAACGTTTGCATAATAAAATATGATTTTTGGACAAGTGACGCAGTAGAGTAACGCCGGCTCGTAACTTGGGCCAACCTTGCTCCTATACTAATATTTCTTTCAGTTTTAACATGGAACTTTGGAACTTTGTCCTTTTAGTAGCAAGACCACATATAATTCCAAGCATGAAACAAGGCTCATAGCCCAGGGGGCATTTTAGTCAAAAGTAGGGGAAACAAATGGGGGGAGGGAACAGTACAATCGTATCTTTTCTTGAACGGAACTATACACTAGTAAAATCAAGGAATGTAAAAGCTACTACAACCCGCTTCTGTTACTACTACTACTACTACTACTACTACTACTACTACTACTACTACTACTACTACTACTACTACTACTACTACTACTAGAGTCTACTAAGCCGTTAATAGCATAAGCCGCAACAACTAAGAACTGTACGACCTTTTCAGTTTTAACGATGCTACCACTAAGCAAGAAAGTATTTAAAATGACATAAAGAACTAACTCTTTTTTTTAACGGTATTTTAGACTAAACGTCAAATAATTATAGTACAAGAACCATTAACTTATAACTTGCCATTTAGTATGCATCAGGTTCCTGTGGACAGGCTTTCAACTGTGCGTGCACGTGTGTGGCGACGCTGTAAAAGGTTGCATATGCCTTATTTGGGCATCGCTAGTGTGGGAAGTTTGAACAAGTGCAGCCAGTACCGGTGTTTGCTTTGTTGACTCGATTACTTCTTTATGTGCCCTTCCAGGCCTGTAATACAAGCCAAATACTTCGAATATTTCAAGGGCGAGAATAACGCTGTTAATAAGCCCACTATTGTTAACACGTCACGGCCTGTTTGTTGATGCAGTTATTCACTTAATGACGCGGTAGAGTAACAGTACTTAGGAGTAATCATGGAGTATTATTAGATAAACATTATAAACTCAGCCGTCTTATCTGCATCATCTTCGGTTGCTTGAGTGTGATATTGTTGTAACAGTAAATATAATAAGTTACTTTTTTTTTTCTTGGCTAACACTTTAATTCCACACTTTAGACTCTTATAGTTATAGGCGTCATCATTGTTATGTTGATATGTATCCCAGTATATTTTGTATTTTGTATGAAACTTTAATCGTCAATTGAGGATCCTCCTCTCCCCCCCCCTCCCCCCTAATCTTCAAATAAGAATGTGTATTATTTATGTCTAGCCGGTGTAGTGGGTGCAAGTGGGTACATAATATACAAATACCGCCAAGGGAAAAAGAAACAGAAACCCACAAAACCACTTGTAGAAAAAGAAATTGAATCATCTCCATCATTGAAGCCATCATTGGATTTGTTTTCAAAGCAGTAATAATTTATTATTATTATTTTAAAATTATATTTAAACATGAGAGTACCATAATGAGCAAACAGTTGTACTAAATCTTGGATACCATAGTGCTGTCTTAGTTGAATAAATACCGCTTACGCTATGATTGCAAAATCTCTTTTAAAAATGATACCTATTCAATTGGGAAAGATGGATCTTTCAGTTGTTGGTAAACTGATTGGTAAACCCCCCCCCTCCCCCCAAAAACAAACAAACAAACAAACAAACAAACTTACACACACTCACACACGCATACACACGTACACACACATACCCACAAAAAGAGTTTATAGCTCAAAGACGTAATCAAAACCACTGACACCGCCACCGAGCTCCAGCGTGCATGTCATAATTTGCTGAATTTTGGATCGAACTCATGTCGTCCAAGACTACACTTGATGCAAGCTCGCTCACTATTTAGCGCCATGGACACCGGCGGCTTACTTAAACTCTATTAACGAGCTGAAAGACCATTCATGGATCCTACTGTTAATTACTGTTAGTAGACCCACATAAAAGTCAACAGGACGTGTTCACATTATGTTAAAAACTATTTGTATTTGTATTTAAAATTCAACTGACTGACTAAACACACCAAGCTGAAATATCGTTAACGTCAAAGACATATACGAATTTATTGTATGATGATTATGTGACCTTTTTTGATTATACAATTCTTGATCCCAGATGGACTAAATTATGAACGCCTGGAGGACCCTGCATTTTTACTGTTCCTTAGTACTCCCAAAGATCGAGTTTGGAATAGATGGTTTCTGTCTTTCCTAATCTACTGTTGTTTTTCTCTCTCGTGCCATTGTTGTTGTTGTTGTTGGTGGTGGTGGTGGTGGTGGTTCTGCAGCTGACTTCTATGTTGCTACTATATTAATACTGTTGTGGCTGCCGTTTTGAATAAAGAATAATATAATTAGGTCACTTTGTGTGAATAGGCTATACAGTCATGCAATAATCAGTATACTTAAATGTTTACGGTCTCATCAAAGAGTATATTATTTTTAATGGTATACTAAACTCTTTGGTCTCATCCCTTAAAGAAGGAGTTCATCAACGAATTACTATAACCCACACAGGCAGATTAAAAGGATTGCCTCCACTTACTATGTTAGAGGGAGTTATTTGAGTTCCCTACCATCATGATATAGTTTGGTCCTTCCCGCTCCCCCTACGCACGAACATACAGCCTACTCCCTATAGACCTTTCAAACTGTAGGGAACTGCGCCCATTTCGTAAGCCTAGTATCACTCCAAACCAAATTGATATTTTTCAGCCTATGTCGCTTTGGCCAAACACAATGCAATGTGTTTGAATGGGTGTGTGAATATGTAGGCCTCAAATGCTTGTGGGTGTTTGACAATGCCATTGTCTATGGACTATTGTTTGCGTCCACTCCATTGACTTGTGTGCTGTAGTATAATTAAGTAGTAGTAGTAGTGGTAGTAGTAGTAGTAGTAGTAGTAGTAGTAGAAGTAGTAGTAGTAGTAGTAGTAGTAGTAGTAGTAGTAGTAGTAGTAGTAGTAGTAGTAGTCAGTGGTGCGCGGGTGCACCCGATACACATCTATTCAGACTCCTTTAAGGAATCTGACAGAGCCTAGGCCAGGAGAAATTTAACCAGTCATGGCAGCAACTGGCACACTCTGCTAGATACCTTAAAGGAGTAGTAGTAGTAGTAGTAGTGAGCACGGCTTTGTATACGCTTGAAGCTATAGTCACGAGAAAAGCGCAATTTCACTGCAGTGAACTCATGAAAATAGTTCAAACTGTATTGAATTTTAGGTCAACTGTCTTTTACAAACCGTTTGAGAATATTTTCGAACCGTTTGTTGACGCCGGATAGTGTCCTCACTTGGTTTCATGCAATTTAAGAATCCAATAAGGCAATTGGGTTTTTGAGACGGAAAGAGCGGAATATTGTAGAGCAACATTCTGTATATATTTACAGTGAAATTGCGCTTTTTCCGTCACTGTAGCGCTTGAAGCGTGTAGGAAGTAGCTACTACTACTACTACTACTACTACTACTACTACTACTACTGCTACTACTACTACTCCTTTAAGGTATCTAGCAGAGTGTGCCAGTTGCTGCCATGACTCTGGTTAAACCTTTCCTGGCCTAGCCTCTGTCAGACTCCTTAAAGAAGTCTGAATAGATGAGCATCGGGTGTTGTAGTAGTAGTAGTGATTGATTGATTTATTGTTGCTTTAGGTCCAGCGGACTCTTCCGAGCCAAATCAGGACCGGAGTAGTAGTAGTAGTAGTAGTAGTAGTAGTAGTAGTAGTAGTAGTTGTTGTTGTTGTAGTTGTATTTATTTTATTGTATCACCTTTATATAGCGCTTTTCCAGCTGGAGAGCTGCTCAAGGCTCTGGTCGATACCGGATCTAACTCAAGTCGCCCGAGGCGCCCTCCTGCAACCTTTGGGGACGTCGTTTGACGCCCAGACGACTGAGCACACTCCTGGGCGACCGCTTGTGGAGGAGAAGTACATTACATTACATTACATTACATTACATGATTATTGTTTTAGGTCCAGCGGACTCTTCAGAGCCAAATCAGGACCGGACAACCCATGATCCGCATAAAAGATCTGCTGAAACAACCCTAGTGGGAAAACTGAAAGCTCTCCACCAGCCAGTCACTTTACAATAAAGACATCCCACGCAGGGGACGCTGAAGCTGTACTGTAATTTTTTGAACCCCCGTTTACAAAAACAAAATAGAATACAAACATCATTATAAATTATCAACAAAACACATACATATAAAATGCCTACATTGCTAAATAATAGGAAGCCCTAGTGACCACCTGGCAGAAAGCGTCCAATATTCTCAAGCTGATCCAACAGACCTCATACACAAATAAGGAGTCTTGTCCCGGAAGAGTTTTCAAGAAAAAAGGTAGGTGACTGGTCTAGCGAAGAAGAAGATAGTAAAGCAGATTGATAGAACAGCAGGAATGAGAAAGTTCAAATGAGGAAGACAGCGACAGTGGGAATTTAGAGCACTATATTTCCAGAAAGTGGGGATACTATTTATACTGAAACCCCCGGCACCTCCACGGGGGTTGGAGGAGACGTGACCCTGTGCTTGCTAGGTGTATTACTGCAGCAGACACTCACCGGTCTAGTACATGAGCGTCAGAATCTTTAAAGTCTGTGCGTCCGTGCACAGACCCTAGACCTCGGATTACAGTCTCGTCCGAATGAAGGAGTATTTACACACAGAGTGTTATGTAATGATTGCCAAACTGGTAGGAAAACAACCAGCCCCTGTTAAGTCTAGCTCAAGCCTTTGGGTGTGCATGCTATATAGTTCTATTAAAAACTGGAGTGAACAAGCCACGCCATGCAACAATACAACACAGCTTTATTAATCTCGAAATCAACTTTTAAAGTTTAATAATAGTGGTATACTGTTTGCAATTTTAATTTAGGCCTATATTTAAGAATACACAAAATAATGTTGGAACTAATACTAGTAGGAAAACAGCCAATCCCTTTTAAGAATCTGATCTTTAGACGTAAATATTGAAAACAAGATGGACAAAAAGAGCATAAGTAATAGTAGCAGCAGTGCGCATTACTACTACTACTACTACTACTACTACTACTACTACTACTACTACTACTACTACTACTACTACTACTACTACTACTACTACTACCAATAATAATAATGGATGCTATTCACGCGCTTTTCCCCAAATCAACAATCAGGCTCAAAAAGCGGCGATCTGTATTACATGTTTCACACACTGTCACATACACACAATAAACACAATATTTATCGCCCAAACATGTGGTGTAAAGGCAGGGAGATCGCTATTAGAAGAGGGAAAGGAAATTTAATTTTTATTTGAAGATATTTTAGATGGACCGATTTCAAAACTATTGTTGGAGGGAGAAAACCGGAGCACTCGGAGAAAACCCTCGGTGACCTGAATAGTCTCGTACCCAACTCACGTAAGTTCGACCCTTGCGAGAATGGAACCCGCGACCTTCGGCATAGGAAACCGGTTCCTAACCCATTGCGCCAAGAGGCCACCTACGATTTGCATGAAATCATTCTGGAAATTGATATTAGGAAAAACACCAATCCTTGTTGCGCGTGCAGTTCCTTGTTAAAATTTGGAGTGGACAAACAAAGCAAAGAGTATTAGTAAACGTTTTAGCAGTGTGCTAATAAAATGTTACACTTTTGGAATTCTTGTCTTTTCCAAAATAACAAAGATTTTTTTTCTATTTGCAGGTATATTCATATTCAGATTCAGAAAATTTTATTATCTCACAAGAGAACTCTAACATGCAGTTGCTGTCAGTAAAAAGCATTAAAAAAGTTAAGAATAATTTTTTTTTTTAATTTGCAAAGATACACCATGCACTGACTCACACGAATGTACATATTACCATGAACATTTCATACACACGGTATCCTTACATGCATATTTCACAGTATGTGGGAACTAAACATCAACCTCATTACACTTCAACATCATAAACATACACACACACACACACACACAAACACACACACACACACATAAACACAAACAAGGGATAAACATAAATTCATAAACTGCACTAATTATTATAAAACATATTTTAAAATATTATTCACAAAATAAGTTTAAGAAGAAAAAATAAAATATAAATAAAAAAAAAATAAAAAAAAATAAAACATTTTAATACTCAATGCCAAATTACTGGTTTTCTATTAGAAATAATGCTTCAATTAAGTATTACACAGTCACGGAATACTGGGTAGTGGTAACATTGCTGCAGTATAAAATTCCAATATACAGTACACCTCTCTTAAGGTGACCTCCACGGGACCAAATTTTTGTTTGATCTTATCCGAGGGGCACCCTAAACAGTCCTCTGATAAGATCAACTACCAGTAAAAAACTTGATCTTATAGGAGGTGCTAAATTTTTGTGTCGTGTGACAGTGTGTGTGTGTGTGTGTGTGTGTGTATGTGTGTACATGTGTGCACGTTGGTGCGCGCGTATGCATGTATGCATTACTGTATATGTATTTTTTGTGCGTGTGTATGATGCATAAACACACACTCAAACACTCAAACGAACGGATGCAAGCATGCATACACATACACACACTCACACACACAAACACAAACACATTGACGAGCACGCACGCAAATGAGAATGAAAAAATAAAAAGTATGCACCAAGACAGTTACTGCGTGTATTTGCAGAAAACCTTACACAAGTTTAACGAATTGTTCACTTTGCACAGCATCCCACTGCTATGTGAACAGGAAATGACATCATAAGGAATATATGACATCATCTCAAATTAGGAAGTGACCTCATAAATGACGTCATCTGTGACATCAATTTCTCTTAAGCAGTAGTCTCCTCCATTTGGGAACAAAAACGGGGTTGACGTTATCCGAGGTTTTCCCTTATGCGAGGTGACGCTAAGCGAGGAATTCTAAATGGTACAAAGAAGGTGTTTGGCCGGGACCAACAACCTGATTGATCTTATCCGCGTTGTGACCTTAAACGGTAGTGACGTTAAAAGAGGAGTACTGTAGTGCACCCATATGCCACACACACACACACATTTGTGTAGAAACGACGTTGTGATGACTGTCGTGAAACTCTACATACATTATTTTGACGCACTTACCATCATGTTCACATTATTTTGACATTTTGCCATTTTTTGAAGCTATCCCTAACCCTAACCCAAACCCTTAACGTAACCCTAAGCCTAACACAGCCCTAACCCTAACGGAACACTATTTTGACGTCAAAATAACGGGGCCGTCAAAAGAAGACTTTCATGTGTATGTCAGAGTAACGTCGTGTCTACCAGCCACACGCTCGTTCACACACACGCACACACACACACACCCACACACACACACACACACCAACACACACCCACTCCCAGCTTTCAGTCAACACTTATTAAGAATTTGTACTGATTTGGGTAAAAAACTGTTTCTAGCTCTAACTGTGGAGACCTTTGGCACTCTAACACGGCGGTCAGAAGGAAGGAGTTGGTAGTGCTGGGTTTGGATGGGAGTGGAGTCTCTTTATAATCATCAACGAAGCACTGAATTGTTATCCCAATGGATCCAAAGTAATATACTGTGGAAGTAAGAGAGTGAGGATTGTGGAAGCCTATTTTGAATTACCAAACGTCTAGTCGATTTTCTAGGTGATTCCTCCAAACTTTATCTCACGGTTTTAATGTTGAGAACTGTCCTTGCAGACCCTGGCCGACCAGTATGTCCTTTATTTGCATTGCCCACACGTCCTGTTTACCTGAACTTCAGCTCCCCAGAAGACGACTACTTGGAGGATTTCTTCCCGGAAAGTCAATCGTGAATTGTCGCTGAGTGTGAGTTACCGCTTTTAATTCAAAATGTGCTTCCACAATCCTCACTGCATCTCTTCCACAGTATATTCAGTTTTGTCTTGTATTAATATCTGGTTTGTTTGTTGAATAAAACTGATGTTAAAACCAATTGTCGGAACCACATATGCAGTACATAAAGAAGGAAAACATGTTGGAACTGATAATTATGTAAGCTTACTACTAGGACAAATATCAGTCCCTGACAAGTGCCAAATCTGTAGGTGTGTATTGAAATCTGGAGTATAAAACAAACAAACAAACAAAACAACATAAGAATAGCAAGAGTGTGCTTCATATAATAAAAGAAAGAAATCAACTTGAAATGATAGGCTACAGGAAACGACCAGTCCCTGTTAGATGTCAAGTCTTTGAGCGTATACTGAACTCAGTGGCAGGACTGCCAAAACATGACTTATGACCTAATCTGTGGATGGGTCACCGGAATCCAACAGAGAATCTTAATGTTTTGACAACGTTTGTTCTGACGAAGATTGATTTAAAACAAAAAATCGAAAGATTGACGACTTTAATAGTTGTGTTTGTTTACTTCATTTGCATCTATTTACAGCATTACCAACATTTTAAAAAGACTACACTTTGCGAACGGTTGGCATTTGCATTTTTACTTTTTTCATCGTATGTTTGAACGCAGCTGAGTACTCTATGATTCAGACCGACCCACCCACAATAATTTGTCTAGACTACTTCTGATTCAATCCTATTTGAAAGTGTTTTCAGATAATAATACGTTGGCGACCGACCGACAGACCAATATTTTGGCTCGGTCTGATTCCCTGCTATTTGAAAGTATTTCAAGATAATAATACGTCGGTAGCTACGCTGGTGGTATCTCCAGCAGAAGTAAATATATTTTAGAAGACGAAACAGTGTACAATAAAGGCTATTTATAACATTGTTCTCTACTCCATTTCTCCAGACACCAGCCCTCCTCCAACCTCACTACCATCTCTCCCCCTCATCCCCCCCCCTCACTCCACCCCGCAATCCAGACTGGACAAATCGATACAAAGCCCCCGTCTGACCACGGACAGTATCCAGAATGGACAAATCATGGAGTGGAAACAATGTTGAGAGGGAAAACACATAACCGTGCCGTTGCCATGGTTACTTGGCTGACATGAGTCGTATTTCTAACCTCAGCAGGAGCCTGGCAAGTTCAATAATATTACATCATTTTCAGACATCACGCCGACCATGCTACAGTAAGCGGTGTACATAATACTCATAATTAATTCAGTGATCGATTGAAGGCCTTGCAAAGACCATCCTGCAAGGCACAGTGCAAAGAGGTAGAAGAAGAGGGAGACCGAAAAAGAGGTGGCAGGACAACATTCGAGAATGGACTGGCTTGACACGTGAGCGACGCCATCAGGGTTGCTGAGGACAGAGAGAGATGGAGTACGCTGGTTAAACGATCATCTGTGGTGGTGCCCCAACGATCTCCGAGTTACGGGATAGGATAGGTTTGTAGGCCTACCGAGAGACTCGTGGACTAAAAATGGGTCATTGATAAATAAACACCCGGCCGCACCGACAATGTTTTAATGTTTAGGTATTTTAATTATAACTTCTAACTTTGAATTATCCAGCGATACAATACTGGAATAGCTCAGTTTGATAGAGTGGCCTACTCGACCGCACTGATATTTATTTATATGTTAACTGTGTTTCTCGATTCCTCCTACCAGCCTCTGTACTACCCTCCGAAATCTATTATAATTGAACAGGCCAGTAATACATCAATGTATTCTCTCTCACCCCCACCCACTTACCCCCGCTTCACTCTTGCTAAAACAAAACTACCTGATGGGCTAGCGGGATTGAAAACAGAGCCGGTTGCTATCAGTGGTTGCGCCTCTCATCGACCCGACCAGACAAGGGACTGAGGGTAAGGTGGGCTAAAAGCCTTCACCAGTTCGCATCCCAGTCGCTGCCCTTTGCCTAACTGAGGAGCTAGCTGTTCCGCACACCGATGACCCAGGTTCGAATCCCGTGGTGGGCGATATAAAATGTGACCATTTTCACTGTCCATTTTAGCAGTATGATTGCTTTGTGGTTCAGTGTTGATTCAGATCCCTACCCCTCTTTCCCTGGGATGGTTATTCCCGTCTGCCATATCGCCAATGGTGGGTGTAGATGTTAAACCTCAATGTTCATTCATTCATTCATTCCGCACGGGTCGTCGATGTGCCGCAATCAATGTAGTTTGCTCTATTGGTTGACGATATATATCAACGCTATTTCTGAACGTTCACAGATAAGAAATGTTATACCTTAATACTTTTAACCAGAAAACCAGTCATCCAAATCTATTTTCTACCTGATGAGTGGCAGGTGGGTCGGATTTGGGATTTGACTGAAAAAAGCAAACAATTAGTACGGTAATTATGTTCCTATAGCTAGTACAATCAAGATCAATAAGTTTACAATCTCAGTCTATAAAATCTTATTGCAATTATGGATTTAAGAAGTCCACAAACATTTAGGAGATTTAGTAACCGTCAAAATACATTTTAATTTAAGAATGGAAATGTCGACTGTAGGAAGCGTTCGAATGTCTTTTCCCATCTTTGTTCAACAGTGGAGCTGTTATGATCTGCAGTAAGTATTATCTAGAATACACTAGCATCATTTATAAAATATGCTGCTTACGTTTATTTATTTAGCCATTCATTTATTTATATTTTGATTTATTTAGATAATGGTGAAGAAACGGAAACTCCGATGGTATGGCCACGTCACCAGATCATCAGGCCTAGCAAAGACCATTCTGCAAGGCACAGTGCAAGGAGGTAGAAGAAGAGGGAGACCGAAAAAGAGGTGGGAGGACTACATTCGAGAATGGACAGGTTTGACACTGAGCGAAGCCATGAGGGCTGCTGAGGACAGAGAAAGATGGAGTATGCTGGTTAAACGATCATCTGTGGTGCCCCTGCGACATCTGGGTTACGGGACAGGATAGGATAGGATAGAATAGGATCATGAGAGACCAACTGCTAAATCTTATTCCTACTATACGTCTTTGTTTCCGTTAATTTGCATTGGGGAAAAAAGTAATAGTAAATTTATTGTTTTAACAAAAACTGTCTTCTGATCCTCAAACCACATATTCTCCCATTTTTGTCCTAGGGGTAACACATTCCTTCAATTTGTTCATGTCTATGGTTGTTTACAAGGAGTTTTGCTATCCTATCCTATCCTATCCCGTAACTCGGAGGGGCACAACAGAGGATCGTTTAACTAGCGTACTCCATCTTTCCCTGTCATCAACAACCCTGATGGAGGGTTTTACCTGTTTTAATTTCGACAAGTTTGATCCTTGCAAAGGTTTGAATTCATCAGCAACGTATTTAAAAAAAACTTCTTCAATCAATTGGCGCCCTTGGCAGCAACACGCTGCGTAGAATCTGAAGATCCGTTGGATCTCATTTTTGATATGATGATGATGGTCATTGTTGTCAGGGTGGCGACGTGGTGATCGTCCTTAACGCTCATGCAATAGGACGTTAAGCATCGTTTTTCGTTCGTTCAACACGCTGCGTGTTGGACTCCAGGAATGACTTGTTGACTCTGTGAGTTTTAACTGACCTAACTTTTAAAATCAGACATCTTGCTGAAGTCGTGGCTTGCTTCGTCAATGGGCCAAAGGAGTACTACAACCATCCCATCAGCCAAAACTACACCGCAAAAAATAACAAAATCAACAAAATTACAAATCAGCCCAAACTGCAAAAAGAAACACGATGTGACGACATCCTTTCACGAAGATATGACCTCAGATCTGCAAATGACACAACAAGAAGTGATTTCCTGGAAAAACAATTAAAAGAGAAGACAGTTATCGTTTAATACCGCAAACAGCGGGTCCTTAGACTTAATAGTACTAATCAGCTACTCCATTGCATTCTAAACGGGATTCAATGCAAACGGTTTGGGCGAACCTACTTCGGCTTTCGTGCTGTAGAACACTTACTTAAATACATATTTTAGCAATATTATACAAGATGATAATAAACAACTTTTATGAGAATTTATTTTACAAGCAGCAGAACATTATATTCCTAAAGATCAATCTAAGAAACCTCTCAAAAGACATGCAAAATCATGGTGATAGAAAAACTGTAAAAATGCGGTAAAATTAAAAAAAAATTATAAAAAAAAAGTATTAAAAATAAAGCACGAGACAATTTTACAGAAATGAAACGGGCTAAAATTCAATGTAACAGAATTATCACGAAAGCAAACAAAGAAAATTGTGTTGACTTTAAAAAAAAAAAGAAGAAGAAAAAAAAAAGAGGTATTCGAATCTAGAGATTTCCATTAAGTTTGGAAAAAAGTGAGATAGATAGATAGATATATATTCAGTGCTTATATGGTCCAGCGGACTGCCAAGAGCCGAATCAGGACCACACAAAATTAAGTAAAATCAGACTGTTAACATTTAAATATGATAAAAGATGTAAATAAAATCAGTCTAACTAATAAAATCCAACCAAGAATACAAAACAATATGATATGACTTAAATGCGATAAAACAACATGTAAAAACTGAAACAGGTGTTGACTATTGCAAATTTTTAAATGTCATTAAAATAAAAGGTTTGACACTGAGCGAAACAATCAGGGGGTTGCTGAGGACAGGAAAAGATGGAGTACGCTGGTTAAACGATCATCTGTGGTGCCCCTACGACCTCCGTGTTATGGGATAGGGTAGGATAGGATAGATGTTACTTCTATTTTTCAATGTAGTGATTTTGGATTCTGTTCATGACAGACACGGTAATTTGAATATTCATATTCTGCGACTTGCTTGTTGGAAATATAATATTAAATCTAATTTTGTAAATGCATAGCATCCTTTTATACACTGATAAATGCAATTTTCTGTCAGACGGGATTGCTTCAGAGAAAAATAAGATTATATTATATTTCAGCTAATTATTACTTTAGGACTTATAGTTTTCTTGATTTCCATTTGAATTATTATTCTATTACTTTGAGGGAGGAAGACGAGAACCATAATATTAGCAAAACGTATATTGATGTTGTGTTAAAACTGTTGTGTATTTTATGTCTGGAGTATTTCAAGATTATCTCTCTGTCTCAACTTGTGTAATTGTGTAAGAAAGGCCTTTTGATGAATGCGTGTATCCATGAAATTGGAAAGTTAAAAACCGTTTACAAACTAATGTCAAGGTTGTAGAAATCTTCAGAGAATAAAGCTAATTATTTCATAACACGCACGGGAAGTTTATGACACTCCCCAGCCCACTTTCCCTCCCAACGGGACCTCACCTCCCCCCCCCCCCAAAAAAAAAAAAACCAAAACAAACAACAACAACATAAATATACCTTTCTCCCTCTAAAAAAAATAACAAACATTTGATATATATATAAATAATAATTGAAAATAAAATTCTAACACATATTCTGGGTATCATCTAAAATAAATAAATCTAAAATGAAAGGGTAATTTGCGCATGTACATTTGCGTAGGAGAAACAATGATAATTAAAAATAGATTGATGATAATTAAAATGGGGTATCTCAGAATTAAAATCATATAATATAGAATAGTCGCTTGTCATCACTCTTCCCAAAAAAGGTAACCTTCAGGAGTGTGAAAATTACCGGACCATCAGCCTCATCAGCCATCCCAGCAAGGTCCTCCTGAAAATAATACTCACCAGGTTGAAACCCCAAGCTGAACAGATCATAGCTGAAGAACAAGCAGGATTCAGGGCAGGGCGAAGTACCACTGAGCAGATTTTCAACCTCAGAATGATCTGTGAGAAATACCTACAGCACCAACAACATCTATATCATGTGTTCATAGACTTCAAGAAGGCGTTTGACCGAGTCTGGCATGCAGCTCTATGGGCAACAATGAAAGTGTACAACATCATCCCTAAAATTATTGAAGTCATCAAAAGCCTGTATGACAAGGCTACCAGTGCAGTCCTCCACAACAGCGCCATCGGGAACTGTTTCAGAACAACAATCGGTGTGCGTCAAGGATGCCTACTCTCTCCAACACTCTTCAACATCTTCCTAGAGCGCATCATGTCAGATGCTCTTGCAGACCATGAAGGCACAATCAGCATAGGGGGTAGAGCAATCTCCAATCTTCGTTTTGCAGATGACATTGATGGATTGGCTGGAGAGGAACAAGAACTTGAACAGCTGGTACAGAGGCTTGACACCACCTCCAGAGCCTATGGAATGGAAATAAGTGCAGAGAAGACCAAAATGATGACCAACAACACCAATGGCATCAATACGGACATCAAAGTCCAAGGCCAATCCCTCAACACAGTGCATAGCTTCAAATACTTAGGAGCCATTGTATCAGACAATGGGTCCCGACAGGAGGTCCTCTCCAGGATCGCACAAACAACTGCTGCCCTGACAAGGTTGAAGCCCATTTGGAAAGACAGGACCATCAGTCTACATTCCAAAGTAAGACTGCTGCGCTCCCTTGTCATCTCCATCTTCCTATATGCTTGCGAAGCATGGACCCTCACAGCAGATCTCCAACGAAGAATACAAAGCATGGAGATGAGGTGCTACAGAAGACTTCTGGGCATTTCCTATACCCAACACATCACCAACGACGAAGTCCGACAGACCATCACACAAGCCATTGGACAACACGATGACCTGCTAACAGTGGTGAAGAAACGGAAACTCCGATGGTATGGCCACGTCACCAGATCATCAGGCCTTGCAAAGACTATTCTGCAAGGCACAGTGCAAGGAGGTAGAAGAAGAGGGAGACCGAAAAAGAGGTGGGAGGACAACATTCGAGAATGGACTGGTTTGACACTGAGCGAAGCCATCAGGGCTGCTGAGGACAGAGAAAGATGGAGTATGCTGGTTAAACGATCATCTGTGGTGCCCCTACGACCTTCGGGTTACGGGACAGGATAGGATAGGATAGGAATATAGAACAATTACGCGAATGATAAAGCATGTAATATTTTTATTATGTCTCCAGGAAATTACAAATTTGAAACGCAGACAAAAAACATACAAGATTAAAACGAGCCCCATCAACTTTCAGTTAAATAAAACCCCAAGCTTTGGAGAAGAAGTAGAACGAGGAGAACAACAGTTTTCACGGAAAAAAAGTTAAAGTTTCACATTTTGATTTGAGAAACATAATTATTTGTGCGGTCTAAATAATTTGATGTCATTGTATTTATGATAAATTTATGAAAGGATCACCCAGTCGGCCATAACGTTTTTCTTTATAAGTTTTTAAATGTGTTTTTTTTTTAAAATTTTATATTGTTTTACAGTAGACCATTATTGTATTATTAACTGATTGTAAGTTTGAGAGATGGAGAGGGAGAGAGAGAGAGAGAGAGAGAGAGAGAGAGAGAGAGAGAGAGAGAGAGAGAGAGAGAGAGAGAGAGAGAGAGAGAGAGAGAGAGGGGAAGGGAGAGAATTTGCAACCTTCACAAAATGTTACTGGTTACTTCCCATATAATGTGATCGACGCCACGACATACAGTTATTATTTATGACGTCACCACTCACAAAACATGGGAACGTTTTGACGAGACAAATAATGGAAATAATGTTAAAATGGTCTAAATAAAAATGTATTTAAGATAAACTTACAAAACGGGATTCTTTACAAACTATAGTATTGTAATTTTTTGTGCCGACAGATTGCGCGCTGTGTCGCGCGACGCACCTATGTTTATTCTAGGTGACATGAACCACTGTGATTTGCATACCACCATCCCTGATTTTTATCAGCAGGTCACATGTTTTACAAAAGACAACAAAATTCTTGATCAATGTTTTTGCAATATACAAAGTTCTTTCAGGTCTATCCAAAAGGCGCCCATTGGCAGTTCGGACCACAATGCGGTTCATTTGCTTCCTACATACACACAGAAGTTGCGGAGGGAGGGAGTGGAAAGGAAGAGTGTGAAGAGGTGGGGAGAGGGAGCGGTAGAGCAGTTAAAGGGGTGTCTGGCATGCACAGACTGGGAGGTTCTCACAGCTGATACAGACGTCAATCAGGCCACCGACGTGGTATCCTCGTACATTCAGTTCTGCGAGGACATGATCATACCAACTAAAAAGATCAAAATCTATGCAAACAACAAACCATGGATTACAAAGAAGCTAAAGCAAAAAATCACAGAAAAGAATACACTGTTTGCAGAGGGGAAGAAAGCAGAAGGAAAAGTAGCACAGAGGGAGATCAATAAGGTAATAAGGGAGGAAAAGGTGAAATACAAGGAGAAGGTGGAGGGGCAGTTTGCTTCGGGGACAGTGAGGGATGCTTGGAGGGGGATTAAGGAACTAGCGGGGAAGGGGGAGGTGAGGGAAAAGGATGATGGCAGGACAACAGTAGAGAGAAAACAATTTGCTGAAGATTTAAATAGTTTCTATTGTCGTTTTGATTCCCACGACTTTTCTAGAGAGAGGAAGGAGGTGGTTGATGCTGTTGCGGCAGGCCTTGCAAGTGCCGAGACCCCTTTAGTGGAAGAGAGGGAGGTGGCCAAAGTGTTCAAAAAAGTCAACCCAAGGAAAGCCTCCGGGCCTGATGGCATTGATGGTAGGCTTGTCAAGGCCTGCGGCGACGAACTCGCCCCAGTGTTCTGCGATATTTTTAATCAGTCACTACAAACTCATGTGGTACCGCAATCGTGGAAAGAGGCAACGATCTGTCCCGTTCCAAAAAGGTCCAGCCCTTCTACCCTGAATGATTATAGGCCCATAGCCCTTACTTCTGTCTTGATGAAGTGCTTTGAGAGACTTGTACTGTCTAAACTGAAGGTGGAAGCACAGCCATCCCTCGACCCCTTGCAGTTCGCCTATAGGCAGAACAGGGGTGTTGAGGATGCTGTGATAACTCTGTTACACCGTGCACACTCCCACCTGGAAGACGGCGGCGCGTACGTCCGCATTCTCTATGCTGATTTCTCATCGGCTTTTAACACCATCCAGCCCCATATTCTTGCTCAAAAACTTCAAACCATGAACATCAACCCTTTTCTTACCCTTTGGGTCACAGACTTCCTCACTAACCGAACACAGACAGTGTGCATTAAAGCCCCCCCTCCGCCACTTTCATTACCATCATCGTCTTCGTCATCACCGACGTCATCACTATTATCATCTGCAGCAGTTGCAGCTACATCATCATCCTCATCATCGTCATCATCATCATCATCATCATCAGCAGCAGCATCCCACTGTATCTCCTCTGTCAAGGTCATCAACACAGGTGCGCCACAGGGTACTGTGATAGCCCCCTTTGTCTTTACCCTTTACACAAACAACTGCCAAATTTCAAGAGATGACGCACATATTATCAAATTTTCTGATGATGCTGCTGTTGTCGACCTTTCAGACTCTGTGACATGTTACGAGCAAAGTGTCAACTCTTTTGTCAACTGGTGTGATAGGAACCATCTTGAACTGAATGTCAAAAAAACTAAAGAAATTGTTGTGGACTTTAGGCGGAATGGGACAGATTTGCCGGCACTCTTGTTAAAGGGAGAAGAGGTAGAAAGAGTAGACACCTATAGATATCTTGGCATTCTCATTGACAATAAGTTAAAGTTCACAGCTAACGCTGAGGCAGTGTTCAAGAAGTGCAGACAGAGGATGTATATGTTGTACAAACTGCGTTCACTGATGGTGTCGCAAAGAATTTTGCAGCAGTGCTATACTGCTTTCATTGAGTCTGTGTTAACATTCTCATTCATCTGTTTCTATCAGTCTCTTAATCTCAAAAATAAAAATTCTCTTAACAGTATCTCCAGAACATGTAGCAAGATTGTAGGCAGAAATCTCCCCCGTCTCTGCGATTTGTTCCAAACAAGGGCCCTGAGCAAGGCCATGTGCATCATTAAAGACCCCACCCACCCCCTGTGCCCCCTCTTCCAGTGTCTTCCGTCCGGGGTTCGACTCAGGACAATGCAATGCCGAACAGTTCGCTTTAGTTCCACTTTCATCCCTACTGCAATTACCCTTTTCAATTCAACCAACAAACGCTGATGGCTCTGCTCAGGACACCTCACCACCCTCAAATTAATAACCCCATCATTTATTTTTATCTGATTAATTGCTTTTATAATCAAACTTGTATGTTTTATTTTATTCTATTACCCACATGTCCATTGATAATTATTGTGTTTGTAAGTGTGAGTGTATTACCTTATTTGTCAAGGACTGTTTGGTATTTTTTATCTCGTTGTTATAGTTGCTTATGATGTGTTCTGTGTGGATGAGTGCACGGCTGCAGTGATGAGTGGGCAAATGTAGTGCGTGAGTGTGTTGTAACTGCGCGAGGCTTTTATGACTGAAATAATAGTGCCTATTCTTTAGTCCTATTTCTTACCTGTAATATTTTTACCTGCAAGAGGCGTTCGCTCAATTAATGCATAGTTAAAATATGTACGGATGATGTGCGTACGGATTCTATGCTTTCTGAACCTCTTATATTAGTCTGTGTCTTATTATTGTTCATTATAACTGTCTTGATGTGTGGAGCCATTATATAACATAATGTGATGAGACTTGTACAATATTTCCATTCCTGTGGTAATAAAGATGTGTTGAATTGAATTGAATTTTTATATAATTTTTTTTAATTGCATCATATTATTTGACTCCAGGCTGTAAGAGTCAATTTTAGTACTGTATTACTAGATGAAAGAAAATAGTTATGAAACATTCACAAACCGTTACTGAGTCAGAGAGATCAGAATAATCGTCCCCCCATACGCTTGTGTGTCCGGGGACGTTAATCTATTTTAACTAACTGAGAGATTCTCATCTTTGATATGATGATGATGATGATGATGATGATGATCATTGTTGTCAGGGTGGAGACGTGGTGATCGTCCTTAACGCTGATGCAATAGGACGTTAAGCTTCGTTTTCCTCTGGGTACTTTTTGATCTAATGTTATTGTCATCACGACCGATAATTCTCATTTATGAAGTCGTCACTCTCACAGCCTCAGTCAAGCTTCAAACTTTCAGCAAACATTTATCATCCCGTGATAGCTGAGTTGGTAGAGCGGAGGACTGTAGTGATTGTTTACCTAAGCGATGCTTAGGTCAGTGGTTCGAATCCGCTTCGCGGGATTTTTTTCCCCCTATCCCAATTAAAATATAATATAACGGATTTTTATATAGCGGGTACTCCAGCCTATGACCAGACTCACCACGCTTTACATAGTCATTACATATAAATACATGCACTCGATAAAACATCGCTTTTGCTACAATACACCAAAAGACGGAACAGTAAAGGTACAAACTATTTACAACTATGTACATAAATTACAACAACAACAACAAAAAAAAAAGACAGAAATAAACTATTTTCAACTATGTACACAAATGACAAAAAAGACAGAAATAAAATAGCAAAAACCTATTCACAGCTATTTATATGCCCGGTTAGGCCCAGGAAGAAAACCAGTATAAGTATTTACAGCCGTGTATACACTTACGGATCAGACATAGACAAAAGAGGAGAGAATGGCAGCGGGATACAAATCAATCTGGATAATGCAGTTTGAAGAGGTGGGTTTTTAGGGCCTTTTTGAATGCTTGTGTTGATTGTATGTTGCGGATATGGGAGGGAAGGGAATTCCACTGCTTAGGTGCGGAGTATGCGAATGCACGTTGGCCGTATGTCTTAGTGCGGGTGACGGGAACCTTGAGTGTGCGAGTGTCAGCAGAAGATCTTAAAGTGCATGAAGGGGAGTAGACAGACAGTAGATCAGCAAGGTAGGAAGGACAAGAATCTGTGAAGAAGTTGTGACAGAGAACAGAGAGTTTGTACTCTATGCGTGCTTGCACAGGAAGCCAGTGAAGGGAATGTTGTAGAGGTGTGATGTGATCGCGTTTCTTAGCTCGGAATACTAGTCTAGCTGCTGAGTTCTGAACCTTTTGTAGTTTGTCAATGATGTGTTTTGGGGAGCCAGCAAGGAGAGAGTTGCAATAGTCAAGACGAGAAAGGACGAGAGCGCAGACTAGGGTTTTGGTGGCAGTGACTGTAAGATAGTGGCGAAAGGAGCTGATTTGGCGTATGGCCGTGTATGCAGAGCGACAGACGTTGTAGATGTGGTTGTTGAGGGACAGGTCATCGGAGAGAATGTAGCCGAGATTTCTTGCTGAGGATGAGAACTGAATGTTTGTTGTCCTTACTGTAAGCGATGTTGGGAGAGGCGAGAGTGAGGAGGAGGTGTTGTGCTTGTGAATGAGGAGGGCTTCGGTTTTATCGTCATTAAGCTTAAGCTTGTTGAGTGTCATCCATGACTTAATGTCTGTGATGCAGTTCTCCAAAGTCTGAACAGTGGAATTAATGAGAGAGGGGGCGGTGGATATATAAAGTTGTGTGTCGTCTGCAAATGACTGACTCTCAACAGCATGCTTTCTAAGCAGGAGAAGCAGTGGCATGGTGTACAGAGTGAATAACACCGGCCCTAAAACGGAACCCTGAGGCACGCCGCACCCCAAGTCTGCTGTGCTGGAGAAACAGCCATCGACAGTGACTGCTTGTGATCTGTCAGAAAGATATGAGTGGAACCAAGCCAGGACCGAGCCAGAGATTCCAAAGTAGTGTTGAAGAGTGTTAAAGAGAATGTGATGGTCGACTGTGTCAAAGGCGGCTGAGAGGTCTAATAAGGTGAGAACGGAGACTTACCATTATCTAAGGCAAGCAACAGGTCATTGGTTACCTTTAGGAGGGCTGTCTCAGTGCTGTGGAAGGGTCGGTAGGCAGACTGGTTGGGGCAAAGTAAAGCGTTATCATATAGGTAGGCAAACAGTTGTTTGAGAACAATTTTTTCTATGACTTTGGACAGGAAGGAGATGTTTGAAACAGGTCTATAGTTCTTTAGATTATTTTTGTCTAAACTTGGCTTTTTAAGGAGGGGTTTGATGACAGCCGCTTTGAGCACAGACGGAACAACACCAGAGGACAGACTCTCGTTGATAATGTGGGTAATGGTCGGGAGTAGAGGGTCAAGATTCTCTATCAACATGGGGGTAGGAATGGGTTCAAGAGAGCAAGATGTTGGTTTTGAGCTTAAGATGACTTTCTTGACTTCTTGCTCTGTTATTGGTTGAAAAACTTCCATCTTTGCGGTAGTGAGGGAAGGTGAGAATGGGTTAATGAGTGGGATCTCATGGCTATCAAGAGCGGCCCTTATGTCAGCCACTGTTTCAAACAACAAGAACAGAAAATGATTTGTTAAAAAAAAAAAAATGCACAGGAATGCAGTTGCATGACAGTTATGGTTGCATGTTTTCTTCACTTAGGCTACTATGATTATGAACTTGAAAGCAGACAATTACTATATTACTTATTAGACTAACAGCAAAGCAGTAATTTTATCTAGATGTCCAAAAAAAAAAAAAAAAAAAAAAATTATGTTGAAATTTATTTTCCACATCTTAAGATACTGCCTTACTTTTCCTATTCACAATAATGCACATATTTGATCAAAACTTGCGTCAATAAGATCGTCTAGAATGTCAAACTCCATAGTCCAAGCCTTGGATACCGATACAATAAACCGGAAGTAAGAGGCGCAAAGAGGTAAAGCTAACAAGGCAAATCGAACTAATTACTATACTTACAGTGTTCCCATTTGGGGATCCGTGTGTCCAGTTATTGTTGGTCCATGCACACACACACACACACACACACACACACACACACACACACACACACCCACACACACACACACACACACACACACACACACACACACACACACACAATGTTATCGTGTTGACTATATACTATTTGCAGTACATTGTCACACAACGCGAATACATCTGTACGCTCCATACAAAGATATACATGTTAATACACAACACTACGGCAATAAGATGGTTGTGTAACCTGTGCAACTGTACAGTGTAAGCCAGTTTTACTTTTTATTATTTGCTTGTAAATTTAAATTTTTGCTTGTTTATTTGAGTGATGTCCAAATTCCTTGATGAGGTCATAAAGATTTAATGAATTGAACAGAAAAATCGCTATCTTTCCTACAGGAAAATACAAAAGCATCGGACAGTTTTGTTTATTTTGAATTGCTTCCCTTGTTGATGCTTGTTACTTTGGGTGACGTGGAGTGTATTCTTTTATCGCTGATAATCACACTGAACGGTTCGCTAAAGACACTTAATACAACAAATATTAGTGAAGTATTACATTGCTAACGAATTGGTGAAAAGATCAAATATATAATTATTGTATTAGTGTAGTTAATTTTACTACTATGATTTTGTATTTGTCCCCTATACGCTCTGTGTCCGGGGACGTTAATCTAAATAATGAATAAATTTATTATACCACGTTAACGACAGTTCCTTTAAATAATTTTGTGTGGTCACATAGTGACTAATTTTTCAATCTAGAATCCACGTTCTGTCATAGGTGGCTGATTGGCATGAAATATACTGCTCTTGCACCAACCTTTCAAAAATCCTCAAGGACAGAATTGAGGCCAAGTTTGCAAACCCAGCTATCTGTGCGACTTTACTTCTGTTGGACATGAACTCTCTGTGATAGTTGGTCCATGATTTTTCTTTGGCTGTATTGACAAATCTTGAGGCTGGGGCAATGCACTGGTTCATCAACCCAATCACTGACAGCACCTTGATTTTTGAAATTTGTGAAATTAGAATTAGAATTCCAAGAAAGGAGAATACAAAAAATCCTTTAGCAACTGTAGTGAACAATGCAGTAATGAAATTGTATTTATGATTTCAGCTGAACATACAATCATAATACATTGTTCTCTCTTTCAACTGCAATTGCAATCAGTAATGAGGGCACCGTAATGCAGCAGACTGTGCAGTACAGAAGTCACTTCAGTGTCTTATAGAAGTAGGCTGTGGTGACGTCCAAACAGCTGTATTACAGTACAGCTGCTGTACTGTACAAGTCCAAACAAAACAAAACAAAACTGTTGTGCACCAATTTTCCTTTCCAAAAATATATAATGAACTCACTGTCCACATATGCGATGGATAGTTTAGTTATCTCCGAAAGCTGGCTGCAGGTTATTTAAAGCAGCACAATAATCAGTCCCAATATGAAATAAACTACAGATCTAAAATAATAGGGCAATTTGTGAATGCACAGTTTTGCAGGTGAAAAATTCAAAAATTCAATTCAACAAATCTTTAATACCTTTCACAAGGAACTATGACAGGCACCTGATCACTAAAATAAAATAATAAAAATAAAATACAAGTAAAAAATTAAAGATAGTATAATATTTGTTTAAAATCTATACAACATGTAGGATACGATTATATATGCACAAACACACACACACACTATCCTATCCTATCCTGTCCCATAACCCGAAGGTCGTAGGGGCACCACAGATGATCGCTTAACCAGCATACTCCATCTTTCTCTGTCCTCAGCAGCCCTCATGGCTTCGCTCAGTGTCAAACCAGTCCATTCTCGAATGTTGTCCTCCCACCTCTTTTTCGGTCTCCCCCTTCTTCTACCTCCTTGCACTGTGCCTTGCAGAATGGTCTTTGCAAGGCCTGATGATCTGGTGACGTGGCCATACCATCGGAGTTTCCGTTTCTTCACCACTGTGAGCAGGTCATCGTGTTGTCCAATGGCTTGTGTGATGGTCTGTCGGACTTCAACGTTGGTGATGTGTTGGGTATAGGAAATGCACAGAAGTCTTCTGTAGCACCTCATCTCCATGCTTTGTATTCTTCGTTGGAGATCTGCTGTGAGGGTCCATGCTTCGCAAGCATATAGGAAGATGGAGATGACCAGAGATCGCAGCAGTCTTACTTTGGAATGTAGACTGATGGTTCTGTCTTTCCAAATGGGCTTCAACCTTGTCAGGGCAGCAGTTGTTTGTGCGATCCTGGAGAGGACTTCCTGTCGAGACCCATTGTCTGACACAATGGCTCCTAAATATTTGAAGCTGTGCACTGTGTTGAGGGATTGGCCTTGTACTTTGATGTCCGTGTTGATGCCATTGGTGTTGTTGGTCATCATTTTGGTCTTCTCTGCACTTATTTCCATTCCATAAGCTCTGGAGGTGGTGTCAAGCCTCTGTACAAGCTGTTCAAGTTCTTGTTCCTCTCCAGCCAATCCATCAATATCATCCGCAAAACGAAGATTGGAGATTGCTCTGCCCCCTATGCTGACTGTGCCTTCGTGATCTGCAAGAGCATCTGACATGATGCGCTCTAGGAAGATGTTGAAGAGTGTTGGAGAGAGTAGGCATCCTTGACGCACACCGATTGTTGTTCTGAACCAGTTCCCGATGACGCTGTTATGGAGGACTGCACTGGTAGCCTTGTCATACAGGCTTTTGATGACTTCTATAATTTTAGGGCTGATGTTGTACACTTTCATGGTTGCCCATAGAGCTGCATGCCAGACTCGGTCAAATGCCTTCTTGAAGTCTATGAACACATGATATAGATGTTGTTGGTGCTGTAGGTATTTCTCACAGATTATTCTGAGGTTGAAAATCTGTTCAGTGGTACTTCGCCCTGCCATGAATCCTGCTTGTTCTTCAGCTATGATTTGTTCAGCTTGTGGTTTCAACCTGTTGAGTATTATTTTCAGGAGGACCTTGCTGGGATGGCTGATGAGGCTGATGGTGCGGTAATTTTCACACTCCTGAAGGTTACCTTTTTTGGGAAGAGTGATGACAAGCGACTGGGTCCATGGTGTAGGCCATTCCCCACTCTGCCAGATCTTGTTACAGATAATGGTGAGAGCATCAGTCATCGCTTCTCCTCCTGCTTGTAGCAGTTCCGCTGGTATGTTGTCCACTCCCGCTGACTTCCCTTTCTTCAGCGATTGCATTGCTGCCTCAACTTCTTCCCGGAGAATTGGGAGGATTTCTTCTTCTTCTCTGCTCTCGGGACATGCTAGAACTGATGGGTCTCCATTTGGTGTATGGTTGTAAAGGTCAGAGCAGTACTCTGTCCATCTGTCCAAGACTTCTTGTTCTTCTGTAAGGCAAATGCCAGACTTGCTTTGGATAGTGGAGACTTTGGGCTGTTTAACACTTGTCAGCCGCTTCACAGTCTGGTAGGCCTTCTTGCTGTTGTTCTTGTTCAGATTGTTCTCTATTTCCTGGCATTGATCTTCTATCCAGTTCTCCTTTGCTGTGCGCATGCCTTTTCGGATGTCATTGTTGATTTTTCGGTAGACATCAGCTCCCTGTGAGGTGTTCTTTTTCTTTTTTAACTCTCTTCGTTTATCACACAGATCCAAAAGTTCAGGTGTGATCCACGGCTTCTTCTTTGGTCGGTGCTTGCCAAGGATCTCAGTGGCGGCATCTGTTACAGCTGAGTTGAAGGTATTGGTCATGGTGTTGACATCTACTTCGCCTGCCCCCAAAATAAGCAGTGGTGCAAATTTCCCTCCAATTGTGGCCTGAAATATTTTTGCCACCTCCGGGTCTTGCAGTTTGTCCAGGTCGAACTTCAGCCTAGTGCACTTTGCTGTATTTACTCTCTTCAAATGGAGCCGGAAAGACATCATCACGAGATCGTGGTCACTTCCAATGTCTGCTCCTGGGAAAGTGCGTGTCCTGCCAATGTTGATGCTTGATCTGAAGCGTTTCTTGACCATGATGTAGTCGATCTGGTTGTGATGTTCCCCGCCGGGACTGTGCCATGTCCATCGTCTGGATTTTTTGTGGAGACCAAGCGTGTTTGCCAGTACCAGATTGTTGTATCTGGCAAACTCCAATAGCCTCAGACCCCTGTCATTTGTCTCGTTGTTGCAGTGGGGTCCGCATGTGTCTCCCCAGTTGCGGTGCGCATCTTGGCCAACCTTGGCATTCCAGTCGCCTTGCACTATGACTATGTCCTTCTTCGGCACTTGGTCAAGGACCGCCTGTATATTTTCATAAAAATCCTCCACTTCGCTGTCTTCATAGTCTGATGTTGGGGCATAGGCCTGGATGATGGTAATGTTGAAAGGGGTTGCTCTCAGACGGATGGTAATGAGTCTACTGGAGACTGGGCGGCAACCCATGACAGTGGCTAGAATGTTCTTGTGGACCAAGAATCCAACGCCGTGTTCGTGCCTGTCATCTCTACCGCTGAAATAGAGCTTGTGGCCTTTGTCAGTCGTTGTTTCACCTAGGCCTTTCCAGCGCAGTTCGCTGATACCTAGAACGTTCCATCGATAGTGGTCCAGCTCGTGGGCCAGTTCTTCTAATTTTCCTTCCGCAGTTAGGGTCCTGACGTTCCAGGTTCCTATGACGATGTTGTTTCTCGTGCGGATCTTGCTATATTGTCCATCAGTAGCATACTTAACACCTCCGTCCTGGTGGCCAACGGAAGGCGCGGTCCTTGTGCCGGGTGACGGCCCGGGCGACGACCGATCCGGTATGGAATTAGTGGATTGTGTCATCATGTAGTGTGTCTTGGGCAAAAAAGACCTGGCAGGGCCCAATCCTCTCCAGGCTGTTGGCCACAGCCGAAATCCACGGCTCTGTGGGTTCGGGCAAATAGAATAGACCCAACGTTTCCCGGCGTGTCGTAAGAGGCGACTAACAGGGGTGATGTTAGCACGGCATCACTGGGCGAAAGTCTTCTACACAGAAGTCACCGGCCAGGGCGGAGGAACCTCACGTTACTACAGGTTCAACGACCACGTGCTCAGGGCCACACACACACACGCTATATAATTATATAGTAACTTATGTAATAGAATGTAAAACAAAATCTCACAGAAGATGCTGTTTCTATCAAATCACAGACACAGCTTATTGCCAGCGTACAGTTATCACAGAGTGACATCACAAAGACCGGTTTAAAAACTGAAATCACAATCAGTGCAGTCCTCCACAACAGCGCCATCGGGAACTGGTTCAGAACAACAATCGGTGTGCGTCAAGGATGCCTACTCTCTCCAACACTCTTCAACATCTTCCTAGAGCGCATCATGTCAGATGCTCTTGCAGATCATGAAGGCACAGTCAGCATAAGGGGTAGAGCAATCTCCAATCTTCGTTTTGCGGATGACATTAATGGATTGGCTGGAGAGGAACAAGAACTTGAACAGCTGGTACAGAGGCTTGACACCACCTCCAGAGCCTATGGAATGGAAATAAGTGCAGAGAAGACCAAAATGATGACCAACAACACCAATGGCATCAACACGGACATCAAAGTCCAAGGCCAATCCCTCAACACAGTGCATAGCTTCAAATATTTAGGAGCCATTGTATCAGACAATGGGTCCTGACAGGAAGTCCTCTCCAGGATCGCACAAACAACTGCTGCCCTGACAAGGTTGAAACCCATCTGGAAAGACAAGACCATCAGTCTACATGGTACATGGTCGTTTCGCCGAAAATCACGTTCGCCGAATCCGGCGAATCGACCAATCAGATTTTCAGGCGAAACGTCCAAGTGGGACCGTACGACAAGAAAAAAATTCTAGGAACGACGGGTAGGGTAAGGCAGTGCCTCGACGGGTAGGGTAAGGTAGTGCTACACATATACCGCTCGAAACGGGTTAGGGTTAGGGCTAGCGGTCCGTCTACAAGTGATTATTACAATCGACCTATCGGTGAATCGACCATCGGCGAATCGACCAGGCCTTTCCGGCGAATCGACCATCCGTCTACATTCCAAAGTCCTTCCACGCTACGTCATCAAAACCTGCGTGGCGGACAGCAAGCCTCCACTTCCGTCTTGTGAACACAGGCCAAAGTACAGCTGCTAGTTAGTTTCAAAGCGTAAGAAATGGTGAATTTTTGCTGTGTTCGGGGTTGCGGACATCGCAGCAACCGAGATAAAGAAATACGTTTTTTCCGCATTCCATCTGTTCCGAAACGTGCTGATTCAGTTCAGCGAAATTTGATTGCACGCCAGCGGAGAGAATGGCTTCGGCAGATCTACAGCAGTACAGGAAAGACATCACAGAGAGTGCAGAGAGACTACAACCAAACCATGGCATCGGGTTTGTTCAAGTCACTTTTTGTCAGGTACGTGCAATGGGGGAGACTGATTAAAAGTTTTTGTCAGCCTGCCTAGCGTAATGCATTGCTATTTATTTTGATGTCGGTACACCTACTCGCAGTTCAAGAAGTTGGTAATCCTGCAGATCAGGATCGTCTTTTTTTCTTTTTTTACATTGTCCGTAGGCCTACTTTTTATCGACCAAACCAGCAGCCGGATTGTTTGAAGCCAATCAGATTATCATTATTACAGAACGTTATAAATATTCAGATGCCTGTCCGTAGTTAATTACTTACTATATTAAGTCGAATAAACAAACTAACACTGGAAGTGACAAATCAGCAAGCATCCTTCACGTGGTTGTAAACTTTTTGTCTATGATCACATAGATGATGAAGATGTAGTGTGAGCAAGGAGAGTTGGTTTTAGGAAATTAAATAATGAATGTAACATTCTTTTCGATATTTATTTATTTACTAACAGTATTTTCAGGGAAGGCATTCATTCAGGGTTAGGCCTAAGAAACAACAACCTTGGATTAGGGTTACATGACCCCAAAACATAGGGCAGGTCGGTTATTTGGTTTATTTTTAATTACCGTTTCCCTACCTTTTTAGTCTTAAAATGTGAAAAAAAATTTATTGAATTTTTTTTATAAAGTTTTTGCGTCGGTGGGAAAACCCTAGGCTAATCCAACCTTTTTCTTTTTTTTATCTTTTTTTTTTTTTTGGGGGGGGGGAGGGGGTGTTGCAGACCTTAGTACAGTGTTTTTGTGTGTGTTAAACCTCCCCACACACATTGTTGTTTTACATTCATAATACAAGAAAAGATATCATAATATAATTATGTTTTACTTATTTTCAGGTAAGCCAGCTGACTTTCAAGCTTGTACTGACCCCGACTGGACTCCAAGTGTGAACCTGGGTCACCAGATGGGCAGTAAACTGAAAGTGGAGACCTATCAGCGCTTGACACAAAGAAACCACAGAAAGATGGAGACTTGTCAGGAGCACATAGCATCAAATGACCACCTAGATTTGGAATGTAGACATGGAAGTGCTGGAGCACCATCACTTGTGGAGGATGACAACACGATTACAGTTGACAAAGTGACACAAACAGATATGACAGCGAGCTACATTAGCCAGCTTGAAGAAGTTGTCTGTCAACCATTACACAACTGAGAATGTTACTTTGCACGAGAAAATGAATGAAACTAAGATTCACTCAGAAGGATTTTATAATCAGAAGCCAGACCGTATAAAATTTTACACAGGATTGCCAAACATGGTTATTCTGATGGCTTTGATAAAAATGATTTCAAAAAACCTGCAGGATAATTCTTTGCCTGTGTTCCAACAAGTTGTTTTGACTCTGATTCGACTAAGACTCAATGTGTCATTTGACTTATTGGCTGACATGTTTTGTGTTTCAAGATCCACAGTATGTCGGACATTTCATAATGTGCTGGATGTATTATATGTTCAGCTTCAGCCTTTGCTTCACTGGCTGGAAAGAGAAAACATTAAAAAATCCATGCCACCTGCCTTTCTCCAACATTTTGGAAGGAGAGTAACTGTGATTATAGACTGTTTTGAGCTCCGACTAAACAGAGCATCCAACCTGCAGGCTCGCAATCAGACATATTCTAATTACAAACATGGTAACACTGTCAAATTTTTAATTGGCATAACACCACAGGGAATGGTATCTTTTATTTCTAAAGCTTGGGGAGGCAGGACTAGTGATAAACATATAACTGAACACAGATTCTTTTTGGACAATTTGCAGGTTGGTGACCTTGTTCTTGCTGACCATGGGTTTAATATCCATGAAAGCGCGGGGCTTAGGTCGGCTGAAGTTAAAACGCCGGCATTTACTAGGGGGAAAAAGCAGTTGTCAGCTTTTGAGGTCTAGGCCACAAGAAAATTAGCTAATGTTCGCATTCACGTTGAACGTGTAATTGGAACAATCAGGCAGAAATACGCTGTTTTGGACTCAACACTGCCTTTGGCATTTATGAATTGTGCAGATGATGATGCTACTGTTTTAGATAAAACTGTGTTTGTTTGCTGTGCGCTTGTAAACTTGTGTCCTTCAGTCGTTTTGTCGGACAATGACAGTGAGACAGACATTCTTGAGAGTATGGCACAACCCATTTGTGATACCGAATTAAATACTGACATTTCTGATATTAGTGCAGTTCCTGCGGTGGCTAATTAAACATAACTGTTGTTTGAATGTGTAAGGCAAATGCACGTTTGTTTCTGTGTGGACTGCATTTATACCTATGCTTTTTTTTTCTGCTTTTTTTTTTTTGTTCTTTTGCCATGGGCTTGAGGGCAATAGGCAGAGCGAGTGTGTTTGCAATGTTTTAATATTGTTGGACTTTTTAAATCTGTATACATTTTGTGCGGATACTTTCTTTTTTCCTCTAACTGCGCTTTGAGCTTTACTTTACTTGAGGGAAAAGCGTAGATTTTTAATTGAAATAAATTATTTATTATTATATTAAATTGATTGTATCATGCAACATTATTATGTTATTTGTGTGGGTGGACTGATCCTACCTCAGTGTCTGTCCTATCTTCTTGCATGTGCTGTGCTGTTTAGAGTCCAGTTTATAATGTTTAATTTGTGGACATTCTCACAAGATCAACAGAAACAGTTGTAGGAAATCTCCAGCGTCAGAAATTGGTAGATAAGAGTTGCAAATAGAAATAAGTAAATTATTAATAGTACAATTAAATACAGATAAAGTGATACACATTTTTTATTTCTGTGTGTAACCTGCAGTCACTTTTATCTATACTATCACTCAGTTGATCAAGATAACTGTCATAGTCTTGAAGACTTTTCCATTCAATAATTTTTCATGTTTCACTCATGCATGCATTCATTCCCATTCCTTCATGCACAATATAATAACAAAACAATTGAAACATCAGAAACTAATATTTATTTAGACCTGCTGAAGACATTCTCACTTTTCATGAGTCTTTCATTGTCAAACAGAAAATAACAGTTAACAGGCCACAGTATTTATTATATTTATCCATTTAGGCAAATATAAACATGCCAACCAAATTCTCATAGAAAACCAGGAATAAATGATAAAAATGATTTCAAAAAACCTGCAGGATAATTCTTTGCCTGTGTTCCAACAAGTTGTTTTGACTCTGATTCGACTAAGACTCAATGTGTCATTTGACTTATTGGCTGACATGTTTTGTGTTTCAAGCCGCGCTTTGAGCCTGAATGATTTGGGGTAAGGCGCGTATAGCATCCTGTATTATTATTATTATTATTATTATTATTATTATTATTAATATAAAGGATTGTATGTATTTAATTTAACGCAAGACAACGGGATTTAACATATATATAGTGCCATGTAAAAGAGGTCCAGAAAGATATTGGGTGTGCTCGAGGTACCAAACACTTTGCAACAATTGCTCGTTTAAATATATATATTTTATATTTGAATAGAAATAAAATGGGGTGGGGAGTAATTTTGGAGATTGTTGATGTTAGTGCGCTGTATTTAATGAAATATGTATGCGTCGTGTAATTATTATAATTATGTTGCTCAAAGTGGTGTGTGTGTTTTGACAATCCGATACAGATGATCTGCATATTTTTACCAATTACTAGGAAGAGGGACAATTAAAACATAACATTACACAATTGTCTGAAAAAAACCCAGTGGAGCATCAATTAGATACTAGTTATTGTTAAATTATTTCATGCAGAACATGCTTGAACATAATTGTCCAACTGCGTTATATATTAAAGAATTACTGAGCATTTTCATTGACAAGGCCTTTTGGGTTTTGCTTTTCCTTGCCTTTTAAACTGAGGCTGCTTCCTGCATTCAAAACAAAACCACTGTCCCTTAGGTACAGATTTGAGTTTTACACACTGAAAGTGAAACCACTGTCTTAGACACTCTTTATTGTCGCAACCGATCATGTCGTCCGACTCGGGGGCCCCGACTGTAACAGCAGGAATGTTGACGACAACCATGTAGTAAATTAGCTTAGCGAAACAGAGATACCATCGAACGAAACTGGACGTTAATACAACAGTTAGCCAACAAGCAGCCCACACCTGGCAAATTAATTTCCTTGAGACAGTCACACCGCCAATAGCTACCGATACCATCAACAGGCTTGGCGACCAAGAATTCTAACTAGCATACTTTAGTCAAAAACTAACCATAGCGTTGTCTTCGATTAACTAACTTACTGCACCATGAGACACTAAGTAGCTCACTCCAGCCAAAAGTTACCAAGATGATGTCACCCGTATTGGGCAGGCACCGCTTATCGTTATGGCATCTGTTCTTCACTCTATCCCTGATACTCCACTTGAAAAGTGATTATGCGTGCCCAGTGACGAGAGAGAAGGGGAGGAACTATTCAAATTAGAACCATAATTCTGTAGAGGCGAGATTATCGAAAACAAGAGCTAAAAACGATTGGTCAGAAGACTATTGGGAACTTTTGCATACCTTTGGGGACCAAATCTCAGCTAGTCAGTCGCAAAAGAACTGTTAAGCTGTGAGGGTCGACCAAAGGAACAAACTGCAGTGTTCGTCTATCTCCATCTCATCAAGAGGGTGCTAGAGACGTAAAAGACGATTTCACGAGTCCCAGAGTCTACAAGTAAGATAACACTAATAGTTTTGATATGTGTATGTTTATTGTATATTGATTGCCATGTATAAATAATATGTTCTTGATATAGTTACAGAAACAGATTATTGTTTCTGAGACAGTATGCATGTGGTTTGATGTACCTTAGCCTTAAGATTCGAATTGAATTGTGCATATGGGAACCCTGCAGGTGTCTGATGCTATAGACACTTTGCAGAGGGGACCGCACACTTATAGCTAACGAGAATACTGTAGCCAGAGCTCCGACTTTTACAGGTCGGGCCTGGGATCATCACGTTTGTGGAGACGAACGCCTGACCGTCGCTCCCGTGGAACCAAGGAGAACTACCACGATTCTACCTGACCACGTCCAAACCCCACAGCTTCAAGGGCGACCCGACTTACCTTAGCTAAGTCACCCACAACAACTGAGTCATACCCTCGAGAAACTAGAACCTTTGAAACTTACGAACAGTGAAAATCGTAACCGCAGGTAGCAAATGACGAAAGAAACCTGTTAAGACATTTTCCCAGCACTTGGAACTATATTACTTATTAATTTACCGATTAATGCAGAAATGTTAAAGTTTGTGTTGAATATATAAAAAGTGAAATTACATACATACGACTGGTGTCATTCTATTTGTATTGTTGTGTAGTTATTAGTTTTCTTCTCTTGAGACATAATAATCTAGTCTTTTGATTAGTCATCACCGGTTCTCAAGTTGAGCCAAATGATACTAAAATTCCCGAGAACAAATATAAATTTTATGTGACCAAAGTACCGTGATCTGTCTCTCACACCACTTTAGGACTTCTGGTAAAAGAACGATCGATAGTGGTAGCGCATCGCCCATCTATCAATAAGTCTTACCCCCTAGTAAGATAAACGTATCTTCCCCAGAATATCATCACATATGGGGGCTCGTCCGGGATAATAAATTTTTGTATCTATATCTTGAGTGACTAAAGATAATAACGAAGAGAAAACATTATCTCATTTAGGATTCGTAATAGTGGTCTAGTACAAAATCCGAGAGTTGACTCAGTTACATTGGGAAAAACATTTTCTTGATTTTTTGAATTGCATGAATTGAATTGATTGTTGTATGCACATGTATGTATTGATTGATGTAAGATAATTGTTTCTTATGCATTGATTGAAAATTGTTGTGGATTGCTGGTAACATCTTACATAGGGATATCTTGATTGTACTTGTGTTAAACTAGAGTGACTAAGAGTAGTTAGGTTATCTTGCTTTTGGACTCTGGAAATCTAGAAATCTAGAATGGCCGATTTCGTTACGATTCGCCGGGAATTCCGACAGGAGGGGGAAGCACTAGGTTTGACAGGGCAAGATTTACTCACGTATATAACCTCGGAGTGGGAGACACTAGAAAAATTCAGAGCTGAGCAGGAAAAAGCCAGAGCTGAGGAAAGAGATCGTGCGGACAAGGCTGCTGAAAAGTTAAAAGGCATGGAATTAGATATGGCAGAACGTCTAAAAAAGATGGAAATTGAAGCAAGGGAAAAAGAAAGGGACCAGTTGATAGCAGCTCGGGCAACTGACCCGAATATTAGCCTACTGTCAATCTCATCTGACAACCCTCCCCAACCTCCGTCCATCACTCCAGGCATGAATTTTTTTCTAAGTCCATTTGACGAGAAAGTTGATAGGATAGATGCATATCTTGATCGGTTTGAGCGCTTAGCACAGGAATTCGAACTTGACTATAACAAATGGAACATAAAATTAGCTCAAGGATTGAGAGGTACAGCCTATGACGTGTATGCGAAATTGCCCACAGGACAAAGTAACGATTACCCAGCTCTAAAGAAAGCACTCTTGATTTGGTTCGAGTTGACCTCCGAAACCTACCGGAAAAAATTGCGCAACTCGCGAAGAGAAAAAGGTGAAACTCACAGTCAGTTTGTAGACAGATTGGAAACCTACTTGCGTAAATGGTTAGCCTTATCCAACCTAGGAGAAACATTCGCCGATCTAGCAGAGTTAATCCTGAGCGAACAGTTACGCGAATCGATGACGCCAGAAACTAGGATGTTCACCGCGGAACAAGGTGCCGAGAACTTAGCTGATCTAATCAAACTAGCGGACCGTTACACCACCGCGCATGAAAACGAAGCTAAACGCAAGGTAACAGATAAACCCAGCAGAGATGGAAACAACCAGAAACTCCACCCACAACAAACACAGCAGTCTAATCAGAATCAGCAGAATTCGGATAACAAGAAAACCCAAAACTCGGTAAAACCGCCCGGTCAAGGTCAAAACCCCCGGAAATATTGTTCTAACTGCAAAAGGACTAACCATAACACCGTTGACTGCCGTAGAACAGCGAATCAAACGCACACAGTGGCTGTAAGTCAAACTAGTACCGTTGAACTGGAGACTTCAGATAAGTCCCGACCCCCAGTCAGTGAAACAGTTGTAGTGAACGGAAAAACCGCGTCATGTCTATACGACACCGGGTTATCGTACGATGCAATCGTCAGTCGAACTCTTGTAGCGGCTGAAGACATCACCGACGAGACCGTCACTTTGCAAGGCCCTGATCGATCCATACCCGCCTCCACCTTACCAATCGCGATAGTCCATGTAGACTCCCGATATGTGTCAGGGAAAGTAAAAGCGGCAGTAATGGATGCACCTTTGTATGACATCATACTAGGGTGTAAATATGTGTATTTAGGGACGCCGATTGCGCCTCAAGTGGTTGCATCAGTCCAAACTAGAGCACAGATAAGACAGGACGCTGCAGATAATCTCCCTGCTAATCCGGCACCAGCCGAGATGAGGGCAGATCAACTAGCTGACCCCACATTAGCTAAATGCTACAAAAAACTCCCTCAGGCGCATAACCCACCTAAGAAAGGAGAGTTCTTTGAGAAAAACGGACTACTGTACAGACAAACAGACCACGACCATTCTCAATTAGTTGTCCCTGCCAAACATAGACCACAGGTTCTAGAGGTAGGACACGCCATTGCATTTAGCGGGCACATAGGCGTGAATGCAACAATTCAGAGAATTACCGCTCACTATCATTGGCCGGGAATAACAGAAGACATTAAGCGCTTTGTCCGCTCCTGTCCCCAGTGCCAGAAGGTAGACCAACACGAGATAGGAGTCCCAGTAACGCTAGGCGAAACGCCCGTAACCGGTACCCCATCCCACAGAGTAGCAGTAGAGATCGTAGGCCCACTGCCGCTCACAGAGAAGCGCAAACACCTACGCGACGCCGCAACATCCACAGATCATTTAATGGCTTTGTCTATAGCAGAAGAAGTCGAAGCAACAGAGGATTTAGCTATCGAGTATCCGCTGAAAAGTAGCGAGACCTACAGAGACGTAGCTATCAACCCAAAACTATCGACAGACAGACAAAGACAAATAATGGAGATTGTTGCACAACACCAAGCAGTGTTGACGGACATACCTGGACAGACACCGTTAGTTGAAGTGACAATGACCTTGACTGACACTACCCCTGTCCGAGTAAAACCGTACCCTATCCCTCTTGCCAAACAAACCGCTGTCAAGCAGGAGATAGAAACCCTATTAGAGGCTGGAATAATTTCCCCCTCAACCTCCCCATACAGCGCTGGAATAGTTCTATTACGCAAACCGAGCGGAGAGCACCGCCTATGCATCGATTACCGCCGATTAAATGCCGTGACGGAATTCCAAGCCGAACCGCTACCAGACACAGCACAGCTGTTCGCGAAATTGCATAACGCAAAATACTTTTCGCGAATAGACCTAAGCAAAGGGTACTATCAGATACCGGTGCCAGAGCACCTAAGACCGTATCTAGCCTTCAGTACAGCTGATGGCCACTATGAGTTCAATGTCTTACCGTTTGGACTGAACAAAGCACCAAGCATTTTCTCACGCATGATGAAACAACTTCTCGCGCCCATTCAAGAAGAAGAACTCCATCACTTTATGGATGATATCTTAATCGCGACCCACACCTGGGATGACCACTTAAGACTTCTCTCTACCGTTCTTCAGCGCCTTAGGGAAACCGGACTAACAGCCCGACCGACAAAGTGCCTGCTAGGATACGAAGAGATAGAGTTTCTCGGTCACACACTCAGACACGGCAGTCTTCTTCCGGAAGACAAGAACATCGCGAAAATGAACAAGGCACCGCGCCCGATAAACAAAAAAGATGTGCAATCGTTTCTAGGCCTATGTGGCTACTACCAGAAATTCGTTGCCAACTTCAACTCCATCGCCGCGCCATTGTCTGATCTAACCAAGAAGAAAGCGCCCGAGAAAGTAGAATGGAATGCCGAGTGCGAAGATGCGTTCCAAACCCTGAAAGCTAGACTCACCTCACAACCCATCCTGAAGTTGCCCGATGCAACCCAACCATTCGTGCTACGCACAGATGCGAGCAATCAAGGTTTAGGAGCAACCCTACTACAATCTGACCCCAATGACCCTACACTTCTCCTGCCAGTCGCTTATGCCAGCCGGAAATTAAACAAAGCGGAACACAATTACGCGACAGTAGAAAAAGAATGTTTGGCATTGGTCTGGGCCATCCAGAAATTCCAGATGTATTTGTATGGCGCTCATTTCAAGGTGCAGTGCGATCACCAACCCTTAACCTTCCTTGCGTCATCGCAGAAACTCAACGCCAGACTCATGCGTTGGTCACTCTTGCTACAGCCCTACTCATTTCATGTAGAATACATACCCGGGAAGAGTAACCATGGAGCTGACTACCTCAGCAGATACCCCGTGCCCACTGTAGACAAACCTAACCTTGCTTCCAACCCCTCACAGTTGCGGGTGGATGCACCCAGCTTTGTACCCCAGTGACCTCTTCCCCAGTACTCTATGTAAATAATGCATGTACATATTTGCGCCACCATTTCTGTACCAATTCTTACCTACGTGTAAGAATAGTTTTTTGGGGGGCCTATGTAACAGCAGGAATGTTGACGACAACCATGTAGTAAATTAGCTTAGCGAAACAGAGATACCATCGAACGAAACTGGACGTTAATACAACAGTTAGCCAACAAGCAGCCCACACCTGGCAAATTAATTTCCTTGAGACAGTCACACCGCCAATAGCTACCGATACCATCAACAGGCTTGGCGACCAAGAATTCTAACTAGCATACTTTAGTCAAAAACTAACCATAGCGTTGTCTTCGATTAACTAACTTACTGCACCATGAGACACTAAGTAGCTCACTCCAGCCAAAAGTTACCAAGATGATGTCACCCGTATTGGGCAGGCACCGCTTATCGTTATGGCATCTGTTCTTCACTCTATCCCTGATACTCCACTTGAAAAGTGATTATGCGTGCCCAGTGACGAGAGAGAAGGGGAGGAACTATTCAAATTAGAACCATAATTCTGTAGAGGCGAGATTATCGAAAACAAGAGCTAAAAACGATTGGTCAGAAGACTATTGGGAACTTTTGCATACCTTTGGGGACCAAATCTCAGCTAGTCAGTCGCAAAAGAACTGTTAAGCTGTGAGGGTCGACCAAAGGAACAAACTGCAGTGTTCGTCTATCTCCATCTCATCAAGAGGGTGCTAGAGACGTAAAAGACGATTTCACGAGTCCCAGAGTCTACAAGTAAGATAACACTAATAGTTTTGATATGTGTATGTTTATTGTATATTGATTGCCATGTATAAATAATATGTTCTTGATATAGTTACAGAAACAGATTTTTGTTTCTGAGACAGTATGCATGTGGTTTGATGTACCTTAGCCTTAAGATTCGAATTGAATTGTGCATATGGGAACCCTGCAGGTGTCTGATGCTATAGACACTTTGCAGAGGGGACCGCACACTTATAGCTAACGAGAATACTGTAGCCAGAGCTCCGACTTTTACAGGTCGGGCCTGGGATCATCACGTTTGTGGAGACGAACGCCTGACCGTCGCTCCCGTGGAACCAAGGAGAACTACCACGATTCTACCTGACCACGTCCAAACCCCACAGCTTCAAGGGCGACCCGACTTACCTTAGCTAAGTCACCCACAACAACTGAGTCATACCCTCGAGAAACTAGAACCTTTGAAACTTACGAACAGTGAAAATCGTAACCGCAGGTAGCAAATGACGAAAGAAACCTGTTAAGACATTTTCCCAGCACTTGGAACTATATTACTTATTAATTTACCGATTAATGCAGAAATGTTAAAGTTTGTGTTGAATATATAAAAAGTGAAATTACATACATACGACTGGTGTCATTCTATTTGTATTGTTGTGTAGTTATTAGTTTTCTTCTCTTGAGACATAATAATCTAGTCTTTTGATTAGTCATCACCGGTTCTCAAGTTGAGCCAAATGATACTAAAATTCCCGAGAACAAATATAAATTTTATGTGACCAAAGTACCGTGATCTGTCTCTCACACCACTTTAGGACTTCTGGTAAAAGAACGATCGATAGTGGTAGCGCATCGCCCATCTATCAATAAGTCTTACCCCCTAGTAAGATAAACGTATCTTCCCCAGAATATCATCACACCGACAGTAACACCAAACCTGTGACTGATTACTGTTATCTGGTTGGACCGGTGACAAAGGTGGATGATTGGTGGTGTCTGTGGAAGTTGACTGGGTTGCCCCCTTGCTAAAGTAGTTGGAGATCAGCTCAGGCAAAACAACATCCCGAAAGAAATTCCTTGCCTTTGAAGATGCTTGGGACCAGAAATTTAAATCTGGCTGAATTCTTTCCACAAACATGTCGCGATTTGTCCATATCACAAAATCACAGTAACTTGTGTTTGTCAAAAATATCTGACATTGCACTTGAGAATAATATGAATGAGTGCGTTTCATCAAAACTCTCTCACCAATCATGTGAAGCGGAAAGTCAGGTTTGTTTAGCGACAATGCTTCGTTGACTGTCATATCTTTCACAGAAAATGGGCATTTGATTTCAACGCACCCTGTACCACAACACTTGCAAGAGCTGATACCATCAGGGGAAGCGGCCATGAATGGATAATCGGGGCTCAGGACTAGTCCTGATTGACGTACTGAGAACTGTTGGTGGCGTTTACTCTGCCACTCATCATATTGTTGTCTTGCAACTGATTCTTTGTCCAACCCCCACTCCATGGCAGCTGTTTGCCTTAATGATGATATAGTCGTAATATCTCTCAGCAAACTTAAGGATGGCTGATTAGTGTCTGTGTGGCACACTTTGTGGAGATTAGATGCTGTGATTTTCCCAGCACCCAAGCGATGCCACAACACACACTTGGCTTGTTCCCAGTTTTTTTTGTTCAATTACTTTACACTTACTTCCCTCCAATTTCAGGATATCGGACAACATAATGTCATTAACATGTTGTCTAACAGTTTCTGTGGAAAGCGTTGTGTCGACATTGTCCACCACTTCTGTTATAATGGGGGCAAGATCATTTTGTATATAACAGTCAGTGTAACCTTCAACAACTGATAACACAACTGGTTTGACGTTTGATCTGCTAACCTGGATAGAGTCATAAAAATCTTTGAGTTCCTCTGCTGTTGTTGGCTCAATCTCTGAAGCGCTGTTTCATAATGAAAGCGAAAGTGGCGGATCGGTTGCGGCCCTTGGGTTCGGCTAGTTCCGGTTGAAGCAAGAAAGATGGAGGGTTATATAAATTATATTTCTCTTGTACAATCGTTCAAATTTTACTCAGGATGGCTGCTTGCCTAAACATTGATTGCTGATTTGTTTGTTCAGTAGGCCTAATTCGTTTGTCAGTGACCTACATTCACGAGAAATTCGAAGTCTCTTTCTTTTTCTTTGCTTTAATTTTTTAATTGAGAAATTTTAATTTTGCAGTTTATCTAGAAGATAACATTATTATACAGTAGAATAATTTTAGTTTTTAATTCAGTGAAGCAACTGCAATTATGTCTTATTATTTTCAGTCTTTCAGTTGTTATTGTTATTAGTTGTAGTAGTATTGTTATTATTATTATTATCATTATTACCATATATTAATTATTAGTTGTCTGTTGGTGCTGCTGTTGTATTATTATTATTAGTTGTAGTTGCATTGTTATTATTATTATTTTTATAATTATTAATTTCTCTAATGATTACGATTATTATTAATATTATGATGATTATTTTGTATTATTACTCTTATTATTATAATGATTATTATTATTATTATTATTATTATTATTATTATTATTATTATTATGATCTAGGATGGATCTAAGGCATGGAAGAATGGGTGTGTGTGTTGTAGTTGTGTATACATATACTGTGTGTGTGTGTATCAGTTTATAGTCCCCTCTCTTCCCGGTAAGGATTTTCAGAGAGGAGACTTTAGACTTCTGTTGTTGTTGTTGTTGTTGTTTGTAGATTATAGTCACACGACACTTTCGCATATAGGTGACTACTGGACCGATTTATACTGACACCAGCGGGCCAGTTGTTGGTAAAGGGGAAAATAATATGATCACACGTTGACCAATCCGGGATTCGAACCAGCGACCTTTCGGTTACTAGCAAGACGCTCTTACCAACTGAGCTACCCGGCCCCTCTGACTTCTGTTGAATAATTATCTGTGTGTTAAATGTGTACGCATGGGTATGTGGCTGGTTATCTGTTTATGCATGTGTGTTAGTGTTTATAGATTTGTATTTTGGTATGGAAGTTGTTTTTGATAGTATATCAAATGTATCAATATTGTATGTCCATGTTTGTAATAATTTTGATGTTGTTATCTCCTTCCTTATTGCACTGCTAAACAAATATCCATGCCTTGTGTTTGGACAATAAAGAATCTTGAATCTTGAATCTTATTTTACATTGTTGTAATCTTTCCGAATCAGTCGCAAACGTTGTTCCCACAGTCGTTTCAGTGTTTTGTTAGCTGTTAATGTGTGTAACTTGACAATGCGCCCTTCAATTACTTTTCCTGCGAAATTAGGGCAGCAAACGCAATACTGTTTTTCTCCGCCACAAGTCTTCCGTCTACGTGCGGCCATGCTTAATACTCAACCGGAACTAGCGGGTGTTCTTGGCATAGGTGAAGGCAGGGACGGATAACTCTATCTGCACTAGTTTTGCAACAGCGCTATACCCAACACATCACCCATCACACAAGCCATTGGACAACACGATGACCTGCTCACAGTGGTGAAGAAACGGAAACTCCGATGCTATGGCCACGTCACCAGATCATCAGGCCTTGCAAAGACTATTCTGCAAGGCACAGTGCAAGGAGGTAGAAGAAGAGGGAGACCGAAAAAGAGGTGGGAGGACAATATTCGAGAATGGACTGGTTTGACACTGAGCGAAGCCATCAGGGCTGCTGAGGACAGAGAAAGATGGAGTATGCTGGTTAAACGATCATCTGTGGTGCCTTTACGACCTCCGGGTTACGGGACAGGATAGGGATAGGATAGGATCACAATCCAATAAAACAATAAAATTAAAGTTAAACTGTACATACAGACGGACAACATTTGAACTGCATTTGTTATGTGATTTTTAAAAAGCGGCACATACATGAAATACATCTAACCTTATTTTGGGTTCTCACTCCACCCCCCCTCCCCCTCTCCCTTCGTCCCACCTCATTCCCCTCCCTCTTAAACCACACACCCACAAACGCACGCACATTTATACACTGTAGAGCCGGTTACAGCAAGCAGAGGAAGGAGCCCCAAGGAGAGCCATCAGCGTGCCATGTTTGAGTTGATCAAGGCCATGGCAGAGGGGAGAAAACTGGATCGGTAAGGCTCCTTAGGCGTTTCCCAGAAGGTAGAAATTCAAACCAAGAAGAGAGAGGGTGGGTGGAATCGCCCTTGATGCTGATGGCTTTGCATAGGGCCCTCCTCTGAAACAATTGACACAGAGGCGTCTCCTTTTTACCAACGATTTTGCTACAGATGTTGGTAATACGACTCAAGGAATTCCTACTTTTGACACTGAGAGACTAAAACCAGCAAATGAATGAAAACGTAAGAACTGATTCCACGTAGGCACGATAACACTGTTCAAGTATGCTCTGCGAAACCAGAAGAGATCGGAGTTGATACAACAAGTACATATTCTGCCTGCATTTCTTAAATATCATTTCGGCATTAGCTGTGAAAGAAAGCTTGTGGTCAATCATGGTCACAAGGTATTTGTAAAAAAATTGGTAAAAGTGGCAATTAGATAAAATTATATCGATGATATTATTATTTAGGAGCCATTGTTTCAGACAATGGGTTCCGACAGGAAGTCTTCTCCAGGACCGCACAAACAACTGCTGCCCTGACAAGGTTGAAGCCCATTTGGAAAGACAGGACCATCAGTTCTCATTCCAAGGTAAGGTTGCTGCGCTCCCTTGTCATCTCCATCTTCCTATACGCTTGCGAAACATGGACGCTGACAGCAGACATACAACGAAGAATACAAGGCATGGCGAATAGGTGCAACAGAAGATTTCTGGGCATTTCCTATACTCAGTACATCACCAACGACGAAGTCCGCCAGACCATCACACAAGCCATCGGACAACACGATGACCTGCTCATAGTAGTGAAGAAACGGACACTGCACCAAAGCATCAGGCCTTGCAAAGACCATGCTGCAAGGCACAGTGCAAGGATGCAGAAGAAGAGGGAGACCGAAACAGAGGTGGGAGGACAACATTCGAGAATGGACTGGCTTGACACTGAGCGAAGCCATCAGGGTTGCTGAGGACAGAGAAAGATGGAGTACGCTGTTTACACGATCATCTGTGGTGACTCAACGACCTTCGAGTTACGGGATAGGATAGGATAGGATAGGATAGGATAGGATAGGATAGGATAGGATATTGATGATAATTACATTTGAAGATTACAATTATATTATAGAGAACAAATTTAATTATGCAAATGGTACGTCGTGTAATTATTTGTATGTCCTCAGAAACTTACACAATTGAATCAAAGGCAGTAAAAGAGAAGTTACAACAGTTTTTTTTCCCTTAATTCTTTTTTCTACGTTTGATTCAAATGTGTAAGTTTTTGCAGTCATAATCACAATTTTTATGGAGACATAACCTCAATATTTTTCACATAAAATAAAACAAGCGTACAAATAAATAAATAAATAACATGAAAAAAAGAAAGAAAATAAAAAGCTCACACTATTTCTCAAAATAAAACATGTTAATGCCTAAAATTTTGAATCGAGAAATAGAAATACAGTAAGTTAAAATGTATTTGAGATAAACGTAATGAAAGAATCCGAGTAATAATGGTTTAAACTTTCACGCAACGTTACTAGTTACTTCACATCTATTGTTATCGGCGTCACGGCCTATAACTATTAATAACGAGGTCACAACTCTCACAATCTCAGCCAAGTTTGAAACTTTCACCAGTATTATTACATCCCGTGATAGCTCAGTTGGTAGAGCGGAGGACTGTAGTGGTTATAAACCTAAGACATCCTTAGGTCAGTGGTTCGAATCCGCTTCGCGGGAGTGTTTTTGTTTTTCTTGTCACAATAAAAATATAACATATAAAAGACATACAGTTGTTTAGTGTTTACCTCCTAAATCTGGCTGCAGGCTATCTAAAGCAGTTGTGGCATTCAACAGCACAATCAGTCCAAATGTGAAATGCACTACACATCTGAAACTCAAAAACTTACAAATTACAGAGCTAGAAGGGAAAACCCAAATATGACTCATATGCCCTTTATGGAATGAGCGCCCAGATATTAAAAAAACACAAAAAAACCCCAACTAATCGAAACAATGGCATTAAAGTAATACCGACTTGGAGCTTTCGATGCTATGACATTGACCTCCGTTTCCAAATACACTCACGTACGATCACACAAACTATAGCAAAAGTTGTGTTATGCAAAAACAGTGACCTTGGGATGATCTTGACCTTCAGTGACCTTGGCCTTGGGATGATCTTGACCTTCATGTGACCTCTGATGCTCATGTACCATCAAAAAAACGAATGTCGTTGCATATTATGGGTTAAATTTAGAGACATTCTTCTGTACAATGACTCGTTTTAAAAAATGTTTTTGTAAAGCCTTAAATGACCTCGATCTTCAAGATCAACGTAAAAACTGAACAACCATGAAAGCTCTACCCATTATTTTTAAATACAAGTTTGGACTTTATACCTCTCATAGTTTAGGGTCAAGGTCACTTCAAAATACTCATACGACAAAGTACTCAACTCTCACGACTTTGGACAGCTCCAGTGACCTTGACCTTGGAGAGAGATTGACCAAATTTGCAAAGTATGTATGTCTCATTGATATTTATCATGCATAAAATAATCACAAGTTACATTTTGTTAACTTAGGAAAAAAGTGAAATGTGAAATCCTATCCTATCCTGTCCCGTAACCCGGAGGTCGTAGGGGCACCACAGATGATCGTTTAACCAGCATACTCCATCTTTCTCTGTCCTCAGCAGCCCTGATGGCTTCGCTCAGTGTCAAACCAGTCCATTCTCGAATGTTGTCCTCCCACCTCTTTTTCGGTCTCCCTCTTCTTCTACCTCCTTGCACTGTGCCTTGCAGAATGGTCTTTGCAAGGCCTGATGATCTGGTGACGTGGCCATACCATCGGAGTTTCCGTTTCTTCACCACTGTGAGCAGGTCATCGTGTTGTCCAATGGCTTGTGTGATGGTCTGTCGGACTTCGTCGTTGGTGATGTGTTGGGTATAGGAAATGCCCAGAAGTCTTCTGTAGCACCTCATCGCCATGCTTTGTATTCTTCGTTGTCCATGCTTTGTATTCTTCGTTGTAGATCTGCTGCTGTGAGGGTCCATGCTTCGCAAGCATATAGGAGATGACAAGGGAGCGCAGCAGTCTTACTTCTGTTGTGAAAAGTTGTCATTTTTTTACTAACCGTTGCTGACCCTGTGTCCTTAATCTTGAAATGAAGTCATTCACTTATCATTTTCGATGTCTCGTGGGTATACACAATCCTATCAAGTTTGGTTGCGATACATTAAATAGATTCCGAGTACTTAGCCACTGTAAAGATTTGCATAGACAGATGGACAGCGGGTGGACAGACACATTTTTTGTGTGTGGATATAATTTTTGGATTGACTATTTAGGACTCATCTCGCTCAAATTTGCAAAACTCTAAGAAAATTTTTATTTTTTTTATTTTTAGGTGAGTATATAGCTATTTTATCTATCTAATCTATCTATCTATCTATCTATCTATCTATCTATCTATCTATCTATCTATCTATCTATCTATCTATCTATCTATCTATCTATCTATCTATCTATCTATCTATCTATCTATCTATCTATCTATCTATCTATCTATCTATCTATCTATCTATCTATCTATCTATCTATCTATCTATCTATCTATCCATCTATCCATCTATCCATCTATCCATCTATCTATCTATCTATCTATCTATCTATCTATCTATCTATCTATCTATCTGTCTGTCTATAGGTGAGTATATAGCTATTTTATCTATCTAATCTATCTAATCTATCTATCTATCTATCTATCTATCTATCTATCTATCTATCTATCTATCTATCTATCTATCTATCTATCTATCTATCTATCTATCTATCTATCTATCTATCTATCTATCTATCTATCTATCTATCTATCTATCTATCTATCTATCTATCTATCTATCTATCTATCTATCTATCTATCTATCTATCTATCTATCTATCTATCTATCTATCTATCTATCTATCTATCTATCTATCTATCTATCTATCTATCTATCTATCTATCTATCCCGGGACAAGACTCCTTATTTGTGTATGAGGTCTGTTGGATCAGCTTGGTAATGTAGGATGCTTTCTGCCAGGTGGTCACTAGGGCTTCCTATGATGTTACTATTTAGCAATGTATGCATTTTATATGTATGTGTTTTGTTGATAATTTATAATGATGTTTGTATTCTATTTTGTTTTTGTAAACGGTGGTTCGATAAATTAGAGTACTGCCTCAGCGTCACCTGCGTGGGATGTCTTTATTGTAAAGTGACTGGCTGGTGGAGATCTTTTAGTTTTACCACTAGGGTTGTTTCGGCAGATCTTTTATGCGGATCAGGGGTTGTCCGGTCCTGATTTGGCTCGTAAGAGTCCGCTGGACCTAAAGCAAAAATTATGTAATGTAATATATTGCATTATCAACTGATTGGAAGTGGCCACTCAAAGCGATTACATTATTAGTTAATATATGGGTTAATGAAAGGAGAGAGAGAGAGAGAGAGAGAGAGAGAGAGAGAGAGAGAGAGAGAGAGAGAGAGAGAGAGAGAGAGAGAGAGAGAGAGAGAATTTGCGTTCACAAAACGTTACTGGTTGCGTATCATCTAATTTTATCGCCGTTACGACCTATAATTATATTAGTATTAGAGAGAATTTGAAACGGTCACAAAAAAAAAAAAAAAACCTGGTTACTTCACATCTGATTTTATCATCGTCACGGCCTATAAACTTATTTATGAGGTCACCACTAGCACAATCTCAGCCAAGCTTAAAACTTTCCCATTAAGTTTTCAGCATCCCGTGATAGCTCAGTTGGTAGAGCGGAGGACTGTAGTGGTTATACATCTAAGCGATCCTTAGGTCAGTGGTTCGAATCCGCTTCGCGGGAATTTTTTTTTTTTTTTACTTGTCACAATAATATTATAGCTTGCGATAGTGTTTACCTCCGAAAACTGGCCGCAAGCTATCTAAAGCAGGTGTGACATTCAAGACCATCTAATTTTATCGGCGTTACGATTTATAAATATTATTACCGCGGTCACAACTCTCACAATCTCAGTCGTTTGAATCTTTACCGTTGAATTCCACATCCATCTGTAATACCTCAGGAGGTAGAGAGGACGACAATAATGGTTAAGCACCTAAGCGATCCTTAGGTCAGTGATTCGAATCAGCTTCACGGTAAATATGTTTGTTTTTCTTATCACAACGAAAACTATAGCAAGCATTCAATAGACCTACAGTTGGTTAGTGTTTACCTCCTACAGCTTGCTGTATGTTATCTAAAGCAGTTGTGGCACTCAACAGATACCAGATCCAACGTGATAGGGCAGCTTGTGAATGCACAGTTGTGTAGGTGAAACAGTGATTAATAATATAAAATTATATAGATGATATTTACATTGGAGGATTACAATACTATTATACAGAACAAATTTGTTACGCAAAAGGTACACGCATGGGTCTCTTTTTTCTTGCTTTGATTCAATTATAGAAGTTTTTAGAGACATAACCACAATTCTTCAGAAACAAGCTTACGAGATTTTGTTATTTCAAAAAGAAGAAGAAGAAGAAGAGGGAAAACCACCCTATTTCTGAAAATAAAACATGTTAATGCCTAAAAATTTGATTGGAAAAATAGAAATACACTTATGAATGTTTAGAAGGGAGAGAATTGCAAACGTTCACAAAACGTTACTGGTTCCTTCCCATGTTAATTTATCGGCGTCACAACTTATACTTTTTTATTTTTTTTAAAATTAATTAATTAATTTATTTTTTATTTATTTATTTATTTATTTATTTATTTATTTTTAAAATTTATGACGTCATCACTCTCACAACTCATAGTAATGCCTACAATTTTGATTTGTCCTATTTGCATCATCGGCTGATTGCTGGTTCTAAGAATCAATATTATTTTTATATGTTTAAAAAAAAAAAGAAATTATAAAAGAGAATTTTAAGCGGTCACAAAAGGTTACTACATGGTTACTACACATCTGATTTTATTGTCGTAACAGCCTATAAATCACTTTTAATAATTCTTATAAGTGTTGGTTGCCTTTTAAAAGTTAAAAGTTTTTTTTTGTAATAATACTAGTTTTAGTTGCCTTTTTATGTTTTTCAATGTAATATTTTTATTGAATGTTTTTAACATTATGTTGTACATTTTTAGTGAATTTATTTGTATTTACCTACTGTTGTTGTGTATTATACATGGTGTATGAATGTCAAGTGTGGAGAGCGCAGCCACTTGTGATGTGATACAGCGCTATATAAGTCTACATCTATTATTATTATTATTATTCTTCTTAATTATGGGGTCACCTTGATCACAATCTCAGCCAAGCTTAAAACTTTCCCCTTGAGTTTTCAGCATCCCGTGATAGCTCAGTTGGTAGAGCGGAGGACTGTAGTGGTTATACACCTAAGCTATCCTTAGGTCAATGGTTCGAATCCGCTTCGCGGGAAAATTTTTGTTTGTTATTTTTATTTATTTTTTTAAAAGTTTATTTATTACTTGTCACAATAATATTATAGCATGCGATAGTGTTTACCTCCGAAAACTGGCTGCAGGCAACTACTTTTATCGGCGTTACGATTTATAAATATTATTAACGAGGTCACAACTCTTACAATCTCAGTCGTTTTAATCTTTAACGTTGATTTTCACATCTGTCATAGCTCAGGTAGTAGAGAGGAGGAAAAATAATAATTACATCATCGGCTGATTGCAGATGCTAAGAGTGAATATTATTTTTATATGATGAGAAAAAAGAGAAGAAGTTATTAGAGAGAATTTGAAGCGGTCACAAACGTTACTGGTTACTTCACGTCTGATTTTAGCGTCGTCACAGTCTATAATCTTATTTATGAGGTCACCACGATCACAATTTTAGCAAAGCTTAACACTTTCACCTGTCAATATCAACATCCCGTGATAGCTCAGTTGGTAGAGCGGAGGACTGTAGTGGTTATACACCTAAGCGATCCTTAGGTCAGTGGTTCGAATCCGCTTCGCGGGAATATTTTTTTTTTCTTGTCTTTTTTTTGTTTTCCTCATTCAACAGCACAACCAATCCAAATGTGAAATGAACTACAAATCTGAAATAACTGGGCACAAAAGCGAAAATAAAAACAGCCCGACAAATCATTCAGATAACAAAAACAAGATATCGTATGTAACAAACAATTTCTCAAACTAAATAAAGCTAAGGTCTAAAAGTTTGAATCGAGAATTACAAATGTGTCTAGATTGTCTAAATAAAAATGTATTTAAAAGGTCCTGTAACAACAGAAATGTTGCCGGCAAAAATGTATTAAATTAGCGTAGCGAAAAACAGATAGTATCAAATAAACTGGACGTTAATTCACTAGTTATCTAAAGCAGAGTCCACCTGTGTCAAATTAACCTTCTTGAACAGTTCGTTCCCCAGACCATCAGACAGACCTGGCTAAACCAAGAATTTTAAGTAGCTTAATCCGCCGATATGACCAGGGTCTCTTAAGCACTAAGTAGCCTATGCGACTCATATCTCTATTTGATCTACCCGGTTGCGTCTCTGACACGCTCCAGTCCAGACATAACCCAGCGTGCCTCCCAAGTAGAACAGGTTAAAAAGAATATTCAAATGTAATCCCGTAGGAACGAGAGTAACTAAGAACGAAAATCAAACGATTGGTCAGAGAGCGTAGATCCCCATTGATGTCCTTGGACCCTAAACTTTAGCTCTTCAGTCGAAAACGAAGTACGAAGCCACAAGGGTCAAAGGAACAGACTGCAGTGAACCAGAAAGCCTCAGTGATAAGACTAGAGACGGTTTCACGAATCCCAGAGACTAGAGATAAGTTAACACTAGTAGTTTGTTACATGTATGTTTATATTATATTGATTGCCATGTATTGGTATGTTTATAGCATCAGACACCTGCCGAGTTTCCCATGTGCACACTTCGATCCGAATCTTAAAACTAAATATATATATATATTTACAGATACCGATTATTGTGTCTGACATGTTGTACATGTTGATTGTGATATCTTAGTTTTAAGATTCGGATCGAAGTGTGCACATGGGAAACTCGGCAGGTGTCTGATGCTATAGACTCTGTGCCGAGCGTACCGCATACCCATATCTGAATAGAATATTGTAGCCAGAGTTCTGAATTTTACAGTTCAGCTCTGGGACGGTTTGTGGAGTCAACGCATGACGCTTGCTCCCGTGGTACAGAAGGAGAACAACCTAGATTCTACCTCGCCACGCCCGAACCCCGTAGCTACAAGACTCACCCGATCATCCGGAGAGGCAAGAACCCTCAACTTGATCGACGGATTCTATCACTCGCCGAAGCATAGTAGATAAGTCTCCCTCAAATGCCAACTGAGATATAACCCTCCGGACTCATAGTCGACCACCAAGACAATATTATTAGACTACGAAAACTAGAACACTATTCGAATTGCTTAGCAAATGATGAAGAAGAACTGCTAAAGACATTCCCCAGCACATTGAACAATTATAATGATTAATTTACTAATTTAATGAAGAAATGTTAGAATTTGTGTTGACTATATAAAAAGTGAAATCACATACATACGACTGGTGTCATTCTATTTGTATTGTTGTGTATCTACTAGTTTTTCTTCTCTTGAGACCAAGTAACCTAGTCTTTTGATTAGTAATAAGCATTTCTGAAATTGAGCCAAATGATACTTTAAAGCCCGAGAACAAATATAAATTGTATGTGACCAAGCACCGTGATCAGTCTCTCACATCACTTTGGAATTTTGGTAAAAGAACGTCTGATAGAGGTAGCGTAACGCCCCATCTATATACAAGTCTTACCCCCTAGTAAGATAAACGTATCTTCCCCAGAGTATCATCACAGGTCCCAATTCCAATTCCAAGGTTTTCTTTACTTTTAGCGAAATGGGTTTGCACTAAAATTCGGATTGTTATCACATCAGACGGTGCCATAATGGGCTTTTGTTGATTAAACCAACCGCTGAAGTTTGAAGTTTCGATTTTGGTTGTGACGGGCAGTGATTTCCCCTGATTAACGGTACTTGGGATACCATAGCCCTGTGACCTTTGACCCTATTTCTGAGGGAACAACAAAGCTGATGAGTGTCTTTGGTGTGTAGGGCAGGGTTTGTTTTATCAGCCTATAACAAAAACCTTACGAGCTATTGTTGTTTTTTTTTTTACGGGTTTTGTCTATTACCAGCTATGATAGCTGCTATTGTTAGCTCCAGAATGTAGGGCTGGATAGCCAACGGCTGTTGCTATTAATAGGCACACAAAAAACAAACAAACAAACAACGGAATTTATTCATTTTAAAAAACTATACTTTCGAAAGAGTTATTTTTTGTTGTAAGCTTATTTGCTTCAGTGGGGCAACACTGACTGTGAATGTTAAAAGTCTGTGGAGTGGGCGCGGTCAAGGTGGGTCTTTTTAAGATATACGTGTAAAAGAATCAGTGTAATAAAGGTGTTCTTTACAAAAACCTAAAACAATAACAACAAACAAACAAAACACTGTTATTTTGTCATATATATCTGATTGCAGGTTGTAAGAAGATGGTGGTGGTGGTGGTGGTGGAGGTGTAGATGGCGGTGGTGGTGATGTCAGTAGAAGTAGTATTACAAAAACAAAAGAAAAGAATTTAGTATTAAAAGGTAGTATGCACCCCCTTTCCCCTTCGTTGCCTGCTCCCATTCCAGTTTCAGTATTTTATTTAAAAGCGTTTTTTTTAATTTATTTTTTTTTATTTTTAAACACGGGTTATACCGGCATGAGGAGCCCCCTTTAGTTCTATTTTATTCGTTTTAACATCCCACGTGGAGGAAATTCCCTTGTGTGGCTGCTCCCATTTCCCAGTTTTGGATGGTCTCCCCTCCCCACCTCCCTCCCCTACCCCCGAATTCGACAAGTGAGAGGGGGTGGGGGGGGGGGGGGGGCGGTCGGTGCACGCTCCTTCTTAGTTTAGCCCCGATCTGTCGGTCACTGGACCCAAGGTCCTGCATTTTTGTGGTCATCAAGTAATGGGCTTCAACTATTTTATTCATAATGTCATAACTTCTCTTATTGCTTGTTTGTTTTTACTGGCTCAGTCAGTCAGAGTGTCAGGTTTAAGTTCTGTCTGTGTATTTTATTTATTCTGTATTGTATTTGATTGTAAAAAGCCATGTTTTGTTTTGTGTTAATGTTTCTTACATCTTTTAGAACTGTTAACTTTTGTTTAATTGTATTACGATCTACAACGAAGAATACAAAGCGTGGGGATGAGGTGCTACAGAAAACTTCTGGGCATTTCCTATACCCAGCACATCACCAACAACGAAGTGCGACAGACCATCACACAAGCCATTGGACAACACGATGACCTGCTAACAGTGGTGAAGAAACGGAAACTCCGATGGTATGGCAACGTCAACAGATCATCAGGTCTTGCAAAAACCATCCTACAAGGCAAGGTACAAGGAGGCAGAAGAAGAGAGAGACAGAAAAAGAAGTGGGAGGATAACATTCGAGAATGGACTGGTTTGACACTGAACGAAGCCATCAGGGCTGCTGAGAACAGAGAAAGATGGAGTACGCTGGTTAAACGATCATCTGTGGTGCCCCAACCACCTTTGAGTTACGAGGATAGGGCAGGATTAATTGTATTGCACATGTGCACATGTACGAATTTTGATCTTATTGTTTTGGCTGCTTGTTTTGATTTTAAATTGTGTGTGTGTTTGTGTGTGGGCATGTGTTAGATCTATGTAGTTTAATTCTTTTTTAAATTTATACAAATTATTTATTTCTGTTTATATGCTCCATGTTTTAGTGTATTGTACAATCTCTTATTGTGCGCGTGCTTGTGTGACAGTATGCCTGTCAGCGCTTTAAGCTGACGTTTTAGTTGGAAATTGCTCTTTATACAATAAAATAAATTATTATTATTATTATTATTATTATTATTATTATTATTATTATTATTATTATTATTATTATTATTATTATTATTATTATTCCTATCCTATCTTTTCATATCCCGCAACTCAGAAGTCGTAGAGGCACCACAGATGATTGTTTAACCAGCCTACTCCATCTTTCTGTGTCATCAGCAACCTTAATGGCTTCGCTCAGTTTCAATCCAGTCCATTCTCGAATGTTGACCTCCCACCTCTTTTTCGGTCTCCTTCTTCTTCTACCTCCTTGCACTGTGCCTTGCAGGATGGTCTTAGCAAGGCCTGATGAACTGGTGACCTGGCCAAACCATCGGAGTTATTATTATTATTATTATTATTATTATTATTATTATTATTATTATTATTATTATTATTATTATTAAGTGTCAATTATAGTACATGTATTAACAAAGTTAAAGCATTAATAGCGGTAGTAGTAGTTGTTATGGAGAATTTGAAACGTTCACAAAACTTTACTGGTAACTTCCCATCTAATGTTATCGTCGTCACGACCTAATATTTATGTTACGGGGTCACAACTCTCACACGCTCAGTCAAGCTTGATTCATCCGGATTTTCATAACCCGTTATGCTACTATCGAAAAGCGAGCACACAAAATGAAATTGAATTAGAGCCCGCAAGTCGTTTTTGCGACGTCACCGAATGTGGAACTATCAGCTGAGCAGGCCTTACGGGCTTACTCCTTAGGCCTTCTCTCCCCTACAATTGAAATCGAGGAGATTAAAAAAAATATTGTTTTGTTTATTCGTTTATTTGTCTGTTTGTTTGTATGTCTCTCCTTCTTAAAGACTATCATCTCCAGTGTAGTTTCAGCACACAAATTTATGCATTTAAGGTCTGGTGGATAAGGGAAGTAATTGTCGACTGTACAAGGCAATGAGGAGTTATTTCCCATCACATGCGCAGGCTCTCTCTCTCTCTCTCTCTCTCTCTCTCTCTCTCTCTCTCTCTCTCTCTCTCTCTCTCTCTCTCTCTCTCTCTCTCTCTCTCTCTCTCTCTCTCTCTCTCTTCATTTATAATACAAAAGACACTATTAAGCAAATGGGGAACTAGGGTGAGTCCATTTCCATGCTAATTTTGCAGACTGGAACCATCATTGCGGCAGAAGTTTACTTAATTCGGTATACAAACCTCCCTGTGTAAAAAACGATGTGTAAAAAGTGGCTGATCGTTCGTTACTGGAAAATTTGTTGTGTCATTGAACATACTTCATTACTCGCACATGAATTCGCCAAATTCATCGCATCTTCCTACCTCACTCAGAAACATTCACTTCTACAAGCCATTTATAAGTCTTCGTTCTTCCTCTGAAACCCTCATGACACAAATACCTCACTACAAACTCTCCTATGCAGGCTGTTGATCCTTCCATAGATTTGCCCACCGCCGTAGCTCAATTGGTAGAGCTTTCGCCTGGCACACCGAGGACCCAGGTTCGAATCCCGTGGTGGGCGATATAAAATGTGGCCATTTTTACTGGCCATTTTAGCAGTATGATTGCTTTGGTGGTTCAGTGTTGAATCAGGTCCTTACCCCTCTTTTCCCTGGGATGGTTATCCCCGTCTGCCATATGGTGGGTGTAGACGTTAAACCTCAATGTTCATTCTTCTTCCATAGATATTCAGGGGCGTGTGCATGGACGTGTACCCTGCATATCTATGATCCTTCTCAGCGCTTGGTCCTTCAACTTGGAACTGTCTTATTCTCTCTCTTCACAGCTCTTCGAACATAGCCACTTTCAAGTCCAACTTAAAAACTCATCTCTTCCTTAAAATTACCTGATCACGTCTCCCATTATCAGCATCATTCCTTCTTTTGTGATCCAGGCCACCGCCCTCACACAGCACGCCCCCAGCCCCCTCACTCCTTAGCTGCTCTCTTCCTCCCCCACAGTCCTTCGTCTTTTATAGTTTACTTGTAAATATTCTTTTTCATTCTTGTATTATGTCTTCGCATACTTTATTAGTGTCTTATTTTTGTTCCACTTCTTTTCGTATGTATTTCAATGTTAACGTTAAGTATAAATGCTTGAGAACTGCGCTTTGTACTGTTTCATTATGGAAAAGCGCTATATAAATACCTTTATTATTAAATTGATGAAAATGCACTTTATTAAGGGTGGGGGTGGAGGGTGGGAGCAGTGTAATAATAATAATAATAATAACAATAATAATAATAATAATAATAATGCTATTATTATTATTATTATTATTATTATTATTATTATTATTATTATTATTATTATTATTATTATTATTATCATCATCATCATCATCATCATTTATTGTTAAGTGAGACAATAAGAAGAATGATTTCCACCATAGGCATGGGCAAGTATTCACAGTAAGAAGGGAGGCAACCACTTCCTGCCCTTGTCTAAGAGTTACATGGAAAGAGTTGTCTAGACCTTGTACAGATTAGGGCGTTGTTGTTTGTAAACGTGTGCGTCCGCGTGTGTGTGTGGTCTGCATAATATGTATATATACAGGGCCGGACCAAGGAGGGAGTGGGGAGGGAGGGGGGTGTTACCTTTAGTTCCGGACCCGGGGGGGGGGGGGGGGGGGAGGTACCTGTGTGCCGGACTCCCCCCCCCCCCTCCAAACTTTAAAAAAAAAAAGATTTTTTTTAATGCAAAGAGTTTTAATTTCTTTAAAATTGTTTTTAAAACATTGCAGTTTTTTGTCACTTTTGGTCCAAGGTACAAAGAGTTTTTTTTATAGACAATTCAACGGAAATCCATATCAAGGGATCCGTTGAAACGTCCAAAGCGTTTTTCCGTTGAAACGACCAAGTAACCCAACCCCTAAGCCTAAATTAGTAAACGCAGCCATATTTTCTTGTTCTGGCCGCAAGCCTCTTCCAGCACCTTCACCTTGATACTGCATTATCCCTCCAAAACGACTTTAAAAAAAAAAAAGAAATATTAATTAAGATGCTAAGTTGATAATTATGAACACAGCGTTCGTTGCCTGGTTTGGTGAAGTCAGCAAAATAGCAAATGCTTTGACAACTGATGTTATTGTTCCTCGTCAAGCATCCCGACAGACTCTCCGTGACAACCAACCTGCGGCCACTCCAGAAGAATATTTCAAGATTAGCATTGCCATTCCTTTCTTGGAACACCTTTCAACCGAATTGGACTCGAAGTTAAAAAATGCTGACCTAGCAGTTGAAGGTCTCTGTCTGGTGCCAAGCACTTTAATAGACAACCAGGAGTGAAGACACTGGCAATGTTGTGGGAGTCTGTCTTACCAGACAACGCTAACCTTGATGCAGAATACCAACGGTGGGTTTGCAAATGGCGAAGTGCTGCTGAGAATGTGACAGCTATCATCCCATCCACGGCATAAGAAGCACTGAAGCATTGTGACAGGGATTTTTATCCCAACCTGTTCATCATGCTTAAGAACCTTTGCACCCTGCCTGTCACTACTGCCGAGTGTGAGCGCAACCTGAAAAACTACATGCGCTCTACAATGGGGCAACAGAGACTCAATGGACTTGCTTTACTGAAAGTGCACAGGGATGTTGATATTGACTTCAAAGAGGCAGTGAACTGTTTTGCCAGAAGATACAATTCACAAATGGTACTAATGCCGAGGAACCTAGTGCAGCAAGACTGAAAGTGAAAGCGTTGCGGTGATGTTCATAAACTACTAGGTAAAGCTTTATACCGTTAACGATCAACAAAAAGTAGTGAATAATAATAGTATACAAAACATCTCTGCTAATAAATAAATGTTTGTGTGTGTGTGTGTTTGTTTTTTATAAGGGAGGGGCAGAGGATACATTTTGTACCCCAGAGTTTGTCAGTTCAATTGTTCAAAAAGCTCAAAGTCCCAGACCATCACAAATGGCTTTTTCAAGGTTCAAATTGCACCAGATTGCACCATTTTGCATCCTCGAAAAACATTATTTTCCGGACACCCCTAGAAGGCTCGGTGCCTTCTGGGCATTTCCCATAACAGCACATCATTATTGACGAAGTCCCACAGACCATCACACAACATGATGACATGCTCACAGTGGTGAAGAATCCCAGAGATGTGAAGTACGGTTTCCCCTCTCCCTCCCTCCCTTCCTCCCTCCCCAACCCTCTCCTTTAACACACATCCTCTCAAGATTTACGCACCCCATATTCAAAATACAATTTTGTGGATTTTTTGCCGCAGTCCACTCTGACAATCTTGACCCTTGGATTAACTGGTCAAGTGAGCCCAATCTTGAAGCCTAACGCCACTAATGACCAAGACAGGTGGACAGCTACAATTGCAATGACCCTAGCTTACCGTAATAGCCGACTACTTCTGCTTATTAAAATAAGGTGTTAATGAGTACTACCTAGCTAGATCTATGGGATAATACCTAATCCTTATCAGGATTTCTTTTTGTTGAAATTTAAGATTGAAATTTTAGAATATAAGTTATAATTGACCAAATTCCACTCAAACATATCTGATCTTCATTTTTAGCAAATGTTCAACATCGTTACATGTCACAAATATCTTCATGAGCGTCCCTACGCAGAAAACGTCACTTTTTAGTTTCAGTCTTAGAATGTGGAAGAAACAGTCTAGTTGGAATTCTTTCAGTGACGAGCCTTGTTAGTTTATTAAACTTGTCTTACACACGCGGTGTCTTATTTTTAGCAGTGTTGAACGGCGTGAAATAATCGCATATTTTCAACCTCTTTATCGGCTACTCAGCGGGCTTTATTATTTTTTTTCTCCCTTCACTTAAAAAAAAAGAAAAAAAGCTCACGTCTTTTGAGAATCAAGCAGTCACTGGCTATTTGCAGTATCATCGCTTCCAAATTGCCACAATTATTTCTGTCCCCCCGAGGACCCTCACTTTTGGTGAAGTCACGTTTGATGAACCCTTTCTTTCCTCCTTCTCGCTGCTAGAGCGAACTTCAATATGAAGGGGCGTAACTGCTGGTACCTCAAAGGGAAGGGAGGCAACTGGTAGTTGGTCTGAATAGAAAAAGGGGTGTTCCTGCTCCGAAGCAGTCACAGCACGAAGACTCTGGTCGCCTCGTGTTTCAAAGAACCGCAACTCCCCAGGTCCTGAAAGTCCCCAATGAGGCGACCTGCCTATACCCAGGTAGAAAAAAGAGCACATAGAAGAAAGGTAATGAGGCTGAAGGAGTTGGAATCGTTAAAAAGATACCTGGGGCTGTTTTCTTCTTCTGGGCTTGAAGTCAGTGATGATACACCTCCACAACCTGTCTCTCGAACCAACCTCCAGGCATTTTGTTGGGAACCTGCAATCACAGAAAACACTCACCAGTTATGAAACCCTTTTTTCCTGTTACCTTGCCAGTCGCAGTAAGACAGACATTTGCCTTTGATCTTACATCTTGGATACAGACTACACAATTAATGTCTGAGTTTGGTGTATCTCGGTGTATTTGAAGAGACAGTCATGCTGTGTCTGGTATGCTAAAAAGATCTCGTAACACGATTTCTTTTTTTGTGTGTATTTTCTTCCAGCCAGATACCTTAAATCACTGTAACAGCGAGAAACGTGCCCGATATAAATCCAAGTTTTCCTATTCTTCTTATTGCTGTTGTTGTTATTATTAAGTTTATACTGGCCTTAAGTAGGCCTATAACAATTTAAACAACATATATACTTTTGGAAATGAATTCTCCTTCAAAAAGTTAGGTTCCTTTCCAATGTGGTTGCCAGCAAGCCAAATTGTGGATAATATTTTCGCATTAAGAAATTGTTCATGAGAACTTCATTCAGGCGTCTTCTCATGCTTTGGAGAATCAGTCTCTTGATTTACAGCAAGCCCAGCTGATGGAACTTCGGAACTTTGTCCTTTTATTAGCAAAATCACATATAATTAAAGCCTGAAACAAGGCTCATAGCCCAGGGGGGGGGGAATTTTAGCCAAAAAAAGGGGGAAAAGGGGGGGATGGGGAATTACAGACATGAAAAAACAATGAACGGCACAAAAAAAGCAGCTCCATAGGCATCACAAGATAAACCTCTGAAATGTCAAACACCCGTTTTAAGTTTTATGTTGGGTCAACATGGAAAGAAAAAGGTACAGCATAGCATGGTTCACTAAATAAGACAAAAGGGGAATGCACAATATATAAATAGTGATAGACTGACGAGCTGAGAACACAGGCAAATGACCATCTGTATCTTTGGTACCAATCCACAGATGCCAACCAATGGCAACAGAGGAGGGCAGATAGCTCTGTCCAGGACAGCATCCAATAAGGACTATATCCAAGATGTTACCAAGACACTCCAGCCCCATTTCTTTAAGAAAGACACCTTTATCACTTGTGTTCTACACACACTTTGTGTCTTCCCTATACACTCTCACCTTTTGTGGAATTATTATCATATATACAGTTATATATCTATACTGTGGGATCGGGCACTGAACGGAATAGACCCAACGTTGCCCGGCGTATCGTAAGAGGCGACTAACAGGGGTGATGTCAGCACGGCGTGTGTGTGTGTGTATCAGTTTATAGTCCCCTCTCTTCCCAATAAGAATTTTCAGAGAGGAGACTTATAGCACGGCGTCACTGGGCGAAAGAAAGTCTTTTAAACAGAAGTCACCGGCCAAGGCGGAGGAAGCTCACGTTACTATAGGTTCAATGACCACATGCTCGGGGGCCAAGGCGAGTCACACTGAACTCGTGGATTTCGGTTGTGGCCAACAACTGGAAAAGATTGGGCCCGCCAGGTCTTTCTTGCCCAAGACACGTTGTAAGATGAAAAGCACCGCTCACTCCATAGCCAGATCGGTCGTCGCCCGGGTTACCAAGGACCGCGCCTTCCTTTGGCCAAAAGGACGGAGGTGTTAGGTGAGTTACTGATGGACAACTTAGCAAGGTACGCACGAGAGACAAAATCGTCATAGGAACCTGGAATGTCGGGACCCTAACTGAGAAGGGAAATTTAGAAGAGCTGGCCCACAGTTTTATGTCAGCGACAGTCCTCCACATCAGCGCCATCGGGAACTGGTTCAGAACGAATGATGCAAACACTCTCCAACACTCTTGAACATCTTTCTGGAGCGCATCGTGTCAGATGCCCTTGCAGATCCTGAAGACACAGTCAACATAAGGGGTAGAGCAATACCCAACTTCCGTTTTGCGGATGACATTGCTAGATTGGGTCGGAGAGGAACAATAACATGAAAAGATGGTACGGAGTCTTGACACCATCTCCACAGCATTTGGAATGGAAAAAATGCAGAGAAGACCAAAAATGATGACCAACAACACCAATGGCATCAACACGGACATCAAAGTCTAAGGTCAATCCCTCAACACGGTGCACAGCTTCAAATATTAAGGAGCAATTGTGTCAGACTATGGGTCGCGACAGGAAGTCCTCTACAGGATAGCACAAACAACTGCTGCCATGACAAGGTTAAAGCCCATTTTGGAAGACAGGACCATCAATCTACACTCCAAGGTAAGGCTGCTGCGCTCCCTTGTCATCCCTATCTTCCTATATTCTAGCGAAACATGGACCTTCACAGCAGGCCTTCAACAAAGAATTCAAAGCATGGAGATGACTTCTGGGCATTTCCTGTACCCAGCAAATCACCAACGATGAAGTCCGACAGACCATCACACAATCCATTGGACTTCACGATGACATGCTCACAGTGCTGAAGAAACTGAAACTCCGGTATGGCCACGCCAACAGATCACCAGGCCTTGCAAAACCATCCTGCAAGGCACGGTGCAAGGAAGCAGTGGATAAGTAGCCGGTTTCCTATGCCGAAGGTCGCGGGTTCGATTCCCGCAAGGGGCGAACGTATGTGACTTAGGTACGAGACTATTGAGGTCACCGAGGGTTTTCTCCGGGCACTCCGGTTTCCTCCCTCCCTTCAATAATGGTACAGGATGCAGTCAATATAAAAATTTCAAAAATAAAAATTCGATTTTCTTCCGTCTTCTAATAGCGATCTCCCTGCCTTTACACCACCTGTTTGAGTGATGTATGTGTATTTGGTGTGTTTGAGGGTAAATGAGACAGGTGAGCGTGTATGTTGGTATAGATCGCCGCGCTTTGAGCCTTGGGGAAAGGCGCGTACATAGCATCCTGTATTATTATTATTATTATTATTATTATTATTATTATTATTATTATTATTATTATTATTATTATTATTATTAAAAAGAGGTGGGAAGACAACATTGGACAATGGACTAGCTTGACACTGAGCAAAGCCATGAGGGCTGCTGAGGACAGAGAAAGATGGGAGTACGCTGGTTAAGAGATGACCTGTGGTGCCCCAACGACTTTCGAGTTACGGGATATGATAGGTTAGGATAGGATAGGATAGGCTGTACGTATGTATATATGTATGTTGTATGTATGTTTATATGTATGTATGTATGTATGTATGTATGTAATTTCTTGTAAAAGATAATAAAGTTGTCTTATCTTATCTTATCTATGTATGCACGTATGTATGTATCTACCTACGTACCTACATACCTACCTACCTACCTACCTACCTATCTATCTATCTATCTATCTATCTATCTATCTATCTATCTATCTATCTATCTATCTATCTATCTATCTATCTATCTATCTATCTATCTATCTATCTATCTATCTATCTATCTATCTATCTATCTATCTATCTATCTATCTATCTATCTTATCTATCTATCTATCTATCTATCGTATCTCTATCTATCTATCTATCTATCTATCTATCTATCTATCTATCTATCTATATCCACTCTCTCTCTCTCTCTCTCTCTATCTATCTGCTAAGAGGGTGTAAGATGTATTAGCAATTAGCACGTATTACTTTTGCTACTTGACGCTGAAGGTATACAATCAAAGCTTTCACCATCCCTGCTCCTATAGTCATGTTTACACCAACCGATGACCCGAAACATATTTCACTAAGACCAATTATCTGTTAAGAATGTGCAGAGCTCACCGTCCCCAGCTATACCATCTGAAAGTGCATGGAAGCGAGAACCTCAATACACAGACAAGTGGTAACTAATGCGGCCCCCTATATTATTTCCTCAATACTGCTCAACATTGCTTCAAGACAGCGTGGCCGGAATTAAGGTGATGATGATGATGAATGATGATGATGATAATGATGATAATAATGATGACGATGATGATGCTGATTTTGAAGAAGAAGTAGATGTTGCTGATGGTTCTGATGAAAATGACGACGACGACGACGATGATGATGATGATAATGATGATTGTGTGTGTGTGTATGTGCGAGTGTGTATGCGCGCGCGTGCGTTATAGGTGGGTGTATTTGTATGTACGTGTTGCGTTAGGTTAGCTTTGCTTCTTCAAAGACCCAGTGTTGTTCTTTCGTGGCCGTATTTTGTGATGATAATAATAATGACATAAAATATGAACCCTACCCGACGTTGGAAAAAGAGTGCCTCCTGACAACACAAATTGGCATCACAAATCCTTCCATGAATCTTTCTATTATTTTATTAAGTTTAATTCTTATCTTATATAAGCCATAAGACATTTGTTCATCCAAAGGTTTACATTGGAACATTTTAGGTATAGTATAGTATAGTATAGTATAGTATAGTATAGTATAGTATAGTATAGTATAGTATAGTATAGTATAGTATAGTATAGTATAGTATAGTATTGTTATAGTGGAGTGAATCATATCATATCATATCATATCATATCATATCATATCATATCATATCATATCATATCATATCATATCATATCATATCATATCCCGTAACCCGGAGGTCGTAGGAGCACCACAGATGATCGTTTAACCAGCATACTCCATCTTTCTCTGTCCTCAGCAGCCCTGATGTCTTCGCTCAGTGTCAAACCAGTCCATTCTCGAATGTTGTCCTCCCACCTCTTTTTCGGTCTCCCTCTTCTTCTACCTCCTTGCACTGTGCCTTGCAGAATAGTCTTTGCAAGGCCTGATGATCTGGTGACATGGCCATACCATCGGAGTTTCCGTTTCTTCACCACTGTAAGCAGGTCATCATGTTGTCCAATGGCTTGTGTGATGGTCTGTCGGACTTCGTCATTGGTGATGTGTTGTGTATAGGAAATGCCCAGAAGTCTTCTGTAGCACCTCATCTCCATGCTTTGTATTCTTCGTTGGAGATCTGCTGTGAGGGTCCATGCTTCGCAAGCATATAGGAAGATGGATATGACAAGGGAGCGCAGCAGTCTTACTTTGGAATGTAGACTGATGGTCCTGTCTTTCCAAATGGGCTTCAACCTTGTCAGGGCAGCAGTTGTTTGTGCGATCCTGGAGAGGACTTCCTGTCGGGACCCATTGTCTGATACAATGGCCCCTAAATATTTTAGGCTATGCACTGTGTTGAGGGATTGGCCTTGGACTTTGATGTCCGTGTTGATGCCATTGGTGTTGTTGGTCATCATTTTGGTCTTCTCTGCACTTATTTCCATTCCATAAGCTGTGGAGGTGGTGTCAAGCCCCTGTACCAGCTGTTCAAGTTCTTGTTCCTCTCCAGCCAATCCATGATTGATGGATTGACTGTATCGTATCATATCATATTTTAATTAGTGCCTTAAATAATCAAAAGAAGTCAGGTGCAACGTAGGAAAATGAGTAAAACGGTGCAACCTTTAAAGTCTGCTAGATCTAATAACGATTTCGGCTGCATTTGATCAAAGAACTTAGACTACTGGCCATCTTGGCCATGTTAAAGAAGCATTCGGATGTTTGAGAAGTAAATTTCTCCTGCGGCAATATTCTATTCTTTCTGGTGAAAGCAAGCAACGCCAATCAGCTAGAAAAGGCCGCCGCACCGATACAACATTCTGACACTGACGAAGCAAACTACAATTTTGTGGACACCAATAATGCTTTTATTGAAAACGCACAAAGAAGTAGGACTGGTCATTAGAAACAACTGTACAAAGACCAATTCGCGGGAGCATAATATTTATCTCTCGGTCGCGGCCTTTTTAGTCAGCAGCCATTTTGAGCTGCCGGCGTTTGGTCAGTAGCAATTCTAGATCAGATACCTCCGGCTTCTTCTTTCCCTTTACGTCCAAGCCGCCGGACAGTATGTACCCCGGGTACCCACCACTTGAACCACAGGGCTCACATAGTCACAATGCTAGCTCACGTGACTACAATGTGCTAGGATGGTAACAATACTGCCCCGGGCTCGCCTTTTGTCTCAAAAGGAGAAACTGCCTGTTCTGACTAAAGCGTGGACTCAATACAGATTACCAGAAACAATATTTGCACGGTCGGCCCGCAGTGAATGCTGAGGTGGGATGTAATTGGCTCGTGCGAGTTGAGAGGGCAGAGGGTAGAGGGAGATTGCAGAACATCTGCAACCTCACGAAGATAAATTCTCTTCATTCTTCAGCACTGTAAAACTTGGGTTCTGACAATCTGGTTAGGGTAAAACCTGACTAAGGTGCCTCCTTCCAGGATCTCAATTTTAATGAGCACAATTTGTTGCAGAAAGCTGGTCGCCATTGTCTCTCACTGTTTAACCTGGTTTGAGGCACCGGAAGGGATGGAGAAACTTTATACAGAAATGTTACAATTGTATTCTTCAAAGTCAGCAATCGCAGTGAGACAGAAGACTACTTTACAAATGCTCCTTCAGTATGCACAAGTTGTCTAGTTTAGGTTTTCAACGAGCATGAAAAGTGCAGGGATTAAAACAAATCTGTTTTTCGTCACCATAATAATACCTCTTCAGATTAACATCTCAAAGTGCCCTTATTTCTTTCTTATTAAAAAAAATCTCTGAAATTTAATATATCACGATTTTAGCCCCAATAGAAGAGATTACATTTAAAAGATTCAGAATCACCAGTGAACAAAATTGTATATCTTTTTCCGAATGCAGAAAAGAGAAAATGCTCTTCAACCTATTTTTTAAAAATTCCATTGATCCACTGTTTATCATACTAAAATTACAAGTTTTCTGTCAAAAGGGGGAGAGGCGTGGGGAGGAGAGACCTGTTTCTAGAGAGTTCGTCATAATTATCACGTTTCTATGTGAAAGCAGAAAAAAAAGACTTTTCTTTCTTTCAGGATTCATATCATCTCATCTCATCAGTGACCCCACATCATCTCATCAATGACCCCCCACTTGTACTATGTGAAAACCCCCAACAAGGCCTCTCCGAGATGTAGCGAAGAGTCCTCCATTGAGCAAAGAAAAGCAGGTGACGGGGGAAAAAGACACACACACCCGTGTCATGCCACTGACCTTACAGACCAGCCGCCATATTGATACTGTAGCCACAGGCTGAATGCCCCGGCCTTCTGCAATTGGCTGAAATCCTGTCCACAACCAGGCAACTTGATAACATCCGTAGGGACAACTGCGAAAACCCCACTATATGGCATATAATACAGTATCAAACGGAGAAAACCTGAGCCCCAGCATGAAGAATGAGCACGACCGTTGACCACGACGATTATCACAGGAGGGAGGCGTATGTTGACACTGGCCTTCAGCCCGTGATAATTGTCCAGTTTAAAGGCCATATTCGTATCTGGCAGCTGTCCCTCTTTCTTTCTACCTGCTGGACTTTGTGATGTTCAGACCTCAATTGGACTGGACCAACAACTTACATTTTGCACAAGAGACGCAGATGTTTCACTTACCAAGTTCGTCTTCAGAGAGAGCACCGCCTCTGCTTTCCCGTCAACTGGGTTCTCAAACAAATGTAAGCTTGGCATGTAGCTCTGCAAACAGTCTGGAGTCTCAGGTCTGAAGACACGCTACTATAAAATACAGAACGCGCAAAGCATAAAAGTAGAGACAGAGTAAGTTCGGGACAAGACAGGAGTGCCTTATTCTAGGTCCATGGAATTAAGACCTTTTCTTGGAGCATCGTTGAAATTTCCGCTGAGCTCCAAGGACAGAGGTGGTAATAGGACCTGGTGCTAACTGGATGTGTTGATGTAGGCAAATCTGGCATTCACCCATCTGGGACATGAGCGTCAGGATCATATAAATCCGTGCGATAGAATGCATAGATTCACAGACAAGACCCCGTTGCAGTATAGACGACGCTCTCAGAGGACGCTAACCTCATAAAAGAAGAAGAGGACTAGACCTCGGCCTATACTTTCGTCTGAAGCAGTAACTAGCACAAAGCTGATGGAACGAAGACTAAATATTTTCCCTTAAGCCAGGAAATCGTCACTTTCTTGTAGCTTTCGGCTTCCATCCATAATGTATAGTTAAACGCCAAGCACCAACGCAGTGTCGCGGAACATCGCTAGCTGTATTGCCATTCCCAGACTGAAACAGGAAGTCTGTAGCTAAACCTGAGACTGGGCCTTAGCTAACAACGTGTGCGCGCTAAACAGAGACCACTATCATTGTCTAGGAACTTTATTTGGAGCCCTTCATGCACTAGACCCCTGTGGTTTCTTAGGGCGAGTGCGCCACGTTTCTTAACGCCGTGTCGTGCAGCCTGACTAGCTGCTGCAGCTTGCCGCTTACCTATCCTAAGGATGTAACCAGTGTGACAATTTACACCTACATCTGACAGTTTGACTCCGACCACGACCCTTGACCCTGACAACTCCTGCACACCTGGCCAGCTGGGTGACGTGGTCGTGCAGGTGAGAAGCTAGACCTAGGTAGGTAAACTTTTAAACAGGGATGGTTGTGGAAGCTGGAAAGTTAGTGAGAGAGTACAATTTTGTATTGGGTGGGAATGGGTGAATGAGGGGGTGTTGATGAGTGGGTGTGCGGGTGGGAGCTCAAAAAGAGTCCGCTGGACCTAAACTAGCAACAATCATGTAATGTAATGTAATGTAGCTAGTGGGAGAGTCAATACAAAAAAAAGTCTAATTATTACAAAGAAGAACTACATAAATTGTACTGTTATTTTCAAAATTCAGACGTTTTTAAAACCAAAAGCTATAAGGGTAAAAACAAGTCTTCCCGCAACAGTAACACACACAAACTGAAATGACCCCCTCCGCCCCGCTCCACCAACGCCGATGTCTCCTCCCGTCACCCTTCACCCCCCCTCCTCTCAACCCATCAGCTCATCTCCACACACTTATTGACTAACGCCATTCCATTAAGCTTCATCCATCTTAAGGGTGGTGGACGAGGCACAAAGTCCTTGGCCTGTTAAGGTACAAGCAGATGCAGCGGCAGGCAATCTTGACTGATTTGATAGCGTGTCACCATGTTTGCTGAGGAGATGTCGCCCTCTTGAGACACATGTCGTCACGCTCGCGACACCCTTTTTCTTAAGGTTGTTTCGCCTTCACCACCTCTTCTTCTCTTAACTTCACACTTAAAAAAACAACAACCACCCATTAAGATGCTTTTGCCAGTATGTTGTCGTGTGATGCCAAACGTAAAGCAAGTCCATTTGTGTCTTAACTTCGCTCCACCATCTTTGGCCATCTTTGCTCTTAATTCCACATTTAATGTTGAAGGTTGCTTTTGACACTACTCTGCCGCGCGATCACAAGTCAATGCAAGTTCATTTCTCTTTTAAATTCACTATACACTCTTTCTCAGTTTTTCGTCACCTCTTTCTCCCTTAAATCCACTTTTGTGTTAAAGCTTTAATTGTCATTATCAATCCTCTTCATCATAATCCTCCTCCACCTTCTTCTCCGTCTTCTTCTTCTTCTCCTCCTCACATTTTCCCCTTAAGTTTAGATGAGAGCAAGATGTGTCAATGTAAGGTATAGCATTGGAAACGTTGTCAACAGTAACTCTTTTCTTCAATGACGGTATTGGATGCAGTCAATCTACATTTCAAAAACAAAAAATTAATTTATCTTCCGCCTTATTTAAATAGCGATTTTCTTCAGATCGACGCGCTTTGAGATCGAATGAGGAAAAAGCGCGAGATAGCTTCTTGTATTATTATTATTATTATTATTATTATTATTATTATTATTATTATTATTATTATTATTATTATTATTATTATTATTATTATTATTTTTATTATTATAATTATTATTAATAGTAGATGTAGTAGTAGTAGTAGTAGTAGTAGTAGTAGTAGTAGTAGTAGTAGTAGTAGTAGTAGTAGCAGTAGTAGTAGTACTAGTAGTAGTTATTTTGTTCATTTTGTTTTCCTATTAAGTACACTAAGTGACTAACAAAGATTCTTATTAAAAATGGGCCTACCGAATATATGTGAATGTTCCTACCTCGTGAACAGTCGCCTTGTCACATTGGCGTTTATTTGAAGTTCAAATAATACTGGTGACTAGCCACAAATCTACAGAAATATTACAAGGGGCAAAGTGACCAATATTTCAATATTTTTGTATAGATAGCGGATAAAAACTAAAAACCGCCTATGCATGCTGGGCGACTGTTGCCCTATTTTATTCACTTTGATTCATATTTACTCTGACCGCTCTCCTTTGCTATCCATGGTTTACAATCTGAGAGTGTTACCAATATTTCTGACTAATTAGCATCTAGCGCCTTTCATACTGTAACCGAGAGAAGGTAAACATATAACAAATAACGTAAACATATATAACAAAGGCAGCACGACAGAGGAATGGTAACGCGTGAAGTCCCGGAGCTCCCCAGCACATCTCCCCCTCCCCCTCAACTCCAACCCCCCAAACCAACAGGCTTGGCACACAAAGCCAAAATAATGATGTGAAAGCTGAAACCTGAGAAGCCTCGAGCACACAGACCTACAAGGAGAATCAAAAACCTGCCAAATATTTACCTAGAAACAGACCTTTAACTTAAAGGGGGCATCGTTACAGATCTCCGCAAAGCCAACTCCATATTGAGCAAGTTTCAAACGTTCTTTTCATATTCACCTGGATGTAGTACTACTGTTATTAATAAAGCACAAATCCAGAGTGTCAGATATTTTAATGAAGTGTCCCCTGCGGAACCGGTGCCAAAAACGAAAAGAAACTGTATCAAAAAGGCTGAGTCAACAAGACGAATCGCAATGATGAGGTTTAGAGTTTCAGTCAAAATTAGTGTCAGAGATCTGTCAAGCCTATCAGAGCACAGACGGAGGTGAGAAAAGCTTATACTGTGTGCGCCAAGGATAACTACCGTGCATTTCATCTCTGTTCTTTGGAGCCCAGGGTCGGATTATTCATGAGGGGTGGGGGTGGGTCCTAATTACATTACGTGACACTATTAGACTACTAATAATTATGTACCACTGAATAGTGCAATATCCGATTTTTATTGTCCACTAAACGGCAAAAATAATATATTTTAAATTTTAGTTTTTGTTCAGCTGGAGTTTGAAGTCACAACATATCATATCAAAACTCCTTGAAAAGATTGTCCTGAAACAGCTAAATGAACATCTTGCTTCCAACAGCCTTCTCTGCCCATTTCAGCCTGCCTACCGTTCTGATCATTCCATGCACCGAAACAGCGCTCGTCCATATTTTAAATGACCTCTTGCTTGCCACTGACTCTGGGAAACTTTCCCTTCTCACTCTTCTCGATCTCTCTGTTGCCTTTGATACCATCGATCACGCTATTCTCCTTCAACATCATTCCATGCACCGAAACAGCGCTCGTCCATATTTTAAATGACCTCTTGCTTGCCACTGACTCTGGGAAACTTTCCCTTCTCACTCTTCTCGATCTCTCTGTTGCCTTTGATACCATCGATCACGCTATTCTCCTTCAACGTCTTGAAAACACTTTTGGGATTGCCGGCTCTTCACTCAACTGGTTCTCTTCGTATCTTTCCGACAAGTTTCAGACAGTCTCCGTGAACAGTCCCATTTCTTCTCCAGTCCTACTTACCTGTGATGTTTCTCATGGCTCTGTTCTTGGCCCAGTTCTTTTCACTCTGTATACTTCTCCTCTCTCTGACATCATCAAAAATCACTACATCAATCATCATTTCTACGCTGACGGCCAACTTTACGACAGTGACTCTCTTGAAAATCTTCCACACAGTCTTCTTCAAAGGACTTCTGACTGTTTAACTGACATACAAAACTGGATGACTGCCAACAAACTTCAATTCAACGCTGACAAGACCGAAGCCATACTCACTGAACCAAACATAAGCTTTCTTCTGTCTCTACCGATTCAATTTTTCTTGGGCAATCCCCCTTTTTTCTTCCGTCAAAAATCTTGATGTCACCATTGAGTAAACCCTTTCAATGCATCACTTCATTCACAAAACTTGTCAGTTATGCTTCTTTCATTTTCTCCGCATTATTCGTAAGTACTTCCCCACTGATGCCAACAAAAAAGCTAATTACATCTCTTATCTTTTCACGACTGGACTATTGAAACTTACTTTTTTTTCTGGTTTGCCTGCATCATCCATCCACCTACTTCAACGCGTTCAAAATTCTGCAACTCGCTTGACGTTGAAAAAGAAAAAGTTTGATCATATCACCTCACTGCTCTCCTCCCATCACTAGCTGACTGTCTCACACAGAATACTCTACAAAGTTAACCTTCTCTGCTTCAAGTGCATCCACGGTTCTGCTTCTTCTACCTTTCAGACACCATCACGTAATCTCCGCTCAGCTTCTGATCCTCTGACTCTTGGTCCCTCGAAACAGTTTCTGCCGGATTCCGCTATTTTTCTGCCTTTGGACCATCTGTTTGAAACCAATTCCCACGTTCTCTACGCAGCAAACCCTCAATCTTCAAAACATGGGCACAAGTCAACTAAACTATACGGCCCACAAGGCGTTACCCCGTGCGTTCAGTTCCTCCAGAGTTATCTTCTCCTCACAGTCTTTCTGCCTGCAAAACTGTTTCCATATTGGGCCCCTGAAAAGGTGACGTGGACTACATTACACTGCCCACATAATAAATTAAAACGAAAAAATTGCACACAAAACAATTTTTAAAAAACACGTACACCCACTGATTGTCCGTCCACATGCATCGCGTCTCATATCACAAAACATGTCTGCTCTCGCTTGAAAACTCGACTGAATTCCCATAGCTCGTGGCAAATCTAAACAGATTACCATAATTATGCTTACAAAATTTACCCATAAACGGCAAATATTTCATGCATACCAGTTCTTTCCTGAAAAATCTCACCAGTTAGATCTGTACAGATGTGATCAAACGATCATTCTGTAGACTGTTTTTTCCCCCCAGAGATTTTACAATAGGCCTGCTCAAAAAGAACAGTTTAGAGACCCTTCAATGACCAGACCATCAAGAATATTGGCATCGGCAACAGGCCTCTGATACCTAATCACAACCGACGACTCTACTCTGCACTGAATCTCTCGTTCAAGGCACGCTATGTTCAAGCTCAATGTTCATTCGTTCATTCTCATACTGATGTTGTAAAAAAACTTAAAACACCTCATTTACTTAAAAAAAAAAAGTTTATATATTGTCTTATTAATAAGAACTACAAAAAGGGTGTCGGATAGCGCAGTGGTGGGAGCACTCGCTACTGTGTCGCAAGTTAAGCACCGTCCAGTGCGGTTAGCACTTGGACGGGTGACCGCAAACCGTGAAGCGACAAATAACAACGCCCCCAGTTGACTCAGCTGTGACTGAGTACCTACTCTCTTAAGGGTGGGGAAGGTAAAGCAGCGAGGGCGAGAGATGGGCATCACCCTCAATACGCTGGCCCAAGATAAGTGTGATCTCCAACATCACGCTCCCCTACGGCCACAAGGCTATGGGACCACCTTACCTTACCTTTACTTTACAAAAAGTTACATGCAAAAGCATCTTAGACGTAAATGCTTTGTCGCCTTGAAGCAAACAATTAAGCCGGGATAAAATGCCAGTCGATGTGGTTCCTCTTATCGCCATTTTGGATCTCTCAATTCCAAGGCCTTCGACACCTGCATCACTCAACAAATGCCTACAAATCTCATAACAGAATTTTGAATGGAGTAAGACGTGCGAATCAATAGTCCGAATATCAATCAAAGTATTTCGTAGAACAAGATGCTGTTAATTGACTAAGATAACATTACAAAAATAACGACGAAATTGTGTTCGTGTAATCTTGGATTTTCACGAAAGTGGCTTTGCTTCTTGGAACGAAAGTCGTATCGCGTAAAGGAGGACGTAAAATGTGTGACGTAGTACAACTGAAACTTCCAACGAAAGTGATTTCGTTGCAGCATCTATGTCGATCACGGAGCCAAGAAAAGTCAATCCGTCGACAAACTCTAGAACTGACATCAAGAAATGCCGTCAGTGTCTTGCCTTGCCCTGTATTCTGTAGACCGCAAAATATAATATCATCCCGTAAAAAAAACTTTTACTCTTTTCTCCGTCACAAAATTCAGCATTTCAGCCATATTCTTCGATTTTTACGTGATCAAATGTCGCCTGCTACCATGCAGCTAGCGCTTTTCCTTGCTGACCACAAATCTTAAACTTTACATTAAATGACGCGCATTGATCTTCGTACATATATTCTGGATTCCCGCTTTAGACGTCTGGTTGGAGGATAGCCTACGTCGTAGGAGCCGGAGCCAAAGTCGACTTTCTTCGTGACGGAAGATAACTTACCTTCGTCATTAAGCTTATAAGCATGTAGTTTTAATCTCTTCCACCCCTCAAAAATTATTATTGTTTGTTAAATTTAGCGTATTTGCATACGTCTCTCTCTCTCTCTCTCTCTCTCTCTCTCTCTCTCTCTCTCTCTCTCTCTCTCTCTCTCTCTCTCTCTCTCTCTCTCTCTCTCTCTCTCTCGTCCTTTATTCTCGCCTTTCAAATGGATCCTAGTAAGTCAATGGACGAACAAAAGACGTGTGGTGTAAGAAGAACGAGGGGTCTTTGGAGAAAAGAGTGCTCTTCACAATTTCCTGACGACGCCACTGTTGTGGGGAAGCAGTTCTCTCCCCTGTCGTTATGAACCAGTTCCTGCATGTCCAATGTGGCCTCACACGTATCTTCACATTTCCATCCCACTTTTAGATCAAGGAGGACGCGTGTTCCGCTGTCGGCAAATAAAAGAACGCTTTAGAACTCACGTTCAACGTTTCAACAACGCTAAGGAGACTGACAACCGAGGCTCGACTCGGCGCTGTTTTCGCTACTATTTTATTTATTTAATCGTTCTTATTTTTATTTTATTTAATCGTTCTTATATAGCGCTTTTCCAGCTCAAGAGCTGCTCAAGGCGCTGGCCGATACAGGATCTAACTCAAGCCGCCCGAGACGCCCACCCGCAGCCTTTGGGCGCATGGTCTGACGCCCGGACAACTGAGCACAATCCTGGGCAGCCAGGGATGGGGGAGAAGGACCTAGGTGCATGCTGGGTGTGTTCTTGTCACCGCCACTCACCCGTCTAGGACATGAGCGTCAGGATCTTTAAAGTCCGTTATGATGGAATGTATGCGACACAGACTAGACCTCGGTTTATACTCTCATCCGAAGGAGTAGGAAAACAGGAGTAAAGTGTCTTTCCCAGGGACACAACACAAAGGCCCGGCCAGGGCTCGAACCCGGGACCTTCAGATCCGCAAGCCGAAGCACTACCATTAGACCACAGTGCCTCCTAAGAACCCGTCAACGTCCAATCGTTGACACGTACGCAAGCACCATAATCTGACCAAACCAAGATACTGTAATGAAGTTAACTTTGTGGAATGTGTGTTAGACTATGTTTGTTGTGCTGTGTGATGGCTAGGGCTTTTGAAACTCAAGTGCCTCAATAACATACAACGGCTAAGGTTTGCCGTATGGCTCAGTAGGCAGAACCCCAGGTTCGGGTTTCAGAGGTCGAGGGGTTGAATCCAGTTTGCCATTAACATCGAGCTAACTCTGGGCACTGTCCTTCAATCAGTCTTATGGGCGTTTCAGTGTATAGAGTAGCCTACCCTGTTTTACAGTAAGACTAGGCCAAGCAAGTTTCTCGATTTCTGAAGATCAGAATGGGATTAAGTGTAGGTTCGAAAAAAGAAGGAGGACCAATTTCCCCCTTGTTCTGGGTGGCTCTACGCTGTGACTGTCATGCTTTCGCTGAGAAACAACCCCATTTTTTCCACGGGTGGATGACAAGTTTTATCTATATTTCGTTTTTCTCCTGCACTCCTTCCCGTACCAAGTGGACTGGGGGCTATCTTTTTATGTTAGTTTCCCAAAGACAAAAGTTCGTCCTTCTTAGCTATGATATTTACGACTTGGGACCTTCACATTCTTGACCTGTTCGTCATCATGAACTCTTGGTGATTGAGATTTATGATCCGGGTCTCAACGACTTGGTTAAGAGAGCGCCTGAACTTGTTGCCTAGTAGCTGGACATAGCTTGTGTTTGATGACGCAATGACACATATCCCAAGAATGCCAAAATACACTTTTTTTTTCTCCTGCAAGTACTTTGAATTTTTGCATTATCTGCTGACAACGTTTCTGCCAGATACACTACTTTAAATTGAAGAGTTTTAGAAACTGACATTTTCAGTTTAAAAATCTCTTCAAGAATTTTATGAAACTGAATAACTTTAGTTTTCCGATTTGTATTCTTTCTGGTTACACCTCTTCAATAAATTATTATTTCTATGAAATCCTGAGTGTGGTAATGTTTTCATCTTCACAATAATCAGTTTAACAATACATGTAGTTACTAAAGCTCAATTCTCCATTCCAATGCAGGTCACAAATAGTGGAATTTGGAAGTATTTAATCTCCGCTGGACATACCATTACCATCGATACTTGGTTAAATTGGGATTCTGCGCTGGATTGTCCTCAGTTTTGATTGGAATTCACATTCTTGCAAGGACTCACAGCAATTCCCTTCAATACCGAAAAATTCCGAACAGCGTTTCATTCCGATCGGTCGTGTGATAGCACTTATGTAAAATTCCGTAAAACTTATATTTCTTAAATGCTAGCCTTGCGTTCAGGCTTTCGACGACCTGTTGGGGCGTCGTTTCGTATTTACCAGAAAGACACATATAACAGGGGCATACACTTTACATTACATTACATTACATTACATTACATTACATAATTATTGCATTAGGTCCAGCGGACTCTTCTGAGCCAAATCAGGACCAGCCCAGGGGCATACACAGGGAATCAGAAACTGCTGAGGCCTTAAGGTAAAGTTCAATTCAATTCAACAAATGTTTAATACCATCAAAGGAAAAATGCACCGCCATCTGTGTCGCATTTGAATAAATAAAAGCATGCAAAATAAAGGACTATTCTTAAAAACTAACACTGTACATCATAAAATTAAATCCAGAGATTCAATGCTTGTTTTTACCCACACACATCTGACATCCCTATCACACATGTATGCCATAATTAAAAAACAACAACAACCAACATAAAACAAACTTCGTTAGTAATAAAATAATTAATATATAATATACATTACTTATTGCACAACAAACTATTAAAACGATATCAGTTACTTAAAGGGCACAATTACAGCAAAGGGAAACCATTCATTATAAAACAGAGACCATCCCAAAAAAGGCAAACATCAACACACACACAAACACACACACACACCCATACACACACGCACACACACACGCGTGCACACACACGCGCGTGCACACACACACACACACCAAAGAAAACACCCACACGCCATTACAAAATATTTTAAAGACTTTTGTTCTTAAACGAAAAACGCACGTATCTGCTTAAAGAGCTTGCTGAAATTCCAACTTGCTACGACAAGAGCACTGTCATAAACCCCGGACAACTGGGACCTTCCATATCCAGAGTAGACCTCACATATCTCTGATATTCAGTACAAAAGAGGCCAAGAAGTGCGGGACTGAATGGTGCCGCGTAGATTACGTGACTATGTGCTTTAACAATTGACTCAGCCCCGGTCTGTAGATTTACGTGTTGACGAAATTAACTTCTGTATAGGGAACAGCTTCCTAGCGGATCAGGGCACGTCAGCGGCTAGAGTGGTGGCCCTTTAAATCATCCTTATCTTAGACCCCTGGACACTCCAGGTCCACATACATTGACAGACCCTTGTTTTTCTCCTCCACCTAACCCTCTTTCTCCTCCTAGCTCCTCCTTCTCCTCCTCGACATTCTTCTTCTTCTAATATTAAGCGGTATTGGTGTGTACACTACAGAATTTATTCCATCCTAATAATAATAATAATACAGTTGATTTATATAGCGTGGTACCCCAACAGACATGGGCTCGCCACGCTTTACAATGCACTAAAAAAGCAATAATATTAAAACAAAATAAAATATGTAAAACAAAAACATGCCTAGTAAAAACTGCCAAACCAGGAGTATGTACATTAATTAACAGTAAACACACACACACACACCCACACCCACACCCACACACACACACAGACGCATGAGCGCCTGGCCAAAGTACATGTCCACAATAAAAACATTCATTATCACATCATTTAACAAAGCAAAACAACTAAAAACATTACACACCTTAAAAACAAAACATAAGATTGTAAACATTTCTTAAGACAGTAAAATACAATGAAAGGACATGAATCACAACATTAAAAAGGACTGGACTCAACTACAACAGATACATTTCACTAAACTAGTGTTATAAAAGAACTTGGACGACATTGGTAAATACCCTTATATAAAATTAATGGATAACCTTCAACACGGACACAAGCATTCACCGCGAGGTAACAGTTTAAAACTGGGCAGTCGACTGGATGTAAGCAGGAGGAAGAATTGTGATGTTCGTTTGTTCAATCAGTGGGAAAATAATGCTTGAAAAGATGTGTTTTGAGTGCTTTCTTGAAAGTCTGCGTGGATGCAATACTACGAATGTTAGCTGGCAGCGAATTCCATTGTTTAGGGCCACAAAAAGCAAAAGATCTTTCACCGTATGTTTTTGTGCGTACTCTTGGTGTGCTGAGGACATGAGTGTCTGCGGATGAACGCAACTGTCGGGCAGGTGAGTAAGCAGACAGGAGTTGACTAAGATAGGATGGACAGGTATCAGAGAAGAAACTGTGACAGAGAACTGACAGTTTGTAGTCAATGCGTGCTTGGATAGGAAGCCAGTGAAGGGAAAATAGTAGTGGTGTCACGTGATCGCGTTTTTTTGCTTTCAGTATGAGCCGTGCTGCAGAATTTTGAACCTTTTGTAGTTTATCGATCAAAGATTTAGGGCAGCCCGTGAGTAGGGAGTTACAATAGTCAAGACGAGAGAGAACAAAGGCACACACCAGAGTTTTGGTGGCATATACTGTAAGATACTGACGGATTGAGCTGATTTGGCGAATGGCAGTGTATGCAGAACGACAAACATGTGAAACATGGTTATCAAGGGACATGTCATCAGATATGATATAACCGAGATTCCTGGCAGAGGATGAGAAAGTAATGTCAGAGTTGCCAACAGAAATAGAAGTAGGAAGGGTAGAGTGTGAAGACAATCTAGGATTATGGAATAACAGCGCTTCTGTTTTGTCATCATTCAATTTAAGTTTGTTGTGAGCCATCCATGACCTTACATCAGAAATGCACTGCTGCACGCTCTGGACGGAAGAATGAATCTCGGAAGGACGGGAAGAATTGTACAGCTGTGTATCGTCAGCGAACGACTGGTTATCAATGGCATGACTATCAAGAAGTAACAGCAATGGTCGGGTGTACATCACAAAAAGCACAGGTCCTAAAACAGAACCCTGTGGCACACCAAAGATCATTTCTGTCTCATTTGACACGTTGCCATCCACAACAACAGCCTGCTTCCTTTTGAAGAGATAAGACTGAAACCAATTTAGTACAGACCCAGTGATACCAAAATGAAGCTGAAGAGTTTTAAGCAAAATGTCATGATCTACGGTATCAAACGCTGCAGATAAATCTAGCAGAGTGAGAACTGAAACATTTCCACAGTCCAGAGCGAGCAACAGGTCATTGGTAACTTTTAACAGAGCTGTTTCGGTACTATGAAAAGGTCTGTAAGCCGACTGGTTGGAGCAGATCAAAGAATGTGTATTTAAATATGAAAATAACTGTTTCAAAACAATCTTTTCCAATATCTTTGACAAAAATGATAGGTTTGACATTGGTCTATAGTTCTGAAGGGTATTCTTGTCTAAACTAGATTTCTTGAGTAAAGGCTTTACAACAGCAGATTTCATTGATGATGGAACAACACCAGAGGACAAGCTATCATTTATAATGTTGGTTATAGTTGGTAACAGCTGGTCTATGCATTCTACTAACAGTGGGGTAGGAATGGAATCAAGAGAACAAGTTGTAGGCTTTGACTTCAAAATCACATTTCTAATTTCTTGCTCACACACTGGTTGAAAAACATTAAGTGATGAATCAGTGGCGTATGTATCTCCTCGTAGGTCAGCACAATGAATGGAAGAAGACATAGAATTCAAGCCATCTAATTTTGCCCGAATGTCAACTACTTTACTAGTGAAAAAATCACAGAAAATATTTGGCAGCTGGCATAAAGGGTGTGTAGAAGGCAGAACAGTTTTTCTGTCTTTTCCCCTAAGGCGGTCACACACTCCAAAGAGTTGCTTACTTGTTTTACTAGTTGTGATTTGATTACTAAAGTAACTTGACTTAGCATGATGCACAATATGCGTGACATACTTTTTTGCCGCGCAATACACCTGCCTAAAAACTGTAAGTTCCGACTTGAGCCATTGTCTTTCAGCTCGGCGCCTCTGTCTTTTCGCCTCGCGAAGCTCAGTTTTAATACCATCGTACCACGGTTCCGAACGACCGACCCTAACCTTGCGGCGGGAGACGGGAGCATGCCTATCCAGCACGGCACTAAGTGTGGCATCCAGCTGTTCCACAGAGGGGCAAAGGGCCGGGGACACTTCCACACTCAGGTCGCGCTTGAAGGCGTCTCTGTCCATGGCGCGAAGGTTACGTGTCTCCCTCAACAAAGCTGGAGGAGAAGGAACTACAACAGTAAGATCGCAGACCACACAACAGTGATCGGATGACAGCTCCTGAGTAACAATGGTGGATCGCACTACATTATTTTGAGGCCTGTGCATTACCCAATCAATCACGTGACCACCAGAATGGGTAGGCTGAGAGACAGATTGTTCTAAGCTAAACATGTTTAAAAGGTCAATCATTTTTCTTGTACTAGCTAAATGAGGTTCATTAAAATGAAAGTTTACATCGCCAACAATGAGGTAAGTACCAGACATGTTGTTACAATAGTCTAACATTTCAGGAAACTCAAGAAAAAATATCGCATCAGTAAGGTTATTCTTCTTTTTAGGATATGTTCTATAAATACAAATGAAATGTACATTTTGCTGTGATGTTGACAACGTAACTTGCACAGCTTCAAAGGAAGTGTGAGGGAACGGAAAGTCTACAATGAAGCTCAAATGATTAGACATAGCATCCTTATACACAACAGCCAGACCCCCACCACGGTGAGAGCGCGGGTAAGACTTAGCTGTAAAACCAAAAGGTGCCAGATCTGCACACCTCCCTTCATCCCCAACTAATTTAAACCACGTCTCTTGAATAAACAAGATGTCAATGTGTCTGTCTTTGATGAATTCACTGACTGCAGTGCGTTTTTGAGGAGGACCAAGTGACTGAGCATTAAATGAAGCAATTCGCAGTTCACTGTCAACATTCGACGAAGATGGGGTGGACCGGCGGACTGTGACGAGGTTGCAGGCGTTCGCGCAGCGTAGAATAGGCCTACCATACAGCAGTCGTACATCGGCGGACCACGGCAGCGAGTCGTCGAATGGTTGAGTGCCTACGTTGCAGGCACGTGAGCAATCAGTGGATAGGCCTACTACCTGAATGCATCGTTGTTTTCTTCTTCCACCACGTCTTGTTCGTTTGCGTGGAAGGTCACGGCCAATACAGAAAGATCTCAGGCAACGCACGAGTTCAGGGGTCAAACGAGTAGCTTTCATTGATAAAAGTTGATCGCGTGTGTAGTAGAATTCAACTCGCTCACCTGTAGCAGGGTCAGAATCGTGACCTCGTTGCAACTGCACGTGCAAGGTAGGTGAAAGAAAACATGGCTGATTATGAACACTGTGAATGGAACACAGCTTGGCGATACAGAAAATCCAAAACACCAATATCCTGACGTACGGGGAGACACAAACAGCAGTCCGACAACAAGACCAGTCCATGGGGAACATCCTTGATAACTGACGACAGCAAACACGAAGATAAAACAGGTATACAACAGTAAAACTTCGAGAGACCGAACACTCAACCTGTGAGGCGTGTGACCGTGACCCTGAATGACGTTGATGAAGAAAAGCATGCTCAGTGCGGCGGACCCTTAAAAACCACAACAACCCTCTTCTCGCCCTTCCCCCGCCCCCTTCCCCCCATCCCTCCTCTGATTCGTCGCAAGTTCCTCACTGAATCTTCGGAGTTGTCAAGACAGTAGTATCCTGCCATGGTTGATCACGTACAGATTATCAAGAAACCTGCATAGACTCGTACAATCTGGCTGCTTACACAAGTTATAAAGCAACAAATGACGAGTTTCGTGCAACAACAGATTCTCTGCTTCGGGATACCCGGATCATTGAGGCAGAATATCCAACTCACCAAAGTAATATTGCTCTGCTTCGTGAAGATACTCACCTGGGAGAGGCTCATTGATAAGATTGTTCAAGCTGTCTGGAGGCTATTCTTCGGGTAATCTGACAATCACTTGTTGTTCGGCGATGCTGTTGTTACTTTTTTAGCTCGTTTCCTCAACTGTTGTCTTGGTGATACATGCTTTGGATTTTATGAAACTGTATAGCGGAACACTAACAGCATCGGCATTAGAGAACTTTAGATCGACTAGCGAAACTTGGTTTGTAGTGATCTCCCTTTCGTTTCCGGTTATGCTATCGGGAAATCCTTACGAACTTTTCTTCGTGCCTGCTGTTCTAAAGCGGCAGCGTCTTTAGTTGCAGACAAAATTTTGTTCGTCGTTATATAGGGGAGTTAAATGTCATCAAACCTCTTTAATTTGCGGAGGTTGTTTTCCTCGAAAACGCACGTGTTTAGATTTGGTTCATCACGGGCTAAAACACTTTTCCCAACGAAAGTTTAGTTGAAGTTTAGGATAGAGCGTTGATAAATTTTTCCCCCTTTAAAAAAAACCACAACAACACAAATTAGAGAGCTTCTATAGCCCCAAAACTTGTGTTCACTGCCTACTGCCTAGCCCGATTAGGCCTACGAACCTAGTAGTATATGGCTCATCTAAACCAAGGGCTCTTCGTGCACGTTCATAAGAATACACCAGAAAAGTGATTTTACATTTTTACCATGCCCATAGGAGACACTTGAAACCTAGACATACTGCAAAACGTAGTTGAAAGTCTCAATCGGAACGACAAACTTCCGCCATGTTATTTCTGAAAGAAAAAACAGCGTAAAAACAGGAATATATGCAAAAAATACCAGAAACTTGCATTAGAACCACGATTCGTCAACATGATGAAAATTCAGCATTTTCACTCAGCGAAGTTTTCTGCGTAATGCAAATGCGGAGGTCGTGACCTTACGGAAGCGCAAAAGTTATGACGTAGACGGAATGGGGAGGTGTGCGTGGGGAGGGGGAGCGGGAGGGTGGGGGGGGGGGGGCGGAGGGTTCCTTCGAAAAAGATCTACGAACCAAGTTTCTTTGCTTTCTAAAGCTATCTATTGTCTTCATCTAGATGCGTTCAGAGTATCAGAGACTCACGAGGTCTTCGCTAGAGACTGTTTCAACAGGTTCTGCTTCGCTATGTACTCCCAGATGTTGTCCTGTGGGGCAAATGCTTTGCACAGCTTGCGGGATGATGCACCAGCAAAACCCAGCGTTGGCTCCGTCATGTTTCTTCGTTGGAGATATGCCGAAAGAATGCTAGTATGAGTTTTTCAAATGTGTAGCTCATCGCACACCAGCTCAATGCCTATGTGAGCAGCACTCTTAGGTTCTTCCACATTTTGCTGGCTGCGGGCTATTTATAGCTTGCCTACACCCTCCCTTTCAGTGAAAGGAAAGTAAGAGCACCAGCGAAGCTATTTATAGCTAGCCTGGCTGAACTAGCTTCAAAACCTAAAAGCTTTGGTTGAGTCGGTGTGATCGAAGAAATAAAACTAGGCTAAACTAAACTAAATTGATCTAATTATAATAAAATCTTAAATACATTCCAAAACAAAAAACGTGACGTTTTAAAATTAGTTAGTTAGTCATTATTTATAAAGCCCAGCGGACTGCAAAGAGCCGAATCAGGATCACAACTTGGTTGAAAGCGGGCTCACCCCTGATGTGTATAAAGACATGATGAAAAAACACTAGTGGTAACACTGAAGGCACACCGCCAGCAGATCACTTTACAATTAAGGCATCCTATGCAGGGGACGCTGAGGCTGTACTCTAATTTATCTAATCCCTGTTTACAAAAACAAAATAGAATATAAACATCATTATAAAATATTAACAACATACATATAAAATGCTAACATCGCTTTATAGTAGTACCAGAGGAAGCCCTAGTGACCATTTGGCAGAAAGCGTTCAATATCCCCAAGCTGACCAACAGACTCCACACACAAAGGAGGAGTTTTGAGAGACTTTTCAAGAAAAAAAAGGTAGGTGACTGGTCTAGCGGAGAAGATGGTAGATTGTAAGTCCCAATTAGGAACGAGAATGACAGAAACAGTAAGAATTTAAAGCACTAAATGTCCACAAAGTGGGGATACTATTTATACAGAAAACCTCGGCACCCCAACGGCGGAAATTTTAAAATAGATAAGTGCATGTAAAGTGCTTTACGGAGGCTAATAAATAGAGTAGAATAAAATTAAAGTAACATAAAATAAAACAAAAACAATAATAACATGATATGAAATAAAGAGAACTTCTCCATCTTCTTCTTCGTGTTGTTGTTCTTCTTCCTCTAATATTAATAGGTAGGGAAACAGCACTGGTGTATTCTACAAAATGTATTCTATTCTGTCGAAGTTTGATGAGGAAAGGCATACTGAAACTGAAACTATAATACAAAATAAAACACAATGAATAAACCACAAAACATTGAAAATCATCCACAAAAGCCATCAACAGCATAGTTCTCAGTGTGTACTAAGCGCTGAGGACCTAAAAATGTATCTCAAGGCCGTCGTAAATAAGCAACAAAGAAATCAATACAATTATACAATGTGAAGAAAATGTCTGAGGACAATTGGCAATAAAATAAAATGAGGAACTAAGAAACTTGAAGCAAAATAAAAAGAATAGGGATTAATACAAAAGAAAAAAACAAAGAAAGCATTACACACGACATTAAAAAAAAGAAGTTTTTACTCAGTGTCTCTAGGCTGGTAAAACCTTCAGGTTCCTGGTGGCCCTTAAGGACTTCGCAATAAACAATAGAGAAGTCAATACAATAATGCCAAGAGGAGGAGACGCTTAAGAACAGTTTGAACAGCAAAACCCCTTTTAGCCTTTGATCAACATGACTTCGTGTCGGCTGGCGCCCTTTCGATTTATTCCCCAAAGTCAAATGCTTTATACGCCAATCTCTCCTGGTTTATGATAGTCACAGAAAGGTAGACTTTTTTGGCAAGCATTATTTAAATCCATATCACAAACTATTCTTTTTGCTGCTGTGTCTGTTGCTCTATTTGGCAGGATGGCTCATTTCAATATCGTTCACCTTGCGTGTGGGCGAGATAATAATCTCAAAGGTGACAGGAATTCTTCCCTCTTTGAGTCGACTTTCTGTGATGACTTTTATACGTTGTTCCACAACCCAGCAAAATGTTTGAGGTCCGGTCCAAATCCAGTGTAAATGCATTACATGGTCATCAACTGTACAGGAGGTTGGATCAAATAAACAGGTGGCGTGCTTTAGAGGCAGCAACCAGCAAGCAAGCCTTGGGCGGTTTGAGTTCGGTTTTAATTTTGGCCAGCGAACGCCTAAAGCAACCTGTTAAGCTGTTAAGGACGATATAAAAAACAACAACAATTAATTTACTTTATAATCTTGCATTTCTGACAGAACTACTGCTACTGCTACTATTACTACTAACTATTACTACTACTACTACTACTACTACTACTACTACTACTACTACTGCTACTACTATTACTGTTGCATCATCATCATCATCATCATCATCATCATCATCATCATCATCATCATCATCATCATCATCATCATCATCATCATCATCATCATCATCATCTTTATTAACTTCTTCATTATCTTCTTCTCCTTCTTTTTTGTCATTATCTTCTTCATTATCTTCTTCTTCTTTACTATTCTATATGGCGGTGTGTTTTAAAGCGTACTGTAGCATTGATGAAACACATGTCGTCAAACAAACTATGCGACTGCTTGGCGCTATCATGGTATTGTAGTATGAGACCCAGAAAACGAATGAAATTCTAGATCCAGGGTACAATGCATTACATGCTTATTGACAAAGAAAGTGTAGTTTTAATACTAAATTGATCAATCTGTCAGCACTACCTTTGAAACGGGCTTTGAACTCAACAGTCGCTGATACTGGGTTTGGAATTCTTTGAATTGTGAGCCATTTTTTTTAAAGCATCCTGAGATTCAGAGATCTATCTAAATCTAGATCAGGATTATGCCTTTGCAGTCTCTGATACTCATAAAACACGAATCGGGGACAATTTCCAGGGGCGATAATGAGGGGTTGCTTCCTCTTCTGATATTTCACAGTTACCCGCTCACTTAAATCTGTCTGTGAATTAAAGGTCTTCACTACAGCACTGGGATAAAAGGCAGGCAGTACACTTGAACTAAGTACAATATAAACTGAAATTTAGATTTTAAAAGTAGTAAGACAGTAGTGACAAATACAACAGAGAAAGTAAAATAATGATTTATGAACATTTTAAAGGCGTAATTGAGGGCTGCCAGACTATTTAACCTTTTCGGTCAAGCGGAAGAAAGAATAATAAAAGGTGTTGCATATAATACAGGGTTCATGTACAGCCTTAAACGCGCCAAAGATGTTAACATTGATGGTGTTATAAGTATGCGTGGTTAATAGAGAAAAAGAGAGGCTCTTTAACACACACCCCTTCATTAAGCCCCCAAAAAGGCATACTCAATGTGTATCATTTCTGCAGTGTCCGTAGCAACTCTGCTCTGTTTTTCCCCTTTGCTTGACATCTTTCCCCCCTTCTGGATGCTTTTGTACCCCTTGCTGGGAATCATTTGTGACGCCAGATTCAACCCGGAGTCCTGGGCACAAATTGGCCTCTAACTGCTAACCTTGTGAGGTCAGCTTAATCTTTGACTTAAGAAGGAAGAGAGTCTCTAAAGGGTGTTATTAAAGCCAAGCCTTTAGTTTGCCTTGGTGAATAAGTTTAAAGGTGAGATATCTGATCTTAATATACTTGGATTATCAAGGCGAAGAGGGCAAACAACCCAGATTACACGTCAAGTAAATTTAAAGTTAAATATCTGATCCAGGCCTATACTAGGAATGTGGATTAAAATTGATAAGAGAAGATGAAGTTTACCAGAATAAAAAAAAACACACACACAACACATTGTGCACGCTCGTATTTTGTTACAATTGTTTTGAGGAGTTAAAAGCCAACTAAGCGACAGCATTAAGTCATTATAGTTAGTGTGTGTAGATTGTTTCAGGGCTGTTTATTTGGCTTTGAAATGAAACCTCTTTCCGCTCAACAAACGTGTTCACTGAATTTATAATAATGTAAATATATACAGTAGGACGCCGCTTAATCATTAAGAAAAGTCTTTCTCAAAAAACAAAAATAAAAGAAAACAAACAAACCAACCACAAAACAATGAAAATTTCTGTTAAGTAGGGCATACACACACACGAAAAAAAAAAGTATCTAGACTGAATTTTTTCCTGTTGCTATTTCTTTTATAGAATGCCGTGTTCAGAGAAGATGTAATCTTTAGACAGATTTTAAAAAAAAAAAGTCTGCGATTTAATAAATATTATATTTGTACATTTTTGTTGTTGGTACATGGGATTTTAATTCATACTATATCACACCCTCTGGCGGAAATGTGGGTTGCTTTCCCATCAAAAGCATATCATGCGAGCTCAAGTCTTGTTATCAGTTTTGTCCACAAGTTTTCTTTTCGGTAGACCTATAATACGGAACCGCATATGCTCGGTATGATTTGATGTTTCCTGTCGCGTTTTTGGTACGCTTGCGTTCTATTCCTTTTAATATAGAGTCTCTTGATCCTGTATAGTTCAAACCTATGTCTGCCAAAGTGTGAATACACTCTTGGAACAGAATTGCTCTATACGACTTCATTCTTTGGATTCCAATATTAGAATGTTTTACAACACTGCAACCTTATTGCATATCATTTTCAGTAATACGGACCTCTCTAGAGTGGAGTTTGCTAGGTGTGGTTTGATTCGTTGTTTCACGAGTGTGTATTGTTGGAATGTACATACACTTACCTGTAAAAAGTGGCGAGTGACTCATGATTCCAAAGTTACCTTGTGTCCACAAATGGTGCGTACGTTCAGTAGGCTGGACAGTTTCTTACACTCGACTGGACACAATTAATGGGAGGGAAGAAGAGAAGGAGGGCAGGGGAAGAGAGGTAGAAAGGGGAGGAGAGAGAGAGAGATAGAGAGGGAGAGAGAGAGAGAGAGAGAGAGAGAGAGAGAGAGAGAGAGAGAGAGAGAGAGAGAGAGAGAGAGGGGGGTCTGTGTCATTCAGCGTCATAGTCGTCCCTGAACCCTTCCAGATAGAGCCTAGGTCAATGTTCGACTTGACTTAACAAACAATTCAAAACACACTAGACCGGATTAGCTTGCGCCCTGAGCTGCTCTGTGAGCTGCTAAGCAAACACTATAAGAACACTCCATGTATCTGAGTATTCAGTGCCTTCAGCAGCTCTTTAAACTTGTAAGCTGACAAAATCAGGACAATCCGTATAATGGGGATCCGTGGCTCTGAAAGAATAATAATAATTCTTTTATTTTCGTCTCAAAACATCAGTCTTATAGAGAAAAACATATTGCATGTAATATTATATACACACACAAACACGTGCGCGCACACACACACACACACACACACACACACGTACACACACAAAACCCACACATAGGTCTTTTAACATTTGAACCAGGTTGGCACAAACAACTGCTGCCCTGGCAAGGTTGAAGACAATTTGGAACGACAGGACCATCATTCTACATTCCAAGGTAAGACTGCTGCGCTCCCTTGTCATCTCCATCTTCCTAAACGCTTGCGAAACATGGACCCTCACAGCAGATCTACAACGAAGAATACAAAGCATGGAGATGAGGTGACACAGAAGATTTCTGGGCATTTCCTATACCCAGGACATCACCAACGACGAAGTCCGACAGACCATCACACAAGCCATTGGACAACACGATGACCTGCTCACAGTGGTGAAAAAACGGAAACTCCGATGGTATGGCCACGTCACCAGATCATCAGGCCTTACAAAGACCATCCTGCAAGGTACAGTGCAAGGAGGTAGAAGAAGAGGGAGACCGAAAAAGAGGTGGGAGAATAATATTCGAGAATGGACTGGTTTGACACTGAGCGAAACCATGAGGGTTGCTGAGGACGGAGAAAGATGGAATACGTTGGTTAAACGATCATCTGTAGTGCCCCTACGACCTCCGAGTTACGGGATAGGATAGGATAGGATAATCCAGCGCCCGCCTTGAACAGGTCTTTGAGCTGTGAGTTGGCTATACAGGGATTTTGTGGAGATCCTTCTGTCGCCTGAAGACAAAACAAAACAAATCCATTTTTGTCAATAAGGAAATGTTAACATCGATTTTCGCAGAAAACACGACGAGACATTTTCTTAATTGGGAATGTTGAAAGTCGGGTGTCTTATTTTTTTTTTCTTCTTCTTCTTCTTCTTCTTCTTCTTCTTCTTCTTCTTCTTCTTCTTCTTCTCTCTCTCTCTCTCTCTCTCTCTCTCTCTCTCTCTCTCTCTCTCTCTCTCTCTCTCTCTCTCTCTCTCTCTCTCTCTCTCTCTCTCTCTCTCTCTAAGAGCGCAAGACCTAAATGTTTCCAACACACAAATGCAAACAGACCAGAAGGCCATTAAAACACATGTATAAATTTGCTTCAAACTTGACTAGCTTGCCGTCAAACGGCAGTGTTGCCGCAAATGGTCTGAAATAGACTGTATGAGCACATAACGTCATCAGACAAAAGCCTGGATACTGTAAAAAGTCAGTGGCTTTAATTTTTAAGCAAGGCAAATCTTCCAATTGGCAACAAAAAGTCTTTAAAATCAATGAAGTAAACGGAAATAAAGGCGTTTTTTTCTTTCTTTCTTTAAAAAACAACAACAAACAAGTGCAAGTCAATTGCACTAAACTTAAACTGATCCTTTAGATTCAGTCAACACCGCAGTTTGTCTGCAACAAGAATCCAGTTTGGTCAAGCGAATATGATATCATAATCATAGGTCTGATGCATAGAGATGTCAAAATGCGCAGAAAAAAAGACGAATTTGTCCTAGGGTTAGGTTCCAGACATTTTGCGGTCTAAACACATGCATCACAGAAGAAATTACTTCATCCCATTAGTCAACTCTGGGACAGTTGGCAACAAGGTCCACTTTGGTCTCTCATTGTGGTCCCAATCTCTGGAATTCCCCACCACCTACATACACGGAGAAATGTGGACAATTATTGGCAGTCTTAGAAGTAACCTACCGTCCCATCTATTCCGTTGAATTGATTGATTGATTGATTGTTGCTTTAGGTCCAGCGGACTATTCCGTTGAATGGCGACAATACCATAAAACAATGACACATAACTGTATGTTTATTATCTTCTCAACCTTCCCCTTCTGCCTTCTCCTGTCTGTGCGCCCTTGGCATGCTAACAGTGTGGAATTGTGTGAGATACAAATCATCATCATCATCATCATCATCATCATCATCATCATCATCATCATCATCATCATCATCATCATCATCATCATCATCATCATCATCATCATCATCATCATCATCATAAATTGTATACAAAGATTAATTCTATGAAGTCGACTCATGTGATAAGAAAAACAACTTAACTTGGGAATGGAACCATGGTCGTTTGAACGCCAGGCGTATCCCCCAACATCAGACTATGGCGACAGCGAAGTGGAGGATTTCTATGAACATCTACAGGCTGTCCTGGACCAAGTGCCGAAGAAGGACATAGCCACAGTGCAAGACGACTGGAATGCCAAGGTTGGCCAAGATGCGCACCACAACTGCGGAGACACATGTAGATCCCATGCAACAACAAAACAAATGACAGGGTCTGAGACTCTTGGAGTTTGCCAGATACAACAATGTGATACTGGCAAACACGCATGGTCTCCACAAAAATCCAGACGATTGACAAGGCATAGTCCCAGCGGGGAGCATCTCAACCAGATTGACTACATCATGGTCAAGACACGCTTCAGATGAAGCATCAACATTGGCAGGACACGCACTTTTCCATGAGCAGACATCGGAAGTGACCACGATCTCGTGTTGTCTTTCCGGTTCCAATTGAAGAGAGTAAACACAGCAAAATGCACCAAAGTGAATTTCGATTTGGACAAACTGCATGATCCGGAGGTGTCAGAAATATGCCAAGCCACAATTGGAGGGAAATTTGCACCACTGCTCACTTTGGGAGCAGGTGAAGTAGATGTCAACACCATGACCAACACCTTCAACTCAGCCATGACAGATGCTGCCACTGAGATCCTTGTCAAGCACCGTCCAAAGAAGAAAACGTGGATCACACTTGAACTTTTGGACCTGTGTGATAAACGAAGAGAGATGAAAAAGAAAAAGAACACCTCACAGGGAGCTGATGCCTACCGAAAAATGAGATTCGAAAACGCATGCGCACAGCAAAGCAGAACTTGATAGAAAAGCAATGCCAGGAAATAGAGAACAGTCTGAACAAGAACAAACGCAAGAAGGCCTATCAGACTGTGAAGCGGCTGACAAGTTTTAAACAGCCCAAGGTACGAATACGAATACGATCACTTTATTATCTCAATCAAAGAGAAATTCACACGTGGTGCCAGATATAAATGTTACAAGACGATAAAGGACAGTATAACAACAATAAACAGTAAAGAGTAAAACAGGATAAAAGTATATCAAGAAGACATTACTGAATCAACCATCCAAAGCAAGTCTGGTATATGCCTTACAGAAGAACAAGAAGTCTTTAATAGATGAACGGAGTACTGCTCTGACCTTTATAACCACACACCAAACGGAGACCCATCAGTTCTAACATGTCCACAGAACATAGAAATTGAGGAAATCCTCCCAATTCTCCGAGAAGAAGTTGAGGCAGCAGTGCAATTGCTGAAGAAAGGGAAGTCAGCGGGAGGGGACAACATACCCTCAGAATTTCTTAAAGTAGTAGGAGAAGCGATGATTGACGCCATCACCAGTATCTGTAACAAGATCTAGCACAGTGGGGAGTGGCCTACGCCATGGACCAAGTCGCTTGTCACCACTCTTCCTAAAAAAGGGTAACCTTCAGGAGTGTGAAAATTACCGCACCATCAGCCTCATCAGCCATCCCAGCAACGTCCTCCTGAAAATAATACTTAGCAGGTTGAAATCTCAAGCTGAACAAATCACAGCTGAAGAACAAGCATGATTCAGGGCAGGGCGAAGAACCACTGAACAGATTTTGAACCTCAGAATAATCTGCGATAAACACCTACAGCACCAACATCTATATCATGTGTTTGTAGACTTTAAGAAAGCGTTTTTACCGAGTCTGGCATGCAGCTATCTGGGCAATCATAAGAGTGTACAACATCAGCCCTAAAATTAATGAAGTCATCAAAAGCCTGTATGACAAGGTTACCAGTGCAATCCTTTACAACAGCGCCATCGGGAATGGCTCAGAGCAACAATCGGTGTGCGTCAAGGATGCCTACTCTCTCCAACACTCTTCAACATCTTCCCGGAGCGCATCATGTCAGAAGCCCTTGCAGATCTCGAAGGCACAGTCAGCATAGGGGGTAGAACAATCGTTTCCCGGATGACATTGATGGATTGGCTGGAGAGGAACAAGAACTTGAACAGCTGGTACAGAGGCTTGACACCACCTCCAGAGCTTATGGAATGGAAATAAGTGCAGAGAAGACCAAAATGATGACCAACAACACCAATTGCATCAGCATGGTCCTCAAAGTCCAAGGCCAATCCCTCAACACAGTGCATAGCTTCAAATATTTAGGAGCCATTGTATCAGATAATGGGTCCCAACAGAAAGTCCTCTCCAGGATCGCACAAACAACTGCTGCCCTGACAAGGTTTAAGCCCATTTGGAACGACAGGACCATCATTCTACATTCCAATGTAAGGTTCCTACGCTTCCTTGTCATCTCCATCTTCTTATAAGCTTGAGAAACATGGACCATTACAGCCAATCTACAACGAAGAATTAAAAGCATGGAGATTAGGTGCTACAAAAGATTTCTGGGCATTTCCTATACCCAGCACATCACAAAAAACAAAGTCCGACAGACCATTGCACAAGCCATTGGACAACACGATGACATGCTCACAGTGGTGAAGAAACAAAAACTCAGATGGTATGGCCACGTCATCAGAGTATCAGGCCTTGTAAAGACCATCCTGCAAGGCATGGTGCAAGGAGGTAGAAGAAGAGGGAGACCGAAAAAGGGGTGGGAGGACAACATTTGAGAATGGACTGACTTGACAATGAGCGAAGCCATCAGGGTTGCTGAGAACAGAGAAAGATGGCGTACGCTGGTTAAACGATCATCTTTGGTGCCCCAACGACGTTCGAGTTACGGGATGGGATAGGATAGCGTGTGAGAAAGGTGGTAAGCATGTACATGCACTGGTAACCATTCACCATACAGTGAATATCGGGTACATTCAAACCACATACATTGAAGCACCGCTTATTCCTAAGTCCCTCCATGGTTGACAAAGTCCCTTCATTTGACTGTTCTCAAAAAAGAGTCAGCCTTTGGGGTGTTAGCACCTTTATGGCGCTAACAGATTGATTCAGATTTTTTAATTGAAAGTTTATTCAAATATATTTGATATTAGACATAAGACAAAAGACTTTTCGCTTCAAATATTACAAGATTTTGCCTTGCACATTGAGGAGCAATTTATTCGCATTCCACAAATCTCTAAACACAGCACACCTGTGTCTTCACCAAACAAAAGCACAAACGCACGCGCACGCACTGACACATAAAAACATACACGCGCGCACGACAAAGGTAGGCTGAATGCAGAGTTGTGTCCCTTGACGCCCCCTAGTCGAGGGGGCTGTTTTGAGCGCCTATCGGTCCGGCGACTGCAGTAATCGGGGCTCATAACCCGCGCACCTTGTCGCAAGACTGAAATTTTCTCGTCGCTGGCATGAAAGTCGCTCTCATAACCCTGGCCCCTTGTCGTGAAGGTCTGTATTCAGAGCGTCTGTATTGCCTGAAACTATTAAAAATGACAGAGGGACACATTTGGGGATTTTTATCTCTGGCGGATGGTAACGAGTCTACTGGAGAACACGTATAGTCTCCAATAAAAATTACATGTTGTGGTAGTAGCGTTATAGTGCAAAATATTTTGTGAATGGCCAATTAGTCATAACAAATCGCCAATACAAGTGCTTCGGTGTTATGTGGCAACAAGTCTGGAAGTATTAAACTTTATTGTTGGGCAGTTAAATTTAAAGGAAATACATTGAAATTAAATGTTCCTATATAGCGCGTTACCAGCACATGTAGCTGCTCAAGGCAATGGTCTAAAAACAGGATTATGTCTCAAACCGCCAAAAGGCGCAAACTTGCTGCTTGATCCGCACTGCCTAACGCCCAACACTACTAAGCGATCATGGACGACCTAAATGTGTGCGCGTTTACCGGAGCCTGCCATCTGCCTTTTTGACACAATGACTGCGCTCTTTAACGTGCCTCTGCAGCCACACGAAGGAGGTAAAACGCCGTATAAAAAGTCATTACAGAAAATCCACTACTGGGAGAGAAAAATCTCCCGTCACCGTGGAGGCTTGAACCAGGCGAGCGTTTTACATTGCAAGCATTCCACTGAAGAACCATTCCACCGCAGACCATTCATTTGCCAATGATTAATTACAGGACAAATGCAATTCATAAAGAAAAATAAACATCTCTCCTCCCTCCCCCCCTCCCACAAACACCCAACGCCCCTCCTCCCAAATGATGTATACTATGTCACACCACACCAGACTATCGATTTGTAATCACAACCCAGCTATCGTGTAAGATTGACCACCTGTGGACTTTGCAGGAACCCATACTGAATGGTCTGGAGGTACTGTTACAGATTGGACCTACATGGGATTGTCAAAAGGTGCGGCAATTTTGCCGACATTTCAACACAAACTGCTGGTCACTTATGAGGAACCCTCAATATAAATGTCTGGAGGCGACATGCCAATAAGAAACCTCCCAAACATCAATGGTAATTCATTTACTTCAACTGAGAAGTGTCATTAAGCCACAATAATGTCTGCTCCATTGTTCACGTCACTTTGGCGCAACTGTACGTAACAGGCATTTTGTCAGTTTGTCTGTCGGTTTCTGAGAACCGGGGAAACTAAGGCAGCAGAGGGGAGAAGATGGCGCGCGCTGGCTCTGAGAAAAAAGATATTCCTAACTTTACTCTCACACGACCTGTCTGTTGTTTCTCTTTCTGCCTCTGTCAGCCTTCTTTTACAAACTAAAATCTGACTTTGTTGTTGTTGTTGTTGTTGTTGTTGTTGTTGTTCTTCTTCTTCTTCCTCTCTCTCTCTCTCTCTCTCTCTCTCTCTCTCTCTCTCTCTCTCTCTCTCCCAACCACCCCGTTAAGATAGGTTGTGTGGTCTGACATGGCGTTTGCGGGTAAGAAATTACTGAGGCGAAAACAGGGAAAGCACCATAACTAGAACGTTACGCAGAGTATTTCGACTTCTGTACTTCTCATGTCACATGTATGCAGTCAATCGATACTTTTCAAAATAAAATTCGGGTTCCTTGCTGCGTTGTAATACCGACCTCCCTGCTAGTACATAACATGTTATAAAAGTGTTTGTGGGGCGTGTAAGAGTGTATATAACATGGGAGCGAGTATGTGGGTACGGACCGTCGCGCTTTGAGCCTGGTTAATGTTTTAGAGAACGGCGCGTACACGGCATCAAAGAGTTTATTATTTTAATATTTTATAATATATATTTTTTTATTATACTAAACTCTTTGACGGCATCCAGTATCAATATTGTACATGTGTTAGTTCTTGATCATCAGTGCGGAAAACTCAACAGCTATTACTTTTTTTGAGGCACTAGGGTATAATTAAACTTGTCATACAATGTTGTAGTCGTCAATCATTGTGTTGCATTAGCGGCGCGTTAAAGAACCCAGTCATAGTGCTCATAAGCCGACGCCATCGCTCAGAGGTCTATAACGTTAAGCAGTGCGGACGTTTTATGAAGTTGGCAACATAGACGGCTTCGATTATATCCTGAACTAACACTCACTCAGCGCCTTGAACAGTTCTATTAAACGGTAAGTACATTATATTAAAACAACGACTTCACGGGGTATTAGGCGGCAAGACCTGATGGTAAGATAGTGAATGAATGAGCATACATGCCTGTGCATGAATGAATAAGCATACATGCCTGTGCCAAATTTGCTCTGAAAGACTTCACTGGAGAAGAATCTGCAGATTCATCTCTCTTTTCTCCCCTTCTCCTCCCCTCCCCGACGACCTGACATGTTGAGGGACTATAAAGAGAGACTACAAAGAGTAGGGCGCAATATGAGACGAGTTAATTTTCGTTTTACTTTAATGTAGATAATAAATAAATACATTTACAAAAGAAAGAAAGAAAACCTAAAGAAGACTGGGCATTTCCTATACCCAGCACATCACCAACAACGAAATCCGACAGACCATCACATTGGACAACATGATGACATGCTCACCGTGGTGAAGAAACGGAAACTCCGATGGTATGGCCACGTCACCAGAGCATCAGGCCTTGCCAAAACCATCCTGCAAGGCACGGTGCAAGGAGGCAGAAAAAGAGGGAGACCGAAAAAGAGGTGGGAGGACAACGTTCGAGAATGGACTGGCTTGACACTGAGCGAAGCCATGAGGGTTGCTGAGAACAGAGAAAGATGGAGTACGCTGGTTAAACGATCATCTGTGGTGCTCCAACGACTTCCGAGTTACGGGATAGGATAGGATAGGATAGGAGGATAGGTAAATAATAAGTAAATACATTTTTTAAAAAGGAAGAAAGACAATAAAGGGACACTAAAGCGTTACCCAAAAAAAAACAAAAAAAAACAAACAAACAAACTAAATCCAATCACGTGCACCATGACTTGGCCAGAGTTAGGAATATATTTGGCTCCAACCGAAAGAAAGTAAGTGGCAGGCTGATGGAACCTCCGACTAGATTGCTCTGCCTGGCACAAGAGGCCAAAATCTAGCGTTGGTCAGAAACTTTAACGCAATAATCCTCAGACTTTGCCGCTCTATTACACCCGTAGCTGAGGGCATCGGTCCCAAGGCATGGCAGGTCCATATAATAATGTCCAGCAGCCCCGCTAAGAGGTCCCGATAGCGACCAGGAAGAGATTTGGTTGTAAACTCTTTGATTGTTGAAGAGTCGGTCCTGCAAGTTCGAAGGGTTTCAAACAATTTGAGGCGACAATTCATGCTGTTTGGGGCAAGGTTTAAGAGACAAGTCAAAATAAACCATCAACAGAGAAGCCAGTTAAGCTAAACAAATCTCAGTAGTTCTTCTCACTATCGTGCACACAAAAGTTCTCCTGTCCCATCAACCAATGTTCACACACACGCACACACACACACGTACACACACACACACACACACACACACACACGGGTAAATAAATAACAACAAACTTTGGGGGTAATGGTCATGATCTAGGTCTACTAGTGTTTTGGGGAAGTATTTGAAGTCATTCATCAGTTCTTCCCAGCGGTTCTACAAATCATTATATTTATTTATTTATTTAACCATTTTTATATAGCGCTTTTCCAGCTCAAGAGGTGCTCATGGCGCTGGCAGAGACAGGATCCAACTCAAGCTGCTGGCCTGAGGCGCCCGTACTGAAACACGTGTGTGAATGAGATTTATACTTTAACAGCAAGAAGAGTACACTAATACACGTAATACAGGTGTGGTGCATTTAAAATGTTTTACAAGCTACAAGTCAGACACAGGTGAAAAACAGGAAGCGAAGTGCACTGCAGACCGCTCTCAAATCCTTCATTATTTTATTACTGGGGAAACGTTCTTATTGCCACTCCTTTATGCTCTGATTATCTGGAGCCTATTCCAAGCAGAGTATATCAGATTGAACGTTGAGGCCTCTAATGATAAACAATATATTCCTGTGTGGCCTTCTGCAGAGTATTTCTTGGCCTAGGCGGCGGTATTTCACAGACAACTAACTACACCTACCTCAAAGCATAGATTGCGCTCACGCTGAGCAGACAGAATATCTTCTATGACAAAAGATGAAAAGACCACTACAGCTGTTTAAAGGGATGCAGGGCGAGCCTTAACATCACTTCTAATAAACCCTGTAATCATCGCCACCGCTGCTCTTCAACTTGATCTCTTATTCACCGGTTGCCAGGAAAACATGGCTCGCACATTTTAGAGGCTGCAGCTTGAATACAATGAGCAATATTCGACCCAAAAATTAAACAAGAAAGAGCTTTTGTAATAATTAAAGCGAGATAAACACCATAGCAGAACCAACAACGAGAACAGCAGACTTGGTAGCGTCAACACCACCTACAGCCATAACACAATGTTTTCTCTATTACTTAGGCTTCCTCATCCCGTCCATTTTCCTCTTACAGTTTACCTGCACCTAAATGGTCATATTCAGACCCCTTTTCAATGGTTAAATAATTTTTTTTACTCCAAATAAAATAATAAAAAGCATTTCATTTTGCTTAAACAAGTACTTGCTTCTATTATCTACAAGTCAGTTTCTATTTCATTCACAGCAAAAAAAAGTTCGCTAGAAAAGGATGCGATTCTGGAACTTGCAGAGTATACGAACTCAGTTTCACCGAATTTAAGCTCTCACTGGTCTCGTACAAAATGGGTCTTCGCAAAAGTATTGAGAAAGCAATACAGCGCATCGTGCCGTCTTTTCAAATGCACAGGGATAAAGTACCCGCTATCTGACATGGGTATTTTGCTCTTTGACTCAGGGTAGACCACCCAAACGCCAGGCTGGGCGAGAACTCAGCGGCGTCGAACCTTCTTATGAGGACCGGGGATCAAGACCGTTTTGACGTTCTTGTTTCAGGTTCCGTGCGTAATATAAATGATAAAAATATATGTTGTAGTGGGAAAATGGAGAAGTTACACTTCGGAGTTGATGGATGACACTTTTGAATTACGTGTATCCACTTATAAACTGAGTAAGTTCTGTTGATTTTATGAAAAAAGATTTTTAAAAATATGCCATAGCGAACACTAAAAATGAAGTTTTAAATTGGAGTTGCCGGGTGCGATTTTTCTTTTTTTTCCCTCACTCATTTTAGTTTTGCATATTGTTTTAGGTCTTCTTTTAATTAAATTGTTTAGAGTAGATTTGTAGCGGAGATACCCGATTTAATTGGTTTGAAAAATAAATACGGGGTTGCTTTCACCTTCTCTGTCTCTCATATACCCAACATTGTTCACAGATGAACAACTGTTGTTTCTGTCTTACTGCAAATTCCATATCGTAGTGCAGCAAAAACAATACAATTAGCGATATATCACTTCATGTCTGGCTTCAGCAGCACAGAGATTATCATCGTTGATAAGTTATAAGTATGACGTAAATGCACACTTCATTTAAAGATAATATGTAGAAAAAAATGTTTGAACCGAAGACACGATGTTCAAATGATTTAATATTTTGAAGGTTCTTTAACTTTCGGTAACGGTCAACGGTCCCTAGTCGTTCAACTTCCTTTATCTCCCCAACCCCTCCCCCCCCCCCCCGATAGAAAACAAAGGTCCAAATTTCTTTGGACTTTGGTATGTCTATATTCATACTGGTTTTTCTCTCGACTCGACAAACGTCCTTAGCACTTCCATCTACTTCCTTACCCGCAGAAGAAATGTTCTGTGGACGCGATACATCAAGAAGGGAAAAAAACTTATCAGGTCAGTCCACTTATTGTCCCAACGATCATCTTGCCGTCACCTTGTCGTGTTAGCGCCACCTACCGAGTAGCGGCTCCACGCTAGTTTTCCGCGTCACTGCTCTCCCTTTCTAGTCTATGTAATGGAGACCGGTTGCCTCCCATCCCCATGGATTTGTTGGTACAAAGCTTGGATGTTAACACTGGCTGTACCGTGTTAAGTGTGAAAATTACTTTTTCATTGAGGCCAAAAAGGGTACACGCAGAAACAGCCGGACAAACTATTTGCTTCATCGTTTGAACGTTTACGTTGATTCTCATGGACGCTGGCTATGGGATATTGTTTTGTATTCATTCCTATTATAATAAAAGATTTTAAAAAGATGGTAAGCTATTCAAATGTATTTCTAAGAACTCAAATGCATAACTAGAAAAAAAATCAGTTTTTTCAAAAGTGGCTAATTTTCGTGATCTGTTTTGTTTCGGGTTTGTCCTAAAGAATCATAATGAAAACATGGAACGATGGGCCACTCTAAGAACTATCTGCAGACTAAAACTGAACAAAATCAGTTCAACCCGTGTTGCGATTACAGCGCAAAACGTGTTTACGAAATTATGGACCTCGGCGTCCTCGACCTTCGAGACAGTACACATATGAATGCTATAAAAGGCTGAGTAATATTCATCAAAATCGCTTAAGTCGTTTTTTGAGAAATAGAGCAAAAAAACGTTAAGCAAAGAATTGACCCTAATGACCTTGATCTTTGAGTTAAAGTAAATACAATGGTACGAAAATCTGGCCACTTATCCTGGTAATATACCCATAAAGTTCGAACAAAATCTGTCCAGTGGTTCTCGAGATAAAGCGTGCGACGGACCGGAGAACCGTCTTTTGGCTAGTTCTGATTTCCGACTTTTTCATTGTGTTTCCAAATATCAGAGGACAGGAGAAAGAATAAGCAATAAAGAATAAGCAATAAAGAATAAGCAAGTAAGCACACAATTCTTGAGTAAACCGTAAACAGGGGACCAAAAATTCAGAGGATTTCACGATACCACACGTTTGGTCGAAACTCGTTTCATCGAACCTTTGTTTCCAAATCACTCGCTCTCCTTTCTCGTGATGTGTTCAGTAGGTTCGTTTCATCGACGCGATTCAGCTCTTTCCATCGAATTGGGTGAATAGTTGTTCGGGTGATCTCACACTTAAGTGATAAGATTATCATGCGATTTCGTTGGCAGCAAGCATCCATTCCTTTCAATCATGTAAAAGTTTTCTTCAGCGCACAAGAAAAGGAATGCACCAGCTCTATTCATACCACTGTCTGAGATTGATCTATCTGAGTATTGCAAGATAGCGGAGGACGGAAAAACATTTCTGCAGGCAGATGACGGACCACAAGACATTTTGTTGTTTGCCACAGACAATAGCATCACAAGAGCGGGTTCCTCAGACTGCATCGATGGATGGAACATTTTACACGTGTCCAAGATTGTTTCATCAGATATTTACGTTACACACAGAGGCGCGCGGAAATATGTTTCCACTGATGTTCGCACTGCTACCTATTAAGTCCGAGGCTAAAAGACTCTTCAGACTTATTATAATGAGAACCAACGCCCTCGGTCTAGAATTTTCTCCACCGAAAGTGCAGACAGATTTTGAGCAAGCGCTTCTTTTTGCGGTGCGCCGTTCTTTTCCTCAGACTCGAACCATGGGATGCTTGTTCCACTTTGGGCAAGGTCTGTGGAGACAGATACAGATAAAGCGTGCGACGGACTGACAGACCGACGTTTGACTCGTTCTGATACCCGACCTTAAACAAAAGAATTCCCATGCAAAAAGCCGGTGATGTGGTTTTTGTTGTCGCTGGGTCCTCTGGTCAGCGGTGACACGTCTGCCACTGGGTCTTCTGGTCAGCGGTGACACGCCTGTCACTGGGTCCTCTGGTCAGCGGTGACACGTCTGGAATGCTGATCCTGGCAGATAGAATTCTTTATACCAAAATAATCAGATTCTAGGGTTTTGATTATTGACAGCTCTCAACCATCACCACCGTCCCCAACCCGACCTCTCACATCTCCTCCCCCCCTTCACACACCAACACCACCATCCACATCATCCACACACATAAAAAAAGACCACAAAAACCATGACAAAGATGTACTGCTGGTTCTAGTCGCTTTTGCTGCCAAGCCAACAACACTTCTATCAGCAGATACAGCAACGACTTCTAAAACCAATAATGTACCCCCACTGAAAACGGGTGACGACGAGGTCCACGACAAAATAAATTTCCAATATCTCCTATTATTTCGTACAACTCTTTGCAAGTAGGGACAAACTGATCGCGATGACGACGACAACGACAACGACAAAAAACAACAACGATGCCCTCGACGAAGACGACAGACAGACAAACTATACTTCATGACACGTCGCCGAAACGCCTACAGTGTGGCTGTGGTTGTCAGACAGCGTGTAGGGTATTTCAATCCTCACTGTCAGTGCCAATACGCGTCAACTGCTGCCCTCAACATATACCTACTTCTGCCTTCATGGTAGGCCAATGAGGGGGGAGGGGGGGGGAAGGAAGGGAGTACGAGCAGGAGTAGGTTGTGGAGACAGGGAAGATGAGGAGGAGGAGAAGGTGAGAAATGGATATGCAGAATAGGGATGTGGGGAGTGTGGGGTGGGGGGAAGGGGGAGAGAGAATGTGGAGAAGTGTGAAAGGGGGGTGGGTGGGTGGGTTAAAGGTCGTTCATTCACTGAGGAGGAAAAATAACATTGCACTAAGGTAGAACACAAAGAAAAAACAACCACATTAATTAAGTGTTCTCCCATTGAACAAAGCAACAACAACAATAACAAAAATAAAAAAATAATAAATAAAAAAATTACAAAAAAACAACAAGAAAACAATTCTTTTTGAAAAGTTTTTTGTGTTAATGTTATTAATATAAATAATTAAATTTCGTTTCTTTATGTATCTATTAATTGTTTGGACCTGTGGCTAAAACTAGCATCGCCGTGGACTGTGCATAGCTCATCATGGTGTCGTTTCTATGTCATAACGTTATAAAACGTTCTCAAGGAAACTTCCCGTTCGATGCGCTGTGTAACGTTACAAAAACATACGTAAGAGAGAAAGGTAGCACTATTCTTTAAAATATTCTAATAGCGTGATTAAAATTCAAACATTCCACCTTCTCGCGCCTAGGTTTGACTCCCCACCACCCAGCCAGCCTCGACTCTTGTGACACGATTGGCTCCAATGTCCACTACCATGGTGTCAACAAGGACTTCTTACTACACATTGGCTCATTACAGTGGTCACAGTCCTTTTGCTGAATAAAAGCTCAATCCTTCCCCCTTTTTTCAGTACTTTAGTCGAAAGCTTCTTGACGTATAATAAAGCCAATCTCCTTTCATTATTACTGTCAATGAATGCTTGAAACGATCATGTTCAAGTGGGCAAGACGAACACAAAAATGGCTTTATAATAAAGATGAAAATATGCCCGATATCTGCTATTGGCTATGCTAGAAAATAGACCAAGCAGAATTCTGAGAAGAGCTGAAACCTGAGGAGCAACATACGTCAAGACACTTTAATGCGCCGAAATCACAAATTTAAATGGGGGGGGGGGGGGGGGGAGGGAAACACCACCTCGGGTAGACTTCAAAGAAATCTAGGCTGATCAGAATGTCATCTAAGGAGTCGACTTAGAAAGGATTAGATATTATGGGATTAGACATTACGGTAGTAGACATTATGGTAATATGCATGCCAGTCTCCTGTTAAGACTACCCACAAGATGGACTAGCTTGCAGTGTGGGAGACCGGATCATGACAGGCTGGAGTACTCTTCAAGCTAATGAGAAGAACCACGCTGTGCCACTTGATTGGCAGGATGGACAAAGATGCTGAGTATGAGTTATAGCTGTGTGTGTGTGTGTGTGTGTGCGTGTGTGTGTGCGTGCGTGTGTGTGATAAATAGAAAGAGATGTAAGGAGAGGGAGATAGAGGAAGAGATAGAGAGAGAGAAAGAGGAAAGAGAGAAAAATGGAGGGAGAGTGAGAATAAAAGAGAGGAGGAGAGAGAGATGGAGATGGAAAGAGATAGAGAAAGAAAGCGAGGGAGAGAGAGAGAGAGAGAGAGAGAGAGAGAGAGAGAGAGAGAGAGAGAGAGAGAGAGAGAGAGAGAGAGAGAGAAAGATGATCGGTTCATTTTAGCCTCATTCAGAATCGGCTTTTGTCTTTCTGTTTCAAACTATTACGACAGTGTAAGAACCTACCTTCGTATCTACACACACACAAACACACCCACACACACACGCACACACACATAAACTCGTGTAAAAACGCCGCTGTTATGACTTTCATGAAATAACACATACGTAGTTTTGACATGTTAAAAAAATTGTTTAATTTTTGAATACTAACCCTAAGCCTCACCCTAACCGTAACTCTATCCCTAACCTAAACCCTAACCGTTAACCTAAACCTAAACCTAACACAGCCCTAACCCTAACGGAACATTGTTTTGACGTCAAGATAACGGGGCCTCAAAAGAACATAGGTGGAGTCTAAAGAGTTCGTATAAATAACGGCGTTTCTGCATCGCCACACACACACAAACACACACACACACACAAACACACACACAAACACACACACAAACACACACACACACACACACACAAACACACACACACACAAACACACACACACACACACACACGCACAAACACACACACACAAACACACCCCCACAAACACACACACACACACAAACACACACGCACAAACACACACCCACGCACACACAAACACACAAGCACAAACACACACCCACGCACACACAAACACACACGCACAAACACACACCCACGCACACACAAACACACAAGCACAAACACACACCCACGCACACACAAACACACGCGCACAAACACACACACAAACACACACACACACACACACACACCTCACACCCCCACGCTTTCCTCCCCACCCACCACCCACCCCTTCTTCCCAAATACACCTTTGCCAATGATAACCATCGAGAGCTTACAAAAAGTAATTATTATAATATTCCATACTCTTGCAGTTGTAATATTCCCGTACCCTGCAGTTAGCTGCAAGTAGAGGATTCAGATAAGATAAGATATTTCTTTATTAAACCAAAAGCATGGAAATTACATTGTCTGTCAATTAAACATGTCCATTCATTCTTCTTTTACACACACATAAAGACGCATGTTTCTCACAAGTGATAAATAAAAAGAAAAATATTGAAACAAAGGAATTAAAATATTTATAGACCTTATTCCAACATAATAAGGATCTTGACCTGACAGTCAGTACGCCAACAACCGTTAACAAGTCTACATTATGACATAGCTGTTTGACCCGTTCTCGCAAAACGAGTCACACATCATAATCACACAAGAGATGATGATGAATGATGATGATTATTATTGATGATGATGATATGATGATGATGATGATGATGATGATGATGATGATGATGATGATGATTATGATGATGATGATTTCCATGAGAGCATGGGTTTGCAGAGAAGAAAAAAACAGAAAGCAGCAGTCAGATAATAAGGAAATGGAGGATGACGTAGCTTATGCAGTGCTATTAAGGACTCGCACTCCTTATTTGAGAACTAAAGCAGAACTCGAGTACTTTGGACATGACCGCCAGACGTAATGTATTGCATTGTATTGTATTGTATTGCATTGTATTGTATTGCATTGTATTGCATTGCATTGCATTGTATTGTATTGTATTGTATTGCATTGTATTGCGTTGTATTGTATTGTATTGTATTGCATTGCATTGCATTGTATTGCATTGTATTGTATTGCATTGTATTGCATTGTATTGTATTGCATTGCATTGTATTGCATTGTATTGCATTGCATTGTATTGTATTGCATTGTATAGTATTGTATTGTATTGCATTGTATTGCATTGTATTGCATTGTATTGTATTGCATTGTATTGCATTGCATAATATTGCATTGAATTGAATTGTATTGCATTGTATTGCATTGTATTGTATTGTATTGTATTAGGAAAGAATGTGGGACGTGAAAAGACGCAGGGCAGAGCGACAAATAGGTCTTTTTTTCCTTCTTCAAGGACTTTCAGGCGTGTTGAGAACTATCCTATTCTAACTCGAAGGTTGTTGGGGCTCTACAGATGACCGTTTAACGCAAAACGCCCGGCAGACCAAGCTGCCTTTTGACTCACTTGTGACTCTACTTCAACCTGCCTACATTTCCCACGTCACCTCTCTCTAATCTATGAAATATAACCCTTACAGTGAGTTTGGGGTGTTTCTTTTTAAAAAGTTTTGTTTGTTTGTTTGTTCGTAACACCCCTGTCCCCTCCTGCTACTTCAACTTCTTCCCCAAACTTTTTTACTAGACAGTATAGTAACATTTGGAACTTTTGGAACTTTTTTTTTACTAGACAGTATAGTAACATTTGGAACTTTCTTTTTTACTAGACTGTATAGTAACATTTGGAATTTTTGGAACTTTTTTTTACTAGACAGTATAGTAACATTTGGAACTTTTGGAACTTTGTCCTTTTATTTAACATAATATGATTTAAATATTCAAAATGACAAAAGGCTCACAGCCCTGGGGGCGGTATAGCCAAAAGGAGGCGTTTGAGGGGTGGATGGTGGTGGTGGTGGTGGGGGGGGGGGGGTATTGGGATAAACATGGCATTCGTAGGCCTACCATGAACGGCACTGTATAACACTACAGCTGCATTTATAATATATTCAGCAGCTGGACTGCCCCCCTCAAACCCCCCTTTGTGGCTAAACCGCCCCCAGGGCTATGAGCCTTTTGTCATTTTGAATATTTAAATCATGTTATGTGAAATAAAAGGACAAAGTTTCCAAAGTTCCAAATGTATGATGCTGCATAATACATTCAGACAAGCACTAAGGAATTGACAACACCAAATAAATGTGGCAAAAAAAATGAATACACAGAACGGTAGCAAGTCAACATCATAACAATACAACAGTCATAATAACACAAATAAATGTTGCAACAAAATAAATATACAGAACGATAGCAAGTCAACATCATAACAATACAATACAATACAATGAGACGAGTAACACGTAAATCACGCAGAATGTAAAGAGTCAGCATATTGCACTTTTAAATTCAAGAAAAAAATCACTGGTTATAACCAACAAGAATGGTTATAACCAAGAAGAAAGCAATCCAGAGGCAAATTCTATTCTATTTCTGTGTAATTATCATGATGAGATACTAGTTTTATTTAAATAGAGGGAAGATGATTCCAATAAGACGACTCAGTTTCAATAACCCAGTTTTAGATTTTGAATTCATCAGTTGATGCACTTTATAGACATTTGAATAATTTCTTTAATACTGACGTATAAGAAATGATCTGCTGTCAATAAGTAAGCGATGAGCATATACAAACATATAATGTAATTCATCACCTGTTTCACCTAAATCACACAAAGTGCGCAATCTCACTTCTCTAGCAATGTTCAGATATCTTTGAGACTCAATAGGTAACTTGTGACAACTTAATCTAAATTTCCCCCAAAAAAATTCTCTTTAGTAAGGGCGCCAAAGAACAAGATAATGTTCAAACAAAGTTTATTTTTAATAATTCTGTTCGTGATGCAAGTGTTATGATCATAAATTTGCTAATGCCAATTTTGCAAGAACTGATCCCTTGAGCGCTGCTTAACTAAGTTCTTAAAACAATTCAAAGACAAATTACAACCATGTGACCATATACACTGTAAAGCAGAGACCAAGATCATTCAAAAGAGTGCGAACAGAAACCAGCCAAGAAAGCTTATAGTCTGTGCTAACGAAATAGATGAGAACACAAGCGAAACATAAATACTGATATTTTGGAGGGGTTCTTTGCACAATCAATGCATAGTTTGTACCAAAAGCACAACAACCTAAATTTTGCATCCATGATCCGCCAGTATAATCTAATAATTTTGGCTAATCCACAGCAACGTATTGGGGTTTATTGGTCAAGCTCCGCTTGGGTGGAGTGGGGTGAGGTGGGGTGGGGTGGGGGAATGATGCCACTGGTCATAGAATCCGATTTGTGCACTTTGAGGTTAAAAACGTTAATACTGATTCTTAAACCTCTTTGTGTAAGATCAGAGAAACAAAACACAACACATACCCAAACACACATAAACACAACAACAACAACTACAAAACAAACAAACTAGCCAACTACAGTTTTCAGGCCCCAGCGAAACGCGTAGGTAAGTGTGTGTAGTGCTGAGTTCCTTTGGCATTGACTTCCAAAGTTGCCCCTACATGTTTTTTTAAATACTTTCTGTATGTATTAGGCCAACTACCCAAGTCCTTTACCGGAGATGTGACGTCTTCAAGATGGCTCTCGTGGGCTGATTGTTCTGCAAGTTTTGGAAGGCGAGCGTTGTTGACCGCGTAAAAGGTCGATGTTCTTCCCAAAGTGTTTGTTCCACATATATTAAAAAACAACAACAAAGGTTTTAGTTTTCGCAGTGAGTAAAGAATGCGTACAGTACAAAATTACCTACATATATATATACGTTTCTTGATTTAACAAAAATTCCTTTCACAATCTAGACGCAAGCATCCCGTCGTTTACAAACTCGGCAAGACCGCACTGACAAGGCCATGGCATTCATTACCAGCGCTTTGAGTTTTTCCTTGATGTAGAAAGCGTGGAATGCAAGAATAACACTAAGTATGAAGACGGAAATGACCTTTTCCATTGCACTGTTTATTAACAAACAAACAAGGCGACAGTGCAGAACACCGTGGCCATCGACGTCTGGCACAAGGCTAATCATTGTTGATTGTGCCGGATATTTGTATGCCAGGACGCCACACCGGAAGGTCCGAAACCGGTCTGCTTGACCACGCAAGATTATCTAGCTCACCAAAGGCAAGGTTCGTATCTGGCAATTTGGATGATCACATCAAATGCAGACTATCTGTACTTAGAAATAGTCGGTAATCAAGACGAGTCATCTGAATGACTTTCCACCTTTATTGGTTTTTTTTCTTTCTTAATTTGACCCAGTTTTTCATTAATGCAGAAGAATTTTGATCTGCTTTCTCAGCGAAAGCAAGGCAATCGCAGAGCAGCGCCAATCAGAATGAGATGGGAAACAGGATGTAGTGCTTGCAAGGTGTTATTGTAATTGGCTCTAACCCGTTCAGGACATGAGCGTCGGGATGCTTAAATAATACTGGCGTGCACAGACTAGATATCAGTAATACTCTCATTCAAAAGAGTAGGGGGACTGCGTTGCCTGAGCTTTGGGATCAAGTAATCGATATAGCGATTACTAATCCTTTTTTGTCCTATATACTTACTATTGTTAATTTAGTATTATTTTCATATTCATACCTATTACCCAAAGTGTCAACCATGTTTAAATCCACGTACCATCCAGACAATTATAATGTGCTGGAATGCAAATTGTTATGTCGAGTTCGATGTATTGAGTGACCATAGCAGGTTGTAATTAGTTTTAAGTCAGAGGTCACTTTCCGGTCACTAGGTAAGACGCTTGGCCGACAGGAATCAACTAAATGTTGCGTCCTGTTCTGGCAAATGAGTCTGGAGTCAAGGGTTTAGCAGGTGTGGTAGTTTGGTTGCTTTTCTTGATTAGAATGAAAATGTATTTAGCGCATAAATATGTCGAAACAGTAAACGTGGTCACAGCGCTTAATGTCTTAAATGACTTTGTTTATTTGTTATTGTTCCATGATGTGAATGTTATAACCTTGAGTTGTATTTAATAGTTACTGTTAAAGCCCCAAGGGCAAGATGTAAAAAAGCGCATCCAGCGCTTATTCTTTTACCCTTGCAAAAAAAAAATTGTTATCTTATCTTATCTTATTGTGGAGTAAAAAAATCTTTAAAAGTATTTTCTTGTTCTTTCTTTCTTTCTTTCTTTCTTTCTTTCTTTCTTTCTTTCTTTCTTTCTTTCTTTCTTTCTTTTCTTTCTTTCTTTCTTTCTTTCTTTCTTTCTTTCTTTAACCCCGACTTTTAAATAAACCAGTCAAGCGCTCAATAATTTCTTTCTTTCTTTAAAAAACAAAAACCAACTAATTGAGACTGTGGGACCGATTACCCATAAATTTATTTTCAAATTCTTGTATATATATATATATATATATATATATATATATATATATATATATATATATATATATATATATATATATATATATATATATATTATATATATATATATATATATATATATATATATATATATATATATATATATATATATATATATATATATATATATATATATATATATGTGAGGATTTGTGTGTGTGTTTTGGTGTAAGTTTAACCTAGCTTTCATCGGGACTTTTGACATACTGACCTGCTGAACTAACGTGCTGTAAAGACAAAAAGACGAAAAGTGCCAACCCGAGTATTTTGAATATAGTGAGGGTGTAGGAGGAGCGGAGTGGGGTGGGGAGGGGTGGGAGGATAAGGGGGTGGGGGGAGTGGAGGGAACGGGTGGTGTGAAATCCTGCAAACCCGTCTGAAGAGCGAATACTTTGAATGCAGTGGTTGGAAAATCCTGCCACTTTCATAGGCATTCAGAACTAAAAGTAAAACTTTCTAAAGTATCATTGTAGAAAATCGATGTGTGTAAAGCAAAATTATCCTGCCATTTTTTTTTGGACGGAACTGAGCAGTTGTCTTTATGCACATGAGGCACAACAACTTCACTTCCAGAGTACAACCAAAGAGCTTAATGGTACAATACAACACAATATAAGATAACACAAGACAATACAATTCAATACAATGCAGTACAACACAACTTTATTGTCCGAGTAAAACAACAAAATCCATTTGCCTTTGGCAAACACGCAGTCCATGACTGCAACAACATAAGTACACTGTACAAACAACAATGTATGAATTTTGTTCGGGAGGCAAAACGTAAGACTCACGAAGCCAGATGTCTGTTCATAAGAATGACACCGAATCTACCACTCCCGACGGCAAGGGTGACTCACCACTATTGCAATATGTTTTGTGATCAGCCAAAGACAAACACTGAGGGCCAGTGTAGTTACAGTGAAGTTTCCAAATACCGTGGTTATGCCAGAGGTCAGTGGCTTGTGGCTAAGCTGCAACAAGTATGCTCAACTGTATGTGACTGCATTGGGTTGACACAAAGGCAAATGATATTTGTTCTCACCTTTTACCATAGGGTAACGCCTAGACTTTCTCTTTTCCCTCCCCACTCCCTCTAAGTCTTACTGCATGCTCGGAACCCCATATGCTCTTGTAATTTGTGTGCAAGAAGAGAAATGGTCTGATTCGGTAATGTTTCACAATGTGTAATTAACTGTTTCCATGTGTGACCTCAGGCTTTCTACACCGCTGTGAAACTGCTCTTCTTTCATAGGCAGAAACAAATTATTCAAGTTTTCCTAAAGTCCTTCTCCGCATCTACGAGGATCGCGTATCCAACGAAACAATTTGGAACAACGTTGCCTTTATGTGGCAGATGCCCATGCAACAACTACCGTCAGAGAAGGGTGGAGAAAGATCTTCCGTGGAATCGTCCATCATCTCTGCCAATAAAATGATCAAGGGATTTCGCATGGAGTTTGCAGAATACACGTCTTTGACTTGAATATTAAAAAAAATGTCCAATGTAGATGTGTAGTAACAAAAATGAAACAGCTAAATCGCCCTTGCTGCTCCCGCTACTCTTCAATGGGTTTTGTTTCCAGTGATATAGACCAATTCATTACCAAACCAAACAAACACACACACACATCCACACACACACACACACGCACACACACACACCCACACACACACACACACACACACACACACACACACACACACACACACACACACACAGACAGAGGATTTTATAGTTCTGGCGGGACTTGATCTAAAAACAACCTTGGTAATATTATTACCATTGCAGTGTCCACATCACTGATGTTGCTTGCACCAAACGGATTCGACAACTTTGGCAATCATTGATCTACGCGTGTTTGGAAAAACTAAACTAAACTAAACTAAACTAAACTAAACTAAACTAAACTAAACTAAACTAAACTAAACTAATAGTACAGCTTTTCCTTGGTTTTAACAAGAGCAGTAAACAAGCTGCACTTAGATCCTGACTTCAGCAAACTATTTTGTGACTGCTGGATATTACGGACCAGCGCCTTGAGAAGCTCTCTGAGCTTGTAAGCGCGCTATATAAGAGAAATCTCTTTCTTTCTTTCTTTCTGGTGTGTCCTTGCCTGACTGTGGCCCCTACAGACTCGTTCACTTATTCTCTACAACCGGTTAAAACACACCACATAATGTACTTTATTGCCCACAAGGACGTTTGTTTCTTTAATTTAACGTCTTTTCACCTAAGTGATTTTTGACTTGATGGGAGCAGGGGAAACTATTAAATAAGGAATGGTCATAATGAAGGGAGAAAAGAACTAAACAAAGTACACAAAACTGAAAAATTAAACAATAAAACTTGTAAAATAATTATAACGTCTACAAATGACCTCCAATATAACTACTAGAGGGTGGAACCGGTACGATTTCTCAAACCGGTTTTTAACCGGTTTTATCAATAGAAAACCGCGGTTTAAAACCGGTTAACCGGCTAGAAGTTACAACTGGTTACCCCGGGTAAAGGCGCATAGTAAGCAAGGGAAATAACCTCTGTATTGAATTTTTTTTGGGAATTTATGTCGCTAGCTACTTAACTCAGGCTTTTGTGTTCACATTTGTGTAACTCGAGAAGAGATTTATTAAAATCATATTATTATAGATATCCCAATGCCATCAAATTTCAAGAATTATTGTCATCTAACAAAAAGTCAGAATTATTAAAGCTTGTAAGTCTAATGAAATTAATAATTAAACAAATGTAACGTTTTTATCCCATGTCAAAAATTAATATAGTTCTGATGTTGACAGGTTATGTGTAATAAAAATTATTTCAGTAGTTTGTCATTGATGTGTTTAGGTTGAATTGTATTGTTAGTTATAATTCATAGTTGTTGTCCCCAATCAAGTTCTTTTTTTTTTCTTTTTTTTCCCCACTCCATACCTCCCCCTGCCACCTTCCCCCACTCCACGCTATCCCGCTGTATAAATAAATAGTTTAAAATTTTTATTTTATTTTTTAAATCTAAAACGTTAATTAATTATTGTGCATGTTTGTGTATATTATTTTAACCATGTCCATGTGCCCTTAATGGGTTTTTCTGGAATAAAATTTGCCTTGCCTTGCCTTTGCCTTGCCTTGCCTTGGCTATTTCCCTCCTCCACTGTGGGTAGATTTGGGAGTTTGCTTTTCAATTTTGAGTTTGTGAAACCATTGGTGGAATCTGAAGTTGCCAATGTCATATTGCTTAGAAAAACAATGCGCATTGAAAGATGAAAATCCTGTTTCAAGTTTGTGTTCTGTGAAATACCGACTCTCCACAATTCGGAACGGCTGAAGTTCTTTCACGATGAATTTTGTCACCTTTTCGTTGATTTCGGATGCTTTCTTGGAGTTAGCTGGATATACCTGCTTCTTTTTGAGTGCTTCACTGATTGTCATTTGTTTTGTTTACTTGTACTGGCACCTCCTTCAGTCACAATGCTCACGTCAGCGTCAGCGCTGCTGGTACACGGACTAGATCTAGCATGTAGGACTTGTGGGTTAGATCTATTGGGTGCAGGGCCCGCAGGCTTGGCTGGCTTCAGCAGCAGCAAAGGGTGGTGTCGGCGAATGTGTGCATTCAGATTTGAAGTGCCACCGCCAAGTTTAATACTTGCCTTACACTCTTTACTGACCTCCTTCAGTCACAATGCTCACGTCAGCGTCAGCGCTGCTGGTACACGGACTAGATCTAGCATGTAGGACTTGTGGGTTAGATCTATTGGGTGCAGGGCCCGCAGGCTTGGCTGGCTTCAGCAGCAGCAAAGGGTGGTGTCGGCGAATGTGTGCATTCAGATTTGAAGTGCCACCGCCAAGTTTAATACTTGCCTTACACTCTTTACAGTAACCGGTATTATGGTCAACCTTTCCTGCTTCTGTCTCTCGCAGGAGAAAGAATCTCCAAATGTCAGCTTTCCCACGCGTGTTCGCTACGAATATCTGTTTCTGCCATTTTGCTAGTGCTTTACGGGACGAGTGATGTCCCTTAGAAAAACCGCGGTTTTCCGGTTTTTTAAGGCCAAACCGGTTTACCGAACCGTGAGAAAGTCGAACCGATTTTAACCGGAAAACCGGTAAAACCGAACACCTCTAATAACTACTAAACAGACCTTGTAAAATAATCCTAATTATACCTCATATTTTGTTAGTTAGTCACATATTATAGAATCCAGCGGGCTGCAAAGAGCCGAATCAGGGCCATTATAACTTATATATAAGCCTATATATAATATTCACAGCCCACAAGGAAAACATGTATTTTGTGGCATACAAGGTTCATGTAGTCTCAATGATCCTGTAACTTATTCCGAACAGACGAAATTCACAACTCATGTTTCATGAAAGAAAAAGAGTAATCATTATGAAGAGGTTCACGCTTGTGCAATCAAACATGGACTAAAAAGCAGATGGAGATTGGCAGGTAAACGCGTAACACAGGTTAGAGGGTTCAACTCATCTTTTGATGACAGTACACAGTGTGAGTACTACGTCATCTTCACTTTTGATTTCGCGTTTTTGTTTGATCCGACTTCAGACAACAGTCACGCTTAAATGTTTTATTATGACAAATAGAACCGATACAGACTTAATGGCTCCCTTGAAACCTCCGCTTCCATTCCCTTGCCCCATATGCAACCCATCTCCACATCACATCACCCGCCATAAATTAATATCCACATGGGTTTTTAAAAAAAAGGCTTACAGATTGTAAGTTAGTGGGGACTGCTAACTATTTTATTTACAAGCAGTGCAAATGTACTACAAACCTTTGACTTTACTGTTTGCGCATCCTTTCTTAACCCTCTTTCAGTGAAGTGAAACCGTACTTGAGGATCAAAAGTCATCAGTGAAAGAAAAGCATGAAAGAAGCTGGGCTCAGTACATGCACATATTACAGTATATGCTCTGCTTTAGTAAGACTTTCCTAATTCGTCTCTCACTGGTTTTAAAAAAAAAAAAAAAAGTCGAGAGAAAACATCTTTCGACTTACATTAGGTGGATCCGTACTTGAAGATCCAAAAGTCATCGGTGAAAAGCATGAAAGGATGGTAGCTGGGTTGTGTACACACAGACCAAAATACATTAAAAAGTCTTTTAAAACACACCTAGAAGCCTTTAAATCACAAACGTTTTCCAAAATCGAGAAAGAAACATTGGGCACTATCTTCATTCCTTTGGGCTACATGTTACTTTTGCTTGAACTTGTGTGAAGGTGAAAAAGCTGCACCGCTGTTAAAACATACAATAGTAGAAGCGAGCGTTGAGTAAACATACATTAAGGTAGGTAGTCGGAGCTAGTTTTACCAACTTTTATATTAGCTAGTAAGAGCGCAGAAGAGTTTGTTAATCCACAAACGTGGAGGTGAAAGCTCTCCGATGGGCGTGAAAGCAGAATAAAAAAAGAGGTCCCTGATAACGTCACCGGCTTTGTCAGCAAGGGACACTAATACAGTCATCAAGCGTCACTGCAGACTGCATACAAAGCATTTTTTCCTTTGGCTAATCCACATCAACGCATAGGGTTTTGTTGGTCAGGCGCCGCTGCGTTTGTGGTTGACCTGTGCCTGTATTCTAAGAGAGAAAAGCCATTTACTACCACAGCAGAAACCTTTTGAAAGCTCGGACATGACGCTTACGTTCAAATTTGACAAGTATTACACACATTACATTATTATTATTGCTTTAGGTCCAGCGGACTCTTCCGAGCCAAATCAGGACCGGACAACCCCCGATCCGCATAAAAGATCTGCTGAAACAACCCTAATGGTAAAACCGAAAGCTCTCCACCAGCCAGTCACTTTACAATAAAGACATCCCACGCATGGGACGGCTGAGGCTTCACCCCAACTTATCGAACCCCCGTTTACAAAAACAAAATAGAATACAAACATCATTATAAATTATCAACAAAACACATACATATAAAATGCCTACATTGCTAAATAATAACATCATAGGAAGCCCTAGTGACCACCTGGCAGAAAGCGTCCAATATTCCCAAGCTGATCCAACAGACCTCATACACAAACCAAGAGTCTTGTCCCGGAAGAGTTTTCAAGAAAAAAGGTAGGAGACTAGTCTAGCGAAGAAGACGATAGTATAGCAGATTGATAGAAAAGAGCAGGAATGAGAAAGAGCAAATGAGAAAGACAGCGACAGTGGGAATTTAAAGCACTAAATTTCCAGAAAGTGGGGATACTATTTATACTGAAACCCCCGGCACCCCAACGGGGGTAGTATTACACACATAAACAATGTATGGATATTTAGACAAATATTCATCACAATATATATTTATTAAATATATTAATTTTGTTCTCGATCTCAGACACACATAAAAATATTCAAAAGGAAATCTAATGAAGAGAGAGCGGGTGGGTTTAGGCTAATAAGGCACATAGACCCAACGCCTTAGAAATTCCTTCGCCCTTTATCACACAGGTTTAACGCAGAGAGAAAACCCTGAGCGAAACCTAAGAAAATACAACAGAGAAAATAAACTAAGGACAATGCGACAAACAATGTCAAATAAAAGAAAGCAAAATGCGTTTGTAGCCTTTGCCATTTCTTTCTCGTCACCCGTTTCTCCCTTTCTTCTCATTGTTTCCTTTCTTTTCCTCCTCACATGTCTGTCGTCATCTTCATATCCTCATCGTCATTTTATTGATATAAGTTTTAAAATATGTAAATGTTCTGCCTGAAATTTTTTTTTATTTAAGCAAGAAATCCTAAAAAGACATTTTGTTAAACTTGTAAACATCTACCCACATAGTCTTTCACAAAATATTAATGTAAAAGAAAAGAGATTGCTCTTATATACCGCACATACAAGCTCAGAGAGCTTCTCAAGGCCCTGGCCACCAATATCCAACAATCACACAATAGTTTGCTGAAGTCAGGATTTGAACCCACGTCGCCCGAGACGCACTCACACAAGTCGTGCGTTCTGACCGCTGAGCTATCCCTGTAGCCATGTTTCTGAAAACTCATAATGCTCTGTAATATAACATATATTCTTTAATATAACGTTAGTGCCATGAGAGCTAATTCAACATTTACCCACCTTCCCCTTCCCCACTCGCCCCTTCTCCACCAAAAAAAAAAAAAAAAAAAAAAGTTTCTCACTTTTACCGACATCTGCCGTAAGCCGTGCGCACTGTTTAAACTACGTGACTTCTCGCCCTTGGTCCCAAATAAGAACGTTGCTTTTTAGTGACAATGAACGCCACTCACAAATGACAAGGAACACTTTGCCATGGAAGTGTTTTTTAAATGGTTGTCATGGGTATGTTAACGTCACTTGCGGTGTCACAAAATGTATTACAATCAATTCATTAAAAAAATTTTTTTTTTAGAAACGTGTTTTAACCAAAACAATTTTTGTAGCTTGTGAGTCCCATTACTTTTTAGCCAACAGCTCTCTTAAAGAAATGTAGGTTACAATTGTGTTTTACATCCTAAAAAAATGTGAGGGTATTCATACCTCCGGAGTCAAAATGTAAAGGGTATTCATACCTCCAGCTGGATTTTCAAAGGGTACAACCATTCGCAAGTACTTTGTTGTTATTTTTGCTTCATTAATTTGTATGGAAGTTTCTTGACCTCATGACGTATGATAATGTTACAGTGTCTAGTGTGTTGTAAAGCAAAACAGACTGTTCTTGACTTAATAAAATATTGAAATATCTAAGATGAAAATATTGTTTCATGTACATGCCTGTTGTTTAGTGTCCACAACAACAAAGAAGGAGAGAGAGATGCTCTCTTCACAAAATTAGTACAAAATTAGGTAATACATGTGTAACAATTTTAACTGTCTTTTATTGTGTACTGTGTTCATCACTTCATACTTGTTAATTGCATAAGTAAGGCTGCAACAACTTTAATTTGTCATTTTGAAATCGCAGAAAGGGATGCAACAACAGTAACATTACGTTACATGATTATTGCTTTAGGTCCAGCGGACTCTTCCGAGTCAAATCAGGACCAAAAAATCAAGACCACAACTTCGCCGAAAGAGGACTAATCCTGATCCGCATAAAAGATCTGCCGAAACAGTCCTAGTGGTAACACTGAAGGCACTCCACCAGCCGGTCACTTTACAATAAAGACATACCACGCAGGGGACGCTGAGGCTATATTCTAATTTATCGAACCCCCGTTTACCAAAAACAAAATAAAATACAAACATCATTATAAAATATCAACAAAAAACATACATAGAAAATGCCTACATTGCTAAATAATAACATCATAGGAAGCCCAAGTGACAACCTGACATAAAGCGTCCAATATTCCCAAGCTGATCCAACAGACCCCACATACAAATGAGGAGTTTTGTTCCCGAAGAGTTTTCAAGAGAAAAGGTAGGTGACTGGTCTAGCGAAGAAGAAGATAGTATAGTAGATTGATAGAACAGAGTTGATTGATTGATTGATTGATTGTTGCTTTAGGTCCAGCGGACTCTTCCGAGCCAAATCAGGACCGGACAACCCCCGATCCGCATAAAAGATCTGCTGAAACAATCCTAGTGGGAAAACTGAATGCCCTCCACCGGCCAGTCACTTTACAATAAAGACATCCCACGCAGGGGACGGCTGAGGCTTTACCCCAACTAATCGAACCCCCGGTTACAAAAACAAAATAGAATACAAACATCATTATAAATTATCAACAAAACACATACATATAAAATGCCTATTGTCAAAGCCCCCCCTTACGGTCCTTCGTTTCTCTTACCATAAAGGGGAACTCTGAGCAGTGTATGCAACCATACGTGAACAACGGATGAATAGATAGAGACAAGTATTACTTTGGCAAAATAAAAAAAACAATTTATTCACATGAACATAACATTGAGTCGTAAATGAATAACTAAAATTTATAAAGGTGATAAAATCAAACGACAGAATGAAATGTTCTTTGTTTTAAATAAATTAAATGGTTCTACACAGTATTCTCGTTCAGTCTCTTTGTTTTCCTTTTCTACTGTTCACTCATTGTTCGCACACAACCTATGCACTGTTTACAAATTTGTTGCTACTACTGTTATAACGATTTCAGTTCACAAGTCCCGTTTTACAAATACATATCACACTCCTGCGATCAAACCTTTGCAATACGAAATTGCATAATAACAAAAACGTCCCGAAGACACTAGAGCATGAACTCGCTCAACGCAGGAGTGAAATGTATATATGTCCCCGGAAACACAGTAGGCAAATAAACTAAAAATTGTCAATGCACTAGATGTAATCGATAAGTGCATACACCTCGAATGTCACTGGGACTGTAGCTGCTACGATTAGATGCATCCGCCGTGGTCATCCAATATTTCAAAGTCTGTGGTGAAGAAGCGAAGGCAAAAAGTTCACTGGCAAAAAGTCTATTATAATACAATCGGTGAAAAGTGATGGTAAAACCAAAAACAAAGTCGAAGTTAAAGTTGAAGTTGAGGGTAAAATCGAAGTTGAAGATGAAACCAAAGGCAAAAAGCGAAGGGTACACTGCAACATAACCCATACAAAATCTTCTAAGAATTTGAGTAACAATTTATACATGCTTCCTGATGCAATTGAAAACTCAACCATTTTCCTTAATAATAATAATCGCTAACTCTTGTATTGTAACAATCACAAATGTAAATCTAACGCATGTATGAATGAATGACTGCAACCTTGAATGTGTTGTATGCTTGGAAGAATAATGATTGTAATAAATATGGTATCACTTATTCGAGTATAATACTTCCCCATAATATTTTAGCCCCACAACATAATGATAACCAACAATGACACGACAAAATACGGACCACCGAAATAAATGACAACAAAGAGACACCCGACTAGCCAGTGAAAACACCCAAGTCCACACTTACTCAACTACCCGTGGATACGGTGATGCGGCTAAGGTCGGATACGTCTCTTCATCCGCAGCATTCCTTTTGGTACAGGTAGGTCAACGGTCAGGTCTACTAGTCGCCTCGATCTTCATTGACTAAAACAAACAGTCGAACTTGCACCAGTTTCAAGGTCGAACTCTTTCTCCCTCATCGTTCTCAAACGACTTCTGGTGAAAACTCAAGTTCTTGTCGTAGGGCACCGCTACGTGAGGATATCACGTACGTATTTCCTTAAGCGTACAGTTGACGGATAAAGGATTAGCAGGGACGAAAAACGATTCAACACACTGCTCCTAGATTCACTGTTCCTGGGACCTCCCTGTAACGACCAAAAACCTGTCTTCTTTCTCTTTCGTCATTTCCTCTTTTCTACGACAATAAGTTACGTCACACTTTTCATTTACTTTTGTCCCGGCTTATCCAAAGGCACACAAAACGATGATTCATAGGCACTTGCGAGAAGACCACCTATCTACAAACAACAATATAAAGTTCAAACTGAGTGTGGGTCGTGACACCTATATTGCTAAATAATAACATCATAGGAAGCCCTAGTGACCACCCGGCAGAAAGCGTCCAATACTCCCAAGCTGATCCAACAGACCTCATACACAAACAAGGAGTCTTGTCCAGGAAGAGTTTTCAAGAAAAAAGGTAGGTCATTGATCTAGCGAAGAAGAAGATAGTGTAGCAGAGTGATAGGACAGAGCGGGAATGGGAAAGAGCAAATGAGGAAGACAGCGACAGTGGGAATTTAAAGCACTAAATTTCCAGAAAGTGGGGATACTATTTATACTGAAACCCCCGGCACTCCAACGGGGGTACTGTTGCCGCAGTGAATCGGTCATGCCTATAAAGGAAAGACAGGTTTTCAACTGGGGCTTTCACTTTTCCCTTTATAGGTTAGAACAATCTACAGTGGCAAGATTGCTCATGACCTCAAGGGGTATAGAACAGAGTAGGAATGAGAAAGAACAAAGGAGAAAGACAGCGACAGTGGGAATTTAAAGCACTATATTTCCAGAAAGTGGGGATACTATTTATACTGAAACCCCCGGCACCCCCACGGGAACAGAGCTAACAGTTACATTAATCAGCTCCAGACTCATCATGTGCTATTCATAGCATGAACTGAATTAAAACACATTCTAAATTCCCAAACAGAAGCTCAGCCAGTGTCTTGGTTTCAATCATGCTAACCCTGCCCTTGACAGCAAAGAAAATCGGATTTAAGATAATTATCATATGCCTAATGTGAAAGAGTGGCCAAGAAAATGACCTTCACGCTAAAAGATGCTGAACAAGTGTTCCATTTTCAGCACATTTTGATACGGTTCCTATCACTGCGGAACACTTGTTCAGTATCATGTAGCAAGTCTGTGACCAGGTGCCTTGAAACACTCTTGATAGCCATTTTTCTTAGCCAATCTTTCGACAGCCAACCTTATTTCTCTTCGTTTGACCCCTTGGGGTCATGAGCAATCTTGCCACTGTAGATTGTTCTAACCTATAAAGGGTACAGTGAAAGCCCCAGTTGAAAACCTGTCTTGCCTTTGTAGGCATGACAAATTAACTGCGGCAACAGTCCCCCCCGTTGGAGTGCCGGGGGTTTCAGTATAAATAGTATCCCCACTTTCTGGAAATTTAGTGCTTTAAATTCCCACTGTCGCTGTCTTCCTCATTTGCTCTTTCCCATTCCCGATCTGTCCTACCACTCTGCTATACTATCTTCTTCTTCGCTAGATCAATGACCTACCTTTTTTCTTGAAAACTCTTCCTGGACAAGACTCCTTGTTTGTGTATGAGGTCTGTTGGATCAGCTTGGGAATGTTGGACGCTTTCTGCCGGGTGGTCACTAGGGCTTCCTATGAATGTACTATTTAGCACTATAGGCATTTTATATGTATGTTTCTTGTTGATGATTTATAATGATGTTTGTATTCTATTTTGTTTTTGTAATCGGGGAGTTCGCGTAGTTGAGGTCAACCCTCAGCCGTCCCTCGCGTGGGATGTCTTTATTGTAAAGTGACTGGCCGGTGGAGGGCATTCAATTTTCCCACTGGGGTTGTTTCAACAGATCTTTTATGCGGATCGGGGGTTGTCCGGTCCTGATTTGGCTCGGAAGAGTCCGCTGGACCTAAAGCAATAATAAATCAATCAATTTCTCTTCGAGTTTTTTTTTTTTTTTTACTCGGTTCTGTTCACTGAATCCGAAGTAGAGTTTCTTCCTATGCGGATACGTCATGATCGGTCGTCTGCTACGGAATCGCATAGGCACTTGAACGTTGCAATTCCTGCTAGTGATCGTCGAATCTCAGAACAGACAACAACTTCAAATAATGCGGAACCTACGTAAGTACGTTGCGCAAGTTGCGATAGCCTCCATGACCGTACTTCCGCTGATAAATTTCTTTACGTTTTCAGACCTCTTCCAAGAAAAACCATTACGTGATCATACCCTCTCTCTGGCACTCTTTGACGTGATTTTGAGGTATAATACCTCCAAAGGTACGTGATCTAAAACACTGTTACAATCACGCACATGGAAAACTTTGTCGTTGGTGTATTCTTAAGCATGCTTGTCATATGGTGGCGTCACGTTTCGCTGAAGCAAGAACAATCACATACAACTACAAGCTGCACTATTGAGGTATATAGGCTATATTAGTTATTTGTTTTTCTTTCGATTTCAGTGCGGATAGTGCAAGAGAGAGAGAGAGAGAGAGAGAGAGAGAGAGAGAGAGAGAGAGAGAGAGAGAGAGAGAGAGAGAGAGAGAGAGAAAGAGAGAGAGAGAGAGAGAGAGAGAGAGAGAGAGAGAGAGAGAGAGAGAGAGAGAGAGAGAGCACGCTGGAGTGAAAAGTCCATCTTGTCCGCAAATATTTTACGACAACGGCATCGTCCGTTTTGTCCCTGCAGGGATGACGCGCGCGTCTCTCTCTCTCTCTCTCTCTCTCTCTCTCTCTCTCTCTCTCTCTCTCTCTCTCTCTCTCTCTCTCTCTCTCTCTCTCTCTCTCTCTCTCTCTCTCTCTTTTTTTTTGTAGACAAGAGGTTTCAGTAGTTCCTCCTTCTCTACATTTTTTTTAAATAGCCGCAGCATATCTATTCAGTTTTAATGTAAACATAACTGATGACGACGAGTTTTGATCCTCTGTATTCACTTGCACTACGTTTACGGATAAAAGCAGGAGACAATTAGCGCTGAGTATAGCTGTAGTCAATACTCAAATGTGAGATGTACTACGATAATGTATTGTTTGTTGTATTGCAAGCTCATGTGATCCCAGTGCACTGTACTACCTTGTGACATATCGTACCTTACTGCTTGACTTGCTCAACTACTATATATGTTATAAATATGTGTCTGCCTGTCAGTGTTTGTGTGCGTGCGTGCGTGCGTGTGTGTGTGTGTGTGTGTGTGCTCTGACGTGCCTGTACTATTGTGAGATCTGAAACTTTGCTAGTGAAGTATGTTTGGAATTATTTTGTAACAAGGTGCATGTGATATGATGAACGTGGTTAGCTGCATATTCTCAATGTATTATGAATTTAAACCGATTCTGTGCTTTTTATACTTCCTATTGAGATAATAAAAGTATGTTGTATTGTATGTTAAAAGAGGCCCTATGGGGTTAAAAACACACTATGTAAGGCAATATAAAATACCGATTCATCTAATTCCACAAAAGGTATTAACTATTGGCCGGCGGTGGTGCACGTTGCATTGAAATCGGAAAATCAGAATCAACGAACACTCAGATTACGCCTGGAAAGAGGCACACACACACATGCACGCACACACACACACGCACACCCACCCACCCACCCACGCACACACACACACACACACACACACACACACACACACACACACACACACACACACCATATAGCGTTATTGAGTTTGTGACGATTACATTTTATACGCCCCCCCATCTCTCTCTCCTTACACACACACACACGCACATACACACACCCGCCCCTATCTTGTGTAGTGTACGTTGCACTTAAATCAAAATATTCGCATCAAAATCGAAAAGTCCGCCTCAAATCAAAATCATATTACTCCCAGCAGACAAAGGAACACCAGCAATGTATTTTGTACACTTCCATTAATCAACCCCATTAAAACTCACCGGAGCGTCGCTGATCGTTGTTAGTTGTGCCAACAGAAATGAACGATGAAATGTGATGAGCACACAAAGAACAGAAAGTCAGCACGTACCGCCACCCTGAATATCCAAGACGTTTGGGGCATGCGCCGGCATGAGACCAAGCCTAAGCCTGATAGGTCTCAGATACTCTGTGCGACATACAGCTTCGACTAGACGCACGTTTCCCTGTTGACTCTCTCCGGACACGCTCACCTCCTCCGGCCGTGACTTCAGCTCAAGAGAGTACTTTTGAGTAGGTTTACTCACTATAACTGTACAAAAAGAAGCTAAATCTATAATGTTAACTAAACTGGCTGGACACAGGTATGTTCTGAAGGCCAGAATCTTGTGAAAAACTTATTTGACTGTGACAGCTGTAAAGCTTAACGCTTTGTCATTTCTTGGAACTGTCTTTTGAAAGAGTGACAGTATTTTACTTTAATTACAATGGATACAATGATTCTTAAAAAAAAGTTTCGACTACAAGTTTAAACAAAGAAAATTCCCATTATTCGCAACATCGCATTGTGTCTGGACTACTCACTAACGCTAGTAATTTGTTACACTGAAATAAGTCACTACTTCGAGGAAAAAGTTACCTGAAACCGTTGGTTGTTTTATTAAAGTCTTTTTTCACCAAGATGATAAAGACCGTACGCACGCATTCAAACTCACGCATTTGATTGATTGATTGATTCATTGTTGCTTTAGGTCCAGCGGACTCTTCCGAGCCAAATCAGGACCGGCTCACGCATTTAAACAGGAACACATGTACACACACTCAAGCACACGCACTTAGCGCACGCACTTTCTCCATCTCTTTCACATATACTCAAACATAATTTATAAACGCAGCATAACATAACTTATAAGTAACAATGTCAGTTAAATAAAACGTACAACCAATACTATAAATAATATTACCGACACATCATTAAGTAAGATATACTATTGTTAATCAGAGAAAAGAACCAACAGCAGAACCGATAAACGTTTTTGCTAAAATAATGCAACTATCAAAACTAATTCTGCCGAGTAATGGTACACTGTTAGGCAAGAGGCCTCTTAAATCATTGCAATCAAACAGCAAATGTTTCAAAGAAAACGTCTCGTTACAAACGCATTTAACATTTTTGCAATACTTAGTCTTTATAGCATTTAAATATATTCTATACGCCATTGACACTACAGATCTAGAAATTCCACAGTGTTTTTCATACTGCTGATTAAATGTATAATGTTTCTTCATTTCTTTTTCAATTAGATTATTAACCTCTTTAGCAGAAAGTGAAATATGTAAAGATATTGCATTAATATTCGCAGCTCCGTTTCTGGCAGCTCGATCAGCCCACTCATTGGAAAGAAAACCACAATGTGAAGGAATCCAACAAAAATTTACCTGTGTACCATTAATTATAAGATTATGAACCAAGATTTTGATTTCTAATATAATATCTTGTCTTTCTTTATTATTATTTGAGTTCAGAGCCTCTAAAACAGATTTGGAATCAACACATATTACAATACTAAAGAGAGTTAAGGGCATACTAGAAATTGTATTTATAGCCATTAGTACTGCAATCAGTTCTGCAGTGAAAATCGAAAATCCTTTTCCTAAATAGTATGATTGTGTTAGTTTAAAATCTGGAATAACGAAAGCTGCACCACTATCTCCATTTTCTAAGACAGAGCCATCAGTATATATTTTCAAATGACCCGAATATTTTTTCATTTAGGCCTAAATGATAGCGAATATCGGAAATCATTAACCCTGTATTATGATTCTTCTTTTCTCCAGTGATATAAATATCATAATTTGCTTTCTGAAGTTCACATAAAGGAACAGGAGACGCTATTTTCTGGTTATTCATAAGATCCGTATTTTCAATGTATCTCTGTACTAATTCTTTAGTATATGTAGCTATAGTTTGAAAATATTTTATTTTTTGCGATTGCTTTGGAAATTGTATGTCCGATCTTAGTTGCAACTCCTCATTGATACTGTTATTTACTGCTGTTGCTCTAATAACATATTTAGCACAAAGCAGTTTCCTCCAGTCATCTAAAGGGAAAACTCCTGATGTTTCATATGCACATGTTGTTTTTGTATGTATTGGAACACCAAGCGCCAATTTTATAGCTTTACTATCTAAACTCTGTAATTTTTTAATGTAACACACAGGCGCCGAAAAATAAACTTCCTGTCCATATGATAATTTGGAACGAACAAGAGAACATGCTAAATGCACTAAAGTTTTGGAATCCTGACCCCAAGGCTGTTTACTAATGATTTTTATCAAATTATAACTTTTCACTGCTTTTTGCATTAAGTATTCAATATGTTTTTTCCAGTGTAATTTAGGTAAACACCTAAAAATTTTACTTCTTTCACATATTTGAGTTCCACATTATCAACATAAATTTTTGGTACTTGTCTAGGTTCATGCCCATTATTAAATAAAATCATATTGGTCTTTTCTTTTGAGATCTCCAGTCCATTAATATTCATATAACTTGAAATATTACTTATTTCCATTTGATATAATATACTGATGTGTTTAATTTCATAGAGAGACGTCTTTTTCTTCAAGGATACGTTCATCCAGATAGCAATATCGTCTGCATATTGAACAAGAGAAACTCTTTTACTTACAACCTTAGGTAAATCATAAATTAAAATATTAAAAAGAATCGAAGATACTATAGAACCTTGTGGAATTCCCATATCTGTTGTGCGATGTAAAGAATACGAATTACCAACTTTCACGCTTATTTTTCGCCCTGTAGGAAACGTTCTAATACAATTGTACATACGGCCAGACAACCCAATTTGTTTCAACTTATATAACAATCTTGCATGCCATACTCTATCATAAGCTTTGCATACATCAAAAAACGTGGCTAATGTACATTTTCTCCTTGCAAATTGTCTTTTAACCTGGATAGTTAATTTTACTAGATGGCCTTTCTGAAAACCTGCCTGATTTACAGGAATTATTTGCTGTTTAGTACAATAGTATGTTAGTCTCTCTAGTATGATCTTTTCCATTAACTTACAAACGTGTGATGTTAAGGAAATGGGTCTATAACTAGATGCTTCTGCTCTAGATTTACCTGATTTTAAAATTGGTATTACTAGAGAAGACTTCCATATATATCTGGCAAAATGCCTCTTATCCAACATTTTTGTATAATAATCATGACTGTAGAATATGTGTCCACTTATCAGGAAGATTATTCAATAAAATATAAGACATGCCATCAAGGCCTACAGCAGACTTTTTGTTTGCTAAAGCAGATAATGCATCTTTAAGTTCTTTAACAGAAATATTTGCATTAATGAACAACTCGTTGTCTGGAGCCGGAACTCCGTATTCATTTAACTCCTCCTTCATTTTTCTTTCATTTAGCGTATGTTGTGGTAAAGTACTAGAGTTACTAGCGCTAGCAAAAACGTTTACAAATGCTTCAGCCTTTTCTTTTGGTGAGGGGAAATTATTATTATTTAATTTAATAGGACATTGGGGTAATTGATATCCATTTTTCATTTCCGCTACTTTCTTCCAAGTCTTTAAACAATCTTGAGAACTAGATATTTCATTAAGACAAATTCTGACCAATACTTCCTCTTTTCAGCAGCAATAGTTTTGTTGCATGCTATCTTTGCTCTTTTCATTGCATCGAAAGACTGGTCTGATTTTGATTTTAACCAATGTTTATATGCACTCTTTTTTTGTTTTACCGCGGTTTCACATTCTTCATTCCACCATATGTTTCCATTTCGTGATTTCTTTTTTGATGTTCTTTTTTAAGGAATAGATTTATTTGCTGCAAGATGAATGCTGTTAATAAATTGAGTGTATACATTATTAATATCGTCATCCTCAATAAAATGTGTATCATAAGACAACAATGTATTTTTAAATAATTCCCAATCTGCTCGACCATAGATGTACTTCGGAATGACATCATCTTCTGATTGCAGATCAACAATATTATTTAAGGTTGTTACAATAGGCAGATGATCACTCCCTAGAGAATCAGATTGAACATCCCACTCACAATTAATAGCGAAATTAGAAGAAACAAGAGTCAAATCAATTGCTGAAACCGTTGTTATAATAATAATGGTACTACTACTACTACTACTACTACTACTACTACTACTACTACTACTACTACTACTACTACTACTACTACTACTAAGAATCATCATCATCATCATCATCATCATCATCATCATCATAAGCTAATGTGGTCCAGCTATGACCGCTAAGGGTTCACTGGACCCTATAAACAAGAAATCAAATCAAATCAGCAAATAACAATAAATGCTATATGCTCGCTATTCCCTAAATCAACAATTAGCCACAAAGCACGGCTACCTGTACCAACATGGCACACTTAGATGTTACATACACTCGAACATACATATCAAAGACATTTATAACTCAAGCACGAGGTGTAGAGATATTATATTGAACAGCAGTTGTTTTTTCAGTGTTGTTATTTTTAGAGTTTACGGCTCATTCTTATTTTGCTACCTGTCATTGAAAGTTGCTACTTCGGTTTGTCTCCTCTGTTAGTTCTTAGTTTGTGACAAAGTGTTCGGACACAGCCCAGCCTCGTCAGCACGACAGTTGTGAGATATTGTGAACCCCAGGATTACATTACAGGAGAATTGTGGGCTTCGTTTGCGCTGGCATCAGCAACAAAAGTGGCAACATGCTCGTGTCTCGGCCTCCATGCGACGACGCCATTGTTGCAGTCACGAAGTCAGACCGGCCAATCAAAAGGCGGTAAATCCGAAACTGAGCCAATCAAAGGACGAATGATCCATCGCTGGGACCAATCTTCAAAGCCAGGAGATTTCTGGCTGAAAAGGGGAACGAATCCACGAGCAAGGTCTGTTACTGACTGTACAAAGAGACACAAATCACGAGTATGGAAGGTAGCGTCAAACAACATGTATCAAACTGTTCCTTTCCGAAGTAAGTACAGACAAAAGTAAACGGGTTTATCCTCGTAAACTTTCCATCAAAAAGCAGGGAGCCGATAGAATCTTCCTTCTTCCTTGCTGCAGCAAGTTTTCACACAGGGCAAACTGCACGTCATGGCTTCCGCAACAGAAACAACAAGGAGAGAGAGAGAGAGAAAGAGAGAGAGAGAGAGAGAGAGAGAGAGAGAGAGAGAGAGAGAGAGAGAGAGAGAGAAAATGGGACAATAGGTGGGTGGTGGGGGTGGAAACACGCATTACGCCTACATCGACAACTCTTGAAGTTTCAAAAATGCTCTGTAACATTTTATCCATGATAATGATAATATTAATTCCATTGTTTTCAACTCTGGCTCTTGCGTCCTACCGCCTTTCCAAGCGCAGCACATCATATACAGCATGCTAACATTATCAGACTACACGTCAAGCTGCACGATACTAAACTAAGTAACATGCAGGACAGCCACAAAGCAAGTGAAGCGCGATGAGGCAGCTTGGAGACAGGACGGGACAGGGCGAAGACAGGAGGACTGCTGTGGGAGGGAGCTAGGAGACGCCCGACAGACTGCACGTCAACACTGCTCCCCCTCTCGTCTCTGATCAAAGCACGCTTGCTCAACTACGCGTAACTCTGTGCACGCTTTGCCTTATCTCCCTTGTGCGAATGCAGTTAACTTTCCCTGACGTGGCGCCATTTTGTGCTGGGTTGGTCCCGACCATCAGTCGCTTCGCTTGTCTCGTCCGGGAGGGGGAAGTGAGAGTGATTAGGTGGATAGAAAGTGGCGAGGGTGGAGTGTAAATGCTGAAAAGGCGTGTGTGTGCATTTCAGACCTGAGGATAGGGCGAGAGATATCAAAATGGTCTGAAAAAATAAGATATGGTTGGGAGCAAACAGTCAACGTGGAAGGTTCAAGGAGTGTTGGGAGGGGGGATGGTTGTAGTAAGGGGAAGAGAGATCTTTGGTAGAGAAAAATGTACGGTGGGGGTGTACAGCAGACTATTAACGTGAGAGTGGACAGAGGAGGAGAGCAAAGGATAATGAAAAAAAGGAGATAAGTTAAGCTTATCTCAATAGGGAATGGTGTACAAAACTCAATTCATCAATAAATTTATTGTTGTTGTCGTTTTGTTGTTGTTTTTTTTTTCTTCAGAGGAATACATCGAGCATCTCTATTTTTATTTAGTGTATATTAACAAACTGTTTCCCGTGTTCCAAAGATGGAGTGTATGGAGAATGCAAATCTAAAATTAAATGAGGAGACATCTGCTGTGTAAAATGTTAGTTTTTCATTTTCTTTAGACAGGTGAGCATCTTTCTTTTTACTTTACAAAAACAACCCTCCTCTTCTTTACAAAAGATGGTTAATCCTTATGGACACACACTGTAAGCACACGACACAAATTCCCCAAATATTTCTGCAATGGTTGACCTGCTGGGCATCACCTCCCCTGTAGTGGTAAATCAACCTATCCCCACTCTTTTATCTTGTCTTCATGTTGCAGTCTAAGAATGAAGAAACTGAAACCTTTGCGTTGGCACTGCACTGTTAAAAAAAAGTGCGCTGGAGTACCAATCACGCACACACACACACACACACACCCACACACACACACAAACCAACCAGTTAACAAAATCAATCCGCCGAATTTGGTGAAGTAAAAGAAATTCCGATCCAGGATTTGACAAAATAATGGATCTAGGAAATAGAGTATACAGACGAGAGTGTGATCATGGAGCATATAACAATCAAATGCGAATCATCGACAATTGGCATAGTTCGACCTAATGAAATGAATGAGATACTTGTGAACATTTGTATACCTGATTACAACAGTCTGTAAATTAAATAGTAATTTTGTTACGTGGAAATTCACAATAATTATACCCATTATACGAATGCAAACGTATTCTAAAATATATATATTTTTTTAATCAAGGGTATATATATTTTAAAAAAATAGGACTCGCATATTTAAATCAAGGGTATATATATATGCTTTTTACTTGGCTTTGCCTGAATCGGCCAGAACTGGTTCTATCCACTATACCCGTGTCCGATTGGATGAACCATCTAAGTGGCTATAAAATTCGAAACTCGATCGTAGGCTGCGATGATGTCACTACACGGCTCGAGTCAGCTCGCAGTGTGTGTAATTTATTTATTTAATTTTATTTACCTTATTGTCCCTTTTATTTTAATAGGGAAATTCTGGGCCGCCTCCCCTTGGGAAAGCGAAGTCGCAGCCTGTGGCGCGCCCAAACCCAACCTACCTAACATTAGTTGTGATTTTGAAAATTTGCTGGGGGAGCAAACCGGAGTACCCGGAGAAAACCCCCGATACGTTGCCCGAGTCGAAAGTAAATAATATTCGGAGAAACATAACGCCCAGATGCTGGATCGAACCCACACCTGTCATGCAGGCGCCATTGGGGTACACATCAGTTATACCTTAATCGTCTGCTATATAGACTACAGTAACCTTCTAAGTTTTACTACTGACCAAACAAGCAAACTCTCAAAATGTGCAGGGTAAACAGGTCCTCTTGTTACAGTCACATGTGTGCAGGCATCACTTGATATTGAAACAGACACGTAAACAACATTTAAACGGGCTCATCCCTTTACAAATGGGGGAGATGCGACAGCCTATGACAGCGTTTATTATACACCCCTTAACTGCGCCTCTGCAATCACGAGGATCGATTCAACAGGTCTTAACTGAGAACCTATGTTCTTTACCATCTAAACTAGAAAGACGCACTATTTTACTATAGCTGAAAACGGGGTATCTTCTCACTGAAGCTTGCACATAGACAATAATAAACGGGTGTATTCCTTCAACATGTTAAAGAGATTGTTGGTGTCTACTTTGTACTTCACTTCACCTGTACTATGATGGAGCTTCAAAAAACCTCGTTAACCGTTAAAGACAACTGAAATTTTTTTTAAAGCGCCTAAAAATTAAGTAATCAGTCCTTAACTACACATCTCCCTCATTTTTTAAACACTGGGGTAGGGGAGAAAGAGGATGAGGGGAGTACACAGACAATAAAATTTTCTATCCAATCTGGCGTACCCACAATAAAGGAGATACTATCGAGCGTTTGTCAGAAGCATTTACATGTGTTTTATTTTTGAATATTAGAGAGGGCATTTGGCTAGGGCCGGAGGTAGCGGGTTCGAACCTCGCAGGGAACGAACTATTATAAGCCTTATTTTTCGTATGCCGGAGGTAGCGGGCTCGAACCTCGCAGGGAACGAACTATTATAAGCCTTATATTTCCTTTCCGCCTTCTAGCAGCGACTTGCCTAGATATATACACACCACATATTTGCGTGGCGATTATGTACTTGTTTTGTATGTTGGAGTGTGTATTTAACATGCGTGTATGTTGGTTACAGATCGCCACACTTTGAGTCTGATTTAGGAATAAGGCGCGTTTAGCATCCAGCATAACCATTGGTATCGTGGAAATTTAACTAAGGCAACATAACAGAACCGGAGTCCAGCATCTACTTTAACCAACAACAGGTATCTGGCCTCAACACCGTTTAAGGAGGGAGTTTTCTGTCAATCAGAAGGCTGAAAGGACCTTGGGGTTGTTTGAATGTTTTTAAGAAACAAGATAGTCATTTTCTAACCAAAAGGATTCTGCGCCAAGTTTTGGCAAGATATGGAACAACATAAGGTCTTCTAAGAAAGAACAGAAGGATTCCCCCTGTTAAAGTGTAGAATACTTAAGAAGCACCCTCAAATGATAGCATTTCAACGATGCTTTCTGAAAGACACCTGACAACAGAAGGTCTTCAGCTGGAACAGAAGGATAACAGTGTTTCGTATTATATACTTAAGAACACTCAGTTGATAGCATAGAAGAAAAAATGTGGTGCGACAGAAACAGTCCTTACTATTTTAATTACACGTCTATCCACATGAAAGAAAGATATTTACTAATCCAGTCTCGTGACTAGCGAAAGGAAAGGAAGTTCCAGATGGTACATATTTATGTTTATTGAGTGCGATGTCATGCTCAAACGTTTCAGAAGACAGGGAAGAAGAAGCAGGATAGACGATCGAAAAGGGGTAGATTCAGTAATAAAGACAGAAGAGATAGTTCAGAATTATCGTGTTTTCAGTTAGATAGTTGGAGTAGAAAATGGTGTGTGGGTGGGTGAGTGGGTGGGTGGGGGTTTATACGATGGGGGTGAAAATGAAGGGTGTGAGTGAGGGCAGGTGTTGGTGGGCGAGAAAGTAGAGATTTACATTAAAAAAAACATTTAATGATGAAGACGACGGTCACTATCATCTTCTACAACTTCCCAAAATCTTCCTATTGCTACCATCTTCCACTCTTCTTATTTTCTCCTTTCATTCGACCAACCTATTGAATTTTTGGGCGTCGTCGACAGGACTGATTCAAGGAAGAAATAGTAAGATCTTTCCTTTAGTGTGCAAGAGACGATAAATCTATGGAATTCACACACTTTGTATACGTAAAGAAGTGTCCACGAAAGGAAATGTGAAAAGACCGAAAAATTGGAGTTTTAAAAAAAAACCAGGACATCTTTCTTTTGTGTGCAAGGGACTGTAGGGTCAACGTTCGCAGTTCTTCAGACAACGTTTTGCCTGGAGGCAGAGAGCACCTGATACGCTCTCCTAATTCAGGCGCAGAATAACTATACAACAAGATCGGTGTGCTTACAACTGGAAAATAGTTCTAAACCCAGAGGTAGTAGCCTATATTTCCATGACAGAAATTGTTAAAAACGTAAAGGTTTCCTTGAAAAGTTTAAGTCACAAAGAAGAGATGCTAAGATCTATCATCTCCGAGGGATATCTTTATAAAGAGGACGCCAGTCTCCTTAGTTTTGCTGCGTTAACATCTCGATCTAGATCCTCAATAAAGTAAGGTGGTCAGATGTGGTTGTTGTGCGCCGATTCGATCCACTGCACGTTGAACCGTGTTAGATCATGCCCTAGTAAGCAGTATGGTTGTTGCTTCCCTATTTAAAACATGAAAACAGGGATGCGTGCTTTGCGAATTTTGCAGAGATTTGATCCTATGCATGGCCTCCTGTTTAGTTAGAGGTGGACAACATGGCTGACAATATTGAATCCCGAGCGTTGCCCAAGCCACAACCTCTGTTCTGTCACAACCTATCAATAATTATACCTACCGTAACATTTCATGGCAGGAAAAGTAAGACTTATTCTCGAGTTAAATTGGTATCCTTTGCCTGCAGATGCGAGTCCTAATTTACCCTTCTAAAAATACAAAGACACCGGGATGGATAATACAAAGATCTCCTTTTCGGGAGGAGTGGATTGCTACTAGTATAGAATGAGTTTTGTTTGTCTGACCTCTTTTCTCCTCAACTTTATCTGCTGCACACGACACTGAAAACTTCACTGTGAAGCAACTGTTTTATTTCAAAACACAAGACACTGAAAACTTCACTGTGAAGCAACTGTTCTAGTTCAAAACACAAGACACTGAAAACTTCACTGTGAAGCAACTGTTCTATTTCAAAACACACGATACTGAAACCTTCACTGTGAAGCAACTGTTCTAGTTCAAAACACAAGACACTGAAAACTTCACTGTGAAGCAACTGTTCTATTTCCAAACACAAAACACAGAAAACGTCACTGTAAAGCAACTGTTCTATTTCCAAACGCAAAACACATAAAACTTAACTGTGAAGCAACTGTTCTATTTCCAAACGCAAAACACATAAAACTTAACTGTGAAGCAACTGTTCTATTTCCAAACACAAAACACAGAAAACTTCACTGTGAAGCAACTGTTCTATTTCCAAACGCAAAACACAGAAAACTTCACTGTGAAGCAACTGTTCTATTTCCAAACGAAAAAAAAAAGAAAACTTCACTGTGAAGCAACTGTTCTATTTCCAAACGCAAAACACAGAAAACTTCACTGTGAAGCAACTGTTCTATTTCCAAACGCAAAACACAGAAAACTTCACTGTGAAGCAACTGTTCTATTTCCAAACGCAAAACACAGAAAACTTCACTGTGAAGCAACTGTTCTATTTCCAAACGAAAAAAAAAGAAAACTTCACTGTGAAGCAACTGTTCTATTTCCAAACGCAAAACACAGAAACCTTCACTGTGAAGCAACTGTTCTATTTCCAAACACAAAACACAGAAAACTTCACTGTGAAGCAACTGTTCTATTTCCAAACGATAAAGAAACGGAGGAAGAAGGCGTGGGATGAGGAGAGAAAATACGAGGAGGATGAAGACGACGAGAGAAACGGATGGAGGAAGAGAAGATGAACAAGAACATCTTCATTCATTCATTCATTCATTCATTCATTCATCCATCATCATCATCATCATCATCATCATCATCATCATCATCATCATCATCATCATCATCATCATCATCATCATCATCATCTTCTTCTTCTTCTTCTTCTTCTTCTTCTTCTTCTTCTTCTTCTTCTTCTTCTTCTTCTTCTTCTTCTTCTTCTTCAATCAAAATCTTCAATAACAACCAAAACTCACAGCAGCGGCAGGAGGAAATTAACAACAGCAACAACAATAACGATGACTACAATGATGAAGAAAGCTTAGCACACACAAAAAAAGGTGAAGAACTCCGTTAAAAGTATCATCATCACCAGCAACAAAACCCCTACACCACCACCAACAACAATAAACCACAACAATTTTCAACACTAATGCTGATGAATGAGACTGGTCGACATGGGGTTAACAAAACAATAATAATGACAAAGCATTTATATAAATCAGTTTTAGATAAATGGTCAATCGAACCAATCCGAACACTTGTCGCCATTTTATTTCTACTTTAAACAGTCATCCAAGCCTCATCGCTGGCTTATCACATTGGCTTTTCTTTCAATTATAAGAACATTTTTCAAAACAGCCTGCACTTTTCAAGAAAAGTCATTCAATTGTTCTAAAATACTTTTTTTTAAAAAGCTGAACATTTTTTGGAATGCTTTCTCTAACTATTTGTAATCGAAATAAGTCTGTCGAAGCCCGTTGTAATCAACCTTTTAAGCTGACATTTTGTTAGCACCTGCTGCACGCGCGCGTTAATCCCTTTAAAGGGAAGTCGAAGATGTATTGCTTCGGGAGACTTATCGCTTTATCCCGCTGTTAAGTGTAAAACAAAAGGAGATGTCATTTACTTTAAATCATGATCGTTCAGCTGTTTAATTTTCCTTATAATGTGTTTTTTCTACAGACAAACCTTTGTATTATATTGCATCGTGACGACGACGACGACGATGACGACGACGACGACGACGATGATGATGATGATGATGATGATGATGATGATGATGATGATGATGATGATGATGATGATGATGATGATAATTAGTTGAGAATCCCAAGCTTTCAACATTAGATCAAAAAAATCAAGTACGAAATACAGTGGGCAACAACGTCCATTATATTTAGCTGAGTGCATTGTGAGATATGTTTAGCGAAAAATTTACCCCAGCGACTTTGACCTTTCCAGTACAGCACGATGGCACGGGCGGCTGTCCACTAACCCCGGTCATGTTCCTAATAAATCCTATCCTATCCCGTAACTCTGAGGTCGTTGGGGCACCACAGATGATCGTTTAACCAGCATACTCCGTCTTTCTCTGTCCTCAGCAACCCTGATGGCTTCGCTCAGTGTCAAACCAGTCCATTCTCGAATGTTTTCCTCCCACCTCTTTTTTCGGTCTCTCTCTTCTTCTACCTCCTTGCACTGTGCCTTGCAGGATGGTCTTTGCAAGGCCTGATGATCTGGTGGCCGTGACCATACCATCGGAGTTTTCGTTTCTTCGCCAATAAATTCCGGTGAAAATCAGCTCTGTGGGTCTTGGGATATAGCATGCAGCGGAACGACTGACAGACAGACTGACACCAGACTCGTTCTGATTCCCGACTTTTAATGTTCAATACATAGGGAAAAATATAAATGATGCGTATTATAATGAACACTGCGTGCCTTTTGCATCAACTAACCTTAAAACTAAGCTTAACGGAGCCTCTGGCAAGTGCATTCGTCAAAGACATACAAACCATTCAGCGAGTAGTCTTTGTCATTAAAAGGCAGCCCGTTGCATGCCGGTCGTTGGAGGGGCTGGGTAGCTCAGTTGGTAAGAGCGTCTTGCTAGTAACCGAAAGGTCGCTGGTTCGAATCCCGGATTGGTCAACGTGTGATCATATTATTTTCCCCTTTACCAACAACTGGCCCGCTGGTGTCAGTATAAATCGGTCCAGTAGTCACCTATATGCGAAAGTGTCGTGTGACTATAATCTACATACAAACAGCCGGTCGTTTGCACCCTTCACCAAAACATGGCAGGCGTCATTAGACGTTTTTTGCCTTCCAGAATATTCCACAATTGCGACATAACATAATGCGTGACAAAGATCTAAACGATCGGTTTGGGATGAGAGGATAAACCGAGGTTTATAGTCTGTACACGACTACAGAACCTGACACTCATGTCCTAGACGTTTTAAGTGCCGGCTTCACCAACATACCAAGCGAGCACGACGTCCTGGCCGACGTCCCAGCCCACCTCGTCTCGCTTGGCGCTGCTCGGAGACTACTGCGCTTTCACTGAGAAAAGTACCCCAAGATAAGCCCTGACTAAATTTACGATAAAGTCAAAGCAAAGCAAAGCAAAGCAAATTATGATTATATTGCCAATCAATTTATAAAATAATACACGTGCGCCTCCTCTTTCGATTAAATGCAACACTAACAAAATTAAAACGAGCTCAGATGTACATTATTATAGTAATACACGCACTAGGTGCCTGCAGGAACGACGTAAAAGCTCGCATTAAAACACTTTGACAAAGTGTCTACGCCGTTTAAACGCCAGCGGCGTAAAAGCACGGTGGGCTTGCAACACGCACAGTTTCACTTATTGTTTTTAGCAGGCTTCCATAGTTCTAATTAATTTGGAAATGCTTACGGAAAGTCGACTCCTATAAAATAAATCTGCCACAACGGTTGAGAATCGTGACTCTCGTTGAAGTTTTAAGAATTTTTATGTGAGGAGTGTGTGTGTGTGTGTGGTGGGGGGGGGTGGGGGGTGCGTGTGGGTGTGTGTGCACGTGAAAAAACGCACAAATGGGTTTCAGACCTTGTCTTTCTTAGTAACAAATGGGTTTATTTGCTTGGAACCCACTTTTTTTTTCTAGGACCCCACTTTTTTCTAAGTGCGCGGGAGTGCTCTTTTAGTGCATGGGAGTGCAGTTGTAGTGCATGAGAGTGTTTTAGGTACACAGGAGTGCCCACGGAGAAAATACAGTCAATTTTCGGAGAAATTTTGAAGAAAATTCGACCTATTTCGTCGCCTATAGGAGACGAACTAGGTCAACTTTTTAGACGGAAAGAGCCAATTTTGACTTAGATTCTTACATTTCTAGAAAAAGTTTGCGTTCTTTCCGTCAAAAAAAATTACTTTCCGATTCCTACATTCTTAAATAAACCCAGTTGTGATGTATTGCAAATATGTGTGTGTATGTGTTTGTGTGCTCGTGCGTAGGTATGTGTGAGGGGTGGGATGGGGTGGAGGATAATATTTGTCACCCATGCGGACGACTTTACTGCGAACTTTTACTTTTATTTATTTCGAGATTGAACGCCATTTTGTCTTTCTTGCAGGGATCTGCCGTTCTAGCCTATACACAGGTCAGTTTTAACTTCGTGGAGAATTGAGTTCAGGTCGCGTGTCAGTGCCAGGCGAAACAAACAACCGACTGCTACTCCTGACTGATCGCTGATCCAGAAAAGATGCAGCGTAGCCCAGAGCCGTCCGTTCAGCTCCGGTGATGCGAGTCCTTTGTGGTTAAGCCCCGGCTGCTGCTGAGGCAGACGAGTTACCATTTTAAAATCACTGATCGCTGAAGCCTAGATGCGGTGACATGTTTTTTCCATAAAGTCGCGCCGTTTAGCTAAGAATGGTAAAAGGGGTACAATGGGGGAAATTGGGGGGGGGGGGGGGTGAGTCAGGAAGTGAACAACATCCCAGTTTTGCTCTTCCAACGTTCAGTTAACTACAGGATTTGGTTTTCTTTCAAGATCGCCTTTAAAACGTTGAACTGGAACACAAAATGCAAGCAAAACTGACATCCCCTATATTGCACTGTGTCGTTACGTTACCGCTTGAGTGCAAAGTATGCATGATGAAGGGCAATTGTTGTGGGTGATATTGATGATCACAGCCGATTGCATTAAGTATTAATGATTGTGTTAAGTATTAAAGATGGTTTTAAGTATTAAGGATTGTGCTAAGTATTAAGGATGGTTTTAAGTATTAAGGATTGTGTTAAGTATTACGTGGTGTATTAAGTATTAAGGGTTGTGATAAGTATTACGTATTGTATTAAGTATTAAGGGTTGTGGTAAGTATTACGTTAGTATTACGTTATTAAGAAATTTAAAAAAAATCAATATTGGGGTTAAAAACAATATAAAAGGTAAGCCACAGACGTACTAAATAATACGTTCTTAAACGAAACTTCTTCAAATTAAGGGCACATCTTCTTCTTCTTGGGTTGAGCAGCCATAATCAGTACGTTGATTCATTTGCTATTAAATATAATAGTAAATAGTAAACTAATTCATTTTTGTATAATCCTATATCAAACGCGTTTGGGTGCGCTACTTTTAAGTTCCTACTAGAGCGAGGATCTAGAATGGCGAGAATTTCAGTGAGAAGGTAAAGAAGATCGTAATAATAATAATAATAATAATAATAATAATAATAATAATAATAATAATAATAATAATAATAATAATAATAATAATAATAATAATAATATTAATATTAATAATAATAACAACAACCGCAGCAGCAACAACAACAAGAAGAAGAACAATAATAATAATAATAATAATAATAATAATAATAATAATAATAATAATAATAATAATAATAATAATAATAATAATAATATTAATATTAATAATAATAACAACAACCGCAGCAGCAACAACAACAAGAAGAAGAACAATAATAATAATAATAATAATAATAATAATAATAATAATAATAATAATAATAGTAATAATAATAATAACTATAACAATAATAATAATAACAATGATAATAATAATAGTAATAGTAATGATAATAATAATAATAATAATACTAATACTAATACTAATAATAATAATAACAATGATAATAATAATAGTAATAATAATAATAATATTAATAATAATAATAATAATAATAATAATAATAATAATAATAATAAAACTAATAATAACAATGATAATAATAATAGTAATGATAATAATAATAATAATAATAATAATAATAATAATAATAATAATAATAATAACAATAATAATAATAATAATAATAATAATAATAATAATAATAATAATAATAATAATAATAATAATAATAATAACAATAATAATAATTTATTTTCTAAACCAAACCAACAGCTCGCTCTAAGCGCTCACACGCATATACCCGCACACAAACTCGCCAGAATAAATATTTAAACAATACTATACAACATTATAAGATAAAACTCATTAAAATGACAACATCATCTTAGAAAAATAATAGCCTATGGAAGGATAATAATAGATCCTAGCTTTTAGAATTGGGGGGAACTTCAGCAGCAAGTAATGGAGAGATAGAGAAAGAGAGACAGAGAAGAGGGGGGGGGGGGGGGGTAATGGTGGATGGGCAGAGGGTGTCAGGAGCTGGGGACGCATGAGTGGAGTGAGCGTAGGGAAGGGAATATGAGTGCCTCCCTCAGACAGCCTGTCCCTAGCCAAGTCCTTGTGAGGCACAGGGCAATTTGTCAGCACATCATCCCTCCATTTACCTGTCGACAGGTGCTAATAGCTAGGTATGCCACCCACCTTTCCGAGGGAATAATAATTTAAAATAAAAAAAAAAACTCGCGAGGAACTGAACAGGTACAAAACTGTTCTTCTACGGACTGAATGAGGAAGAAAGAGATTCTTGTTTCTGTTGGTATTGGTTCTGTAATGATGCGCGCTACAGCCCAATATTGACGATCGCCCATGTAGGTATTCCCGTTGACTATGTAACAGAATGTCTTTTCTCTTGGTTATTAAAAAAATGTATAGGCACCTTGACACTGACATCTTTCAGTCTTAATTTTAGTTGTAGGAGGGTTTGGGGCTGGAATACGCAGGTCGTTGAAAAAGTTACGCGGAACCCCTCAAAATGGCGTTTTTCGTCAAAATATTGTGGACACGATTAACGATCAAATCACGCCTCACCACTGTTGAAAAAAAAGAAGTGAACATTCAAAAGTACACAATGAAACTTCATTTCTCCACTGAGAACCGGAAGAATGGGAAAGAGAAAGGGGGGGGGGTGAGGAGGGGGGGGGGTATATCGCAGCGAGAAGGGATTAAGATACGCACCGAACTCATGAAACTGGCCAGGCGAACACGGGGACATCTCGTGCGCTCTACGAAAGGTTTAGGGATAAATCTATAAACTGTAATTCTCTCAGTTACCTCAGTCACGCTAAAACGTCGTTTGTTGCCAATTAAATTGCAAGGCAGTCATGCAAGCAGGAAAAGTAGCGATGTTGCCGTACCATTTACCTACCTCACCAGTGAGGTCAGCGACTGGATAACCCGTTTCTTCCAACATTTTCTCCCAGTGCTCGCAAGGCCTGTGCCGTCCACGCTCCTGTCATTCCCATTTATTTAATGAAGAAGAATGCTATCAAAAACTGACGTTTCTTTACGTACGATAAGCGCTATCAGATACAGGCACTCCAGTCGTGCGTACAAACACAGGCACCCACCCAAAACGTGCAATGCCCCTGAGGTTGAGATAATAAACACTATAAAGGCTTGTTTTCCCTGTAATGTTAATACTGTAATACAAAGTTTGACAACAAAGATTGTAAAAAGAACAAAAAAAGGGGGGAGGGGGGGGGGTTGTTGGGGGGGGGATGTTAACGATGATTGCCGTCTTCATGTTGACGGCGACCACAGCGAGACGCCGCCACGGAGACTCCCTTCCACATCCCTCCCATCTGTCGCTGATCCTGGGTAGACCTTAACCGCAGGGAAGGGAGTTCAGAGTTGAGGCTGGATGAAGAGAGAGAAAGAGAGAGAGAGAGAGAGAGAGAGAGAGAGAGAGAGAGAGAGAGAGAGAGAGAGAGAGAGAGAGAGAGAGAGAGAAGAAGAAGAAGAAGAAGAGAGTAAATACAGTGTAAAAGAGAAATAAATTCTGACTGTTTGGAGGTGGAGATTGACGTTGGGGGTAGGGTGGGGGGGGGAGCTGGCCAAAGAATCCCACACCTGATAGTAAGCACATCTGATAGTAAGCACTTGCCGGTCGTTCACATCTTGGGGGGGGGGGGGGGGGGGGGGGGGGAGGGGGGAGGGGGGATGCAGTTTTCTCGTGAAAACAGGTAGGTAACCTTTAAACATAGAAGTCTGTATCGCTGCCAAGGTGGTCTTTCTGTCACCTCTTCAGCCAACCAAGCAAACTTGTTAGATCTTTATCCATCCAGAAAGTATGACGCTTGATAGATGACTTGATTATGACACTAGATACTAAGTATGTCAAATCTGGGCTAGTCTATGCTGTACTTGACGGGTGGAGAAGGGAAAGTTATAAAACGAACATTAGTTCTGTCTTGTTGTTTTATATCCGTAGACTGTAGCAATAGTAATCTGCTTCTTCCTTGTAGTGTTTCATATCGTCTGCCTGACCGCTGTCCTGCGATTTTATTCGTCGTATCGGTGGACAGATCTGAGGGCCAGAGTCGCCGATGAGTCGTGCGATAGGCTAGCGGGGGGACGGGACTGAGGCGATTAATCCTTGATAGTGTTTTGTTGTCGTTGCTGTTGTCGCTATTGCTGTCGCTATGCTGCTGTGCTCGAGCCTCACGCTCAAGGTACTACAATGATTCCCTCTTTGAGACGATGGAAGGAATTACCTCCCATTTGGGGTATGACAATGGTGCTCATTCCTACACGAGTTCCATCGTCAGTTGCAAATGAACTGTAGGCCACTACATTCATTGTCTTTGAGAAGTTGGAATGGTTTGCCTCACTTGACACAGATTCTCATCCTCTAAGAGGGGCGATTATATATGGGAATAAAAATCCTAGAAATTTAGTCCCATCCGATCAAGATAAGATTGCACCAAAAACGACATAACTCACTGAGTTTTGAGATGGGTGGGTCCAGAAGAAATATGTATTTAGGTGTATGGTACAGAAGGGTGAGTAGACCAATTTGGAATACGGGACTCAGAACTAAAATAGTTTCAACATCTGTGCCAATCGCAAGGATTACAGTTCTTTGAATAGCCCCGAGGGTGTCCGACAAAAAAAAGCTACCCCACACTCAAGTCGAATAGTCGCCTAGTGTCAGGCCCAATCCCCGCCCTCAAGAAGCTGGACACTGACCACTGGACAATAGATTTCACTGGACATCGCACCAACGGATAGTGGTTAGCGTCAGAAGTCTCTGGTTGAGGGAGACAGCGCGCATTCAGAATTTCAAGTGAGGTGCGATAGAATTAGCTGGACTTCGGGGTGGTAGCAAAGCTCAGATAAGACGCTCGCCTGCCGTGCAGGAGACCGGGGTTCCAATCTCCATGGTGACGTGAGATTTTGCTCACATGAGTCGACTTTTTGTAATGACTCTTTAGAAATTTTTGTATATTTTTTTTTAAAAAGATGTCCTTTCGTGTCGACTTTGTTAAGAAATATAGTCATTCTGTAACAAGTACAGGCAACCGACTGAAAGAAACCGACGCAGGTCGGTCAAGAGAGTTGAACGGTCTATAGTTTTACAGGGGACATATAGTGCAACAACTAAAGTTGGCGTTTTGGGGTACGAGCCTGATTTCTACCACAGCCTTGAGCAGCTCTCTGAACATGGACATGCGTTATATAATAACATTGCACCTTGTTGTAAACGGGACACCCCCGACTCTATGGACAGATACCCAGTTTAGATGACCACTGTAACTACCTTTTAGGGCGGGGTTGAGCTAAGGTCGGAAGCATACTGACCTTTAAATAAGGACCAGCTACGAAACAGTACTACTGAATGAGTGACCTCATCAGATAGGACTGGAAGGACTCGGCCTCAATGGAAGGCGTCACGAAAGTAAAGTAGGCAAAGATGGCAACATAAAGCACAGTGAAAAGATGGAGTATGTGGTAACTGAATGATAATCTACTTTCAATGAGCTAGCTGAATGGCTTCATGTTTTCATCATGCTTTTGTTAACAGGTTTAAGGATCATATTCTATGCTACTGTGCTTGTTACACATACACTGGTACAAAAAGAGAGAGAATAATTATTAACAATTATTTTGTCAGAAGTCACAAACGTAAAAAAAGAAAACACAAGCAGGAAGTGAATACAGGCGTAAAAACGGCGGTAAACAGAAAACTACAAAAAACTTGTAAATCATTGTCTTTAAGTTTAATACATGTTGTTACGTTTGAGACGCGCGCAATAGTACGTGTGAGACGCGCACTATTGATCCAATCATTTTGTTTTCCAAAGCATGCTATAACAGATTGTATTTACCTTTGATTTGGTTTTGCGTTGTAGTTGGAAGAAGTTTTGTATAATGTTGATAATTTTCGTGGGTCGATATTATCGGATTTCTAGGGTTGCTTGTTTAATATCGATCGAATCGTGTGGATAGATCTGGTGGTGGCTGTGAGATGATGCTGGCCTAGGCGAGGTTATATGACGTAAGATAGTTCTGATGACGAATTTTACTGTGATTGGCTGTAATTGCGTCACGCTGGAATGTTCGAATATTCTCTAGATTATAGAAAAAGTATATAAGTGAAGCACCGAGTTCCAAAAAGCGATAGTTGAAAAAGTTAAGAGTGGAAAAAGCGATTGAGCGATTGTATGCAGTTGTTGATGTACGCTGAATAAAGTTGGAAAACTTCATACGACGACCCCTGCCTTGTTGCTGAGTGGACAGGTTGCTTGGATAAACGCATCTGAGTTACACTTATCAGGTTTCAAGCATCGGGGCTGAATCAACTACTGAAAACAACAACAACAACAACAACAACAACAACAACAACAGTGTAACACATGTAATACTTCTAGAATTAAAGCGATGCTGAGACAGATATGTCTTTCACTTCTGCTGCCCGACTTTCATAAATTGAATATTACAAATCGTTGTCAGGCATACACTGACAAAAGAACCAATTTTATTTAGATACTATTTAGTACGCACGAAGTCAAATTGATTCTTTGCTTATCGGCAAAACTAAATTTTAGGACTAACCAAGGAATATTCAGTTAACACAAAGGAGGATCATTCCGAAAGACTGCTATATAAATAATTATGACATTCCTTGTGAAGCGCCCCAACCGGTCATCGTGTTAAAAAACTCAGGGGAGGCAATCCGATGCATAGCGACAAGCAAACAAACCTCTAGTGTCGAATGCGGCTAATCGGTAGCTTTTTAAATTAAACGACCAAAGAATGTGCAGTAAATACACACAGATGCTTGTAAAACAATAAGTAAATGATCCTTTTGGGTAATAAAATAATGTACAAGAATATAAGTGCAAGAACATGTTTTGTATATGCTACATTGTTGTTGTTGTTTTGTTGGTTTTTTTTTAGTTTTTTTTTTAAAAAATCAATTGCTGATTCAGCCCTGATGCTTGAATCTTAATAAGTGTAACTCAGATTCGTTTATCCACGCACCTGTTCACTCAGCAACAAGGCAGGAGTTGTCGTATGAAGTTTTTCCACTTTATACAGCATGCATCAACAACTGCATACAATCATCACAAATCTCTATCAGTCAATTTCTCACTCTTTTTTCACTATACCTCTCTTAACGTCCCCGGACACATTAAGCTCTTTGAATAAGTGCGTCACTCATAATTATAGTCTTTCTATACTCCAGAGAAAATTCGAACATTTCAGCGTGACGCAATTACAGCCAATCAGAATAAAACTCGTCACCTGAACTATGCACTGTCTTACGTCATATAACTTTATTTAGGTTAGAAGAATCTCTTAGCTATTAGTAGATTTTAGGGGTGGGTACTTTGGGTCAAAGTCGTACCGGTATTACCGCGGTATTTTTAGATCGTATGGGCATTTTGTACCGATATACCGCGATTTTAAGTGTTAGAATCAAATGGGATATGGCACTGACAGTAGTGACTGACGCAAAAGAAAGATTGTCATACACTTCAAAAGTTTCAAAGAACCACATTTCCATAGAAATTTAAGCTTTATTTTTGCTTGAACGCCTTCAAACCAAATTATGATAAATCACTGTTTAGAACATCAGCAAACTTTAAACCACAAAATCAAAATAAAACATAAACATTCAACGGGAAAGGTCTTTAAGAACTTTAAGAGTTCAGAAGAATTGGCGACTGGTACCATGCTCAAACACGTGGATAAGCTGCTGTTCTTATAAGTTCTTCTAGAACAGCTGCCTATCCACGTGTTTGGGCTTTAGGCTCGCTCTCTGGGCGGACAAGATGTCGCCCACTGTCGCGTTATGTGTAGTCGAGATTTCCCAGTAAACCGGACCTTGGACACCCGCACCGGTATACCGTACCGTCGCGTTTCCGAACCTTAATACAGTTACGTATCGGTAAAACCGTCTAGCCCTAGTAGATTTATCTAGATGCTTCGATCGATAGTAAACAAGCAACCCTAGAAAACTCTCCAATAATATCGACCAACGAAAATTATCAACATTATACAAAGCTTCTTCTAACAACAACGCAAAATCAAGTCGAAGGTAAATACACTCTGTTATTGCATGCTTTGCAAAACAAACGATCGGATCTGCCGTGCGCGTCTCAAACGTAACAGTACATAAATCAGATGTGTGTATATGTGTTTCAGAATGACGAAGCTTGAGAATTTGGTCCTGATTTGGCTCGGAAGAGTCCGCTGGACCTAAAGCATTAACCATGTAATGCTTGAGAACAAACTTGGTGACCCAAAAGTTCCTTCAGATGGCCAAAAAATCCAGCGTAAAAATAGATCTGCTTAAAAAAGAATTTTTTTTTTAGTGAACAGATTGATAAAAAAACGCCAAGTTTTTCAGAATGACAAAGCACGAGACCAAAATTAGTGACCCAGAACCGATAGTCTAGCACTCCAAAAAGTTCCTCCCGAGGGCAAAATGTACCAGCGTAAAATGCACTATTGCTATGCTAATTGATAACCAAAATCATGCCAAATTCATCGATGTAAAGTCACTGCATGAAAAGGTTATAATAATAGTTTTCTTATCTTATCTTACTAATCCAGATATGCACTGAACGCTGTTTTCTATCAATGTCGGCAATGACAGCATACTGCATAGGCACGGGGTGACATCGTGGCGCAGTGGATAAGTCGCCAGTTTCCTATGCCGAAGGTCGCGGGTTCGATTCCCGCAAGGGGCGAACGCATGTGACTTACGTACGAGACTATTGAGGTCACCGAGGGTTTTCTCCAGGCACTCCGGTTTCCTCCCTCCCTTCAATAATGGTACAGGACGCAGTCAATATAAAAATTTCAAAAATAAAAATTTGATTTTATTTCCGTCTTCTAATAGCGATCTCCCTGCCTTTACACCACCTGTTTGAGTGATGGGTGTGTATTTGGTGTGTGTGTGGGTGGATGAGACAGGTGAGCGTGTATGTTGGTATAGATCGCCGCGCTTTGAGCCTGATTGATTTGGGGAAAGGCGCGTATATAGCATCCTGTATTATTATTATTATTATTATCCTATCCTATCCTCCTATCCTGTCCCATAACCCGAAGGTCGTAGGGGCACCACAGATGATCGTTTAACCAGCATACTCCATCTTTCTCTGTCCTCAGCAGCCCTCATGGCTTCGCTCAGTGTCAAACCAGTCCATTCTCGAATGTTGTCCTCCCACCTCTTTTTCGGTCTTCCCCTTCTTCTACCTCCTTGCACTGTGCCTTGCAGAATGGTCTTTGCAAGGCCTGATGATCTGGTGACGTGGCCATACCATCGGAGTTTCCGTTTCTTCACCACTGTGAGCAGGTCATCGTGTTGTCCAATGGCTTGTGTGATGGTCTGTCGGACTTCGTCGTTGGTGATGTGTTGGGTATAGGAAATGCACAGAAGTCTTCTGTAGCACCTCATCTCCATGCTTTGTATTCTTCGTTGGAGATCTGCTGTGAGGGTCCATGCTTCGCAAGCATATAGGAAGATGGAGATGACCAGTGAGCGCAGCAGTCTTACTTTGGAATGTAGACTGATGGTTCTGTCTTTCCAAATGGGCTTCAACCTTGTCAGGGCAGCAGTTGTTTGTGCGATCCTGGAGAGGACTTCCTGTCGAGACCCATTGTCTGACACAATGGCTCCTAAATATTTGAAGCTGTGCACTGTGTTGAGGGATTGGCCTTGTACTTTGATGTCCGTGTTGATGCCATTGGTGTTGTTGGTCATCATTTTGGTCTTGTCTGCACTTATTTCCATTCCATAAGCTCTGGAGGTGGTGTCAAGCCTCTGTACAAGCTGTTCAAGTTCTTGTTCCTCTCCAGCCAATCCATCAATATCATCCGCAAAACGAAGATTGGAGATTGCTCTGCCCCCTATGCTGACTGTGCCTTCGTGATCTGCAAGAGCATCTGACATGATGCGCTCTAGGAAGATGTTGAAGAGTGTTGGAGAGAGTAGGCATCCTTGACGCACACCGATTGTTGTTCTGAACCAGTTCCCGATGACGCTGTTATGGAGGACTGCACTGGTAGCCTTGTCATACAGGCTTTTGATGACTTCTATAATTTTAGGGCTGATGTTGTACACTTTCATGGTTGCCCATAGAGCTGCATGCCAGACTCTGTCAAATGCCTTCTTGAAGTCTATGAACACATGATATAGATGTTGTTGGTGCTGTAGGTATTTCTCACAGATTATTCTGAGGTTGAAAATCTGTTCAGTGGTACTTCGCCCTGCCATGAATCCTGCTTGTTCTTCAGCTATGATTTGTTCAGCTTGTGGTTTCAACCTGTTGAGTATTATTTTCGGGAGGACCTTGCTGGGATGGCTGATGAGGCTGATGGTGCGGTAATTTTCACACTCCTGAAGGTTACCTTTTTTGGGAAGAGTGATGACAAGCGACTGGGTCCATGGTGTAGGCCATTCCCCACTCTGCCAGATCTTGTTACAGATAATGGTGAGAGCATCAGTCATCGCTTCTCCTCCTGCTTGTAGCAGTTCCGCTGGTATGTTGTCCACTCCCGCTGACTTCCCTTTCTTCAGCGATTGCACTGCTGCCTCAACTTCTTCCCGGAGAATTGGGAGGATTTCTTCTTCTTCTCTGCTCTCGGGACATGCTAGAACTGATGGGTCTCCATTTGGTGTATGGTTGTAAAGGTCAGAGCAGTACTCTGTCCATCTGTCCAAGACTTCTTGTTCTTCTGTAAGGCATATGCCAGACTTGCTTTGGATAGTGGAGACTTTGGGCTGTTTAACACTTGTCAGCCGCTTCACAGTCTGGTTATTATTATTATTATTATTATTATTATTATTATTATTATTATTATTATTATTATTATTATTATTATTATTATTATTATTATAGGCACAGATCCCGCACGCCGTTGGTACTCATTTCCTATCCCTAATAGCCGGATATAATAAAGACTGCCGATGAACATGCTATCGTTTGTTATTCGAGAAAGAATATACAAGACAAAATTTGATCTCACCACAGTTTAACAAGTCGCGAAGCAGCAGTGCAGTAGAAGTAGGCCTATTTTATGATTGAGTTCAAAACCAGTATAGATCTAGCTTTAATTGTATCGACACAACAATGTGCATTGATTTCCCGACAACAAAAAGCGAATACAAAATCTTCGTGAATGTGAAGATTGAAAGTCCAGGGCAATTGTTACGATCATTTGTGCAGTTATTAGGACTGCAGTGATCACTCCCAAATGTCTTTTCGTAGAATTTCCGCAAAGTACAGTGTCTCGTTCCATAACGTAGGCTATTTTCTATCACGATGACCGCTTGGTGGCGCTGGCAACTTTCGATTTCGCGTGTCCGGGAGTTATGCTCCTTCTTTGTGAAACTAAACTTTGTAATGTTTGGACTAACCTACATCCTCTCTCTCTCCCTTCCCCCCCCGCCCTCTCTCTCTCTCTCTCTCTCTCTCTCTCTCTCTCTCTCTCTCTCTCTCTCTCTCTCTTTCTGTCCACTACGATTATGCCCGTCGGCGTAAAGGTATTTATGCATTTACAAATATTTCATTCATTAATTCATTCATCAGTTTCCGTGGCAAAAGCTATCCGCCTCAGCATCGCTCATGTTTTCCCAACGGCCGGGGACTGGCGTAGGGACTGTTGATGACGATTATTAATTTATTAGTAACCCGTGGTGTTGTTAAATGGATTCTCCGTATTTACCGCGCTTACCCACTGAAAGACCTGCTCAACTGTGCTGATCCAGCATGATGTGAACAACAAGTTTTGAAGTCAAATTCGAAACCCTTTCACCAAAGATGCACGGATTGCGACATTTTTTTAGTAGTATATCTTTATTAAAGTCCATAAAAATTGAAGTCAAAGAGAACTAAAACACCTTGATATCGCTGGGGGTGTCTGGGGGGGGGGAAGGGGAGGGATACATGTACAAAAGGTTTAAAAAGAAAAAAAACTATTTACAAAGAGCATTAAACCTTACACAACACGTAAAATACGCCAACACACAAACAGGTAGCATTTTGTTTACTTCAAACAAAAAAAATTTAAAAAATTAATTTAAACAAAAAAGAATTTAAAAAATTTAAAAAATACAAAGGGGCATAGCACCTAAAAGTGAGTCTGTCATTTCCCTATTTCACATGCACACCACCCACACACATTCACACCCATGAGCACGGCATGAAAGCATGTTCGCACTCGGAATCTTCAACCTCATCACATTTTAACAAAAACACGCTCAAATACAAAATTTAAAAAAATATAGTCTAAATATTTTTTTTTAAAACTTAGTTATTACATTTATATTAAAGTTTATCATCTATGAGGTTCTGGACCTCCATGCAAATAAATAGTAAACGCGTAGTTACATTACATGACATAATTACCGCCTCAGGTCCAGCGGACCCCTCCGAGCCAAATCAAGACCAAACGCATAGTTCTAATTAATCAATATATACATATATACATTCATATATACATACATGCATACACACACATATTTTAAAATTCCTCACGTTAGTAAACTTTACATGGACATTTTTAAAACAGTTAAAACTTTCTTTACATACAAGAAAATAAAACACTTTCGTAATTGCTGTACAGTGTGGAAGAAAGCGACAGAAAAAAAGGAGAGAGAGAGAGAGAGAGAGAGAGAGAGAGAGAGAGAGAGAGAGAGAGAGAGAGAGAGAGAGAGAGAGAGAGAGAGAGAGAGAGATTTTTTTCTATATCTCTACTTCATAACTAAATTAAGTGTCCCACATCAGACAATGTCAGTTCGGCGCACCATACGGCTGCTTGATACAGTATGCCTGGGTGTGGGTTTAGAACGGCTGCGGCTGACAAACCTAGTTGAGTCTGGTTTGTCAAAAGTTTTGTTCTTGGGCACTGAACAGCTACAGCCTGACAGGCAAAAAGATGGTCTCTGGAGAGTTGCTGTCCACATGAACATTTACAGTCATTGTAGTGATATTTTAGGTAGCCTGTCCTTAAACGACACAGCATGTGGACGTGATGCAGCGGAAGCCTTGGCAGGCGGACAACAAGCGGGTCTGGAACCATCCAGTTTCTGGCCTGGGCGGAACGTTTGAAGTCTGCTTTCCATCTGTCCCATGCCGCCGACCTTAGTCTCTTGCAAAGCTCTGATTGGGAGAAGCCGATATTGGTCGACACAACTGTGATTGAGTACCTACTCTCTTAAGGGTGGGGAAGGTAAAGCAGCGAGGGAGAGAGATGGGCATCACCCTCATTACGCTGGCCCAAGATAAGTGTGATCTCCAACATCACGCTCCCCTACGGCCACAAGGCTGTGGAACTACCTTTACCTTACATGTTTTTAACTTAGGGAGCGCATCTGGCTCAGTGGTGTTGTTACGTTGAAACACGAACGGTAGTATGTCGGAGACGCGCACGATAGATCTAATCGTTTCGTTTTGCAAAGTATTCAATAATGGAGTTTATTTACCTTTGATTTGAGTTTGCATTAGGAGAGGCTTTGTATAACGTTGATGATTTGCGTTAGTCGATATTGCTGGAGAATTTTCGGGATCTGCATGTTTATTACTGTCGATAGAAATTTCCCGATGGATATCGAAGGTCGTGAATGTTCCCGGAAGTAGAGGAAATGTGTATGACGTAAGCCAGTGATGACGATCTTTAGTTCGATTGGTGGCAGTGCGTCATTTCTACCGTGTACCAAATTGTTCGAGAAGAGAGAGAGGTTATTTAATCGTGTGCCGAGTTGCTGTTGAGATATAGTAAAGTTGTTGATAGTGATTTAGAGAGTTGCTGTGAAAGTTGTTGAGTTGAGTTGAGAATTGTATGCAGTTGTTGGTGTGTGCTGAATAAAGGTGGAAAACTTCATACGTCGACTTTGTGACTTGTATGCTGTTTGGACGGGTTGCGTGGATAAACGAATCTGAGTTACACCTTATCAGGAATTCAGCATCGGGGCTGAATCGGATACTGATAAAGAACACACCATCATCATCTCGAGTGTAACATTTTGGGGGTCAAGCCGCGATTCACGCCATAGCCAAGGGTTCAACTGCTACAACAAGCGAGTCAACGTTACGAGAGGCAGTCATCGAGGGTAGCCGCCAACGAGTTGCGTCGAGAGGGGCCAACATACTGGGACTACATCCGATAGATTCGGGTTGACTGCAAGGGCGTGTAGTCGCTGAAGAGTTGCTTCGTGAGCGAATAACAGATCGGGACTACGTAGCTGCCGTAAGACTACGTCGAGGGACAGTCTCGGAGCTACATCGCCAGTATTAGAGAGAGCGACGAGCGGACGTCGCGTCTACTTCAGCACAGGAGCGTATACATCAACACCAGCGTGGTGCAGCGTTGCATACGACGAGGACAGCGGGGCCTGCGTCAACGAAGGCGACTAGTGACAAGCATCAGCGCTACTGCAGAAAGCGTGCTGTTCTAGAACAGTCTAGAAAGGTACAGCACAGTCAAGAACTTTCCAGAAAAAAAAGAACTCTACAGTCAAGAACTTTCTAGAAGAAGAACCTTCCAGAAAAGAACTTTCTAGAAAAGAACTTTCTTGAAAAGAACTTTCCAGAAGCATCAAGATGGCTGACTTCTGGCAGAAAGGGGTTGAACTGAATCTAAAAGGCAAGCAGCTGACGGAGTACGTCAAGTCTCAGGAGAGAATACGAGAAAGAGAATTGGAAGAGAAGCGTCTAGAAAAAGAAATAGAACTAGAACAGAAGCGTCTAGAAGTAGAAGAGCAGCGTCGCCGTGAAGAACGAGAATTAGAAGAGCAGCGTCGCCGTGAAGAAAGAGAATTAGAACAGAAGCGTCTAGAAATTGAACAGCAACGTCAAGAGAGAGAAGGGCAGCGTCGCCGTGAAGAAAGAGAGTTCGAGCTGAAGCGTCTTGAAGGTGAGCGTCAGTACCAGTTAGAGTTGGCGCGTATCCAAAACAATCAGCATGCGCCACAAGTCACCAACGACCATACGGCTCCTAAATTGCCAGCTTTCGTCGACGGGAAGGACCAGATCGACAGCTATCTGGCGAGATTCGAAAGGTTCGCCGAAAGCTCTAACTGGCAACCTCAAGACTGGGCAATTCGACTGAGTGCACTTCTGACGGGGCAAGCTCTCGAAGTTTACACCAGACTGTCGAACGATGACGCCAAAAACTACGACGTCTTGAAAGAGGCCCTGTTGCAGTGCTACAACTTTACAGAGAAGGGCTACCGTAAACGCTTCCGTGAATGCCGGCCTAAGTCAGACGAGACGCCAAAGCAGTTTGTGGAGCGCCTGTCGTCATATCTACACAAGTGGGTGGAGTTATCAGGCGAAACGAAGTCTTACGACAGTCTCCATGACCTGATCGTGAAGGAACAATTTCTCAATGCCTGTCACAAGGACCTAGCGACCCACTTAGAAGAACAAAAGCTGCAGACGCTTAAAGATGTGACTGAGGCTGCTGAAAGATATCTCATCGCTCATGGGAAAACCCTGGGGCCACCCAGCGCGACGAAACATTTTCAGAAGACTGGAAACCATGTGAACCAGATCCAGGGAAGCCAGACGAGCCAGAGACAGACAGACTCCACGCCTCCTCCCAGGGAAGGGCATTCAAGGGGCTGTTTCACCTGCAACGCTACAGACCACAGAGTGGCTAACTGTCCTCAAAACAAAAGTAGCGGACAGCGGAGCAGTACGGACAATTCAGCGGCGGGTAACCGGCAGAGGCAGTTCTCCAATCAACGGCAAACCAGTAGATCTGACCATCAAGTGTGCGGCGGGAGCGTCATTCTTCCGAGTGAGACCGAGCGCACAGCTACCCCTGCGGACGTGCAAGAGTGCATGACTGATGGCCAACTCCTCCTTGCCAACGGGAAATCCATCCCCGTCGTCGCCAGCGCAGCTGTGACCGTACAGAACATGCCTGTTTCCAAGGGACGCGTCGGAAATCATGAAGTGACTGTCTTAAGAGACTCTGGCTGCAGTGGGGTCATCGTCAGAGAAGACCTAATCGCTAAAGAACAGTTCACTGGCGATTCAAAATGGACACTTATGGCCGACAGCAAATGTGTGAGAGCGCCAGTTGCGAAGATTCATGTCAACACCCCTTTCTACATAGGCGAAGTCGAAGCGGTTTGCCTGAAGAAGCCGCTGTATGATTTGATGATCGGGAATATCGACGGCGCGAGACGACCCGACGACCCCGATCCAGAGTGGAGTCCTGCCTCAACTCAACACGTCGAAGTTGTGGAGGAGGATCCATTGCCGTTTCCCGATGGAGACCTTACAGAGCTGCTACGGGACAATGTGGTTACTCCGGCTCAGCCCTGCCGACTAGAGATCGTCGGTGCTGTTACTACCAGGGCCCAGGCCAAGAGAAACAAGACGTCTACGCCACTGAAGGTCGCCGACAACTCCAAAGCTGCCATCGTGGACAGAGATAAGCTGATCCAGCTCCAGGAAGCTGACAGCACTTTAAACAAGTACAGGAACCGCCAAGACCACGTGACCAAGGGCAGTGGCACGGTCTATTTCGAGGTGAAGGCCAAGATCCTGTACAGAATCTTCCAGCATCCGAGGGTCAACGGAGGTAAACCACTACGTCAAGTACTGGTACCATTACCCTTAAGGCGCCAGGTGATGGAAGTAGCGCATGACTCAATTATGGGAGGTCACCTAGGTATCAAGAAGACGTCAGACAGAATCCAGGCGGTGTTCTACTGGCCAGGACTTCATGCGTACGTCAGCCGTTTCTGCCGATCGTGTGACATTTGCCAGAAAACCATACCTCGAGGAAGGGTCCCGAAAGTGCCTATGCAGAGGATGCCTCTGATCGACCGACCTTTCAAGAGGGTGGCCTTAGACTTAATCGGCGAAATAAGACCTCCGAGTGAAGAAGGTCATCGGTGGGTACTGACTTTAGTGGACTATGCAACCCGGTACCCAGAAGCAGTGCCACTGAAGAGGATTGACACTGAGACTGTGGCAGAGGCACTGGTGGACATGTTCAGTAGACTTGGAGTGCCTGAAGAAATTCTGACAGACCTCGGGACGCAGTTCGTCTCTGACTTTCATGAAGGAGGTCAACAGACTGCTGAGCATCCGGCATTTAACTACGACACCCTACCATCCGATGTGCAACGGGCTTGTCGAGAAGTTCAATGCTACGCTGAAGTCCACCCTGAAGAAACTGTGCAGCGAGCAGCCCAGACAATGGCATCGCTACATCAACGCCTTACTTTTCGCCTACAGAGAAGTACCGCAGGAGTCCACCGGCTTTTCTCCGTTCGAGCTGCTGTACGGAAGAACCATCCGAGGGCCGATGCACATCCTAAAAGAACTGTGGACGAAAGAAGTAGAGACCCCAGAGGTGAAGAACAGCTACCAGTACGTGTTTGAGCTACGGGAGAAGCTGGAGCAGACTCTCGAGATAGCCAGAGAAAACCTGAAGAAGTCCCAAGACTGTGGAAAGCACTACTATGATCGTAGGGCTGTGAGCAGGAAGTTCAAACCTGGCAACAAAGTGCTGGTGCTGCTACCTACCGATCATAATAAGTTGCTGATGCAGTGGAAAGGCCCGTACGAAGTGGAGACCGTGGTGGGGATCAACGACTACAAGGTGAAGGTCGGCCAGCATTCCAAGATATACCACGCCAACCTCCTTAAGCTGTACGTGGAAAGGCCATCAGAGACTGTGCACGCAGCCACAGCAGCTGAGATCGACAACAGCTTTGACAGCGAGGAACTGTTGGAATTGGGAGACTTCCATAGCAAAGAAGGCATCAATGATGTTAAGCTAGGACCACGCTTGACAGAAGGTCAAAAGATGGAGCTCAAGGACCTTATGGGCGAGTTTCCCCACAGCTTCAATGATGTCCAAGGCTGTACGACTTTGGTCGAACATGAAGTCCACACCCAGACCTGGAAGGAGCATCTGCAGACCATGAGGGAGCTGTTCCACCGTCCCGCAGAAGCCAACCTGACCGTGAGACCCAGCGAATGCATTCTGGGAGCTGACAACGTCGACTGCGTCGGACATCCGATGGAAGAAGGAGACAACGGAGGACGCACTGATTCCGGGGAAGCCCACGTGATCATCGTCTTTGACCCTGGGCCGATGACGACCGCAACTGACGAGGGCGTCGATTCCTTGCGAACGAAAGAACATTGACTGTGTGGACGAACTAAGGATATTGGTAATGACAGACTTGAAAATGAAAAACGTTGACTGGGTAAATGATCTGTGAACATTGACAGTATTCAGAAAGACTTGCAGATGAGAAACATTGACTCTGTGTGAATGAACTGTGAACATTGACAATATCCAGGCAGATTTGAAGATGAGAAACATTGACTCTGTGTGAATGAGCTGAGAACATTGACAGTGTTCAGACAGTCTGAAATAAGTTTTAATTCTGAACTTTGTTTGTGCATTACGTTTCAACGTTGTTGAAAGAAATTGGGTAAATTTCTTCTTGAGTGGGGGGTTATGTTACGTTGAAACACGAACGGTAGTATGTCGGAGACGCGCACGATAGATCTAATCGTTTCGTTTTGCAAAGTATTCAATAATGGAGTTTATTTACCTTTGATTTGAGTTTGCATTGTTGTTAGGAGAGGCTTTGTATAACGTTGATGATTTGCGTTAGTCGATATTGTTGGAGAATTTTCGGGATCTGCATGTTTATTACTGTCAATAGAAATTTCCCGATGGATATCGAAGGTCGTGAATGTTCCCGGAAGTAGAGGAAATGTGTATGACGTAAGCCAGTGATGACGATCTTTAGTTCGATTGGTGGCAGTGCGTCATTTCTACCGTGTACCAAATTGTTCGAGAAGAGAGAGAGGTTATTTAATCGTGTGCCGAGTTGCTGTTGAGATATAGTAAAGTTGTTGATAGTGATTTAGAGAGTTGCTGTGAAAGTTGTTGAGTTGAGTTGAGAATTGTATGCAGTTGTTGGTGTGTGCTGAATAAAAGTGGAAAACTTCATACGTCGACTTTGTGACTTGTATGCTGTTTGGACGGGTTGCGTGGATAAACGAATCTGAGTTACACCTTATCAGGAATTCAGCATCGGGGCTGAATCGGATACTGATATCGGAAAGGAAAACACCAACATCGAACTGAGTGTAACAGGTGTACGCAGTGTACACATGTGATGATCTCCTGGAGAAGATACCATTATCTTACAAGGGGACTAAGATGTGTAGATAGATGAGGCGTTTAGCTATCTCTATCAGTCGCTCTTTACAAGATTCCTAAGCGATGTGAGAGACTAAATCACGGTGCTTGGGTCACATAATAATGTATTTTTGTTGTCGGGTTTCAGAGTATCAATGGCTCAAATGTCAAGCGATAACATTGCAGCCTGTACAGGCAGTAGTTCAAACCCCATATGATCTGGATTTAAAAACAAAGAAGTAAAAACAGCAACAACAAAACACATTGAGACACTGCGCTCCTACTCCTTCGGATGAGAGTATAAACCGAGGTCTAGTCCGTGCACGCACGCATTCCATTGTATGGACTTTAAAGATCCTGACGCTCATGTCTTGAGAGCCGGCTACACAAATACACCAGCACGCACTAGATCCCTTATACCCATCCCGGGTCACCCAGGACTTATCAACCTGAGCTAATCTCCGAAAGAAATGAGAGATCAGTATTAATATGGACAACCTCTTTTACCTTGAGGATTTTGAATTCAAATTCAGGACGCTTTCACTGCGTAACTATTCAAATGCTCAGTGACCTTTGACCGGGGCTTGTGGGGTTAGACGGCACTTGGGGACAGTACGACAGGACAAAGGTCACAACGTACAATAGTTATATCTATGAGTTAAGTAATTTGCGGATTTCCGTCAGCCCCGGGACGGCGATAATAGGAGATATGATCGTATTGTGACTGACGCATAAAAGCCAAGACTATGCCTCATTGTTCCGTAACCCCTCCCCCCCTGCCCCCCCCCCCCCCCTTTGAATGGAGGAGAAACTTTGCTAGCACAGCAACCCTCGCTCTAATTAATCACCAACATTGAAAGCACGCCTTAAAGTTATATCATTCCCTTTACACTCGAAGGATAGCATCTCGTAAGGACTATAGGTAGATCCATGATGCTTGTAGAATCAGAAAACACTATAATATATCAACAGCAAAAATTCGTACATTTTACCAACGTCAGTCCATCTTCTTTAGGCGATGCAACATACTTCAAAAGGGGGCGCGGTGGTTTAATGGTGAATCCTATCCTATCCTGTCCCGCTACTCGAAAGTCGTTGGGGAACCACAGATGATCGTTTAACCAGCGTACTCCATCTTTCTCTGTCCTCGGCGATCCTCATAGCTTCGCTCAGTGTCAAGCCAGTCCATTCTGGAATATTGTCCTCTCATCTTTTTATGTCTCCCTCTTCTTCTGCCTCCTTGCACCGTGCCTTGCAGGACGGTCTTTGCAAGGTCTGATGCTATGGTGACGTTGCCATACCATCGGAGTTTCCGTTTCTTCATAACTGTGAGCATGTCGCCGTGTTGTCCAATGGCTTGTGCGATGGTCTGTCGGGCTTCGTCGTTAGTGATGTGCTGGGGATAGGAAATGCCCAGAAGTCTTCTGTAACACCTCATCTCCATGCTTTGTATTCTTCATTGTAGGTCTGCTGTGAGGGTCCATGTTTCGCAAGCGTGTAGGAAGATGGAGATGACAAAGAAACGCAGCAACCTTACCTTTGAGTGTAGACAGATGGGTCTGTCTTTGCCACATGGGCTTCAACCTTGGCATGGCAGCAGTTGTTTGTGCGATCCTGGAGATGACTTCCTGTCGGGATCCATTGTCTGATCCAAGGGCTCCTAAATATTTGAAGCTATGCACAGTGTTGAGGGATTGGCCTTGGATTTGGGGTCCGTGTTGATGCCACTAGTGTTGTTGGTCATCATTTTGGTCTTCTCTGCACTTATTTCCATTCCAAAGGCTCTGAAGGAGGTGAAAGCGACAGCAAAATAACTGAAGCATATAATGTTAAGCGTTTAACATTGCGGTTCCATATTTCAAGGCTGACGGCCTGCAGTGCCGAAAATAATTACATTAGCCTAATGAACAGACAAAGCGCCCTCTACTCTTTCGGAGGAAAGTTTAAACAGAGGCCAAGTTTACGCACGCCTTCACCCGCTCCGACTTTAAAGATCCGGCAGCTCATGTCCTATTGGGATGAGTGCTAGCTACAGAAATACACCCAACAAACACTAGATCCCTTCTCCCCCATCCCCGGTAAACCAGGATTGTGCGCAGTTGTCTGAAGCGTTAGACGATGTCTATGGCAGCATGTGGGCGCCTGTGGCCGAGTGGGTATAGACCCTGTATATACCAGCACCTTGAAAAGGCGTTATACAAGAAAAATAAAATGAAAGAAATAAAATATTATTAACTTGAACGTTTTGCCTCCTGCATGCCTTTACTTTTTTTCACAACAGGTTTTCGCGAAGTATTAAAGTAGAATCTGGGTGTCGTTTTTGGGTAGGTAGAATTAGTATCCCACTACTGTTTGTTTATCCAAATCGCTTACCTTATTAGTTTTAAACATTTAAGCTATATACTATAGTTGCATTCCCACCAATAATTTTCAATTTTCGCTGAAAGCGCTTAGAAGTGCACACAAAAGTTAAAATTAATTCTAATTCCACAAAATCCAAAGCACGATTTAACAAAATTTAAGCACTTCGACCCTTTTAAATTATGGAAAAGCAAGGCTAACAATAATTCTGTACAATACAACGAGACATAAAGCAGAGTCGTAAGCCTCCGACTCAGGCATGTTCTAAGAAGCAAGACTAGCTATATTGTATGTGCAATGTAACAGGAGAGCGTGAAGTCACTCTGATGTTAGCCCATGGACAGACAAAACAAGCAACAGAATTAAAACTCCAATTCCCATGTTCTATGTAACCGGACAAGCCGAGAGAAGCAGCGCTATAATTATAAAGAGAAAGCAAGGTAGTGTTTTCGCGAAGGATTGACGTCCAAAAGAGATCCTGAGGGTTGGACAGCGAGATCCGGCCTGCTGGTCACGGCGTGGGCAACAGCAGGGAATAACCAGGGGCCTAAACTTGACTGTTGGCCCGACGCTGACCCCGAGCACAGTGTCAGAGATCTATCAACCAAAAGCTGTATCGGAAACAAATTTAACCAACAAGTTGTGTAAAAAAAAAATCCTAATGTTGAGCATTAGTTTCAAGGTTTCCTCGGAGTAAAACATTACAGCGTAAAACGAATCACGGCATTTCAAGCTATTCTCAATAAGCTGGATCTGTTTTAGGCCATTATTGAAGTTTAGTGTGTAATGCAAGTGTGTAACTCCCCTTACCCCTGATACACGGCTTGACGCTGACCCCTAAGTGCTTTGTCCGGCAGCACCGACAGCTTAATGACCATTATTACACAAGCAGACGTCAAAACCAGCACAAGCATAACGCTAATGAAGTTTTACCGTCCTATCTACGGAGTGCATGCAGGCCTATATAGAGGTTAAGGAGAAATGCAGTCTTCATTGAACGTTTGAGACCATCTTGAGCACACATTTCACCATCATGAAGAGACTCGAGGTCAGAAGAAAAAGGTACACAGAGAGGATCTTGAATTTCAGACTATTGGAAAATTGCAATATCAAACAGCGCTTTCTTTAATAAAGAGTGGATTATTGTGTGGGTGAAGAAGGGCGGTGGAGGCGGGTGGCGGTGACGAACGAAGCATTCTTAAAGTATTACGTCATTTGTAGGTT
>CM072515.1:59947992-60020447 GCA_036898135.1 Oncomelania hupensis
TAAATTAAGTTTGGATTTGGTGCACCTACTTCTTTTTTTAAGTGTTGTAGTATTTCTTTAGATCAGTTGTCATTGACATTGATAGATTTTTCAGCAAATCAAAATAGTGTCTCGGGCAGGTTTGCTGCGCACGAACGGCAAGACGAAAGGCCGGCCCGCGACACGGCGAGACACGTCTCGATGTTCTCGCCGATCCCGTCTCGGATTGCTCGCCGAGCCTAGTTAAGGGCAAGGATGGTTCGGGTGTCTTGCCGAGACTGTCTCGGGTGTCTCGCCGAGACAAGGTTCGGGCTTGTCTCGGCCAGTTAAGCTAGGGCTTAAAGGCCCAAATTTACAGACTAATTGTTATGGGGATGTGGCAGAGTCCCTTCTTACCCCAAACCCTTCAACAGGAATAGATGTGTGACATAGACTTTGGGGATTGTTGTGCGGGAGGTGTGGGGTGTGGGGTATGGAGTGTGTGTGTGGGGGGGGGGGGGAGGTGATAAGCGTGACTTGGGTCTTAATAGGTGTGTGAGTGTGCCCGACGTACAACACAACCACAGCGCACATGAATCACCCCAGTACAATACAATGTCTGCTGATAACCAAAAAAGGTAGGGAGAGTGAGGTGGACAATATCCTCATTAAACGGGCTCTGCGAAAAGGGAGGTCTCTAACAACACTTCAGCCCACCCGGCTGTGACTGGATATCTGACCCTATAGAGAGACGGGGAAGATAAAGCAGCGGGGTTCCTCCTACCTAAAGACAGTTCTGACCACAGGAAAGTATCTGCAGTGCCTCTGATCCCTTCTTGGAATCCAGAGATGTGACAGAATCTGTAATAAATGTACTTTTAATGAGCTAGGAGATGAATTTAATTTTATTTTTATATGTCTACATTTCGACGATGACCGAAAAGAGCTGCTTAAAAGGTTTTTCTATGTGCGACCCAATGCTATTAAATTTTTTAATCTATTTTCAACGAAAAATAAGACCATTCTGCTGAAACTGGCTAGGTTTATGAAAATAATAATGGATTGCTTCAGAACGTAATAGAATGATCTGTAATATTAATGATAGCAATAATAGTGATTAATTTTAACCAATAATGACAATTTAAATACTCAATACCAGTTGGTACCCCCCTTCTCCCCTTCTTTATCACCCAATCTTGCGAGAGAGTGCGTGCGATTTGTGTGGACGAATATTAAACTAGCTTCTTGTGCCAAAATATATGTGTTCCTCAAGGTGAGCCAAATGAACTTTTAGTGACCAAAGTACCGAGAACAAACTTTCTGGACTAAAGTGTATCCATTTGCCCCGTGATCGTATCTCACCACTAAAAGTCTTTACCCCCTAAAAGAAACGATCGATAAACGTATCTCTATCTTCCAGAATATCATCACAGTCACAAGGGCGATGACAGTGCCTCCACTGGACACGTCGCTACAGCAATAACACACATACCTTCTGTCCCTTCACTCTTTGCTTCCTACACTCCCTCCCTCCCTCTCCCTTTCCACCCTTTCGCCCTCCTCCTCTCCCCCTCCCACCACCAACGAATAACAAGGTTTAACCTTCTATTGCATGAGCTTTAAAGACGAATGGAATTATCCAACCTTTGCCAATGAACAATCTCTCATTCCTCCTGCCTCTCCCGTCATCATTTAAACATCAATTAAAAAACCCAAAATAAAATAAATAAATAAATAAATAAATAAATAAATAAATAAATAATAATAATAATAATAATAATAATAATAATAATAATAATAATAATAATAATGATATTGATGATGATGATAAAGATGATATTATTATTATTATTATTATTATTATTATTATTATTATTATTATTATTATTATTATTATTATTATTATTATTATTATTAATGGATGCAATACGCGCCATATTCCTAAATCAGACTCAAAGCGCGGCGATCTGTTACCAACATACACGCTCATTATGTAGCAGTTCAATATACACATAAACACACATTCATCGCTCAGACATGCAGTGTAAAGGAAAGTTCAGTCGCTATCAGAAACGGAAAGGAAATATAATTCTATTTTTTGAAATGTTAGATAGACTGCATCCAATACCATTATCGAATAGAAGGAGGAAACCGGAGTACCCGGAAGAAACTCTCTGTGACCCATGAAAGCCTCGCACCTAAGCCACATAACTCTTGCCGGGTTCGAACCCACCGCAATCTTCGGCATAGGAACCCGGAGCCTTACCCGCTGAGCTACTAGGACATCCCGTTTTGAATGCAAGTTCTCCATCACCCACCCCCGTACACACACACACTTCCACCCACCTCTTACATCACCACCTGCATCCCCACTTCACCACGTCACTCCCCCCAACCCTCCCTCACCCCTCCCCCTCTTACCACCCTCCCCCCTTCCCTTCCCCCCCTTTTCTTTCCTTTGAACTGTCGCCCTTACGTTTAACTTGGAAAAGTATAGGTCTACGTAGTACAGTGAGTGAGCTACATACAGGTTAATTCCTAGTAGAGTTTGATGTTAAATCAATAATGGTACAGGACGCAGTCAATATAAAAATGTCAAAAATAAAAATTCGATTTTCTGTCCGTCTTCTAATAGCGATCTCTCTGCCTTTACACCACCTGTTTGAGTGATGGATTAGTGTGTGTGATTTGGTGTTTGTGAGGGTGGATGAGACAGGTGAGCGTGTATGTTGGTATAGATCGCCGCGCTTTGAGCCTAATTGATTTGGGGAAAGGCGCGTATATAGCATCCTGTATTATTATTATTATTATTATTATTATTATTATTATTATTATTATTATTATTATTATTATTATTAAATGCTACTACTAATACAATCCTTCTGTTTTGTTAAAATTATCAAAATATATAGGCTATATTTTTTAAAAGCAAACACAATAACGTCTTCTATATAATTGTAAATTGCCTTCGTGTGTATTTGAATAAACACATAATTATTTCTTGGTATTATGTTTTTAAACTCTCTTTTCTTTCCTTCTAAACTATAAATGCGGAGGCATGTGAAAAACCCCACAACTCTTATATTGCAAAATTATGTGTACATATATAATGCAGTTTCTGGGAGTGTGTGTGTATGTGTGTGTGCGTGCCTGCATATGCAGTTTAAGTATGTGTAAGTGTGTGTGTATGTGTGTGTGTGTGCGTGCATGTGTGTGTGAATATGTGAACTAATCATATCCTTTGTTTTATTTATATTTTGCTTTTAATGTATTTAGGTGCCCTGAGAATTTTATTGGATTAAACATTGCCTAGACCTCTTCACCCCCCCCCCCCCCCCCTCCAAAAAAGAAAAAAAATCCAAAACCACAATTGCCAACAAAAGGAACAGAAAAAAGAACGCACTCCCTTGCTTTGCCTTGCAAAAATCTTTTTTTTAAAAAGCAGTCAGCCATACAAAGCCCCCTTTCAACTCAAAGAGCTTCGCAAGGTTTGCTGACATATAACACACGTTTCACTACGCTAACAGACGTTTTTGTATGATGGGCTATTGCAACAAATACTGTTGAATTCAGAAGACAAGGCCTTCATTAGTATTATTAATATATTCATCAATAAATAATTTGATTTTTCATGGTGTCCGGTCATTCTTAAGTTAAAAACTAATGAAAGCATAAACACGCAAAAAGAGCCTCTCTTTAACAAAGTGCTCGGGCTCAGGTCAAAGAGGTTAGAGGTGGAAGTTCAGCAATTAGTAGCATGGGTGACTCACCCTTCAGCACTTATGACCAATACCAAAAATTACAAGGAATTAGGGTTGACCTGTGAAGGTCAAAGCGAAAAGGTCATCTGGTTGCCCTCTGGTTGGACAAGCTGCTCGTGCAGGAGGTAAACGTTTTTTTTTCTCGTAACTTTTGGTCAGAAAGGAGAGAGAACGTTAAGGACCTCTTTTGTCAGAGCCCGCGTTGTTCGAACCCTCTAACTCTGCCTGCTTGACCTTTTTTTGGTTATATTGAGAACCTGTGCACGTGCATGAGACATTCACAAGCCAAAAAGGACAGAAAGCATTGAGTATTAAGAACTATTTTTTACATCTACACAAATTATCAGCACAGTTGGCCTTGTTGGTGACCAACTCCAGTACTTGAAAGAGAGAGAGAGAAGTCCAAATCTTTAATAGGATAATTAATAGCAATAGGTCATATGAACCTGTCTTACAGCTAGCTCTTAATAGACAACTCAGAACAAACAAAATAATTAACAAAATTAATTTGAAGCTAACATAATACCTTAAATATGGTAATAAAATAAGGAAAACTATGAATGCACCTAAATACACATACCACTCTCTTCTTCTCCTCCCCTAGACAAAGAGAGACAGACAGACAGACACAGAGAGAGAGAATGTGTCACGGAGAAGGAAGGAGGAAGAGAATAAGAGTGACAGAGAGAATAAGAGTGACAGAGAGAATAAGAGTGAATAAGAGTGACAGAGAGAATAAGAGTGACAGAGAGAATAAGAGTGACAGAGAGAATGGTTCAAATAATTAAGTAATTCACTATGTTTTTATTGGTGTACGGCGAATGACACGTGTTGCCATCAGCAAAACTTGACAATGGGAGGACAAAGGTTTCAATGCAGAATTAACACTAATTATCAATTACATGTACACTCATTATGTCAGATACGAAGCCCCGATGAAGGTCAAATACCAGTAACTACAGTATTTAACAGTGGCTGTTCTAGGTAATAATATATATAATAAAAATTCACAATATCCTCGAATAAATAAACTCTTTAGCACATCACCTTGCTTTAAATTCTTGCAATACAGTGAGTCAGAATAGAAAGTTCCAACTCTTAAAAAAAAATAATAAAAAGATCATAATGACAATATTATTTTAGTCACAATTTCTATTGACCTCACAAGCATTCAAATATCAGACTGTTCCACTTTCCCATGCCCTCATGCCATCATTCAACAAGAAGAAGAAGAAGGAGAAGAATGAGAAGGAGAAGAAGAAGAAGGAGAACAAGAAGGAAAAAAAGAAAGAGTGAGAGAGCACGAGAGAGAGAGAAAGAGAGAGAGAGAGAGAGAGAGAGCGAGAGAGAGAGAGAGAGAGAGATGGCCGGTGAAGGGGCCTAGAATGTTCCTTCTGCCCGCAATATTGACTTTTTCCATGAAGTTAGTGTTAGCATCCGCGATGGCTCAACGCGATGTTTACTTTTTCCATGAAGTTCCCTCCCCTGGCCATTTCCTCCTCAACGATTCTGCCACAAGTTTTGAAACGGATTATCAGATACTGTCGAAGCACACACTCGATCGGAAGCGTATAGGTCAGCTGTTCCCAATATTAAGCGTGACAAATTTACATGAAGTTAATTAAGGACTTTAGATGAAAGAAGAGCATATGCACTATTTCACAGGAAACCAAGCAATGCGTTCATCTTCTCACCGTAAGTACATTTTCTGGATGGTCTTTGCATTGGTTTGCAGAAAGACAGCAAACCAAATTTCATGCTTCCTTTTTAGCGTAAACTAAAAATAAATTGTCTGGATGGGTTTAAGGTAGTTGGCGATGTTTGTGGACATGCAAGGCATCCATAAGGCAAAGATGAAGAGACGACATGGCAAATGATTGTTTTGGCTTCCCGGAGGTCAAAATCCGCACCTGCGCCGAGATAATCCCGCGAAATAAGCCTAGAAAGTTTGCATCCTACTTCACGCGTCGATATAACCACCATCTTAGAGGGTCGAACAAAACAAGATCGGGATTGCTTGTTTTCTTTTAAGAGGGAAAGAAATTCTTCGACTTCTGAAACTCAATATAGGAAGTTGAAAGTTTACAAAAATTGTATATATTTTCTGTTATTCCCGTGCCCCTTGGAAGTTCGTATCTACTACTACTACTACTACTACTACTACTACTACTACTACTACTACTACTACTACTACTACTACTCCTACTACTATTACTATTACTACTACTACTACTACTACTAACAACAAAAACAACAAAAACAACAACAACAATAATAATAATAATAATAATAATAATAATAATAATAATAATAATAATAATAATAATAATAATAATATTAATGATGATGATGATGATGTTGATGATGATGATGATGATGATGATGATGATGATGATGATGATGATGATGATGATGATGATGATGATGATGATGATGATGATAAGCGAGTGTTGTGGCCAAGTGGGCTAAGGCGGGACTAACTTGCCTTGTCCACAAGCCAGAAACCAATGGCGCCTGACAGGTGTGGGTTCGATCCAGCATCTGGGCGTTATGTTTCTCCGAATATTATTTACTTTCGACTCGGGCAACGTCTCGGGGGTTTTCTCCGGGTACTTCGGTTTGCTCCCCCAGCAAAATTTTCAAAATCACAACTAATGTTAGGTAGGTTGGGTTTGGGCGCGCCACAGGCTGCGACTACGCTTTCCCCAGGGGAGGCGGCCCGGAATTTCTCTATGAAAAACGGACAATAAGGTAAATAAAAAAAATTATTATTATCCTAATTATAATAATACTTTGAGGTCTAGTCTGCCCACCCTGGGATTCTACCTCACTGACTTTAAAGATCCTGACACTCATGTCCTAGACGAGTGAGTGTCAGCCACACAAATACACCAAGCTAGCTCTGGGTCCTTTTGCGCCCGTCCCCAATCGTCCAGGATTGTGCTCAGGTGTATCGGGACAAGTGGACTCCTCCCTCGGACGGCCTAAATGATAGATCCTGTATCGATCAGCGCCTTGAGAAGCTCTTGACCTGGAAAAGCGCTATGTAAGAACGTTAAAATAAATAAATAAACGAATTTAGAGCAAGCAGCGGTACGCTGTCATATAATGACTATAGTAATAAATAATACAATTTATATAGCTTAGATATCTCGCGGTACATGGAGATTCGTGGCGCCTTTCATATGCTATGCTTGTCGCTAATTCGAAAATGGACAGTGCTCATGTATACAGCCTGGCATTAGTAATTCAAATCTATTGTTTTGAGGAGGCGGAATGTTGAAGTTTAGTAGACATTCCATTCCCACACAGCTATGTGGCTGGACAGACGGAAGGCATTTGGCGACGAGATTCGAACCCAGTGCCGCCCGGCATGTCAGGTCTCGACACTGTAACTACCGGCGCGGTGAGACGCGGAGAGCATTTTGATTTGCCCACCGGACCTCACTGTATAGAGATGGCGATGGACACTGAGTGTCTAAGGATCGAATCCAACTCGGGCTTGTTGAGTAGCATTTGCACACAAACCTCTGGGCAACGTCTTTGCTCACTGTTTGGAGTTTTCAGCGAAGTAAAGTTTAGTCTATATTCATCGTGGTTTTTTTTTTTTTACCTCATCACAACAGAGAAAGGACTGTTAATTAATTCTTTATTCCAAAGAAGATTTGTCATTGAAATGAACAGCATCAACATTGTCTTATACTTCGATGTTAGCCAATGTTCTTAAGAACATCTTTTTTTTTAACCTTTTAAAATACGTTTATTGATACCCTTCAATACTAATACATTCAATGGTTGAGTTACGTTCAACCATAGCAGGTACAGTACGGCAAGTCTGATACTAGCGTAGTTTGATTTTGAATACAGCGACGACCACACGACCGAAGTAGGTTTAGTTATCGCGTCTTCTCTTACAGCCCCGTCATCCTCTGGGTGCGCATGGTAACAGAGCGGGGCATTGTGGTCCATGGTTAGGGGGAGACAAGCGCCGACTTCCTGACGATGTTAACTCGCCCAGTGGTCAAAACACGTGAATCCTGCAGGCTGGACAATGGTCGCTCTGTGTCGCAAGTTTGGCAGGTTGCAGGCAATCGGCTTGATTCTGTTTGGCCCTGCCCTGGTCTGTGTGATAGGGCCTTGATTTGTATGGTTTTCTCAGCTATCGGGACTGGGGCTGGGTTCTACTCCCCCGTCCCCAAAACCCTTCTTTTCTCCTTAACCCACCACCCCTCTCTTCCTCATCCATTCTCAGTTCAGTTCTTACTTTATCTTCGTTACCCTCGTTCTTCTTCTTCCATCCATAATCCCGGCACATCTCTCTCTCTGCAGCTTAATTCCTTTAATTCCTTTCCCACCACAAAAAGTTCACCTCGTACCATTACAATTACAGTCACAGCTTTTCTCAACCTTCTATAACCTTCCTCTAGCATTTAACACAACACTAGATTGACGGCGTCAAATTATTAAATGGTATTAAAAAAATGCGCTTACTAGCTTCACGAACTTATTAGTCATTGCTGAGACTCCAAAACGCAATAGAAGAACAAGAAACCGTTATATAATACATAAAACGAAGAAGAAGAAGAGGAGGAGGAAGAGGAGAAGGAGGAGGAGGAAGAGGAGGAGGAGGAGAAGGAAAATTATAGAAACCACAAATCTCCGTGACAGTGTCACACAATTCTTAATAACTTGCCTCTACAACTGATTCAATGAACGGAAGTCTTTCAAAGGAATCTGATTGTTTTACAATCAGAATTTGGCGCAGTTGAAGCAACGGGATGGAATTAAGAACCAAAGCGTTATATTTTAAACAAGTGACTCGCAGTCCTAGTTTTTGGTTTTCAAAAATGTGAACGAAATTTCGCGGAATGTGCGGTCACATACTCCAAATGAATGGTGCTTGACACACCAGAGAAGAATGGCGAGAGTTCGAGAGCAAAATTCCTTTTAAAATTAAACAAGTTGTCAGTGGTTTGGTGAACGTTCTATGCCTTCTGCCTAGGCGCCATGTACACGTTTAAATTAGGATTAAGTATTTCGTCTCATCCTTTTTCTCTGGTCAGCTTCCGTCTTATTATTTCTCTCTGGGCAGCTTCCGTCTCATCATTTCTCTCTGGGCTGCTTCTGTCTCATCATTTCTCTCTGGGCAGCTTCTGTCTCATCATTTCTCTCTGGGCAGCTTCCGTCTCATCATTTCTCTCTGGGCAGCTTCTGTCTCATCATTTCTCTCTGGGCAGCTTCCGTCTCATCCTTTCTCTCTGGGCAGCTTCCTCATACTTAATCATTTGGGGGCCTTTTAAGGGATGAAGTTAAAGTACATATCCTTCCTGTCGCTACTTTTTGTCAAAAAAAGGCTTTACCCTAAAATTCGCATTGTTATTAAAACAAACGGTGATAAAGTGGGCTTTCGTTGTTCAAACCAACCGCTCAAGTTTGAACTTTCAATTTCGGTTCTGACGGGGAGTAATTTCCCCTGATTTGAAAAACCTTTGACCCTATTTCTGAGTGAATCACGCGACTGAAAGTGACCGTCTTTGGTGTCTACAGTAGGGCAGGATCTATTTTATCAACCTAAAACGAAAAAAAAACCATGCGAGCAATTGTTTTTACGGGTTCTCCCTCTTAAAGGATTTGTTAACTGCTATTTTTAACTGCAGAATGTGGGCTGGCTAGCCAATGGCTGTTGCTATTAGTAGGCACAACAACCGCGGGATTGACTGATTTTAAAAACAACTATACTTTAACAAGAGTATTTGTTGTTGTTGTTGTAAGCTTATTGTTTTCAGTGTGGCAACACTCACTGTGAATGGTAAAAGGAATTGTCGAGAGTGCGTGGTCAACGTGGGTCCCTTTAAAGAATAAAAAATATATTATTGTGTTTGAATCGGTTGCAGGGGTCTCAGTGGTCAGAGCGCCTAGTGTCTTGGGCGGCGTGTGTTCGAATCCTGACTTCAGCAAACTATTGTGTGCCTGCTGGATAGTAATGGCCAGCGCCTTGAGAAGATCTTTGAACTTGTAAGGGTGCTATATAAGAACAATCTTTTTTTTTTTTAAAGTAACCAGTGTTCATCCAGCTTTACCCCATAATAACACGACAGTAGCAAAATGATTAGAAGTCAATCTAAGCACCAAGAATAAGGAGATATAAGACCCCTCCTTACAAACCCATCACGTAATAAAAATATGACACGACCCCGATGCACTCAGCAGAAACATTTGAGATTTTAAAGAACAGAAAATACCACACACACACATAATAAAATTAAACAAAGACAGTAGCGTGTTCACTTTAAATAGAGGTTTAAAAAGGGATGAATGAAGACAGAGTTCTGTAAACCAGTGCAGAAGCTGTGCCATATGGCCAGTCTTTTCATCAACGTCTTGTTGCCTTAAGGGGGAAAGCTTGTTCGCCACCCGTTCCCACATTGTGCCCGTCTTGTCCACCCGCTTGTCCAAGCCTGCGGGGCAAAACTGACCATCGGGTGGGCAGGGTTGTTCTTGACCCCATCTTTGAGTATCAAAGACCGTGAAGACTAGGGCCTGTCCTTGCTCTATCACCTTTTGATTTGACGTGGCTCCGCGAGATACTCCGCATGGACACACTCTGACCATCCGGTGGACCGCGTGATGGTACTGACCCCTTCAAACTCTAGCTGGACGTCTCAATTGTGGTTGCTGCAGCAAGCTATTTCTTGTGATATGGAGAAATCAAACACCGTTTTGAACAGGTCCGATGAGAAGGAGAAGAAGGCGGAAGCATGATGATGATAATGATGTTGATGATGATGATAATGATGATGCATGATGATGAGAAAGAGGAGAAGGGTGACGACGACGGGAGAGTCAGCGACAAGACTTCTTACATCATAGATGTATCCCATCAGCAGATAAATCAAGCCACTAGCTGTGTCTGTTCAAAAGAAGAAAGTTTTGTCTGCTCGACTGAAATATCATACGAAGAAAAAAGCGCCAATAATACATTTAGACCAAGAGAAGGGATTGGTGGTCGAGGATGAGGAAGAGAAGAAGAAGAAGAAGTAGTGGTAGTAGTAGTAGTAGTAGTAGTAGTAGTAGTAGTAGTAGTAGTAGTAGTAGTAGTAGTAGTAGTAGTAGTAGTAGTAGTAGAGGAACCTGTAAAAAAAATTCACAATGCTTTTCTTAACGAATGACTATAGAGGTTTAACGTCTACACCCACCATTGGCGATATGGCAGACGGGGATAACCATCCCAGGGAAAAAAGGGTAGGGACCTGAATCAACACTGAACCACCAAAGCAATCATACTGCTAAAATGGACAGTGAAAATGGCCACATTTTATATCGCCCACCACGGGATTCGAACCTGAGTCATCGGTGTGCCAGGCGAACGCTCTACCACTTGAGCTACGGCGGTGGGACACTTCTTAAAACAAGAGAAGGGCTGAAAGCAGGTCAAGCACTGCGGTAGCGCTGAGGGGCTGAGGAGCCGGATACATGTGTTTTCTCAACCAATTCTCCGGTCAACAGAGGGCGGAGCTTAAAATCCTGTTGGCACGCGGTGTTAAGATGCCATGCACGAGACTCTCGCAAGCTCTCGTCAACCAGGACGAGAACTTTATCGAGACGTCGGTACAAAATGGTTTCCTAAAAGTCAGGACTCGGTCCTGTGTTTCCTAGTTGCAGCGCAGCGATCAATGAATGAATCAATCAATTTGTAGTAAAAAAATAAATCCTCTTTGGGGGTAACTTTTATATCATCTGATCTACAGCTGTAGACTCTCATAACTGTTATCGCGGTCGACAGAAATAATAATAATAATAATAATAACAACAATAATAATAATAATAATAATAATAATAATAATAATAATAATAATAATAATAATAATAATAATAATAATAATAATAATAATAATAATAATAATAAACCTATCCTATCCTGTCCCGTAACCCGGAGGTCGTAGGGGCACCACAGATGATCGTTTAACCAGCATACTCCATCTTTCTCTGTCTTCAACAGCCCTGATGGCTTCGCTCAGTGTCAAACCAGTCCATTCTCGAATGTTGGCCTCCCACCTCTTTTTCGGTCTCCCTCTTCTTCTACCTCATAATAATAATAATAATAATAATAATAATAATAATAATAATAATAATAATAATAATAATAATAATAATAATAATAATAATAATAATAATAATAACAGTTGTGTAATGTGGGCATGAGGAAAGTGTAAGCTGGCGCGAGGACCATGAGGGTAAGGATTAGAGGAAGATAACTATAATTAATTGCAAGAACCCCAAAAGACTATCAGAGGACAACTCTTTGAGAGGCAGACAGACATACACAGAGAAAGACAGAAGGAATGAGCGGGGGTGATGTGTGGGGTTGGGGGGGGGGAGGAGGAGGAGAGGAGATGAAGGAGAAATAAGTGCTGGAGGCAAGAGCAAGTCAGAGCACAGCTGTTTCCGCTCTCGTCTTGATGCGGAATTTGGAGTTGACACTTAAGACCTGGATTCAGGATCGACGAAAATTAGCGACAGTTTCCTCCCCTCCTTCTACGAACAAATTATCTTTTCCTTTCCTCTCCCCCTCTGCCTCGTTCGTTCGTTCTTCTTTCTTTCTTTTTTTTTCCTCGTGTCTTCTCCTTCGTCTATTTCGACGTTTGTCGTAAATGTCTGTGATTGTATATTATAAAGTGTGAATGCGTGTGATGAATCTCTGAATGGAAACAGGACAACTCATGATTGCCAAAGCGGGTTTGCCCGTTTAACGGCATTATAATTATTGTAAACAGTTTATTTTCTTAAATAAACGGTGAAGTTACAAAGACTTCTTATTCTTCTGTAAGGCATATGCCAGGCTTGCGTTGGATCGTGGAGACTTTGGGCTGTTTAACGCTTGTCACCCGCTTCACAGTCTGGTAGACCTAATTCGTGCTGTTGTTCTTGTTCAGACTGTTCTATATTTCCTCGCATTGATCGTCTATCCAATTCTCCTTTACTGTTTGCCTGCCTGTTGATTCTTCGGTAGGCATCAGCTCCCTTCGTTTCTCTCTTCGTTTGCCACACAGGTCCAAAAGTTCATCCACGGTTTCTTCTTTGGGCGGTGCTTGCCAATGATCTCTGTGGCGGCGTCTGTCACTCTAAGTTGAAGGCGGTGGTCATGGTGTTGACATCTACTTCACCAGCTCCCAAAATGAGCAGTGGTGCAAATGTCCCTCCAATCGTGGCTTGAAATATTTTTGCCATCTCCTGGTCTTGCAGTTTGTCCAGCTCGAACTTCAATCTGATGCACTTTGCTGTGTTTACTCTCTTCAAGTGGAGACGAAAAGACACCAACACGAGATCGTGGTCGCTTCCGATGTCTGCTCCTGGAAAAGTGCGTGTCCTGCCAATGTTGATGCTCAATCTGAAGCGTGTCTTGACCGTGATGTAGTCAATCTGGTGGTGATGCTCCCCGCTGGGACTGTGCCAGGTCAATCGTCTGGATTTTTTGTGGGGACCAAGCGTGTTTGCCAGTATCAGATTGTTGTATCTGGCAAATTCCAAGAGTCTCAGACCTCTGTCATTTGTCTCGTTGTTGCAGTGAGGTCCACATGTATCTCCCTAGCCCAGCTGTGGTACGCATCTTGGCCAACCTTGGCATTCCAGTCGCCTTGCACTATACCTACGTACTTCTTCGGCACTTGATCAAATACAGCCTGAGCTGCATATTTTCTCAGAAAAATCATCAACTTCGTTGTCGTCAAAATCTGATGTTGGGGCACAGGCCTGAATGGTGGTGATGTTGAAAGGGGCTGCTTTCAGACGGATGGTAATGAATCTACTGGAGATTGGGCGGCAGCCCATGAAGATGGCTAGAATGTCTTAATTAGTGGACCAAGAACCCAACGCCAACGCGGATAAATGGGCAGAGTACTGCTCTGACCTTAACAACCACATACCAAACGGAAACCCATCAGTTATAGCATGTCCCTAGAACAGAGAAGAAGAAGAAATCCTCCCAATCCTCCGAGAAAAAGTTGAGGCAGCAGTGCAATCGCTGAAGAAGCGGAAGTCAGCGGAGTGGATAACATACCCGCGGAATTGCTTCAAGGAGGAGAAGCGATGATTGACGCCCTCACCAGTATCTGTAACAAGATCTTGCGAGAGTGGGGAGTGGCCTATACCATCGACCCAGTCGCTTGACATCACTCTTCCCAAAAAGGTAACCTTTAGGAGTGTGGAAACTACCGCACCATCAGCATCATCAGCCATCTCAGCTCTCCCAAAAATAATACTCAACAGGTTGAAACCCCGAGCTGAACAAATCATAGCTGAAGAAAAAGCAGGATTTTGGGCAAGGCAAAGTACCACTGAACATAATTTCAACCTCAGAATGATCTGCGAGAAATGCCTACAGCACCAACAACATATATATCATGTGTGTGTAGACTTCAAGAAAACGTTTGACCGAATCTAGCATGCAGCTCTGTTGGCAACCATGAGAGTGTACAAAATCAGCCCTAAAATTATTGAAGTCATCAAACGCTTGTATGACAAGGCTACCAATGCAGTCCTCCACAAAAGCACCATCGGGAACTGGTTCAGAACAACACTCGGCGTGCATCTAGGATGCCTATTGTCTCCAACATCTTCCTGGAGCGCATCATGTCAGATGCCCTTGCAGATCACGAAGGAACCGTCAGCATAGAGGGTAGAGCAATCTCCAACCTCCGTTTTGCGGATGACATTGATGCATTGGCTGGAGAAGAACAATCTGTGGTGCCCCATCGACTTTGAGTTACCGGATAGGGTAGGATAGAATAGTATAGACGTTACAAAGCTCAGAATCCTATCTTCTTCTTCTTCTTCTTCTTCTTCTTCTTCTTCTTCTTCTTCTTCTTCTTCTTCTTCTTCTTCTTCTTCTTCTTCTCCTCCTTCTTCTTCTTCTTCTTCTTCTTCTTCTTCTTCTTCTTCTTCTTCTTTTCTCTCCTTCTTTCTTCTGCTTCTGCTTGCTTGTTTCTTGGTTCTTGGTTGTTCCTCCTCCTAAAACAAAGATCCACTTCACACCAATGAAGACGTCCCATAACAAGCAAAGACAAACAATTGTTCAAATAATGTTCAAGCAAGTCAAATATCCACTTACCTGTCTAACAAGGAGAAGGGTCGGAAGTGTTTCGCACTGATCCACCCGGGCCTGCGTGTATCTGAGAAAAACACAAACTGAAGAAGAGGCCACGGAGAGAGGGAGTAAGATTACTCATAATCTACTTTTGACCAGAGCATAAACGGAAGGCTAGCCTGTGCATGCCTGCATTCCATCGCATGGATTTTAAAGATCCCGACACCCATGTCCCCGACGGGTGAGTTTCAGAAACGTAAACACACACCCGAACAAGCGCTTGGTCCTTCCCCCCCTCCCCTTCTCAGTCGTTCAGGATCGCTCAGTTGTTATCGTCGTAGGACAATGCGCATCAAAGAGCAAGTTAACGACTTGGAAGGCTTGAGCTAGATTCTGTGCTTGGCCCCTGCGCCATGAGTAGCTCCAGAGCGGGAAGAACTGCGATATAAGTATGATCAATAACTCAGAGAGAGAGAGAGAGAGAGAGAGAGAGAGAGAGAGAGAGAGAGAGAGAGAGAGAGAGAGAGAGAGAGAAAGAAGGGTGGGTGGGGAGATGGGAGATAAGTTTGTGTATGTGGTAGATATGCAAGTGGATTGGGGGAGGGGACATGAGGGTGGCGGAGGTGGATGGGTGATGGGTGATGGGGAGGAGAGAAAGAGTGAGATCAAGATCAAGTAGCCCACTTCTGTCAACGTCTCTTGAAGATCACTCAAATAACTCCACGATCTGTCTATTCATTTCTTTCAACACTAATCCAAAAGGCAAAGAGAAGCGTTAAAATAAAAGAAAACAGGTTTTCACATTTACAGTTGCGTTAGCAAGAAAGGCAAGCCAGAAACTACAGGACCAAATAACAAGAAGTTGAGCAGATTTGCGTTCAATGAAAGTCTGACTGTTTGACTTTGTTGCTGATGGTTTTAACGTTTGAGAACCACCATCGTACGTAACATTTCCTTACTATTAAATTTAAGAGAGACACTATAACAGTTCCGTTGTTTCGTTTTATTACTAATCTCCTAATCTGCGCAGACTGCGTCTACTGCTGATTGTATTTAATAATATAAAATCGGTAGTTACAAATCATCATCTTATCTCACTGCTACTTAAGGCTTTAGACTTCAGTGTGATTAGTTTATAATGGCTTTGTAAACTGTGCAGTCGAAGAAGCACATTTCTATGTACAATAGACGACTTAAAATAAAATTCTGATTTTGAATAAAGACGTTTAGACAGTGTTCAGAATTAATTGGGATGCTTGCAAGAAAATATAATTATATATAATTTATTAACTATACATAAACACTTTGTAAAGAAAACAAAGAAATGGGTTGTCCGGCATAAAGAAACGGGATTGGAGATTACATGCACTTATGTAATGAAATCAAACTAAATTCTATTTAAACCTGACAAACCTAACTGCAATGGCGCAGGCCTCTTTAAAAAAAAAAGTCGTCTTTGTTTGGGGTTCCGGGGCATGCCGTCACTAAAGTCAACCCACAGTGCAAAGTATGTGTCGGCCAAAGTCGTGAAAAGCGACGATAACACAGAGATAAGAGGGCGGTTTGATATCGCCGTTTGAAATTGGAGTCCGCGGGTGAGCTGGTCAAACAAGCACTTCACTGCCTCCTGCCTTCATAATGGATTCACAAACGGCACTGAGTTCCTAACTTAGGGTTCCGTTTCTGATTTCTTTATCTCCTTTTATCCATCCCCCCCCCTCCTGCCCCCTGCTCTCCAATCCTTTACAATGCGTTCTGCTTTAATTCTGTATGCCTACTGTTCACGACACCGAGTTCCTAACTTAGGGTTCCGTGTCTAGTGTGTAACCCCTCACACACTTTTCTTCACAGTTCCAATCTAGGTTTTCCGTTTTGTCATCCACCTCACCCCACCCCTCCCCTTCTCATCTTGTAACCTGGCCCCTTACCCTAATTCCTAACACTGAAACAGGAACTACACAAGTACATTTATATACGAAGCCTAAGGGCCACGTCACCAAAGCATAGGGCTTTGCCAAGAACATCGTGCAAGGCACGGTACACGGAGGCAGAAGAAGAGGGAGACCGAAAAAGAGGTGGGAGGACAACTTTCGAGAATGAACTTGCTTGACACTGAGCGAAGCCATGAGGGTTGCTGAGGACAGAGAAAGATGGAGTACGCTGGTTAAACAACCATCTGTGGTGCCCCAACGACCTTCGAGTTACGGGTTAGGATATGATATGATATGATATGATATGATATGATATGATATGATAGGATAGGATAGGATAGGATAGGATAGGATAGGATAGGATAGGATAGGATAGGACAGAATAGAATAGGATAGGAAGGGCTGAATGACATCAAGACTGACACTCATGTACTTCATGACGTTTGTTGGCGTGTGGGGAGTTTTATCCCATTTGCGTCAAGGTATCTTTTAGGACTTGAAAGTTAGAAAAAAAAAGGTCAGCTTCCTGCAGCACGGTAAAGAATCCGATTATTCTTTCAAAAGTACAGGTGGCATATATTCGATTAAACACGCACACACGCACACGTAGAGCGGGTTAGCTCGGCGGTCAATGGCAACAGAGTGCAAAACTCACATTCAAATTGATTCTAGGAGCTAATAATTGCACGATATGAAAACAATGACACCTGTACTATTAGTCTTCTTAATAAGCGCTATTCAGAATTTGGTACTTGTATTCGACTCTGATATTTACGTCATAGGTAGCCATCAGCATTATCAACGAATTATAGACGACCTCGGGACATCATCCAAACTCTGCCCTGTCTTGATGTCCAGCGCCTTGAGTAGCTCTTTGAGCTGGTAAGCGTGGCCAGAAATTGGAACATCTCATACACAAGTACTTTGTGGAACGCGGTATAGCACTGTTGCAAAACTAGTGCAGATAGAGTTATCCTGCCCTGCCTTCACCTATGCCACGTACACTGGCTAGTTCCGGTTGAATATTAAGCATGGCAGCACGTAGACGGAAGAGTTGTGGCGGAGAAAAACAGTATTGCGTTTGCTGCCCTAATTTCGCAGGAAAAGTAATTGAAGGGCGCATTGTCAAGTTACACACATTACCAGCTAACAAAACACTGAAACGATTGTGGGAACAACGTTTGCGACTGATTCGGAAAGATTACAACAATGTAAAATAAGATTCAAGATTCTTTATTGTCCAAACACAAGGCATGGATATTTGTTTAGCAGTGCAATAAGGAAGGAGATAACAACATCAAAATTATTACAAACATGGACATTCAATATTGATACATTTGATATAATATCAAAAACAACTTCCATACCAAAATACAAATCTATAAACACTAACACACATGCATAAACAGATAACCAGCCACATACCCATGCGTACACATTTAACACACAGATAATTATTCCACAGTATATGTATACACAACTACAACACTCACCCATTCTTCCATGCCTTAGATCCATCCTAGGTCATAATAATAATAATAATAATAATAATAATCATTATAATAATAAGAGTAATAATACAAAATAATCATCATAATATTAATAATAATCGTAATCATTAGAGTAATTTATAATTATAAAAATAATAATAATAACATTGCAACTACAACTAATAATAATAATAATAATAATAATACAACAGCAGCACCAACAGACAACTAATAATTAATATATGGTAATAATGATAATAATAATAACAATACTACTACAACTAATAATAATAACAACTGAAAGACTGAAAATAATAAGACATAATTGCAGTTGCTTCACTGAATTAAAAACAAAAATTATTCTACTGTATAATAATGTTATCTTCTAGATAAACTGCAAAATTAACATTTCTCAATTAAAAAATTAAAGCAAAGAAAAAGAAAGAGACTTCGAATTTCTCGTGAATGTAGGTCACTGACAAACGAATTAGGCCTACTGAACAAACAAATCAGCAATCAATGTTTAGGCAAGCAGCCACCCTGAGTAAAATTTGAACGATTGTACAAGAGAAATATAATTTATATAACCCTGCATCTTTCTTGCTTCAACCGGAACTAGCCGAAACCCAAGGGCCGCAACCGATCCGCCACTTTCGCTTTCATTATGAAACAGTGCTATAGCCAGCCACCACTTCCATAACCAGCTTATTCAGAGACAACCATCTGAACATCATCCAAAGTTGCCTTTCATTAGCAAAACTACATAACACGGTGAAGACGGACTCGGAGGCTATGCGTGTAATACGGTAGCCAATACGCATATCCTGTAAGTCGTAGACTACCAAATACAGGTACTACGTCGGCTAAGGCCTGGATACCATGTGTGCATTAGCACCCATGGTGCAAGGTAAGCAAGACACTACAGACTTATTGACTTTCGTATTGAGGAACACACGGCGTCACCCCAATACGCCACTCCGATCTCAGCGTGAGATGAACTACTGTGAACAACGCGCGGGACCCAGCTTAGGCATCTCTTCGTTTGATCAAGTTTTTGACTTGGAAAAAAAACTATCGCTACAGAACTTTCTCCACTGCAGAGCAGATCTCAGCAGACCTTCCCTTGACAGGAGTCCGTCTGTTACCGCTGCGGCCTAGCCTCAAGAGCCAGTCCAGTAAGTCTCTATAGTCATCATGAAGGTCTCAAGTCGCGAATTCTAAGATGTCTGCCACTTTGGAAAAGACTTCGCAGCAAATTAGCTGTAGTGGGCTTAGACGTTGGCGCTCCCTACATTAATGTCCAACTTTCTCTGGATTGTAATATCCTAGAGGCTTTTACAAGGTCCAATAGAGCGCGTCCAGTGTTTGGCTGTTGGCCTTTGAAGAGTCTAAGACTGGACGCGCTGCCAAGTTGGGGTGGCCTGGTAGCTCAGTGGGTAGTGAGCTGGTTTCCTATGCCGAAGGTTGCGGATTCCATTCCCGCAAGGGGCGATCTTATGTCACAGATGGTTTTCTCCGGATACTCCGGTTTCCTCCTTCTCTTTACTAATGGTATTGGATGCAGTCAATCTAAAAATTTCAAAAAATAAACATTCGATTTCCTTTCTGTCTTCTAAAAGCGAATTCCCTGCCTTTACATCACATGTTTCAGTGACAGATGTGCTTGTTGTGTGTGTGAGAGAGTGGGTGACGCATGTGAGCGTGTGTGTTGGTGCAGATCGCCGCGCTTTGAGCCTGATTAGTAATCTGGGGGAAAGCGCGTATATAGCATCCATTAATAATAATAATAATAACAACAATAATAATAATAATAATAATAATAATAATAATAATAATAATAATAATAATAATAATAATAATAATAATAAAAAATTATTATTATTATTATTATTATTATTATTATTATTATTATTATTATTATTATTATTATTATTATTATTATTATTATTATTATTATCATTATAATCTTGTTGGACCGTTTTAACCAGCTCAAAATGGAAACAGTTTGCATGAAGTTCAAGGCTCCAGCAGTAGCCTTCGTTTTCACTCTTTTCACAGGATTATTTCCCGTCCAAATGTCAGTCACTCATTCCGTCTTCGCAGCAGCTGCTACGTCTCTCATTCGGGCCAAGTAGAGCAGACCACCAGATTTAACTTTCGGACACCCCTTCCCACTCTCCACAATCTACCTCCCCAACCTCTCGCTCTCCCCAAACATCAGTAAACCAGAAGAAGATGAACAGGGAACAAAGGTGCATACAGCATGAGGCATCCCTGGGACGTTATGCTTATTGTAACGTCCTAACATGTGCGTGCATCCTTTTAGCTTATACATGTACAAGTTATAGCCGCTGCAAATGCATTTAATGCATTTATCTGATTTCCATTCGAACGCATTTCCAACTGTGAAGCAGGAGGTGTCTATGAGACGTTATATCGTTTTATTTGATATCTCTCCGTTCTGTATAAAAAGGGAGTATTGACTGCTACAAATACGTTTTTCCTGGCCTCGTGTCTCTCCAAAGTCAAGGGCGTAATAGCAAGGAAGCAGAGCGGAGTTGTTTGCCCCAATTGTCAACTGCACAGCAAGAGTTATCTCTGGAACATTACGCCGGTTCTGATCGAGAGAGCGTCTCTCTTTATTCAACAGGGTATTAACTGCTACAAATGCATTTTCCCTGTCTCTGCAAAGTCAGAGATTAGCCCTGTTGATCCAAGGTTTCCTCTGCAAAAAGTTGGACTTAGTCTGTGCGTGATAGGAGTCAATAGCCACATTTTGCACAGCCATACACTTCAATGGGAAACCTTGGGCAGAAACTTTAGCACAGAGCGCACCAAACACAGGGTACTTAAACGTGTGTGCACTGTGTGACCAGCATAATACAATATAAAATTGACTTTATGAGACATTAAAGAGAAGGTATTTTAAATAAAAAAGGTTTAGAACGCATATTTATAATTGTCGGTAATAATGTCATGATTCCTTTGAAGTTAAGAAGAAGCGCACATGGTGGCGCGACAGCGTGGTGGTTAGAGATCAGGAAACGTTTTCGAGCAGTTAAGAAGAAACCAGCACCGTTAGTATTTAGATGGGACTGTCGAATAGGATAGGAATAGGATACATAGGATGAATATTATAATAATGTATTATTATCAATATAAACACCGAACAGCGCACTACAATCACCCTAATCCACAGTGGAGACCCAAGGGGTGCCTGGCTCTGTTTAGGACCGGGAAAGGGAAACGAGATAGCTGCCACCCCTCAGGAAGTTACAAATTGGTGCTTTACGTTTCTCTCCACCATATAACGGGAAAAAAACCTATGGGGAACAGTTGCCAACGTTCCAAACCTTTGGTCTGTTTTCTCCTAACAGTACACTTAGGTAAAGGTGTTTCCGTTACCATTTTAGAACCAGGTACCTATTTACAGCTGGACAGACAGGGGGAGGGTGTGGTGCGTTTATTTCATTCTGGGTCGTTTTGTGGTTGCCTTCCGAGTGTGGTCAACCATCCAGGTACTAACCGAGCTCGAGGTTGCTTCACGAAACTTTTCTAGCGAGTGCACAAACCGCTATGCTATGGTGCCGCCTCAAGATTTCATGACCTATAATTTCTGTCACTACCTCGCCTAAACTATCTTATTTATTTAATTTAATTTTATTTATTTATTTATTTATTTATCTACCTATTGTTATTCTTTTTTAACGTTTATTTATATTTGTGATAGACAAAATGTCTTTGTTAAAAACACCTTACACGTGATGCGCTGCAATGGTGGTTATTTTTAGTCCATAGTGAAGAAGAAGATCTGGTCGACCGGGGGCAAGAAATTGCAGTACACTCTGAGTCTGAAGTGTCTGCAAGCCACAGTGGGGACAAGTGGAGCCAATGAAAGTCTTTTATCAAGACTAGACTGGACTTTAGGTACAGTGCGTACAGTGGGTTCCAATGAAGACGGAGACCACGTCTAATAGAGGTTGTGTTATAGTTACTTTATGTACCAGTTGATAATCTCAACAGTCTATAGATAACAAAATAAAATGCACAATTTACAAAGCCTTTTATATATAGAATCTGCAAAATCTGTAACCAATCTTTTCACAAGCATTTTCTCGTGCAATATAATACTAATTATCGGTAGTGGTGTTAGGAAAAGTTGTTTTTTTTCTAATCGATATCCAATCCGTGTGTAAGAGCTGAATACGCTTGAGTCGGGCTACGGGGAACAACGATGATCCCCATCTTCAACGGATACCAGTGCTGCGCACTACCTACATATAATTGAGCGCTCTAAATTCACGCAAATCTGGTTCAACAGCATTTTAACCCAGTGAAAGCTTCTTCATCATCAGTCCGTTTATTTGTGCAATTCCCCCTAAAGAGCTCTTGTCACCAAAAATGTATTTTGAGGTTAATGTCATACATTTTCAATAAATCTTTGACAACTTTTTTTTCCCTCGGGTGATATATTTCCAATAAAGCAGTAAAAGTAAGAAAGGCTGATAAACTCTGACAAACGAAATTAAAACGGAAAACGTCAGTATTACACTCATAAACATTCAGATCATCTCTCAACAATAGAGATAATCCGGAACCGCGACGCAGTGTCTGTAAGTCCTAATGCAATGCCAGGTAGGCGAGTCGCAATAATAATGGACTCTCAGGAAGCAGAAACACCTTATCCGATATAACAGAAGCGCCTTAAATGACATAGCAAAACCCGTATTAGATGAGGAAAAACTGCTGAAAATCATTAACACCACACCACACACACACACACAAATACATTATAGATATACACACACCGATATAGCACGCACGCATACACGTGATCACTCTCTCTCTCGCACACACACACACACACACACACAACCACCACCACCAAACACACACATACTCAAACACACACTGTATGCAAACACGCAACATGTAAACGGTGAGAAAGAGAGAGAGAGAGAGAGAGAGAGAGAGAGAGAGAGAGAGAGAGAGAGAGAGAGAGAGAGAGAGAGAGAGAGAGAGAAACAGACATACGTACAGAAAGAGAGAGAGCGCGAGAGAGAGAGAGAGAGACATACGTCAATAAAGAGAGAGAGAGGGAGAGAGAGAGAGAGAGAGGGAAGGATGGGAGACGGTAAGGGAGAGAAAAAGAGGGGTACCACATTGCCCTCATTTAGTCAAGGTATGTTTGGCAGACCCCCCTAAACCGCCGGCGACTGTTCGTCCGACACTGGAATCCGCGCTTACCCCTTGACGTAGCTACGCATCTAGCGAGGGGCTTAGTTTCAAATTAAGCTGAAAATAATTTGATGGGTAGTTAATGATGGCCTACGACTCGCTTATCCTTATTTTATTTTATTTTATTTTTTTTTTAAAACAAATTTCTTGAGCCGAGGCCTCACAACGCGAGAACTTCAGTAGTGCACAGTCACTTTAGTCTTCTTTGTTGTTACACGGTAAAATTTGCCTCCCCTTTCGACACCTTACCTTGCTGGGTTACAAACATCGGAGTGTATTGTGTGCTGATCCACATCCGGATCGAGGGTGGCGACTAACTCAAGTGTTTCTAAGCCAGTTATGGCATTCTGTGGTAGAAAGACTAGTGTAAGGACGCAGTGGAAGTCCTGTATGTTCCTATCCTATCCTATCCTATCCCATAACTCGGAGGTCGTAGGGGCACCACAGATGATCGTTTAACCAGCGTACTCCATCTTTCCATGTCCTCAGCAACCCTGATTGTTTCGCTCAGTGTCAAACCAGTCCATTCTCGAATGTTGTCCTCCCACCTCTTTTTCGGTCTCCCTCTTCTTCTACCTCCTTGCACTGTGCCTTGCAGGATGGTCTTTGCAAGACCTGATGATCTGGTGACGTGGCCATACCATCGGAGTTCACGTTTTTTTCCACCAATGTGAGCAGGTCATCGTGTTGTCCAAAGGCTTGTGTGATGGTCTATCGGACTTCATCATTGGTGATGCGCTGGGTATAGGAAATGCTCAGAAATCTTCTGTAGCACCTCATCTCCATGCTTTGTATTCTTCGTTGGAGATCTGCTGTGAGGGTCCATGTTTCGCAAGCATATAGGAAGATGGAGATGACAAGGGAGCGCAGCAGCCTTACCTTGGAATGTAGACATCATATGGATTCCTCCGCGGATTGCCTTTTCTCTGACTCCTCCCCCCTCCCTCTCCCCCTCTTTCGCTTACTCCGTAAGAATGTATCTTATTCACAAAGTCTAAAACGTCTTCACAAACTATCCCTGCCTGCATAGGCGTGCTCTTTAAGTTTATATAAACGAACGGTCTCTCAGTAAATAACAGCGTGAGTAACCTATGAAAGCTTTTATCTGTTCTTAGGTAGCTTTCGGTCTTTGTTTTATTTATTTTTTTGAATGCTGTGCTCCTTTTAAGATGCAGTAAGCTGTCGTTTGCAGCATTGAATGAATTTCTATTCTTTCCCCTCATTGTTTGAAAAGGATCTTTTTTTTTATTTGGTAACAGATTTCTTTTTCACTCCTGGTGTGGTTTTTTTATGTTTATCTGGGTGCCACGGCCGATGATAAAAATATCTTTTAATTCCAACAGTGGCCTCCCTCCTCTCCACCCCTGTCCCTATAAACAAATAATGACCAAACGTCCGGCATAGAGGACGTAAATTCAGAACTAGAAAAAGATTTTAGGGGTATTGAACACTCTATAAAATTGTACTGAAAAAACAAACACATATTCCTTCAAGTAAATTTAATGTTATTTTTAACGGTGACTGTTCGGTTGATAAGATAAGATAAGATAAGATAAGATAAGATAAGATAAGATAAGATAAGATAAGATAAGATAAGATAAGATAAGATAAGATAAGATAAGATAAGATAAGATAAGATAAGATAAGATAAGATAAGATAAGATAAGATAAGGTAAGGTAAGGTAAGGTAAGATAAAAGAAGACAAGGAAAGATAAGAAAAGATAAGGCAAGATAGATTCACACGTGGTGCGCAGCATAGGATTATACACACTTCAAACAAAAGGACAAAACATACATTTAAAGCATTAACGCATGCATGCCAAGGCATGATAAAGCACAAATACAATTCACAATATTGACACAACGAATCAACAGAAAGTGCCGGAATCGCTAAAATGTAGGCGTCTTCAATAAATCATATTTAAACCACCACCACCACCACCAACACCAACAACAACAACAATATTGCACTCACGTGATAAAGTACTAACTTAACAATTGATGTTTTAAAATCTGTGCCACGCGGAGGAAAGCAATAAGCAATGAGGAAAAAACCTAAAGAACTGCTTTGTAACAACACCAAAACCCTACACAAGAGAATCAGATTAGTGCTTTCATATGCTGTTATGAATGGATCTGCAAAACATTTTCAAAACAATATTCATTGATGAAGAAGAAGATGATGATGATGATGATGATAATGATGAAATTGTTGTTGATGTTATTATTATTATTATTATTATTATTATTATTATTATTATTATTATTATTATTATTATTATTATTATTATTATTATTATTATTATTGATCTGTCATTCCTGTTAATATTACTCCTTCTCGAGTTTTTTGCCTTTCCTATTTTCCTTTTAACTTGTGTGTAATAATAATGCTATACGTTTGATTCATGTTTGTTTTTTTATATATCCAACTTATATTATTATTACACTGAATCAATACTGCAACGCATCTAATCTGCATCTGCCGTTCTTCAGTCACTTTTGTTTTAAAAGACGTTGTTTCCTTTATAACATTAATAAGTATGCATCCGATCATCATAGTGAACTAAGAGAGCTTACTTTATCGGGCCTATTTTATCAGCTGTTTCCTCATCGACCAGGCAGCACTTTACCCGGATCTATGGATTTGTGTGATGACGTGGACATAACCTTCATGACTGATTTAAGGGATTGAACTAGGGAGAACACTGTTCAAGCAGAGGACAGCGCACATATCAAGAAGTAGGGTTAATTAGTAAGTTAGTCATTGTTTATAGGGCCCAGCGGACTGCGTACAGCATGGTGAATGGAGAATCGGCATTTTCTGAATAAAGGGACCCTGATGTCATTTTATTTTATCAAAATGATATAAGAGTTTATTCAACCATATTATTGAGGTAAAAAAAAAACTCTTCGATGGGCGTGCAAGCAGCTTTAAAATGTCATTGGGAACTCTGATTACGCCACGGAGCATTACTGCAGTACTGGCTCCATAATGCCGTCGTTGACAGTCAGACTATCTATCATATCCTATCCCGTAACTCGGAAGTGGTTGAGGCACCACAGATCGTTTAACCAGCGTACTCCATCTCCCTCTGTCTTCAGCAACCTTCATGGTTTCGCTCAGTGTCAAGCCAGTCCATTCTCGAATATTGTCCTCCCACCTCTTTATCTGTCTCCTTCTTCATCTGCCTCCTTGCACCGTACTTTGCGCGATTGTCTTTGCAAGGCTTGACGCTCTGATGACGTGACTATACCATCGGAGTTTCCGTTTTTTCCCCACTGTGAGCATGTCACCATGTTGTCCAATGGCTTGTGTGATGGTCTTTCGGACTTCGTTGTTGGTGATGTGGTGGGTATACACTTTAGGAAATGCCCAGAAGTCTTCTGTAGCACCTCATCTCCATGCTTTGATTCTTCGTTGTAGTAGGTCTGCTGTGAGGGTCCATGCTTCGCAAACTTATAGAAAGACGTAGATGACAAGGAGCACAGCAGCCTTACCTTGGAGTGTAGAATGATGGTCCTGTCTTTCCACATGCATGGGCTTCAACCTTGTCAGGGCAGCAGTTTGTGCGATCCTGGATATGACTTCCTGTCGGGACCCATTGTCTGATACAATGGGTCCTAAATATTTGAAGCTATGCACTGTATTGAGGGATTGGCCTTGGATTTGGATGTCCATGTTGATGCCATTTGTGTTATTGGTCATTATTTTGATCTTCTCTGCACTTATTTCCATTCTAAAGGCTCTAGAGGTGGTGTCAAGCCTCTGTACCAGCTGTTCAAGTTTTTGGAGAGAGTAGACATCCTTGACGCACGCCGATTGTTGTCCTGAACCAGTTTCCGTAGGCGCTGTTGTGGAGGACTGCACTGGTAGCCTTGTCATACAGGCTTTTGATGACTTCAATAATGTTAGGGCTGATAGTGTACACTCTCATGGTTGCCCACAGAGCTGCATGCCAGACCTGGTCAAACGCTTTTTTGAAGTCTACAGACACATGATATAGATGTTGTTTGTGCTGTAGGTATTTCTCGCAGATCATTCTGAGGTTGAAATTATGCTCCGTGGTACTTCGCCCTGCCCTGAATCCTGCTTGTTCTTTAGCTATGATTAGTACAGCTTGGGGTTTCAACCTGTTGAGTATTATTTTTAGGAGGACTTCGCTGGGATGGCTGATGAGGCTGATGGTGCGGTAATTTTTGCACGTCTAAAGGTTACCCTTTTTGGGAAGAGTGGTGACAAGCGACTGATCCATGGTGTGGGCCACTCCTCACTCTGCCAGATCTTGTTACAGATAATGGTGATGATGTCAATCATCGCTTCTCCTCCTCCCTGAAGTAATTCTGCGGGTATGTTGTCCACGTCCGCTGACTTCCCCTTCTTCAGCAAATGCACGGCTGCCTCAAGATTTTCTCGGATAATTGGGAGGATTTCTTTTTCTTCTCTGTTCTGTTCATTCTAGAACTGAACTCCGTTTGGTGTGTGGTTGTAATGGTCAGAGCAGTACTCCGTCCATCTATCCAAGACTTCGTGTTTTCTGTAAGGCATGTGCCAGACTTGACTGTGACGCGGCTGACAAGTGTTAAACCGCCCAAGATCTCCACGATCCAGTCAGCCGCTTCACAGTCTGGTAGGCCTTCTTGCGGTTGTTCTTTTTCAGATTATTCTCTATTTCCTGGCATTGATCTTCTATCCAGTTTTCATTTGCTGTGCGCATGCTTTTTCGAATGTCATTTTGAATTTTTGGTTGACATTAGCTCCTTGTGAGATGTATTTTTTTTTTATCTCTCTTCGTTTGTCACACAGGTCCAAATGTTCAGGTGTAATCCACGGTTTCTTCTTTGTGCGGTGCTTGCCAAGGATCTCAGTGCTGCATCTGTCACAGCTGAGTTGAAGGTGGTGGTTATGGTTTTGACATCTACTTCATCAACTCCCAAACTGAGCAGTGGGGCAAGTTTCCTTCCAATTGTGTCTTGGAATATTTCAGCCACCTGCGGGTCTTGCAGTTTGTCCAGGTCGAACTTCAGTCTGGTGCACTTTGCTGTGTTTACTCTCTTCAAGTAGAGCAGAAAAGACATCATCACGAGATCGTGGCCACTTCCGATGTCTCCTCCTTGAAACGTGCATGTTCAGCCAATGTTGACCCTTGATCTAAAGCGTTTCTTGACCATGATGTAGTCAATCTGGTTGTGATGCTCCCGCTGGGACTGTGCCATGTCCATAGTCTGGATTTTTTCTTGGTGACCCGGGCGACGACCGATCCGGTATGGAGTGAGTGGTTCTTTTGATCATACGGTGTGTGTCTTGGGCAAGAAAGACCTGGCGGGGCCCATTCCTCTCGAGGCTGTTGGCCACAGCCGAAATCCACGAGTACAATGTGGCTCTCTTTGGCCCCGAGCACGTGGTCGTTGAACCTGTAGTAACTTGAGGTTCCCCCGTCCTGGCCGGTGATTTCTGTGTAGAAGAATTTCGCCCAGTGATGCCGTGCTGACATCATCCCTGTTAGTCGCCTCTTACCACACATCGGTAAACGTTGGGTCTATTCTATTCAGTGCCCGAACCTACAGGGCGAAACAGTCAAATTACAGGTACACAATTTTGTCACTGGCTAATCCACCGCGCGCAACGCGTTTACGTATCGTTTGTTTCGCTCCGCTGCATTGGTTTGTGTTCGCTTGTGCTTGTATTCTAAAAGGGGCAAGCCATTTATTGCGTATAGAAGACGACCTCTTGAACTATCAGACACGACGTTTAGATTCAGCTTGTGCGAATATTAGATCTCCCTCCCACTCCCATACCCCTCCCCTCACACACAAATGTAGGGATACACAAGCAACTAATAATCTCTTAGCGTGACATAGACTTTTTCCCCTCATAATTGTCCCCTTAGATTTCGGATTCCCTTTAACATTAGATCCTCCGAGATGTCACAGAGTTGAGCGGGTGAAGTTTGAGCGAAGGGAAAACATACTATAGTGTCGAATGGTTAGTAAAATGACCGTGCAGCCGCATTTCGCACCTAGATCTTCCTCTCCCATTATAGACAGTGTCAGGAGCTGCTCATATTTTTATTAACTTTTTTTGACACCTCAGTCGCGGGCCTTTAAGTGGGTTATCTTCCATTTTATATTGAAAAGTGTGTGGCCATAGTCAAAACCTGAGGCCTGCCGGATAGCGTTGTCGTTGTTAAACTGTAATAAAATTAACTTGCTTAATAGAACTGTTTTGTAGCCAGGCCCGGTTCAGATGTTATTGAGATATATATTAGCTTTCTGCGATAGGCTTACTGAAGAAGAAAAAGAAAAAGAGGATTGGATTTTTTTTTGAGCCCTAATGTTTTGTTGCTATATTTTGTCTTGTCCTCTTTTAGTTTGATCCTTTCTTCATTCAGTACTTTCTCTCTCTTTTTCTATATCTCTCTCCCACTCTCTCTCTTTCTCCCTCCCCTCGTCTCGTACACCATTATATCCTGAGCTCGTAACTAACCACGTAGTTCCAACACTCTTTTCGTTATCCGCCACTCTCGGGCGGTTTCTTGAAGAGCAGAATACAGTACGTATTTTCGTATCTTTCGCATTGTCGCTGTCTGGTCGCTCAGACACTGTTGCTTGCACGCCTTCCCGACTTATTACATTGCATGAAGAAGAAGAAGAAGAAGAAGAAGAAGAAGAAGAAGAAGAAGAAGAAGAAGAAGAAGAAGAAGAAGAAGAAGAACTACAAAAACTACAAACTACAAAAGGTTCAGAACTCAGCAGCTAGACTAGTATTCCGAGCAAAGAAACGCGATCACATCACACCTCTACTACATTCCCTTCACTGGCTTCCTGTGCAAGCACGCATAGAGTACAAACTCTCTGTTCTCTGTCACAACTTCTTCACAGATTCTTGTCCTTCCTGCCTTGCTGATCTACTGTCTGTCTACTCCCCTTCACGCACTTTAAGATCTTCTGCTGACACTCGCACACTCAAGGTTCCCGTCACCCGCACTAAGACATACGACCAACGTGCATTCGCTTACTCCGCACCCAAGCAGTGGAATTCCCTTCCCTCCCATATCCGCAACATACAATCAACACAAGCATTCAAAAAGGCCCTCAAAACCCACCTCTTCAAACTGCATTATTCAGACTGATTTATATCCCGCTGCCATTCTCTCCTCTTTTGTCTCTGTCTGATCCGTAAGTGTATATACGGCTGTAAATATTTGTACTGTTTTTCTTCCTGGGTCTAACCGGGCATATAAATAGCTGTGATTAGGTTTTTGCTATTCTATTTCTGTCTTTTTTGTCATTTGTGTACATAGTTGTAAATAGTCTATTTCTGTCTTTTTTTGTCATTTTTGTACATAGTTGTAAATAGTTTTTACCTTTACTGTTCCGTCTTTTGGTGTATCGTGGCAAAAGCGATGTTTGATCGAGTGCATGTATTTTTACGTAATGACTATGTAAAGCGTGGTGAGTCTGGTCATAGGCTTGAGTACCCGCTATATAAAAATCCGTTATTATTATTATTATTATTATTATTATTATTATTATTATTATTATTATTATTATTATTATTATTATTAAGAAGAAGAAGAAGAAGAAGAAATAGTAATGAATTAATGAATGAACATTGAATTTGAAATTTAACGTCTCCACATACCATTGGCGATAAGGCAGACGGGGATAAACATCCCAGGAAAGAGGGAGAATGGACTGAAATCAACACCGGGCCACCAGAGCAATCATACTGCTAGGATGGACACAAAGATGGATTCTTTTTTCTTGCCCACCTCGAGATTCGGACCTGGGCCATCGGTGTGCCAGGCCAACGCTCTTCTACTGAGCTTAGGCGGGAAGAAGAAGAAGGCAAGTAGGAGGAGTTGAGGAAGAAGAAGAAGACGAGTAGGAGGAAGGGAGGAAGAAGAAGAAGACGAGGAGAAGGAGGAGGAGGAAAAAGAAGAAGAAGAAGACGAGGATGAAGAAGAAGACGAGGAGGAGGAAGAAGAAGAAAAAGAAGACGAGGAGGAGGATGAGGAAGAAGAAGAAGACGAGGAGGAGGAGGATGAGGAAGAAGAAGAAGACGAGAAGGAAGAGGAAGAAGAAGAAAAAGAAGAAGACGAAGAGGAGGAGGAAGAAGAAGAAGACGAGGAGGAGGAGGAATAAAAAGAAGAAGAAGACGAGGAGGAGGAATTAAAAAAAAGAAGACGAGGAGGAGGAGGAGGAAGAAGAAGAAGAAGACGAGGAAGAGGAAGAAGAAGAAGACGAGGAGGAGGACGAAGAAGACGAAGACGAGGAGGAAGAAGAAGAAGACGAGGAGGAGGAGGAGGAGGAGGAAGAAGAAGACGAGGAGGAGGAGGAGGAGGAAGAAGAAGACGACGAGGAGGAGGAGGAGGAGGAGGAAGAAGAAGAAGAAGAAGAAGAAGAAGAAGAATGATAAACATTTCAGCTCTAAGAACGTCACGAACAACAAAAAGTTCGCTTTTGTGTGATTTATGGTGTAGAAAGATTACCAACACAGTTACCAAAGATAAATTAATTTAAAAAAAAAGGTTTTAAAAAGTACATTAATAACAAAAGAACATAAATACAAAACATAACAACCAAAAAGTTAATTAAAAATTAACAACACAAATTTAGTATTAAAAAAAAACGAATATTAAAATAAAATAAAATTAAATTAAATTAAATTAAATATAATAAATAAATATATTATGCGCAAAAAAATAATTTCAACTTCATTGAATATGATGGAAAAAGCAGAATGGAATAACAAAACAGAATGGAATAAAAAAAAGCAGAATAGAATAAAAAAGCAGAATGGAATGAAAAAAACTCTGTAAAGAGACATGTTTGTGTAAAACACCAGTGATAAAGGTGTCTCTCCTAAAGAGGTAGGACTGCTGGAGTCTATTGATAGCACCTTGGATAAAATCCATAGTAAAAACAAACATAAACAAAGCAATGTAGACTCTTAAAAAGAAAGAAAAGGAATGGACGATAGAAAAAAAAAACTTTATAAAGTGAAAGAGCGGTTTTCGATCTGTTGCTTGTTTTAGAATCTTTATCTAAAGTGAAATTTACTTATTCGAAAAAAAATGTTTATACCCTAAATACTGTTGTGTGGTATTTACAGATAACATAGAATAAGATATGATAGTTAAGTACCTACTTGTAGACTTTCTTTATTACACGTTTAATACTACTACTGCTACTACTACTACTACTACTACTACTACTACTACTACTGCTACTACTACTACTACTACTACTACTACTACTACTACTACTACTACTACTACTACTACTAATCAGCATCATCGTCGTCATCAGAATCCTCATCCTCATCATCATCAGAATTATCATTATCATCATCATCATTAAAATAACAGTAATCAGGCAGGTTAATGGTTTCAGACTTCCTATCATTCAGAGAGAAGCTTAGTTCCACCTTTAAAAAGCTGGTCCAGAGAAAATGAAGATCCCCAACAAGGGCAATCGGGTGGCGCATTAGCGTACACAGTAGTTCGAGCACACGCTAGGTATGTTTAGTTATACTTGGCTGGGCGGTCATACTTGAATGCAAATTAATTCATCAACAAAACAAAGGATTAAACAATACCCCAGTTTACCGCTATACCCAGCTAGGAATTGGTACTTGGCTCTGCTGCTTAGGACCGTGGAAGAAAGATAAGGCGGTGAGGGAGAGGAGATGAACACCCTCCTCACTATACTGGCTCAGAGAAAACAGAGGTTTCAAACGATGTAAAGGTTGCGGGAGACCCTTAAATATCTCAGTCAGCTGCGAGAAAATGTACACCCTTATGTTACAGCTTTTAATGTTTCAATCTCATCACAAAGCAGATTTAAGAAGAAGAAGAAGAAGAAGAAGAAGAAGAAGAAGACGTAGCTGTTTCCATTAAAACACGTTTCGTCGACATAAAAAAACCAACAAACTTGAAACGGAAATTACATACTGTCATAGATATTACACTATTAACTAGCATTATATTACCAGATTATATTAACCATTCTATACCCTTGTTCCTGTGACAAAGACCTTGGTGAAGGTTTGGAATCCTCCTGTGTCGAACATCACGATTCGTTCTCCTTGTATCTTATCTTAAAACAAATTAATAATTATTTTATGATGAATGGGTGATAAACACAGCTCAAATGAAGTCAATCAACGTACAGAGTCTGAGTGACAGATAAGCAAGACAGAGAGACATACATTTAATGTTTAAGTTTACTAACAGTTCAATAACGACTTCATTGCGATCGTAATCGATCAATGATTATTAAAAATAAATGAAAAATAAATTATTACAAAAAATATTTCAGTGTCTAACACTAATTCAAACACTCAACACACTAAAAGTTGACTTCTAATGTGAGTCAACTATGAAAACTAATATAATTCTGCAACGAGCAACTGTAAACCACATATTTAATCAAACGCTGGCCAGAGAAATCTAATCAGCGTTCAAACGACAGCCGTTACAATCAGCAACACTTTCACTTCTCTCCGTGGTGGTCGTGGTCGTAGCAGACGACGTGACGGAAGACCCGCCCCTTACAGCACGCACGCGCCAATCACCACTAGCTGCAACTGCGACGACAGGAGACCCCCGACGTCTGCAGGGAGGGTTTGTGGGCGCGTCTCCTGTCGTCTTTGCCGTTGTAGCTTGTTGAAGTTTGCTCGCTGCCGTCACCCAACTGCATTTTGATTGGTGCGCTAAGCGGCGGGGGTCAGGGAAAGGTAACTGCGGCGTGACTAGAGCAGACGACAATTGGTGACTGAAGATTCTGCGACTGACTGCGTTGGGCATTGTGGCCCCGCTTTTTTTTTGGTCTTTCAGTGTCATGTTTTGTAGAAAGAGGCCTGCCAGCAGCCTCAGTGCTACACTGACCTCAATGCATTGGAATAAGTTTATACAGTGGCGTTGCAAGGCAGGACTTCGCATTCAGTGACCGCAGCGACGGAGTGAGAGACTAGCGTAGTACTAGTGTTGTGGTTGCGACTTGCCGTAGCCTTACCTGACCCCCGAACCAAGCTCCTTCTATTTACTACAACACGTACGTATTCCGCTTATCCGCAGAGAGAAAGAGGGAAAACAAGAAGAAGGAGAAAGAGTATTATTAGGACTATGCTATCATCTACATGAAAACGGAAAGACAGAGAAGAGCTTGAGCATGAGACAACTACAGGAAAGAGAGTATGTGACAACAAGCTACCCCCTCTTTTGCCGAATGAGAGAGCCTGTTCCTGTCTCAGTATTGTCAGACTGTGTGTGAGTCATATCTCATCGCTGTGAGATTTTTTCAGTTCTTCATGGCTTCTGTGCGTTCTGAGACCACATAGCAGGACCTTGTTTACAAGAGCATTTTAGTCACTGAAGACTGCTCCTTAGTGACAATAGGCCTACTTGGTTGCAGACTAGTAATTTGTGCCTGTGCTGGATTACTGCAACACCATGAACCGACCGTCAGGAACGTCGAGTAAGTTATAATTAATCATTGAACGTATTGTGTTGTAGAAAGTCATTTAAGTTTTATGTCATTATTTGTTATTTTAATAGCAAATTGACTATTACAATACAATACAGGAGAGATGGATCAAACATACCAAAATGAAGATTATTCCTATAAAAATCAACAATAACACAGTATCTTATTATTTCCATTTAACTATTGTGTAGTTTTAAATCCAACTAATAATATCGCTTTTAGCTGTTGGGTGCTTGGACTGTGTATTATTCTAAAAAAAAAATAATAAATCAAACATTTCCGTTTTTCCCAAGCATGTTACATTTTAATTTCTTCCCTTAAATTGGCTTAATATTCCAAGTAATGCAGTGTTATTATTATCAGTTTGTATGTCATGCTCACCTTCTCCCTGCAAATCTCCAATCCTCCAATACATACACAAATTATGGCGACCTAAAACAAATGTTATTTTGTGGATTAGTATTTAATTAACTTAATTAATTCAAGTGATGGATTATTTGAGAAAGACAGAGAGAGAGAGAGAGAGAGAGAGAGAGAGAGAGAAAGAGAGAGAGAGAGAGAGAGAGAGAGAGAGAGAGAGAGAGAGAGAGAGAAATCCACAATCAACCCCACAAGTTAGATTTTGTGGTAGGCCTAAAGGTCTAAAAATGGTCAGATGGTCTAAAAGCACACTGTATGCCGACTAGACTTCTTTGCATGACACGAAAGACACTCAGTGACACTAATTAATACAGGATGCTACCACGCGCTTTTTCTTCGATCGAACTCAAAGAGCGGCGATCTGAAAATATAGCTATTACAGAAGCCGGAACAAAAATACATTAATTTATTTTTGAAAGTTTAGATTGACTGCATACAATATCATTATTGATTATATTTTAATTAACATTCATTGGTTATCTGTTGTATGTGTTTACCTGTTTAGGATGGAACGCTACCATGTAGAATGGGGATTAAGCATTGATTTTACATAGATCTAAGTTCTAACTGACCTTTAAGTAGGAAATAAATACATATTACTCCACCCTCTCTCAAATAAATTAGTATAAAATTATAATGAAATCAGCTATACTTAGTTAATTAAAGAAATAACTAACAATGACTAAATAAAGAAATAATGGATACAAAACGTAATATAAAAAACAATTACAAATAATACCAATAAAAACTGAAGCAAAGAAAGAAATGAAAACAAACAAACCAACATGAATAAATAAAGTATATAAATAAATAAAAATGAATAGGCACAGAAATCAAAACAGAACCAAATAATCAAATTTATAAAATAAGTTTATAAATAAATAAATAAATAAATAAATAAATAAATAAATCAATAAATAAATAAATAAATAAATAAATAAATAAATAAATAAATAAATAAATAAATAAATGATCACTGTCACTCTTGTATTGCCCAGCTGATAAACTGACAAGCTGAGAACACAGCGAAATGGCCATTTGTATCTATGGCACACATCCACAAATGGCCATCTGTATCTATGGCACACATCCACAAATGGCCATCTGTATCTATGGCACACATCCACAAATGCCATCTGTATCTATGGCACACATCCACAAATGGCCACCTCTATCTATGGCACACATCCACAAATGGCCATCTGTATCTATGGCACACATCCACAAATGGCCAAATGTATCTATGGCACACATCCCCAAATGGCCATCTGTATCTATGGCACACATCCACAAAGGCCCACCATTGACAGCAGAGAAGGGGAGAGATAGCTCTTAACTTTCCTATCATTTCCTCATTCCAGGGAGGACAGTCACTAATAAGGATGTTATCCAACACGCTATCAATAAACTCCTGTCCCCTCTCATTAGTCCAGCCACCTTTATGGTTGGTTGGTTGTTTTATTAACGTCTTTTCCACCAAAGATGATAAGACGGAGGGGGAGGGGGGCGGGATGGAATTATTATTTACACAAATCTAGCCACAGGAGAATCCATCAAGAGTTTTGCTAACAATACACTTTGATGAAAATTAATCTCATCTAATGTTCTTAGCCACCTTTATCACTTATGTTGTACACACACTTTGTAATTGTCTCCCGATTTTTGTTTTTGGTGTTCAATGGGTTTGTGTGATTTTAAATAATTTTATGGATACTTATTTTATTGTATCCTGTTAAATATAGATAAATTCTATCTCTCTCTCCTTCTCTCTCTCTCCCCCCCTCTCTCACCCTCTCTCTCTCTCTCTTTCTCTCTCTCTGTCTCTCTGACTAACAGTTAGCTAAAGTAAAGAATGGCTCCGTTCCTTACAAGACAATGAACGATATAAAGTTTGGCGGTGTTTTAAGAGTAAGTTAATACAAATACTTTTACTGGTTAGCTGTGAAATGTTTTAAAGACGCTGTTGTCAAACGAAGGCTTGGGGTTCTGTCTATTAACGGCAATAAATTCCGCTTTTCAGATAATGCCGCAGACAAACTATGTAACTATTGTACCCACGATCAGGTAGTGGGGGGCGAATAACATTTTATTTGTGTCTGTCCGCTGTACAGAGGTTTTACAATTAAATATTTTGAGACTGAATGGCGTGATACAAGTTTCTTGTTAAATACGCATTATTGTGATTCACAAACTCATTGTCTCAATTTTGCCGCTTATATCTTTTATGCGTTCGATTAATAAACTTAAATTAAATTATATTGTCTTATCACTGGACGAATTTTTTGGCAGGGTGACGTATGAGTACCTGGTGCGCAGGCAGGATGTTTCCGTGAATTTAAAACATTTTACATAATTGTTTTAGTCTTCGTTGTGTATGAAGTTACAAAACGTGAATAGATTTATTTTCCTGTGAAAGTTGGGCCCTACTGGCCCAAACATCTCTGATGCTCTTTTATTATTCTTTTTGTTTGGGATAATTCACAATATGTTTTAAACCCTTTTCTGCAGTATGTTATAGTATCCAGGTGATTCATATTTAATTTCAATTAATTAAATTACTTGTCGAGTATTTGTCCATTCCAATTTTAATCATTTTTACATTGTAAAAAAATCTAATGATTTATATACAATAAAACATTAATTCTCTCTCTCTCTCTCTCTCTCTCTCTCTCTCTCTCTCTCATCGAAAATTTATCTCTTCACCCTCCAACACTTTTTTAAACACGAACAGCCAAGTCGAAATGTCATTAATCAGGGTCGTCTTTATCTCTGTGTTAAAGTAATTAGCCTATACACAATATGTCTTTTGTTAACTTGAAGTTGTATATATTGGCTTTGTGAGGCCAAGCGACCATAATTATTCTGACTTTATTATATATTGTATGATAGCCTACAGTGTGTGTGTTTGTGTGTGTGCATGTTTATGTGTGCGTGTGTGAGAGAGATAAGATAAGATAACAATTTTATTTTGCAAGGGTAAAAGAGTAAGCGCTGGATGCGCTTTTTTACATCTTGCCCTTGGGGCTTGTAACAAGAACTATTAAATACAACAAATGAATGTTATAACATCAACATCATGGAACAATAATAAACAATATCATCATGGAATAAATATTAAAAAAAATTTAAAACATTAAATCATATTATTGTTGTTAATTTTAACAACAAATAACGTTTATTTAATTTTTAATGTGTTTTAAGAGACGTGTTCTATCGTGTAATTTTATAAAATTTATAAAAGAGAAAGAACGAGAGCGATTGCATAGTGCAATGTGTGTGTATGTGTGGGTGTGCGTTTGCGTGTGTTTGTGTGTGCGCGCACATGCGTGCGTGTGCCTGGTGATTGGTTGGGGGGGGAGGATATAGGGGAGGGGGAGGATATAGATGTATGATTACATATGTCTATATTGAATTGTGTGCTGAAGTCGCTTTGTGCTTATTGCATTTTATGTTGTTTAGCCTGCATTAATCTCAAATGAAAAAATACATCTCGCTGCATATATGGTTTCGCCATTTCTCTGTGCATCTCCTGTGTAGTATTGTTGTCAAATTTAACACGCAGACTTAGACATAGAGAAACACGCATGTCTATAAAACGCACACACACACAAACACATACACACACAAGCATGTAAAAACAACGTTGTTATGACTTTCATGAAACGCCACATACCTTGTTTTGACATTTTTGGACATTTGTCTTTTTTTTAACCTAACCCTAACCCAAGCCCTAACCATAACGGAACATTATTTTGACGTCAAAATAACGGGGCCGTCAAAATAATCGTAGATTTTCGAGTGTTTGTCAAAATAACGGCGTTTATACAATTTCATACACACATACACACACACACACGTACACATACATGTACACACGCACGCACACACACACGCACACAGATTACAGCTACTTCCAGCTGCATCTAGTTGTATAGCTGCAAAGTTACAGCATCAAATAAAATTATGTTTTTAACTGTGGATGCTGCGCTACCGTGTTCACATGAGTATACTACTACTACTACTACTACTACTACTACTACTACTACTACTACTACTACTACTACTACTACTACTACTACTACTAGGCTTACTACTACTACTACTACTACTACTACTACTACTACTACTACTACTACTACTACTACTACTACTACTGAATAGCTCTATTTCTGTCAACAATTTTTAGTATGTGTTGTCATGAAATGTATTCCTTAGTAGAAAAAGCAGTATGTCAAGATACTAGCATTAACAAGGTTACTATACCGAACTGTTCACGACAGTTGTCAAAATTAATATACAAGTTAAGAATGAACTCATGGAATACTAAATATTCGGCAGATATCCAGTGTATGTGTGGCAAAAATATATCAGTTTACCACTTTTTTTTTGAATGTCCAGTTTTAAATGCAATGTATGAAAACCAAGGACATCATTTTACTGAATATGGACATTCTTTAGATGATGTATTACATCATTCACAGATAACAGCAGTTGTGAAAATTATTGCACAGACTCCTATTGGTAGACTTTTATAGTTTGGTGTTAAATCCTTCTTCCCCTTTCATTCCATTTTGTTACAAGGTTTCTTAATTGTGATTTTATTTATATTGTTGTTGTTCTTAATTAATGTCTAATATCACCTGAATGTGTGAACAGACAATAAATGAAATATTGATTGAATAGCTCTTGGATTTTTACAGCGCGATATCACAAATATAACTATAGTCAAGGCGCTTTCTGGCCTTCGATTTTAATTACATTAGCCAAGAAGTATCCGTTTTTATGCGAACTTTACGATAATTTTATGTGAACTTTACGTTCCAGTTTGATTATTCGCTATTTAGATAATATTTCTTATATAGCGCTTTAAATAACCAGATTGGCTCTTGACTTTGCTCACCCTTGAGGTTAAAGTAATTTGAAAATTGGGAATAAAAATTAATATATTCAAACTTCAGAGTTATCAGTTGAGATAAAGTTCAGAGTTCAATGTTCGAACTCTTTCCTACACTTTTATCTTTTAATACAATGAAAATCGGTTGTGTGGAAATCCGGTTTCATTCAAATACGCTTAATGTAAAATTATGTTACGGTATTGCTTGTTCTTTGTCTTTGCTATAATCTGTTCTGTTTAAAAAATCTAATAACTGAAAACTGACCCCAATTCCAAACCTACTTGAATATATCCGATTCTCACTCTATCGTTAAGCTTGAATAAAACTGATTCATTAAGGCTTTGTTCACAAGGTCTATTAAAGCTTCCTTAAATATTTTTCTGTGTATAGACATTTATAATAGCCTATTTACAGATCAGTCAACTGATTAATGAAAGTTAAAATTGAGGTTAAGGCCACCAAAGTTGCAATCATGAGAAGTAGCAGACTTAAGATGAAGTCAATGGTTAGTTTATGGGCCCGTATTTAACTCTTGCTTACAAGTATAATAACTTTGAAGTATGTGGTCTTTGCATAATGAGATTGTTGGAGATTTCGAAGGGGGTGATTGGGGGGGGGATGGGAGTTATGGGAGGTAGAGGAGCTGCAGGGGAGATGAGCTTTTTTCTCTCTCGGAGGCGACTGGAACCTCGTGCACAGAGATCATCGTTTTTATTACGAGTATATCATTGTTCCGTCTTCTGACAAAGAAAGTTAAAGTGCGTATTTATGAATGTTGTATGTCTATTTTGTTTCCCTCATTGGTGAATGACTATGTGCAACGAACAGTTATTTCATCAGTCTTTAGATATAAATATCAGTAAGGTACAGTAGTATATTGTGTTATAATAACTTTGAAACAATTAATCTAATGGTCTTTGTTATTTCTTGTTTTTGTTACCTACATTATGGTAAGCTTACTTGAAATGTCATAAACATTTATTTCTTAGAATCAGAATCAGAATCATTGCTGTCCCAACAAAAAGCAAGAAAAATCTTTTCGCAGTGTACAACACTCATAGACAATAACATTAATACAGCACATTCAGTATAGACAATAAAACATCAAATCATCAACAGCCAGAAGCATCTAATGACACCATTTTTATTACATTCTTTTAGTTTACATCTATCGCTTTAAAAAAAAAAACAATTTATTAGAAGCCAGAAATCTAATTACACCATTCTTATTACATTATTTTAGTTTACTTTTGTCTCTTTTTGTTTTAAGAACCAAAGTCGTCATTAATTAAGGTTTACTCAGCTATACAAAAACTGTTCCAAGTAACATTTCAGTAAAGCTGTATACACGCATTTTAATGGGGAAAAAAGGAGAAAATGAAACCTTAATAATAATAATAATAATAATAATAATAATAATAATAATAATAATAATAATAATAATAATAATAATTTAATTTATAAAGCGCGGCACTGACACGCACCATCTAAACTCAAAGCACTTAGACAACAATTGATTCTAAGAAAACTATATGAAGACATCTTGTGCAGCAACAGCCAACTGCAGGCTTCTTAAAGCATCAATTACCCAGGAGTTGTGAAGTGGGTACTGCCATTTTGGAGGCTGCTAGAAAGCCATGTTTGCACATGTCAACTCTGTCTCACTGAAGGGACCCCGAGCGTGTTTGAATAAATCATGATTGGAAAGGATATCGGCGGAAAGAAAACGAGTTTTCGTTGGCGACAAATTTCCTGTCGATAGCGTGTGTGACTGATGTTGCAATCCTCACACACTACTGCCCTGCACACTTCTCTTCCTACACACACTCTGAGCGCACCTCCTCTCCCCACCGCCACCGCCACCCCACACACACATACACACACTCCACCTCACCATGCCCACATTTCCCTCATTCATCTGTTTGTCATCTCTGTCTGTCTCTGTCTCTGTTTCTTATATTGTAGTTGAATATAATTTTACGGATTAATATGATTTGTTTGCAACGTATTCTTCATCTATTTAAAAAGACAAACATTATATACCTTATCCTATCTTATCCTATCCTATCCTATCCCGTAACTCGGAGGTAGTAGGAGCACCACAGGTGATATTTTAACCAGCGTACTCCATCTTTCCATATCCTCAGCAATCCTGATGGTTTCGCTCAGTGTCAAACCAGTCGAAAATTAATTAAGGTTTACTCAGCTATACAAAAACTGTTCCAAGTAACATTTCAGTCAAGCTGTATACACGCATTTTAATGGGAAAAAAAAGAAGAAAATGAAAACTTAATAATAATTATAATAATAATAGCGACATTTTATATTTTATGCTAATGCTATTGCTAAGGAAACTAACTAAAGAAATCCAGGGCATAAGGAAAACGAGCACAGTTAAATGACTTGTAGACGTTATTTCTAATATATTCTGCTTCGTTTGTAATCATTTGTCTCATTACCTTACACAACAGGCTTGCGTGTATTGACATAACAAATCTCTTAATTTATTGATAATTCTTTTAGCCATGTAAACCGACGTTCCTTAAGTCAAAGTTTTGTCAGTCGATACTGGAGTTTCCCTTCCTCCTTTTCCCAATACCTTAATTGGAGTCATTGCTTCAGTGCTTTAGCAGTATTGCCAGCGGGTTTGAAACCACGCAACAACCCGGCACGAAATTCCTCACTTGACTGGATCGGTGTGTTTTGTTCACATTCTAAAAAGGTCACAAACGACGAAATGTGAACATTACAAATATTATAGGCTGCAATCTAAATTTATAGTATTTCACCATTACAGGTTGTAGAATACAGTTTAGTTGCCGACTGCTTTTCTGGCGTGTGGAAGGCCTGCGTTAGATCTGGTGATAGAGATTTTTTTTTTATACGAGTCGACTTTTTATAATGACTCTTTACACTGTATTTCACGCTCTCGTCTTCTGTCTCCCCATGTCGCCTAAGAGGCATGCAGAGAATCCGCTAATTTTGTTAAAAGTACAGGTGACAGCCTCTGATATACACACAAACATACGTGTCGTTCGGGGTGACGCTGTTGTTGTCCAAGGCGGTTCGCAGTGCGCCGGAAGCACCAAGTGGGGGTATCGAACAGCTCACTTGAGTTTGAACTTGCGCGCGGCCAACGCCTTGAGCTTCTATTAGAACTGGTAAGTGCGATATGTAAGAACAGCTAGTTTACTGCGTCGTCTATTTTTCACGCAATTCAGGATCCGCTGTTGGGAGTGGGCATAGTAGTAGTGGTTGCATTGCGGGCTGTAACAGGACTCACCGGCGATGGAAACGGGATGCCGATAGCTGATTTCCTGTTTGGAGTTGCGAAGTCGTTCGCCAGTATTGACGAGGTGCACACGCAACTGTAACTGCTCGTTTGTCAGGTACTAGAACAATTAGTGTGGGGCGGATAGGGTACGGGGAGGCGTGGGGGGATAGAAGAAGAAGAGAGGTGGGTGGCGGGTAGTGCATACCTGTCAAGGGGTTTTCGGGTTGTGGTGTAGCAATTTAACAGAAAAACCATAGCAAATGGAGGTTTGGTGTAGCACTATTGTGAATCACGCGATTCGCAACAAAACTGGAAACTTCTGCATCCAATATAAACACACACATATCCAATGTGTTTACAAATTTATTGTAAAATCTTGTTATTGCACAACACTTTAGCTATTACCATTATCATTATAAACATTTTCATGTACGTTTTTCAAAATAAAAGTGAAAATGCAAATATATACATACAGACAGAAAATAAGCTAGGCCAATCATTAAAAAAAAAAAGAAAGAAAGAAACAAGGGAGACAATCACCGACACAGAAAAAGCAGATGAACTTTTTTCCCCCCAAACAAATTTGCTTATTCACAAAACATGGTTTACAATGCCAAGAAAAGAACTATTAGCATTGCACAAAAGCTTATACCAATTAATTTAATAAAAATGTAACTAAATGGCAGCTGATATAATAGACTGAAGTTCTGAACGAACACGTGTGGCGAAAGTGCGGTGCTTTTACTAAGTGTCTTTAAACCGGACTCGACCGGAACAGACTACTTTCGCGCGAAAACCCCCTTGGTTAAAAAAATGTTATCGTCACTTTTGAAAAATTGCGTAGCAGCTTTGTGATACGCCGTAGCAATGGGAAAATGTTTAAAATGCGTAGCGCTACGCAAAAATCCGTAGCACTTGACAGGTATGGTAGTGCAGGGTAAGGGGAGTATGAAATGGGGGGTAGTTTGGAGGACTTTTCTGCAAAGGGTAGAATAAGTTCTTTTGGAGAATGTGGAGAAACGGGGAGGCGAGAGGGTGCAAACGGGCAGAAAAGAAAGAGGGAGGAGAGAGAGAGGGACAGGCAAGGGTGGGGATTTTTTTTAAACTGGAAAAGATGGTTTGTATACGTGGAGCGTGGAGCTGCTGCCGTAGTCGTAAACAGCATTAGTTTTGACAAGTAGTTCGATCAGTTTGTATGTTTGCTCTTGTTGGTTTGTTTCTTTTGCACCACCGCTCCCCTCCCTTTCCCTCTATCTCTCTCTCCCTCCCTCCCTCATTCTCTTCTTTTGTTATTTTGTTCTTTTGTTTTGTTCGCTTATTTATTTATCTGTTATATTTTTCCTTCTCCACTTTCAGTCCCATAATATACGATTTTTTTTATTTTAGTGAACAACTTTTTTTAAAGTTTTATATATCAAATGACAAGAACATATCCTTACAAAAGAGAGGTAATCAATATAAATACAACAAAAATAAAGTTAAAAACAAAAGAAAGAAGGGGGAAAAAGACAGAAATTAAAAAAAGAATTTCTCCGCCATTATAAACAAACCTGCGCTATTTACATCTTGCCTCGGCTTTTGCCTGTCCCGTAGAAATTTTTTTCCCCGTTACAAGTTATTTAACGGTGTTCGCTTTCTTAAATACCCCACATTTCTGCCGCGCAATATTCATATTTGAATGCGAGAGGGTCATGTTGGATTTAAGGCAATTTTCACACGCTGGCTGGTTCAGAGGTACTGCGACCACAACGTCCCACACACTTCTCACCGTCCTTCAACATCCCTAAAACATCTTCAACTTTTCCGTCCATTCTCACCTACCTGTCTAAAATAATTTTCACACACTTTTTCGCTTTCTTGCAAACCCCGCTGGGACCTGCAAGAAACAATAACTTAAGGGGTCCATCCATATCTGGAGCATTTGCAGGCTTAAAAAAAATATTGTAAACAACGGAAAGGGACGGTAAAATTTCATAGGACGACCATGGTGGAACTGTGGTCTATAGAATCATGCGTCTAACACCATCGTCATCGTCATCATCATCATCAGCATCATCGTCGTCGTCTTTATCATCATCATCATCATCATCATCATCATCATCATCATCATCATCATCATCATCATCATCATCATCATCATCATCATCATCATTATCATTATCATCATCATCCAGAGATGATTCAGTTACCGCAAACGATGAAGAATTCAGATGCTAAAATATCTCTATTATCGAACGCCATTAGATATATTAACCCTTAATAGAACAATGTTGTTTTGTAGTGTATGTTTTTCAAACCAATGCAAGTATGGCATTAAACACATACAATGGTATTGTTTGCTAAATTATCGATGAAGGAACAAATCTGTAACAAACATATGGCTTCTTTTTATAAAACAGTTTTGTTGTTGTTGTTGTTGTTGTTGTTGTTCTTCTTCTTCTTCTTCTTCTTCTTCTTCTTCTTCTTCTTCTTCTTCTTCTTCTTCTTCTTCTTCTTCTTCTTCTTCTTCTTCTTCTTCTCACTCATTTTGTTATTTTTTCTCTCCTTCTCCCCTTCTTCTGTCTCCTTCTCCTTCAAAAGGTCAGAAAGGATTTGCGGAGGGCAAAAATCAGGGAATGTGGCCAGAATTTCCCGACAAACATCAGCAAGCGTCAAGACTGGTTCACAAAGTCATGTCAAGCATCTCCCCCCCCTCCCCTCTACCTCCTCCCCTCTTCTCTGCCCTGAGACAGCATTCAACACCGCAACATTCACTGTTGGGTATTCTGGCCTTCTCCGCAATCCTGCGTAGCATTGCTGAAAAAAAAAACCACAACATTATCATGTATCACGAGTCCACCGAGGCACTTTAACTCCGTGTTCGGATTGAGTCGAAACCCAAATCATTCTGTGGTGTGCGTTTGTGTGTGTGAGTGCGTTTATATGTGTGTGTGTGTGTGTTTGTGCGTGTGTGTATGTGTGTGCGTGTGAACAGAAAAGAACAGAACACATAATTTATTGCCATTTCAACCTGTAGGCTATATGACACAATTTTATAAATAACTATTGTCAATATTACAGTAGCTTGTTTGACACTATTTACCATATAATAATGAATTAAATAGCCGAGTTTCTTGTTTAGAAGCAATCGTAAACAAAGCTGCATAGTTCCTCAATGTCTTCTGTATCAGATTTACATAAAATATCGCTTGGTTTCCTAATTTGGTACTTATAGATTGTTTTTATTATTTGTTGTATATCGTTATGCATCTGAAATTCGTGTTGACATGTGTGTGTGTTGTTGTGTGTGTATTTGAGAGATTGTTTGTGTATATGTGTGTGTGAGAGAGAGAGAGAAAGAGTGATTAGGCTTATAATCAATCTCTGCAGGCTTGATGAAGCTATCTGTTGCAATTCTGTGGTCGAGGACAGGGGAGGAATTTGTTTACAACGTTTTTAAAGCATAAGTATCCAATGCAGCTGATGTGAGAATAAATTCAGAAATATCACAAAAAAGAAGAAGAAGAAGTGTTGCAGGTGTGGATGTTGAAGCTGAAAGATGTGTCTATTGATATACTGTATGATTTGAGCTTCAGAATGTGGAGTTTATCGGTCCCATCGGTCCCATTTGCTTTATATCCTTATGCCATCCATATGCAGCTGTGCCTTTTAGAATAGCGACAGTTAAGCAGAGAGGCAGAGCCGAGGGGCTCTGCCCTCACGAAGTTGGCTCTGAGAGAAAAGGAGGTCCGTTATGCCTCTCTTCCATAGGACCGATATAGGTTATGGGAAAATCTTTTCCGCTTATCTGTACTTTCCGCTTCCTCATCTTCTTCCATTATTTTCTTCTAATCTAGTTGCCTCCTCATCCAGTATAGGGAAGCTGGGTTTTTGGCTTCTTGTCACATCAAGCTTTGCACAGTGCTGCAGCCAACACCCCTTAATCTCTACACAGGATTACGGCTTCCTCTCCGGCCTCCCAGAGGATTAACTGTGTTGATGCTTAACTCGCTCAGGTGCAAACAGACGGAGAAGGGTTGGAGATAGAAAGAGAAGCTGTAAGTGTGAGAAAGAGAAGGAGGAGGAAGAAGAAAAGAATAGCTATGGATTGTGTTGACTGGTGTGTGCAATGTTTGATGTGACTAGAAGCCAAGGAAGAGGCGAACTTTCTCTCCTGGCTGCGATGGTCAGATATCTTTTTAAGCAGCCTGTCTACATTTCTGGATGATTTTCTCTTCAACGTTGAAAACCATATTAACATCACATCTGTAATTGGGCTTTGTGATAGCCTAAAAGCTGTTTAAGCAATTTAATTATTGTTTTGTCTTAGGACACATACCTATTGAAAACTATATTAACATCACATCTGTAATTGGGCTTTGTGATAGCCTAAAAGCTGTTTAAGCAATTTACTTATTGTTTTGTCTTAGGACACATACCTACGAAGCGTTATTACCTATTGCGTGTAAAACATTTTCTTGGCTAGGAGGTTCAATTAAGCATAGAATCAAACCTCAATGAACAATTGGCTCTCAGATCCACTGTTTGCTTTTGACTTTACATTTAAATGGATTTGTGTATGCGCTGGAGAGACCGATCAACAGTCCTTGCAAGGTCTTAAAAACACTTTAACTACTTAAGACCACGACAAAGTTCAAACTACTTCAGGCTCACCTAGCTGTATTTGATGGTTGGGCTCGAGACAAAGCAACGATTAAGAATACACTAACAACAGACCGAGTGCCTTGTCAATCACCTCTACGCCGTTGAATCAACACTGCAGACTTCGGTGGTACAGGTTCATTAACACTGAACCAGCTCACTAACGCTGTAAAGCGCCTGTCAACGTTTTTAACATGCAAGTGTAGGCTAATACATGCTACAGGTTTTATAGCACTTTATCATATTTGTAAGTTTTTTTTATTGAATATTTACCAACATAAGTTAATTTGATTAAAGTTTTTTTACAACGAGAACCATTTTTCCTATAATGCAGATAGTGAATAACAAGCAACGATTTTAAAAACAAACGTTTATATTGCTGAGAAATGCACTAGCATCGACTTTAAACGCTTTACATTTCACTGATTAATTGTGGGTGTTATGTAGGCCAACTTCGATTATTCGTCTTCCGTAATTGGTGCTCTCTTGTATAGCGTAGTGTATCCATGCTATATTAGCATGTTCAGTGCTAATAAAAAAAAAGAACTATAATAAAAATAATTGACAAAATACGAGTATGAAGAGTAAGTGTGAGAATGCCTTTGCCGGAAGTATACAGGTATTATGTTTTTGTGGTGGGCATTTCTTTCAATGCTGTAGATAATGATAGGTTTCAATCTCCTTGCGTCTCCTAAGAAAGAGATTAGTGGTTAGTGTTGTTCTTCACTCCCGATAGTCGCGGTTTCTCACGCCGCTGTCAGTCCATCCCAGGATTAAGAAGGGCACGGCTTTAAAGTCTCGGCCAACACGGGATCACCCTTTTGGCTTGCCCGCTGCATTGCCCGCTTGACCAGTAGCTTGCAGGAGGTCATATCGCTTGTCTTGTTGACCAACGCGCCACAGCGAAAATGTCTGTAATCGATTTTTGAAAGGGAGGAGGAGAAAGAGGAAGAAGAAGAAGAAGAAGAAGAAGAAGAAGAAGAAGAAGAAGAAGAAAGGAGTGGGAGAACAATAAGAAGAAGAAGAAACAAAAGAGAGATAAACCTTTAGTAGGATAACAGCATTAGATCATATGGTCATGTCCTATCCTATCATATCCCGTAACTCGAAGGTCGTTGGGGCACCGCAGATGATCGTTTAACCAGCGAACTCCATCTTTCTCTGTCCTCAGCAACTCTCGTGGCTTCGCAAGCCAGTCCATTCTTGAATGTCCCACCTCTTTTTCTGTCTCCCTATTCTTCTGCCTCCTTGCACCGTGCCTTGCAGGATGGTCTTTGCAAGGCCTAATGCTCTGGTGACGTGGCCATACCATCGGAGTTTCCGTTTCTTCACCACTGTGGGCATGTCATCGTGTTGTCCAATGGCTTGTTTGATGGTCTGTCGGACTTCGTCGTTGGTGATGTGCTGGGTATAAAAAATGCCCAAAAGTCTTCTGTAGCACTTTATCTCCATGCTTTGTATTCTTCGTTGTAGATCTGCTCTAAGAGTCATGTTTCGCAAGCATATAGGGAGATGGAGATGACAATGGAGCGCATCAGCTTTACCTTGGAATGTAGACTGATGGTCCTGTCTTTCCAAATGGGCTTCAACCTTGCGAGGGCTGCAGTTTGTGCGATCCTGGAGAGGATTTCCTGTCTGGACCCATTGTCTGATACAATGGCTCCTAAATATTTGAAGCTATGCACTGTGTTGAGGGATTGTCCTTGGACTTTGATGTCCATTTTGATGCCATTTGTGTTGTTGGTCATCATTTTGCTCTTCTCTGCACTTATTTCCATTTAATAGGCTCTGGAGGTGGAGTCAAGCCTCTGTACCAGCTGTTCAAGTTCTTGTTCCTCTGCAGCCAATCCGTCAATGTCATCTCCAAAACGGAGGTTAAAGATTGCTATACCCCCTATGCTGACTGTGATCTGCAAGGGCATCTGACATGATGCGCTCTATGGTCCTGTCTTACAACTTCTCCTTAATAAACAATTCAGAACGAATAAAATAATTAACATAACATTAATTTGAAACTAACATGTACCATAACCATGGTAATAAATAACTAAGAATATTAATGCACCCACCTAAATACACATACTCTCCCCTTCTCCCTCCCCCCTCCAATACCATTTACCTCCTCTCCACTCCACCGCACGCGCGCGCTTAGATTCTCAAAAACTTAAAGAGTGGCAGAGAGAGAGAGAGAGAGAGAGAGAGAGAGAGAGAGAGAGAGAGAGAGAGAGAGGGCGGGTGGGGGTGAGGAGCATTATTCTACGTCACGCAGGCAAATGACAGGAAAGAGGGGAAATGTGCCGATAAAATAATCATTGCTAAACTACAATTTGTCAGTAGCATAATGCTATGCATGTGAAAAGGAGGCCGGTATCGGTTGAGGTTGAGCAGAGCAATTAAGATAAACTACGACTGGAAAACAATATTACCTAATTGACGGGTTGTCTTATCGCAGTGCGCGCAAACATAATTATGCCTATTAAACGATTTGGTATAAAAATGCTGCCTGCAACCGCGGATGTCTGTTAGCCTAATGAAATCCCTTAACGACCAATTGATGCAAACATTCAACAGCAGCATCTTAAGCGCACAGCGGCAGATAGAAATGACTATCAGTCTTGCGTTTTGCTCTTCACGTACAATACTTAACCCAACACAGCCACACTATTTAGCAAGAAATTGTGTAGACAGCTTAGTCTGTCCCACCCAGTCAACACCAGGGTTAGCACAGATAATACAATATTTTCTTGACATTCCGAAATGCACCTTTATGTGTGTCAAAGCAATTATAATATAGATTAATGACGACGACAACAAAGGATGATGATGATGATGATGATGATGATGATGATGATGATGATGATGATGATGATGATGATAATAATAACAATAATAATAATAAGAAGAAGAAGAAGAGGAGGAGGAGGAAGAAGAAGAAGAACAACAACAACAACAATAACAACCACAACAACCACAAGATGAAGAAAAAGAACAAGAACATGAAGTAGAAGTAGTATACAAAACCAAACAAGAAGCGATTGAAGAAGAAGAAGAAGAAGAAGAAGAAGAAGAAGAAGAAGAAGAAGAAGAAGAAGAAGAAGAAGAAGAAGAAGAAGAAGAAGAAGAACAACAACAACAACAACAACAACAACAACAACAAGATGAACAACAACAAGAACAAGAACAAGAAGTAGAAGTAGTTCAGAAAACCAAACAAGTAGAGACTGAACTCAAACAGTAAATGAAAAATACCAAAATCAGCCATGGGGTAATGAGAACACTCTGACATGAGGCAGAAAAAAAGAAGAATTTACCGCCAAGGGAGCTGAGAGAAAGTCTCAAGGAGAACATGTCAAAGGGAGAAAATCATTTGACATCACACGAAAGACGTCTGAAAGTTAAGCTAGCAACTTCAAACCAATAATGTCTCCATGCCAACCAAATTGCTTCGTGAGGGTTCCTACCGATTACCTTTCAGACAGTGACAGGTATACTCCTCAGTCTCCTTGTAACTGCTAATTATTGCAGTCTTGTGTTTTTTCTCTGTTATATTCTATTTAAGAAAAAGGTTTCCTATGCCGAAGGTCGCGGGTTCGATTCCCGCAAGGGGCGAACGTATGTGACTTAGGTACGAGACTATTGAGGTCACCGAGGGTTTTCTCCGGGCACTCCGGTTTCCTCCCTCCCTTCAAAATAATATTGGATGCAGTCAAATTAATTTAAAAAAAATACAAAACTATTTAACTTTCAGTTTCCTAATAGCGATCTCCCTGCCTTTACACCACGTGTATGCCTTGTATACTGTTGTCCTTGTTGTGTGTTTGTAATATATTTGTTGCACGTGAGCGTGTATGTTGGTATAGGTCGCCGCGCTTTGAGTTCGAAATCATTCGAAGTAAAGCGCGTATTAGCATCCGGTATTATTATTATTATTATTATTATTATTATTATTATTATTATTATAAAAAAAAATGTTCTTTACCGAACATTGGATATTCAGGCAGGTAAAGAACTCTTTTCATTGAGAACAATTTTACTGTTCAATTTCTGCTTGATATTCTGTTAGTTTTTGTTTTGCTACTCCGAGTCGACAATAATTGTCTTGCTAAGAACTTTCATTCTTTTCTCCACCATTGAACTCCAACTGATGTTATACAGCGAACAACAATTTAATCAAAATTACTATGTATACATAGCAGTTGAAAAAAAATATTTATACAGCTCCTGCCACGACGCCGCGGTTTATAACTTGTGGACTGCCCTATCTCATTATTATGTAATGTAATGTAATGACTTTTTTTAATATAGCGCTTTACCAACTCAAGAACTGCTCAAAGCGCTGGCCGATACAGGATCTAACTCAAACCGCCCGAGACGCCCACCCGCAGCCTTTGGGCGCATGGTCTGACGCTCGGACAACTGAGCACAATCCTGGGCAGCCAGGGATGGGGGAGAAGGACCAAGTGCATGCTGGGTGTGTTCTTGTTACCGGCACTCACCCGTCTAGAACATGAGCGTCAGGATCTTTAAAGTCCGTTATTATAGAATGTATGCGACACACAGACTAGACCTCGGTTTATACTTTCATCCGAAGGAGTAGGAAACGGGAGTATGTATGTATGTATGTATGTATGTATGTATGTATTATTATTATTATTATTATTATTCTTATTCTTATTATTATTATTATTATTATTATTATTATTATTATTATTATTATTATTATTATTATTATTATGTAATGACAGTTACACTGTTGGGTGACGATATTGCATCTTTTACAAGTACAAAGACTTGCTTCTTTTACAAGTACAAAGACTTGCTTCTTTTATATATAAAGTAAAATTTTTATTTTATATTTTTTTTAAAATGGCTGATATAAATTGGAAGTTACTTTTCCTGATCTACGAAAATGACTCATTATCCCAAATCAAGGCTAAACACTGAAAATATATCGAATTACGCAATTTGAACGGATATATTCAATTCGGTAAATATACATTTTTAAAAATAATAATAATAATAATAATAATAATAATAATAATAATAATAATAATAATAATAATAATTATTATTATTATTATTATTATTATTATTATTATTATTATTATTATTATAGTAATTAATTATTTTTTGTGAAAGAAAAAACAATTGTCTGATATTATTATTATTGTAATGGTAGTAGTAACAGTAGAGGTAGTAGTAGGAGCAGCAGCAGCATTAGTAGTAGTAGTAGTAATACTAGTAGTAGCATTGAAAATATGTGTGTTGTCAATGCTTGTCTTGACATTATCTTTTAAACAGAAATATAACTCATTGTGAGTGACCATTTGTTGTATATGTGTCGTGTCAGTAATCGTACAGTGCGCGTTCGCCTGTGGGTCAATCCCTGAATGGATTAACAAGCAGCCGCAGCAGCGTCAACGACCCCACTGAGAAAACAAATCACTGTCATGGCCATTGATAACGGCGACGACCGTTCTGCAAACGTCCCACTTGAGCTGCGCAGGCAAAGGTCTCTTAAGGTGTTCTCTTCGTTTTCCAGCACAGTCCCTCTCAATGCGTCCTCTGCGTTCGGGAATAAGGGCGAAGAGAGTTGATCACACTATCCGCCTCTTCAAATGTCAGAACAGCATCTCAAAGCGAGTGTCGGAGATAGCTGGAATTGATGGTTCAGGACGGAGGTCGACAGATCCTGCAAGCCTGTGCCAACCGCACGCATTGCTCCCGGTTCCAATGCAAACAAATGCAACGTACCCTTGTTTTGCACACAATGTCCATGCCTGCGATAAGAAATGCTAGAAGAAATATTGCTAATTTGTTGGTAGAGTTAGAGTTTGTATAAATCAACGAGAAGTCTTTTTCGTAATTTGTATTAAAAAAGACTGCATGAGGGTGGGAATGGGCTGATGAATCTTTCAGAATATTTGTGTAAAACGACGGAAGCAAAGCAGACGATATTATTTTCGTGGGCTGCTATCGATAGTACTTTTGATTGGTGTATTTGCTGGCACATCGCAAGTACTCTTAGCGTTTTATTTGCAGTAAAGATTCAGATTTGTTTTCAATTAATTTCCGAAAAAGAAAAAAAGATAACGGCTCCAATTAACGGCTGCTATGCGCGCCGTCTTACAAGGGTACTCCTTCAACATCCGATCTCGCTCCTAAGTACTGTTTGTCTTTCTCTGTCTTGGTGGCTTTGTTTGTCTTGAGGATAAAATATCGACTACGCTTGCGCGTTGTTGTATTTTTCTATCTCCACCCACATTCTTTAGAATATTTAGGCTACATTTTGCTTTTCAGATTTATTTGTCGAATTGTTAACCTTCTTGAAAACATTTGGCTAAAACGTCTTTCCCGGTATCTAGCGAAAACTGTGTAGAAATAATTAACCGCCCACGTCTCTCCGAAACGCGCAGTCTTGCCATTTAGATCAGATTTGAAAACCCTTCCGTTCAGCAGAGTAGTAAGATCAATAAAATCATTTAGTGTTTTTCATTATGTTTATATTTTTTTTCTGGCTCGTCACATCCATTTCTATGTATCCCTACTTCAGAAGTCTTTATTTTGGATAAATACCTAGATTTGATCGAAAACATACCTCCTGATATTTATCAAAATACCTCATTTCCATCCCAACTTACCTTCAGCTCGCCGTCACCTGAGAAATTCGTTACAAATATTATGGATAATGATTGTTGTCAAGGACGATACCGTGCAGAGTATCGGATCTTGTTTGCCTTATATCCTGAAACAGTTTCGGGTCGAGAACCCAGCGGTCCCTGGTCCTCAGTCTGAACCGAATCGATGATAACAACGATGACGCTAAAAGTGGAACTAATATCAGCACAGCTGATGGCAGAGCCTAGCAACTGCACCACGCGATGCCAAGCTTCCGAGGCTTATTTCAAATACGGCTGTAGACTTGCCTGAAGAATGTCCAATCATTAGTGTTCCATACAGACGACGATTTGATGTTGCCCTCCGATGCCACCGGGTTCGGAGCTTAGCTCAAGAGTGTGGTTGAAGATTTTGTTCTGGTTTGGTATTACAACTAGACGACAATTCGATGTTTAGCATGTCACCTTCACACAAAAACCGTACACGTGCCGTTTCGCACGTGCAACTTGATGCTTTCTGGCAGCTGAATACACCTGATAACAGAAACCGCATGTATTGCATCCACTGAAAATTAAAGTGTTAGGTTTTAATATTGAATGCGTCATCTTTGAAGAGGATGTCTGTCTGTTAGTTTATCATCTCAGAATCCCACTTGTGATGCCAGTTTTGCAATGCAGCTTGTAAAAGGGGAAAGGTATTATTGGTACACGTATGATTACGTACCAAGTCTTGGACAATTGTGTACAGATAGCCTAGTTATCTTGGTACGTTTGTCATCATGATCATGATCATGATCATCATCATCATCATCATGATCATCATGATCATGATCATGATCATGATCATCATGATCATCATCATCATCTTCTTCTTCTTCTTCTTCTTCTTCTTCTTCTTCTTCTTCTTCTTCTTCTTCTTCTTCTTCTTCTTTTCCTCCTCTTTTTCATCAGCATCATCATATAACAATTTAATAAACTTTCAAATGATATATTTTCTGTCATGTAGCCTTAAGTCTTATTTTCATGCAGGACTGTCAGACACATTATACATTTTGTACTGAAATGTTCGTATTGTTAGGTTTATGAATGGTGGGACCTTGAATAAATGAACTTAATAATTCATTAGGTTAGTAAGTTATTCATTGTTTATAGGGTTCAGTGGACTGCAAAGAGCCGAATTAGGACCACGAAATCAGGACCATAACTTGGTTGAAAGAGGACTCACCCCTGATCCATATAAAAGATCTGCTGAAACAACTCTAACGGTAACACTGAAGACATTCCACTAGCCGACCACTTTACAATAAAGGCATCCCATGCAGGGGGCGCTGAGGCTAGCTATACTCTAATTTATCGAACCCCCGTTTACAAAAACTAAATAAAATATAAACATAATTATATAATATTAACGAAACACATACATATAAAATGCCTACATTGCGAAATAATATTACCATAGAAATCCATAGGTGACCATTTGGCAGAAAGCGTTCAATATCCCCTAGCTAACCCAACAGACCCCATACACAAATGAGGAGTTGTGGGAGAGTGTTTTAGAAAAAAAAAAGTTTGGTAAGAGGTCTAGCGAAGAAGATACATGTAGTGGACTGGTAGAACAGAATATGAATGAGAAAGAACAAAATGAGAAAGACGGCGACAGTGGGAATTTAAAGCACTAATTTCCATAAAGTGGGGATACAAAAAAAGTTTACATTGTCGTCACACTACTGTACTGTTATTTACGTATACATTCAGTTCGATTTTTGTCTATATTAGGAAAAGCTTCAACAGATTTTCGAATTAATTCTCGTGGGAAAGCTAGAAAGTCGACTAGCCAACTATGTGTACGTGACTTGGGAGCTCTGTGTAGCGTTTCCTTCAATTGTACCTGAGTTATCCGGCAAGGCGAGTACGACCTGATTTGGCCACTACCCTCCACCTGCAGGGGTCAGAGCCGGACACGGGTGTCAGGTAGTCGCAATACTCGGGTGCATTTATCACCTCACAGTTAATCTCTAGCTCACTGACTCCGTTAGTCCGTCACTTTTCCTTACTGATATTCTCACTCACTCGCACTCCGTCTCGTACCTTAGTGATACTGTATCTAACTTGTACTTTCACCTGTTCTGTAAAAAGCTCTTATTTTCAAGTTCGCTTATAGTCAAATACCACTTACATTAAACCCTAGCATTCACATTCACACGCTCCTCTTCCTCAGTAACGCTGTGCATTATACAATGAACAATCAGATATTTTCAAGTCCGTTTTTATTGACATACCTTTGCACTTTAAGTTATATTCAAGTTTTGCTTTAGTCCAGGAAGATCGCCTATATTCAAAAGATCGAATATTTTCACAACGATCCGGGGTGGGATGTAAAGGGTAGAGGCGAAGGATAAATCAGCATAAACTACTCTCCGGCCTGTTTGTTGGTCAGCGGCTTGGTACGAGTATTATTGTTGACCTGTTTGACCTTAAGGACTTGTCTTAATTAGAAGTTTGCAATTGCAGCTATAAAACTCGAAAGTCTTAATCTAAAAAGGACTATATCCCAGATACTTGTGCCCTTTTCTAAAAGAAAATACACGCTTACTGGATTTTACACAAAGGTCTTTTGTATTTTCTGCGTTGATCTGCGTTGACCCTTTCCGTAGTTCTTTCGATCTACTTTTTTTTTCATTCTAGGTTTCCAAACCCCGCAAACAAGATTTTTTTTAATTCGGCAAACCACCACGATATACTACTACCATCACTACCACCACCATCACCATCATCATCATCATCATCATCATCATCATCATCATCATCATCATCATCATCATCATCATCATCATCAACAACAACAACAAACAACTACAACAACAACAACATAAAAACCTTAAATAGCCCTAATGCTCTTCAGACTTTAATTTAAATTTTTTTTAAAAAAAGCATCTACAGGTGAGCTCCACACTTCACTTTCACATATTTTACTTCTTAGTGTCAACACACTAGTGCCTTATTGAATTAGCTCAAACTTGATTTCTGCACGTACAGGCTGACGACCCGATAAGGGGATGACTAAATTATGAGACAACGGCTTTCCTCAACAACGTTTCTCCAGCCGAACAAGACCTCTAGCAGACCTTTACAAAGCTTTTCAACGTCTGGTCTTATCTACATTTCGCTGGTGCATACTCCACCTAGCCCTCCAATAACTTATTGGCCTCTCTCGTAAAGCCAATAAGAATTACTCAAACATGAAGCCAGTTCACAATATTCCACTACTTACCTTGAGTTATTCCAGCTCTTCACAAGCACCCGTTGGGAGTAAATTAAGTAGGATAGATGCATGATTTAACCTGAGTTTTGTCGTAAACATGTCTGTTGGCCCAGCTCTACACGTGATCTTCCTTGTTGAGGCGCGGACATTTAGGCTATTATGTGTTTGGGACTAGATCTGGGACCTGGGTCCAGATTTAGATTTAGATTTTAGATTTAGATTTTAATGCTTTATTGTCCCTTTTTATCGGGAAATTTGCTGATACATTTGATGTGGATTTGGACTGAGGATTCAGGTTCAGTTTAAAGAAATACGTTCCAACACTAATTTATCTCTGTGAATTTATACACCGCTTTGCCGCTTCTTTTTCCTCCTATTTTTGTTGTTGTTGTTCTTCTTCTTGCAATAAAAAGAAAGAGATTTTTTACCAATCAAGATGTTTGAGTGGATCATGGAAATCTCTGGTTTTTCCAGGCGAATATTAAAATGACCATCTTCACACGATTTTCGTAGTTTAGTTATATTTATTATTGTGGTATTTTATCATTCTCATGGAACTCCAAGTGCTATATGTAAGGGAATCCGAATGAAGTTTGCCGTTTACAGCATAACCTGCGGCTACCTTTCCCCCATCGGTGTGGCGCAGAAGTGCAGGGGTTTGGGCACACGCTAGAATGTTCCATGTTAAGCAACGTCGGGCGGGGTTAGTACTAGGATGGCTAACCGAACTTTGAAGGCCGAAACTACCCAACGACGCAACCAAAACTATTGAAACAAGCGCACGACACACTCCAATCCACCCAGCTGGGAATCTGTTTAGAATCGGGGAAGGTAAAACAGCGAGAGAGAGGGGATAGAGCACCCCCTTATAAAGCTAGCCTAGAGAAAAGAGAGGTCCCAAAATGCATCTCTTCCCAACGACTTTACCTTTTTTTCCCAGTTAAGATTTAAATTAGATGTAATTCTGCCGTAACTGGTATGGCAGTCGCATCATGTGCAGGTTTCAGGAGTTAGTTCGTATTCAAATGTAGTGGGCATAACATCAAAATTTAAAATGTCACAGGAAATTTCAAAACAAATCTATCTTGTCAATATGTTTAATTTCGCTAAATCTACTCTCTTTCCCCCTACCCCCCCCCCAACATTCTTCCTTCCTCGCTAAATCTGGCCACTTGAAAAAGTTGCTTTCTGCCGTTACCCCCCCTGCGAAGCAAGTTAATAGACTAGCGGGGTTTAAATCGTCAGGAGAAGTGCTTTAACGGACTATCAAAGGCTGCTGTGGTCTACGCCCTGTTGCTCTGTTAAGGCTGTAGGCCACATTCTAACCTTACACAAAAATAAAAAATCCTATCCTATCCTATCCTATCCTATTCGTAACTCGTTTTATATTGACTCACACTGTATGGGAGAAATACATTCAAAATATGTCTGAGAAAGTGGAAGGAGTTGCGTCCCTTATAAGGTCTGACAAAAGTGGCCAAACAGCACGTGTTTTTTTTTTTTAATGTTAATTGTATAAATTTTAATATTCATTTTATTTATTTATTTATTTATTTATTTATTTATTTATTTATTTATTTATGTTATCGAAAAATGTCACCTCCCGCCATCGGATTGAATTGCGGCAACCTCAGAGCCGCGAGAAGTGTTCGGCGAGAATTTGTGCAAACGAAAATAAATATCTTCAACAACTTGCTGTGACCTGATAATAGTACGTGTACTGCAAATCATGTGCAATGTTAGTAAAGGAAATCATCGAAGACAGTCAGATTAATACAAGTCTCACAAGTATGGTGTTTCCCCAGAACGAAACAAAGAAAAGAATAAAAGTTACCAAAGGAGACCACAAAACTGGGAAAAAATATCAACCAGATTACACAAATTCCAATTTCGTATAAATTTAAAGGCATTTGAACAAGGAAAAACATCTATTTCACCTATGTCTAACAATACAACCTACATGCAGGCCTGGTAGATCTCTGAGGGGCAGTGAAAATTCATGTTCGAAGTATACGGAGAAGATGTAACAGAAACTAGACAGAAGTACAAGTCAGATTATAAATATATATATTTAAAAAAATCTAAGGATTCTCAACTTCGGGGGGAACATAAAAAAAAGCGATTTTTATTGCCTTACTTAAAAACCTCCGAAACACTTATACACTCTGTATGAGAGAAAGTGTTTTCAATAACTCGCGCTGCCAGGGTTCTCTGTCCGTGACTTTTGCTGCCTTTGCGCAGCCCGGTGTTGGAGGGCGCCCGTGCCTGGCAGGGAGGGTGCGTGGAGATGGCACACATCCTCTATACAGCTGGGATTAACACCGTGAAAGATGGCACTTGGGCCGCCTTTAATAACGTGGTGCACCTGGCCAGTGCACTGTTTTACTTTCATGCATTCGTCATCCACTGTAGCTGTTTGTTTTTTTTACAATAATTTTTGTGTTGGGGGGGGGAGGTGGGAGGTGGGTGTTGGGTGGGTAATAAGATAGAGATGAAAGGTTTAGGGTGGTTTACGGGGGTGTATGAGTGGGTAGGGGAAAGTGGGGGGGGGGATGTGTGAAAGCAGAATAGAGTTGAAAGAGGGGAGGAGAGATGGAGTGTGTATGTGTGTGAAACACTTCTAGGAACTTGACCAACAGAGAATTTGATGATACATTTGTCAAGCTGTTGGGGTGTGTGATGAAGCGGCGTCTGGCGTGTACAGCACCGTTTTGGTATGAAAGTACCGCGGTTTGCAGGAACCACGTTTGGTTAACAACTGCCAGAAAATGACCGTATAATTAAGTGTTTGGACAAGACAAAGGTGAACCACCCTATACTAATGTCAACACTTTGTCTGACCCGTAAGTGATGATCTTTGTTCCACCAATACATACAAGATGTCCAGGGGTCTGAAACAATTCTGCGCTTCTTCGAACTTGGCGAAATCAGGATGTTGAACTGCTTCTGGTGTGATACTGTGCGTAATTGTAGCAATTTCTAGCTGAAGTTCTGTCTAAATCCATGAGCAATACCGAGCTGTGATTCCAGCGCCAAATGGTAGCTAGCCGTTTATGCTGCTAAGCGCGCTGAATGCAAACAGTGGACTGGACACCCGTTTTTTGACCATCAAAGTCACGAGTTACATACTGTACAGTCCAAATAGACATCCACCCTCTCCTCATACCTTTATCAGAACCCTAGCGGTTTAAATGAAGTGTAAAGTGCATAGTTAATCCATTTTGTGTAAAGAGTCATTTTGCTATATCTCTGCAGCTGTCGTGCTTTCTCTGAGAAAGCGGCATGAGCTTCACCAGCACGTGTGATAAAAAGATAAAAGTATATCTCCTTTCCCTTTCCATCCCCCCCCCACACACACACAACAAGTCTTTCTTTTGTTGGAGGTTAAGAGTGCGAGAGTTGCGAAAGCCGTAACATTTTAATTTTAATACACACTTCTTTTTTTGTAAGTGAGTTTTGTAAGGTGTTCTTTTTTCTTTGTCATAAAATGATGAGTGGATATTAAAAACTGGCATTAGCCTGACACTTTCGAGGGGACCTCATTAATTTTGTGTATCCGGCTAAACGCTGTACTAGGAACAAAGAAGAAAAAAAAAAACCAACCAATTGAATGAAGAATTCGAAAGAAGTGGGTTACGTAAATGGTATTGGTTAGTCTGTCTGTCAGTCTTAGGTCTCTGTTTTTTGTTTCCCACCGTCTCTGTACGTCTGTCTCTCTCAACTATTTTAAAAAAAAATTAATATTATAGTAAAATAAGGATTAGTTCAGTCGAGGTGACATGTCAAACATGCCTAATTGTATCATTCGTTGTATAACTATTAGTATCGTTAAGTGCGGAGAATGATACCCACCCACACCCATCTTCCTTACCCCCGACCCCCTTAATTTTAACAAGCTGAATGATAATGAGAATATTTCAACTATAGGAATGAAGAGATGAATTTTCTCCCCTTTAAATTGATCAGTTTGCTCGTAACTCCTGGCGAAGCGTTTTAGCGTAACACCTGTAATAGAAAATATTTTAACCCGCTGTGTTTTATCTGATTGAACCTTTGTATTTGTCTTTCTATAATAACTGAGTGAAGATGGATTGAAGATTCCTTTAAGTGTCCCATAACTGTATATTTCACAGAATACTTGTTTAGGGGTGCAATCCCATTTGCCACCGTTTGGTTTCTTAAACAACGTATTAAAGTTATGACAAGCATGTCTTTTCAAAAAAAGGGTTTGGAGTAAATGTTTAATTTTTCAGACCATTACTTCAAGAGAGTCTTCGCTGAGCGAGAAAGAAACTATTTTTGGAGGTCTTCGCTGAGAGTGTTTAAAGTCGAGAGGCGAAGGAGAAGAGGTTGAGGTGAAGGGAAGGGGGGGGCGGGGGTTGGGTGGTACTTTAAACAGGTTTTTATCCCTTCCTAAGAATTCACGGAGAGAGTGTGGAGGGGCAATTTTGAGAGCTTTTCAACGAGACAGTGTCGAGGGGGCAATTTTTTAAAAGTTTATATCAGTTCATAATAAAAGAGCTTTGGTGGAAGGGCGTAGGGCGAAAATGTAATAATGTGTCGTCCCCTATGTAGTTAACACTTTCACCCCGTGTAGCGAGGTGATTAACCCTCTTTACCCCGACAAGATAACGTCCTTAGCTGCCAGTTTTTGCAGTCCTCCCTGTCTCCGTTTCGTGCTGCGGACAGTTAATTACATTGTCCCGGGTGCAAATCCACCCGAGATACATTCTCACTCTCTTCCGTCCCTCCCTCATCCCCATTGTCCTCTCTCTATTAGCTTCCCATACCCCCTTTTCCTTTCAATTTCTCTATACCCTTCTCTCATTCCGCACTACACTATACATCCCATATCCCTGACCTGCTCTCCATGTCCTATCTCATCGATCTTTCTTACTCTGGAAACACCCCTCTCTCCCTGTATACTCTTCGCACTTTTAAGAACAGTGCCTCTGCTTCTTTTATTACCGTTGAGGGAAAAAACCACTTCTTAACCGTACTGAACAAGCTATAAGAAATATTAGCGGGATGCAAGCTCCAAATATTTATTAAATTAATTCAGTCTTAGTTTTCCCTCTGTGTTAAATTTTCTACAGTTTGCTCGTATCTATTTTTTGGGAACAATATAAAATGCAACAATTTTAGATTGTTTTTAAAATTCCAGATGGCCAAAACAAGCTGATAATTACATTCAATGAGCGCTTCTTAAAATATAACCACAGTCAATCATACGGATTGCTGTATTGCACAGAAACATCGACTCTGCACTTGTGCGGACGTTGTTATAATTATGTCTGTCATAATTCGAGATAAGGTGGGCTTAAACAAGCAAAGCGATTCCAAAGTTTACCTTCGATGTCAAATCAAGAGAAGCCATGCAAACAAGGGAAAGGACACTAGACGAAAAAAGGACACTAGGAAAGGACACTAGGCAAGAGAAAATGATACTAAAAAAAAGGATAGAGGACACAGGGGGTTTGATTTGTGTTGTAACACTGAATAAGGTTTTGCTATCGGTACCAAATGAAGCGAGGCAAGGCAAGCAAAGAAAAGGACACTAGAAAAAGGACGAAAGAAAAGGAATCAGGAAAGGACGATGGAGAAGAACACTAGAGTGTGGTTTTTGTTTTGACAAGCTATACCAGGGCGGCTGCCGCGAAAATGACTAACAGGCGTTCCAGCTGAACTCTTTGCAATTCCTTGCGTTCTTAAGCAAACGTTGTGTGCTATTTGCATCCGTTTCAGCTGAACTCTCTTCGTTCTACGTAAATGCTCTGTCTTCCTAGCAGTCGTTCCGTTTTCTTCTGCACCCAATTAATTCCGGCTGCTTTAAGAGAGCGTATCATTGACGTTACAAGCGCTGTTTCCTGGTCCTACTTTTTACCATTCACAAGCCTTCCGGGCCAGGTTTTAGCTGATTTGTTAAACTTAAGGGCAAGCCTTGCAATGCTTCGTCAATAAGGAACGGAAAGAGAGAGAGAGAGAGAGAGAGAGAGAGAGAGAGAGAGAGAGAGAGAGAGAGAGAGAGAGAGAGAGAGAGAGAGAGAGAGAGAGAGAGAGAGAGAGAGAGAGAACTCTTATGAGAAGCAACTGTTCTCCTTGTTCATATAACAGAAGAAGAAAGACAAAGATACTTGCTTTGCGTTGCGCCAACTTTTTCTATTCATTCTCTTGTCTCATCACCCAACTTCCGAGCTAGCTACAGTAGGCGGACGGTGTCTAAGAGAGCGAGACAAAAAGCTGCCAAACAATGTCCTCTGTCGCTTAATTGTCGGGAGAGGGCGACGGACGGAGGCAGAGGATGCGTCGGTTTGCGGAAGGCATCGATTTTTAATTGGCGAGCCGAGGACAAGATTGTGATGGCGGTTAGCTCAGCAAATCGTTTGTCGCGTTTATCCATCACACACACACTGATTGCCAAGCTTCCGTCTGATTGCCAAGCGTTCATTTTTTTTCTTTCTTAAGGGAGCACAACCAGTCTCATTTAGAAACATAGCTGCAAATGTGTCCTTTTTTTCTTTTTTTTAAAGAGCACAGCCATCATCTCATTTACTTTGGTTAAAGGTTCTTATGCCCCCAGCTTCGCATTGTCAAGAAAGACAGCCGTAGATTTGTTTTGTGGCCACTATTCCTTCAGGTCGTCCAATCAACTGCATTTAGTGGAATTAAGGTTGTTTAGCGCCGTGCAAGGACGCAACAATGACCGTTTGTCACAACGAACTAACAGGACAGCCCGGATGTGGTCAGCCGCCATCTTTGATTCTGTGGGCTAGCTTCCAATTATTTTAATTTACTCTTGGCTTCCCAGCGACGAGCCTAGTTGAAGGAATTGAAACTGAAAAGGAGATTAAATAGTTGCATTTAAACTCGCTTTTGTGTTCACTTATTGAAATTATTCTTGCCTTCTTGTTAAAGAGAGAAGCTTGCAGCAAAATTTGAAGTTTCTACATGTTTATCTAGAATAATGGTAATTTACTACAGGTTTCCTTAAAAAAAAAAAAGATTAAAGGGTTTGCATTTCAATGATTGTGTCTTCGCGTATGAGCAGTAAAAATGAATTTTCCGCATGAGTTTTTGCTTAATTTTTATACTGTCTTTTCAGCCCAAAGTTTGCATTTTAATTCGCCTTTTCCTTCATTTTTGGTTTGTTTTGTGTTGTTTTGCGTTTCGTTGAAGAGATGAGCATACAAAAGCGATACAATGACGTTTTTGACGTTTTGTTTTCCATTTAGACGTTTGAAGTTTGTTTTTACAATGTGTTTTTTGAGAATGTTTTAAAAAATAGGCCTGTGGATATTATAAAATAATTATTGCAGGAAATTTCTGTATTTGTTGATGCTTTTTGAGGAGAATAAACACTCCAAGAATTAATTTTGTTCTTTGGAGAACCAGCTAGGTGTTTTTACCTGTGAAAGTGTGTATTTAAATCGTCATAAAGTTTTTTGCGACCCCGATGTTGTCGTTGACTTGCTTATGGAAAGGGAGATGCACATTTTCCTCTAACTCTGCATTGTATTCTTTTTTTCTTCTGCGCCACACATGTAATAGAATAATCATTTTCTGATTTCATAAAACATTGCTGCTCTATAATTATGTGGACGATCAGTATACTGTGCTTTTATGAGCAACTCTACTTCTTCTTCTTCTTCTTCTTCTTCTTCTTCTTCTTCTTCTTCTTCTTCTTCTTCTTCTTCTTCTTCTTCTTCTTCTTCTTCTTCTTCTTCTCTTCTTCTTCTTCTTCTTCTTCTTCTGTAATTCAGGATTTAACACAATCACACACACCCACACTTACACACACACACATACACACACTTACACACACCCACTAAAAACACGCCACCAAACACTAGGTGGTTTAAGGTGTTTTGCGTTTTAGGATAACAAACTAGGAGGTTTTTAATTTAAGGTGTTTTCCTTCACTCCTCATTATAGGCTAAAGTCTAAACATGAAAGAGAAAGTCTACACTGAAGGTCTTGTCTACAAGTGAGGTCCTATTCAGGGGTCTCATCTTATTAGTCAGTTCCCGTTGACTTCCCAGGTCTGGCTAGTTACCGGCAAGACGCGAGATAAGTGAACTTTCATGTCCCAGGTTTGTTTGGCCAGTTTGCCGCTCTCTATCCTCCATTTCTGCAGACCTAATGAGCAATTCGCGGCTCTGCAACGAAGCCAACAACGGATGGGACTGTGTTGAACGGTGGCAACTCTCTTCTCTTCACGCATAGTGACGGGTCGTTTTTTGGCGGGCAGACGCGTTTCCGAACCGTTCACATTTTAATGGGAACGCCTTTTTTCCAGGACAGTATTTTACAGCGTTGTGGATAGGGCACGAGCTTTATTTTCAAGATGTTAAGCAGTAACCCGCCTGGTTAGTACTTGAATGGAATTGGTTAGTGGGACTGTCCAACAAACACGAAAATCAATGCAAGAGCGGGCAAAGATCACCTCAATCCATACAACTTTGAATAGGCACCTGAGTTTGCTTGAGAGGGCGGTGAAGCTTTTGTTTTTTTTACATAAAAGATTGTTAAAATGTTGGAGAGGAGGAGGAAGGAAAAAAAATGCCGAAGAAGAAGAATGCGGTGACAGAAAAAGGGGGACATCATTCTGGCGGCGAGGTTGGAAAAAAAAAGGTTAGCACAACTTGTTTCAAAGAATAAATTGGAGTTCCTCGAAGGTCTCAGTGTTTGCAATGTTTCAGTCAAAATCGAAATAGGAATCTTGCCAATTTGCTATCGACCAACCAACAGATGACTCGCTGACATTTTTGCAGACGGGGATCGAATCTGCAAGGGAGTCTGATGGCTATGATAATTTTAATTGTATGTAGGTAGAACAAGCTTCGTTCATCCCTCATTCCTCTCCAATCTCCTCCCTTCCCCCCCCCCTCCTCGACCCTTCCACACGACTTTGTTGTACTTGCCAGTATAAAACGCTCATTCCTATTCTGTTTATTTGCAAGCTGTGTTGTTATTTGACTATCCAACAGGAAACTGGAGTCTGACGTGTTGGGGAATTACGCTGTGGAAATTTAATAATAATAATAATAATAATAATAATAATAATAATAATAATAATAATAATAATAATAATAATAATAATAATAATAATAATAATAATAATAATAATAAACTATGCAATGAAGCAAACAAACGATACACGTAACCTTTAAAAACTTTTGAAAGTTTATCGAACCATACATTTTCAAAATACATAAATAGAATAAGAATTAATTAATGCGAAGTTTAATAGGTACACGCCGACCCGACGACCATCAAGGTAAATGGACAACAAACATTCATTTGATTTTGATTTACTGCGCTGTCGGAAAGAACTGTAGGCGTAAATTTTTCTACACTCTATTGCGCACTGCGATTCATGGTTACAAGAAATCATTAATATAATTATATCAAAGGCTCCGGCATTTGGAAATCGTGACAGAAAAAGTATTCGCAACAAAATCGTAACAAAGAGTAGTTTGACATTGATAATTGAAGTTTTGCTACAAAGTTTTAATTCAAGTTCTGGCTCTTTATTGAAGTTTCTGTCTTAACTTTAGATTGCTGTTCGATAACAAAGAAACAGTCTTCAATTAATGGCTCCGGCAGTCGTAATCCCTTTACCCTTGGACAATAAATGAAACTATGGATAGGTCAAAATTAAAATACTTCTTATTGTAACTGAAAACAATATTTATGATATAATATACGAAGATTTAACACGTGAAAAAATATATTAATTTACTTTTAAAAAGATGATTATCTTGATCTACAGCAAAATAATAATAACATTTATAAAAACATAAACAAGATAGATGCAATTTTCAAGAAAAGGAAATTACTAATGTCCTGAAATATCAAAACTATTAGATACCCAACATTGGACATTAAAACAATTAAAGGCAGAAGGAGCTGTCAAACAATTCGGGATATAAACGATATAATTAGAGATCAACATACTAAGATTGTTTGTTAAAATATTAAGATATGTCTTGAAATTATTGCAATACAAATTGAAGAAGTTTGTTTAATCAAAAAAAGTTGTCGTATATTTTATCTAACTTAGATTTGCTTGTGTTAGTGAACATTAAGGGGAAGGTTGCCAGTTCAGTTTTGAATATACACACAGCATACTGATTTTTAAGGTTTTCAATATCACGAGAAACGTAAAGACACATTTTATTGCATCCTGATTTCTTTGCTAGCAAAGGTGAGTTGTTTCAGAGCAGAAACTTCGGCATGCTGGTTGTGCGCCTCAAATTGATCATAGCCAGTGTATGGGCCTTAATGGGGTCTTAATTACCATGTTGACGAACAACTTGACGAATGAAACGTGTTTCCAGGCCGCGAATTGTTGCATATTTAACAGGAAAAGTTGTCGCGAACAAAAAGTAGTTTGACATTGATAATTGAAGTTTTGCTACAAAGTTTTTATTCCAGTTCTGGCTCTTTATTGAAGTTTTGTTGCAAAGTTTTGGGAATTTTAGACCTCACAGTGTAGCGGCTTTGTGACCCTGAACCTTTCTGCAGGGGACAAAGTTTTGCTACGAGTTTGAATGTACAGATTAACTTTGTGTGTTACGTTTTCTTTCTCACCTGCCTTCAAAGCGGCGCTTTTAGACCCACTTAGCCACATGGGTTAGAGTTGGGGTGCAGTGAGGGGAAGGCGACTTCTACTGTCGCTGAAGAAAAGGCATTAGACGAAAGTAGAGGAAGAGAGAATAAGAAGAGACGTCAAACCAAGCAACCTGTAACATTTGGAATGTGCTTGTATATTCTTCGACCCTCATTCAGAGTCAAGGAAAACTGCTCCACAATTCTAACCGATTGGTGTATGCCTTTGTGTATACCGTACAAACACCATCTTTATTGCTCGGGTTCGAAAATTTGGGTACAACGTTCAGATTCTGTCTAATTAATGTGTATTTATTGAAAAAAATAAATAAAAAGGTGTGTATTAACCGCATAGCTCTTAATGTAAGCTCTTTGACTTTATTTAGAAACGGGAAAGACAAGATCAAAGGATACAGGCTTTAACGAAGCTAGACACGGGAGAAGAAATCCAAGCGCCAATTTCCGCTGTGACCAAAAGATTATGGGGGGAAATACGCTTACTTAAGTGCTTATTTTCTTTACAGGACTATAGACGTACATCGCGCCCTCTTGCTGTCCCTTGACTTCCTGAGTACAAGCGTTCTTTTACCACATCCATAATATATTTCATAAAATTATTTTAACTTTTATTTCAAAATCCTGCAGCCAACGTTTTTGGACATTCCTCTCGGCCTTTGGTTAAGTTACGAATTAACGCGTGGATGCTGGCTTGGATCGTAGGAAAAGACCGGCCATTGGATCGGATGGGATTTTAATTGTTCCGAATCGCTGTTGCTTTGCTAGATAGTCATACAGCAGTGGTTCCAAGTGTACCAAGTTTACCTATCTACCCCCACTTCTTACGGACTGTGTAGTGTAAGCACTTTGTTATGGAGGCCAACAGTTTAGTCGTCAGGCACGGGGCAGTCGAGCAAACATGGTGTCATCAATCGCTTCCGTGGCGATAAGCCGCTAGCGCCGACTAGCTGTGAACGACCAAGTAACCCTGTGTATCTACCACTCCGCTGGTCAACTAACTATGCACACGCTTTCATACTGCGGGATACGTGTCCATATACCCCCCCTCCCGCCTTCTCTCTTACCACCTTCATCCTGCTACAAACACGATTTTCTTTTTATTTATTAAGTCTGGGCAGGTGTGATAATTACGGACTACAGCTGTTTTGAATTTCAAGCAAACCTTCGTGATTACAATAATGCTAATGCTCCGTTGATCATCGAACTTAACTTGACCACACTTTCATTTCTTGACTGCTTGCTTGATTTATTGGGATTTCGTTGGACTGGGAATATTCACCCTGCTTTGACACGTTTGCTACCCAAAACTGTTCACGTATCAGTATAAACGGTAAGTAGCCGTCTGAGAAACTTGCATCAGAATATGACTTGTGTTGCCGCTGCTAAGCCCCATGAATATCATTTGACTCTTGTTGCTACTGTTTTAAGTCCATGTGGATCTAAAGATCCAGTCGTTGGGGCGTCGATGTGCATTGGAAGTATCCAAACAGTGCACATCTCTGTTTGTACAGCTGCTGCTTATTGTACAGAGTCGATGAACAATCCAATTGCACTCCCCATATAAATTTTAAAAAAAAAATGTCATCGCACAAATAAATTGGAGGACGACTACTGGAAAATTGATGTAAACCAAAATGAAGTTAAAATTGTTGAAGTGGTAAAATAAGGTCCAACAGAATAATTTATTTTAAAAAAAACTTGGCAGCGTGACTATTCTTACACCATTGCAAAACCAACTGGTAGATAATGAACAATTCAAGAGTTTTCTTTTGTTGAATGATTTGTAGATCGAGTACGTCACCATCGTGCATATTCAAGTCAGGTCAAGTCAACCAATCTTTATTCCACATAAAAACAGGAAAACTTGTTTGCTAGCAAAAAGAGTCTGCTGCAAAAATTGCGAAGAGAAGGTATTTCTGTAATGATTTAATAATAATAATAATAATAATAATAATAATAATAATAATAATAATACAAGATGCTATTACGAGCTTTTTCTTCAGTCGAACAAAGCGCGGCGATCTGAACAGATCGCTATTACGGAAGTCGGAATTCAAATAGAAATCAATTTTCATGTTTGAAATTTTAATCTGCTGCATCCTTACACCGTTATTAAAAGGGATGGAGGAAGCCAGAGTACCCGAATAAAACCCTCTGTGTCCCGAAAAGTCTCCTACCTAAGTCACGTAAGTTCGTCCCATGCGGGGTTCGAACCCGCGACCTTCCGGATAGGAAACTATCTCACTATCCACTGTGCCACCAACCCACCAACACTATGGATGAATGAACCTGTCACCTTGTAAGGCACATAGGAGATGCCATGCCAGAAGGAGTGCTCACAACGCGTAAAACCTAGCCCTTGCCTGAACTGTAACTGTTGGCTCTATCCGAACCCTGAAAGCCTGTGTCGCTACATTTCAAGCCAGACCTTTAGTGGGTTAAGCTTGAAACTTTAGCGATGGATTCCTAGCTACCCGTCATCCGCAAACATCGCAGTCACTTCGCCTCCTGGACAGCTCCCATAATGAATAGGGTACATATGTCTACATCTTTTGAAATAGCTCAGCTTTGTGCCATGATATTAATCATCATCAATGATAAATAATAATAATAATAATAATAATAATAATAATAATAATAATAATATCATCATCATCATCATCATCATCATCATCATCATCATCATCATCATCATCATCATCATCATCATCACATTTGCTGCTAGTAATATGGACATTATAAGTCTTGACTTTTTGGCTTTGAGACCAAAATGACGGCTTTCGTGTTAGTTTCCAATAAATAAAATTATTATTGGTTATTGTTGTAGATTGTTTCGGGTTTGGTTGCAGCATTACAAAAAAGGTTCCCACATTTAACAGTTTGTAAATTAGTCCCAACTACCCCCACCCACCCTCTTATACACCCCTCTTTTCTTGCGAGTCTTTGGCACACAAAAACTAACCCAAGATAGGGAGCTTTGATGACCTATTGAAGATTGTTCTATGCGGACAATGACGTTGTATGTAGATTATTGTATGTGATAGCCAGCGTGGACTACAACGCTACAGACTAGCATTAGCTAATAGAGGCAAAACCTTGGCCTCAACTCATCGCTGTTACCCCGTATGGCCCAAGCTTAACCAAACTTCTACTTGCGGCGTCAAGTTTGCGCACGGGAGCCACACATCCTTCCACCGAGGTGTCCACTGTCGCGTGCGTGCCTCGGGAATGGGGCAATAAGCGGGTACACTAACCCTCCCCTACCCCTTCTCCTCTCCCACATACAACTCGCAGTTCATCCCGTCTCCCATTTTTTCCCACAACTCACATCCTCCCCTCTTTCGTCCCTCTCTGTTCTCACGTTTTCCTCATTAATCCCACCGCCCCCTCCGATAGTTTATCCCACGTCGTGATGCTCACATTCTCTATTGACGCCGTACAACCACACTCCCTCTTTCCCCCCTTTTTACCCACAACTAGCCGTCCTGCACCACGTCTTTTCTCTCCCATCAGGCAGTTTTCCTTTGGTCTTTGGGAAAACCTGAAGACGGGTTCTTGCCCCTTCTCTACCCCCCCCCCTCACCTTTTTCTCACTTACCCTCTATGTTAACCCTTTTTTTCACCATGACCTAACGTTACCCTTCATTGAGCTAGAAGTGTCTGTGAAGAACTACGTCTCTGTTCAACTTGAACAATTCTAAACATTTTAAAACTAAAACCTTCAAACGTTTTAAGGGAGGCAAAAATGTTGTGCTTGTTGTAAGT
>CM072515.1:60020947-60163447 GCA_036898135.1 Oncomelania hupensis
TCAATGATGTGTTTTTGGGGATCCAGCGAGGAGAGAGTTGCAATAGTCAAGACGAGAAAGGACGAGAGCGCAGACTAGGGTTTTGGTGGCAGTGACTGTAAGATAGTGGCGAAAGGAGCTGATTTGGCGTATGGCCGTGTATGCAGAGCGACAGACGTTGTAGATGTGGTTGTTGAGGGACAGGTCATCGGAGAGAATGTAGCCGAGATTTCTTGCTGAGGATGAGAACTGAATGTTTGTTGTCCTTACTGTAAGCGATGTTGGGAGAGGCGAGAGTGAGGAGGAGGTGTTGTGCTTGTGAATGAGGAGGGCTTCGGTTTTATCGTCATTAAGCTTAGCTTGTTGAGTGTCATCCATGACTTAATGTCTGTGATGCAGTTCTCCAAAGTCTGAACAGTGGAATTAATGAGAGAGGGGGCGGTGGATATATAAAGTTGTGTGTCGTCTGCAAATGACTGACTCTTAACAGCATGCTTTCTAAGCAGGAGAAGCAGTGGCATGGTGTACAGAGTGAATAACACCGGCCCTAAAACGGAACCCTGAGGCACGCCGCACCCCAAGTCTGCTGTGCTGGAGAAACAGCCATCGACAGTGACTGCTTGTGATCTGTCAGAAAGATATGAGTGGAACCAAGCCAGGACCGAGCCAGAGATTCCAAAGTAGTGTTGAAGAGTGTTAAAGAGAATGTGATGGTCGACTGTGTCAAAGGCGGCTGAGAGGTCTAATAAGGTGAGAACGGAGACGTTACCATTATCTAAGGCAAGCAACAGGTCATTGGTTACCTTTAGGAGGGCTGTCTCAGTGCTGTGGAAGGGTCGGTAGGCAGACTGGTTGGGGCAAAGTAAAGCGTTATCATATTAGTCCAATCCAACAGGCTTTTTGAAAGTAAGTAAATCCTATAAAAATGATATATATTCTAATGTACTCTTTACAGTTGTGTTTACAACTGAAGAAAAGTCCCACGGAATCGAAGGGGTATGAATATGTTTATTTTAACTTTTTAAAGCGAACTATTTTTTGATGCGAATGCATTGGGGAACCCCCATTTTTACCGCCCAGATATTGTTGCGCATGACGTCAGGAATCTACAGCCAAGTGATGAAATGTGCGTAGGTGACAAGGTCAATGGCATTGTTGATACACAGGCTTGGAAGTCTCGTCTCTCGTAAACCTCAATTACATACATACTATACCACGTACGTATGTATAGGAGGGGAAAGAAAAGACTTCAGAGCCTGTGGTTGATAAATGCATATAGTATTAGTCATCTTATGGCTGATGCAGGCTAACCCCCGTTGGGGTGCCGGGGGTTTCAGTATAAATAGCAATGTAGGCATTTTATATGTATGTTTTGTTGATAATTTATAATGATGTTTGTATTCTATTTTGTTTTTGTAAACGGGGGTTCGATAAGTTCGGGTGAAGCCTCAGCCGTCCCTGCGTGGGATGTCTTTAATGTAAAGTGACTGGCTGGTGGAGAGCTTTCAGTTTTACCACTAGGGTTGTTTCAGCAGATCTTTTATGCGGATCGGGGGTTGTCCGGTCCTGATTTGGCTCGGAAGAGTCCGCTGGACCTAAAGCAATAATAATGTAATGTAATGTAATGATGCAGGCTTGCAGGAGGCATGGTGGCCGAATGGTTAGAGCGTTGGCTTGCGGATCGGAAGGTCCCGGGTTTGAGCCCAGGTCGGGCATTGTGTTGTGTCCCTGTGAAAGACACTTTACTCTCGTTTCCTACTCCTTCGGATGAGAGTATAAACCGAGGTATAGTCTGTGTCGCATACATTACATCATAACGGACTTTAAAGATCCTGACGCTCATGTCCTAGACGGGTGAGCGCCGGTAACAAGAACACACCCAGCATGCACCTTGGTAAAAAGTGCCATAATGATCAACACGATTGACAAGACAAGACAAGGCAATAGATGCAGTTTGTGCATCAAATTCTGCAGTTCAGATCATTGCTGGAAAGGCTTATTCTAGGGCAATTAGAGCACATTTTCTTGTCGAAGCATCATTGAGTGCAATATTTGTAAGCACATCCTTCAACATGTCATGGCTGTTGCTCCATCCTGACACTTTGTCCAATGATTACAATCCTAGGAAGGAAAACGGTGATTGTCAAGAAGAAGAGTCACTTCTACATAATCCTGCAGACCTTGACATAACAGATGACTTTGATTAGGCTCTTTTTGAATCACTGATGCAGGGCAAAACAACAGCAAGAGATGCTGCAATACATCCTGTATTAGGACGCATTAAAGCAACGTTGGAAGATTTCAAACGACAATGTTCAAGTAGAACGAGCAAGCTATGGATTCAAGAAATGGTACACCTCCTTCACACAGCAATATAGGCTGAGAGAACTGGAGACTTCAAGCCCCATCTATCTGCTTGTTACACTCAGTTCGATGTTGGTGTTTTCTATCAGTAGTGGATTCAGCCCCAATGCTGAAGTACTGATGAGTGTAGCTCAGATTCGTTTATTCACGCAACCCGCTCAAACAGCATACAAGTCACAGAGTCGACGTATGAAGTTTTCCACTTTTATTCAGCACACATCAACAACTGCATACAATCGCTCAATCGTCTTTCCACTCTCAAATTCACTTTCCAAGTCACTATCAACAACAACACTCTCTTCCAACAACAGTGCGGCACACAATTTTATAATCTCTCTCTCTTCCGGAACAATTTCGAATACAGTAGAAATGACGCACTGCCACCAATCGAATAAAAGATCGTCATCACTGACTTACGTCAATACATATTTTTATATCTTCCAGAACGACCTCTTGCTTCGACATGTATCGGGAAATTTCTATCAAGAGTAAACACGCAGATCCAGAAAATTCTACAACGATATCGACTAACGAAAATTATCAACGTTATACAAAGCCTCTCCTAACAACAATGTAAACTCAAATCAAAGGTAAATAAACTCCATTATTGAATACTTTGCAAAACGAAACGATTAGATCTATCGTGCGCGCTTCCGACGTACTACCATTCGCGTTTCAACGTAACATAACCCCCCACTCAAGAAGAAATTTACCCAATTTCTTTCAACAACGTTGAAACGTAATGCACAAACAAAGTTCAGAATTAAAACTTATTTCAGACTGTCTGAACACTGTCAATGTTCTCAGCTCATTCACACAGAGTCAATGTTCTTCCATCCGCAAGTCTATCTGGATATTGTCAATGTTCACAGTTCATCCACACAGTCAATGTTCTTTACTCACACACTCTGCTGAGGAAGTCCGCACCAACATTGTCCGATCCTTTGATAGATTCTACTCGCATGTTAAAGTTCTGCAAGTACATAGCCCATCTCATGATTCGACTGTTCACAAACTTGGCAGAGTTCAAGTAAGTTAGCGGCTTGTGATCAGTCTGTAACACGAACTTCACTCCTTGAAGGTACAGTTCGAACTTCCGGATTCCCCATATGATGGCAAGGCACTCTTTCTCCATGGTCGAGTAATTTTTCTCAGCCCTGGACAGCTTCTTGCTGGCGTAACTGACCGGAAATAGTTTTCCTTCGTGTTCTTGCATCAGTATGGCGCCGATGCCTTCGTCCGCTGCGTCTGTTCTTAAGACGAATTCTTTGGAAGTGTAAGGCAGTCGTAGCACCGGATCCTTCGAAAGGAGGTCGCGCACAGTCTGGTATGCCTTCTCCTGAGACGGTCCCCACTGCACTTGGTTTGGACAGCCTTTCCGCACCAGGTCCGACAAGGGTGCTGTGATCGCGGAGTAGTTTGGTACAAACTCCCTGTAATATCCCGCCAACCCCAGGAAAGATCGCACCTGCTTCTTGGTTTGGGGACGTGGAGCGTTCAAAATCTTGGTGACGTTTTCTAGTAGAAGCCCCTTTTGTCCTTCTTTCAGCGAATGGCCGACGCAGTCGACGTTGTCAGCTCCCAGGATGCATTTGCTGGGTCTCACGGTCAGGTTGGCTTCTGCGAGACGGTGGAACAGCTCCCTCAAAGTCTGCAGATGCTCCTTCCAGGTCTGGGTGTGGACTTCATGTTCGACCAAAGTCGTAGAGCCTGGGACATCATTGAAGTTATGGGGAAACTCGCCCATAAGGTTCTTGAGCTCCAACTTTTGACCTTCCGTCAAGCTTGGTCCTAGCTTAACATCATCGATGCCTTCTTTGCTGTGGAAGTCTCCCAGTTCCAACAGTTCTTCGCTGTCAAAGCTGTTGTTGGTCACAGCTGCTGTGGCTGCGTGCACAGTCTCTGATGGCCTTTCCACGTACAGCTTAAGGAGGTTGGCGTGGTATATCTTGGAATGCTGACCGACCTTCACCTTGTAGTCGTTGATCCCCACCACGGTCTCCACTTCGTACGGGCCTTTCCACTGCATCAGCAACTTATTATGATCGGTAGGTAGCAGCACCAGCACTTTGTTGCCAGGTTTAAACTTCCTGTTCACAGCCCTACGGTCATAGTAGTGCTTTCCACAGTCCTGGGACTTCTTCAGGTTTTCTCTGGCTATCTCGAGAGTCTGCTCCAGCTTCTCCCGTAGCTCAAACACGTACTGGTAGCTGTTCTTCACCTCTGGGGTGTCTACTTCTTTCGTCCACAGTTCTTTTAGGATGTGCATCGGCCCTCGGATGGTTCTTCTGTACAGCAGCTCGAACGGAGAAAAGCCGGTGGACTCCTGCGGTACTTCTCTGTAGGCGAAAAGTAGGGCGTTGATGTAGCGATGCCATTGTCTGGGCTGCTCGGTGCACAGTTTCTTCAGGGTGGACTTCAGCGTAGCATTGAACTTTTCGACGAGCCCGTTGCACATTGGATGGTAGGGTGTCGTAGTTAAATGCCGGATGCTCAGCAATCTGTTGACCTCCTTCATGCAGTCAGAGACGAACTGCGTCCCGAGGTCTGTCAGAATTTCTTCAGGCACTCCAAGTCTACTGAACATGTCCACCAGTGCATCTGCTACAGTTTCAGTGTCAATCTTCTTCAGTGGCACTGCTTCTGGGTACCGAGTCGCATAGTCCACTAAAGTCAGTACCCACCGATGACCTTCTTCACTCGGAGGTCTTATTTCGCCGATTAAGTCTAAGGCCATCCTCTTGAAAGGTCGGTCGATCAGAGGCATCCTCTGCATAGGCACTTTCAGGACCCTTCCTCGAGGTATGGTCTTCTGGCAAATGTCACACGATCGGCAGAAACGGCTGACGTCCGCATGAAGTCCTGGCCAGTAGAATACCGCCTGGATTCTATCCGACGTCTTCTTGATACCCAGGTGACCTCCCATGATTGAGTCATGCGCTACTTCCATCACCTGGCGCCTTAGGGGTAACGGTACCAGGACTTGACGTAGTGGTTTCCCTCCGTTGACCCTCGGGTGCTGAAAGATTCGGTACAGGATCTTGGCCTTCACCTCAAAATAGACCGTACCACTGCCTTTGGTCACGTGGTCTTGGCGGTTCCTGTACTTGTTTAAAGTGCTATCAGCTTCCTGGAGCTGGATCAGCTTATCTCTGTCCACGATGGCAGCTTTGGAGTTGTCGGCGACCTTCAGTGGCGTAGACATCTTGTCTCTCTTGGCCTGGGCCCTGGTAGTAACAGCACTGACGATCTCTGGTTGGCAGGGCTGAGCCGGAGTAACCACATTGTCCCGTAGCAGCTCTGTAAGGTCTCCATCGGGAAACGGCAATGGATCCTCCTCCACAACTTCGACGCGTTGGGTTGAGGCAGGACTCCACTCTGCATCGGGGTTGTCGGGTCGTCTCGCGCCGTCGATATTCCCGATCATCAAATCGTACAGCGGCTTCTTCAGGCAAACCGCTTCGACTTCGCCTATGTAGAAAGGGGTGTTGACATGAATTTTCGCAACTGGCGCTTTCAAACATTTGCTGTCGGCCATAAGTGTCCATTTTGAATCGCCAGTGAACTGTTCTTTAGCGATTAGGTCTTCTCTGACGATGACCCCACTACAGCCAGAGTCTCTTAAGACAGTCACTTCATGATTTCCGACGCGTCCCTTTGAAACAGGCATGTTCTGGACGGTCACAGCTGCGCTGGCGACGACGGGGATGGATTTCCCGTTGGCAAGGAAAAGTTGGCCATCGGTCATGCACTCTTGCACGTCCGCAGGGGTAGCTGTGCGCTCGGTCTCACTCGGAAGAATGACGCTCCCGCCGCACACCTGATGGTCAGATCTACTGGTTTGCCGTTGATTGGAGAACCGCCTCTGCCGGTTGCCCGCCGCTGCGTTGTCCGTACTGCTCCGCTGTCCGCTACTTTTGTTTTGAGGACAATTAGCCGCCCTGTGGTCTGTAGCGTTGCAGGTGAAACAGCCTCTTGAATGCCCTTCCCTGGGAGGAGGCGTGGAGTCCGTCTGTCTCTGGCTCGTCTGGCTCCCTTGGGTCTGGTTCCCATGGTTTGCAGTCTTCTGAAAATGTTTCGTCGCGCTGGGTGGCCCCAGGGTTTTCCCATGAGCGATAAGATATCTTTCAGCAGCTTCAGTCACATCTTTAAGCGTCTGCAGCTTTTGTTCTTCTAAGTGGGTCGCTAGGTCCTTGTGACAGGCATTGAGAAATTGTTCCTTCACGATCAGGTCATGGAGACTGTCGTAAGACTTCATTTCGCCTGATAACTCCACCCACTTGTGTAGATATGACGACAGGCGCTCCACAAACTGCTTTGGCGTCTCGTCTGACTTAGGCCGGCATTCACGGAAGCGTTTACGGTAGCCCTTCTCTGTAAAGTTGTAGCACTGCAATATGGCCTCTTTCAAGACGTCGTAGTCTTTAGCGTCATCGTCCGACAATCTGGTGTAGACGTCGAGTGCTTGCCCCGTCAGAAGTGCACTTAGTCGAATCGCCCAGTCTTGAGGTTGCCAGTTAGAGCTTTTGGCAAACCTTTCAAATCTCGCCAAATAACTGTCGATCTGGTCCTTCCCGTCGACAAACGCTGGCAATTTTGGAGCTTTGTTGTCACTGATAACTTGTGGCGCATGCTGATTGTTTTGGATACGCGCCAACTCTAGCTGGTATTGACGCTCAGCTTCTCTTTCTTGCCGCTGCTCTTCTCTTTCTTCACGGCGACGTTGCTCCTCTATTTCTAGACGCTTCTCTTCTAATTCTCTTCCTTCACGGCGACGCTGCTCTTCTAATTCTCGTTCTTCACGGCGACGCTGCTCTTCCTTTTCTAGACGCTTCTCTTCTAATTCTCTTTCTTCGCGGCGACGCTGCTCTTCTAATTCTCGTTCTTGTATTCTCTCCTGGGATTTGACGTACTCCGTCAGCTGTTTCCCTTTTAGATTCAGTTGAATCCCTTTCTGCTTCTGGAAAGTTCTGGAAAGCTCTTTTCTGGAAAGTTCTTGACTGTGCTGTACCTTTCTAGACTGTTCTAGAACACGCTTTCTGCAGTAGCGCTGATGCTTGCCACTAGTCGCTTTCGCTGACGCAGGCCCCGCTGTCCTCGTCGTATGCGACGCTGCACCACGCTGTTGTTGATATACACGCTCCTGTGCTGAAGTAGACGCGACGTCCGCTCGCCGCTCTCTGTAACACTGGCGATGTAGCTCCGAGACTGTCCCTCGACGTAGTCTTACGGCAGCCACGTAGTCCCGATCTGTTGTTCGCTCACGAAGCAACTCTTCAGCGACTACACGCCCTTGCAGTCAACCCGAACCTATCGGTGATGTAGTCCCAGTATGTTGGCCCCTCTCGACGCAACTCGTTGGCGGCTACCCTCGATGACTGCCTCTCGTAACGTTGACTCGCTTGTTGTAGCAGTTGAACCCTTGGCTATGGCGTGAATCCCGGCTTGGCCCCCAAAATGTTACACTCAGTTCGATGTTGGTGTTTTCTATCAGTAGTGGATTCAGCCCCAATGCTGAAGTACTGATGAGTGTAGCTCAGATTCGTTTATTCACGCAACCCGCTCAAACAGCATACAAGTCACAGAGTCGACGTATGAAGTTTTCCACTTTTATTCAGTACACATCAACAACTGCATACAATCGCTCAATCGTCTTTCCACTCTCAAATTCACTTTCCAAGTCACTATCAACAACAACACTCTCTTCCAACAACAGTGCGGCACACAATTTTATAATCTCTCTCTCTTCCGGAACAATTTCGAATACAGTAGAAATGACGCACTGCCACCAATCGAATAAAAGATCGTCATCACTGACTTACGTCAATACATATTTTTATATCTTCCGGAACGACCTCTTGCTTCGACATGTATCGGGAAATTTCTATCAAGAGTAAACACGCAGATCCAGAAAATTCTACAACGATATCGACTAACGAAAATTATCAACGTTATACAAAGCCTCTCCTAACAACAATGTAAACTCAAATCAAAGGTAAATAAACTCCATTATTGAATACTTTGCAAAACGAAACGATTAGATCTATCGTGCGCGCTTCCGACGTACTACCATTCGCGTTTCAACGTAACACTACTGTTGCCAAAATGCTGCCCTATTTTGCTGCTTCAGGGCACAACCTCTACACCAAGTCGGCCAGGCTGTACTTACAGCAAATGATGGAGTTGAACAAAACCTACCCAGAAGTCTATCACGATTTCATGGCAGGCCATCACATGAAAAGGAGAAGCGATCGCTATAGGGCTGGTCTGTCGTGTGATCTGGTGATTGAGCAAACATTGATGAGGACGCTGACGTCAAATGGTGGCCTAACTAAAGGGCGCGGAATGGGCGAACGACAAAGGCTTGTTTGGCTTCCCTCAATGCCTGCTTGTGCAACAGCAAACCAATTGATGCAATCCTTGATGCAAACAGAGTTCAAAACAAGTGAGCAGCACAAAGATTCTTTTGAAATAAGGCAAGAGAAAGACCACAAAGAAACTTTGACAGTCATCAACTATGTTTCATCAAAAAATCCGTTTTGCGCTGACATGAGTCTTAGGTCTATTGCTACTGGCCAAGCAGCTGACTCATCTGTCAATGCTGACCAAGCTGTTGAAATTGGTCAGCGCATTCTCCAAGGGATGACGGGTCAATCTCCAGCTGACGTGACGTTCAAGAAAAGCAATCAAGCAGTCACAATGACGACAAAAACTGGAGTGACTATTGGCCAGGAAATGGTGCAAATGGATCCGCAGTTATTGTTTCAAAGGTTGGTGCAAGTCGCTGGGAATGATACCAACAGGCTCGAAGAAATGTTTTACTATGTACTGTCCAATGTACCTGCCTCCTTGTTTGATGCGACAGGATTCCCCAGAAAAGCCAACAAACATACACTTGCAGGATTTCTCTGGTCTGCTGTCAATGAAACTGCATCCTTGCCAAGAGAAAATGTGAAATACATGCTCGATGGTGGATCCCTTTTGCATCGCCTTCCATGGCCCAGAGGGTCGTCCTAAAAGATCTAGCAGAGATGTATGTCAGCTTTGTTACTAGGAATCATACACTAGCTACAATCATTTTCGATGGCTATGTTGATGGCCCAAGTACCAAAGATGTTGCCCATCTTCGAAGAAGCAAAGGCATGGTTGGGAGACATGTAGCCTATGATCCTGATAGGATCCTCTGCGAGACGAAGGAAATATTCTTGGCCAACTGCGAAAACAAACCGGAACAACAGTCTGTAATAACATTCTTTTTGCCCATGCATTCTCTGGATACGACACGACATCTCATCCCTTCAACATCTCAAAATCACTCACAGTCAAGAAGCTTGATTCAGGAGAGCTCCTGGATGAGGCTAGAGTATCCAATGATAAGATGTCAAGTCATGATGCTGTTGCAGCGGCTGGTGAGAGGGTATTTGTTCACATGTACAGTGAAAAACGTTCTGATACCTTGACCAAACTGTGGTTTGTCAAATATGAGCAAAAAGTGTCTGCAAGCCATACACAAATCCAAGCTAAAGTGCTCCCCCAACAGCAGCAGCAGCTGAATTCCATGCCTACAGAACATTCTACCAAGTCCAGGAGTAGCTGAGTCTAGACAGAGACCATGGTCTATCACCAATGTATTGGGAATGGAAGTTACAGGAGGGTGGGCTACTTCCAATCATAACTAATAAGCCAGCTTCTCCATAGGATATTTTGAATGTTATCCGCTCCTACTGCTAGAAAGACTGCTCACCTGGCAGATGCAGATGCAGAAAGCACGGACTTACGTGCACCATAGCTTGTGGAGAATGCCGTGGAGTCAGCTGCACAAACTCTGTGGTTCAGCTGGATGACGAGTCGGATTCTGAGAGCAACTAAGGTAGACCACTTCTATATTCTACTGGAAAACTAATCAATTTCCTGTGTTTTTCTGTTTTTCTTTATTTCGTGTGTCTTCCTTTTAACTAATCTTTTTTCTCTTGTGAATTAAATAGAAGTCGACTTTTACAATCGAGATCAAGATTTTTAAGATCATCGGAATTTCGCATTTATACCCCTATGTTAATTAAATTTTAATCCACAGTCAGAACTAAAACTGACACAGAAAGCGTTGAAACAGATTTTCGGACTGTATATGTTAAGAGCTTTCATTTGAAATGCAACATGATGGTTTTGAATTAAATGTTTATTTCAAGTAATCTCCCTTTGACGTTTTGAAGTGTGAAAAAACATAAACACCAAAAATCATGTTTCAGACCCCCTTTTTTTTACTGGGACTTTTTATAGGTATTTCCTCATTGCTTAAAGAATTTTTTTACTGCATAGCATTTTTATAGGAATTAGTTGCTTATTTGGCTATTTATTTCATTACTGGGACTGGACTATATAGGTAGGCAAACAGTTGTTTGAGAACAATTTTTTCTATGACTTTGGACAGGAAGGAGATGTTTGAAACAGGTCTATAGTTCTTTAGATTATTTTTGTCTAAACTTGGCTTTTTAAGGAGGGGTTTGATGACAGCCGCTTTGAGCACAGACGGAACACACCAGAGGACAGACTCTCGTTGATAATGTGGGTAATGGTCGGGAGTAGAGGGTCAAGATTCTCTATCAACATGGGGGTAGGAATGGGGTCAAGAGAGCAAGATGTTGGTTTTGAGCTTAAGAAAGATGACTTTCTTGACTTCTTGCTCTGTTATTGGTTGAAAAACTTCCATCTTTGCGGTAGTGAAAGAAGGTGAGAATGGGTTAATGAGTGGGATCTCATGGCTATCAAGAGCGGCCCTTATGTCAGCCACTGTTTCAAACAACAAGAACAGAAAATGATTTGTTAAAAAAAAAAATGCACAGGAATGCAGTTGCATGACAGTTATGGTTGCATGTTTTCTTCACTTAGGCTACTATGATTATGAACTTGAAAGCAGACAATTACTATATTACTTATTAGACTAACAGCAAAGCAGTAATGTTATCTAGATGTCCAAAAAAAAAAAAAATTATGTTGAAATTTATTTTCCACATCTTAAGATACTGCCTTACTTTTCCTATTCACAATAATGCACATATTTGATCAAAACTTGCGTCAATAAGATCGTCTAGAATGTCAAACTCCATAGTCCAAGCCTTGGATACTGATACAATAAACCGGAAGTAAGAGGCGCAAAGAGGTAAAGCTAACAAGGCAAATCGAACTAATTACTATACTTACAGTGTTCCCATTTGGGGATCCGTGTGTCCAGTTATTGTTGGTCCATGCACACACACACACACAGTGTTATCGTGTTGACTGTATACTATTTGCAGTACATTGTCACACAACGCGAATACATCTTTACGCTCCATACAAAGATATACATGTTAATACACAACACTACGGCAATAAGATGGTTGTGTAACCTGTGCAACTGTACAGTGCAAGCCAGTTTTACTTTTTATTATTTGCTTGTAAATTTAAATTTTTGCTTGTTTATTTGAGTGATGTCCAAATTCCTTGATGAGGTCATAAAGATTTAATGAATTGAACAGAAAAATCGCTATCTTTCCTACAGGAAAATACAAAAGCATCGGACAGTTTTGTTTATTTTGAATTGCTTCCCTTGTTGATGCTTGTTACTTTGGGTGACGTGGAGTGTATTCTTTTATCGCTGATAATCACACTGAACGGTTCGCTAAAGACACTTAATACAACAAATATTAGTGAAGTATTACATTGCTAACGAATTGGTGAAAAGATCAAATATATAATTATTGTATTAGTGTAGTTAATTTTACTACTATGATTTTGTATTTGTCCCCTATACGCTCTGTGTCCGGGGACGTTAATCTAAATAATGAATGAATTTACTGTACCTCGTTAACGAAAGTTCCTTTATATAATTTTGTGTGGTCACATAGTGACTAATTTTTCAATCTAAAATCCACATTCTGTCTTAGGTGGCTGATTGGCATGAAATATACTGCTCTTGCACCCACCTTTCAAAAATCCTCAAGCACAGGATTGAGGCCAAGTTTGCAAACCCAGCTATCTGTGCGACTTTACTTCTGTTGGCCATAAACTCTCTGTGATAGTTGGTCCATGATTTTTCTTTGGCTGTATTGACAAATCTTGAGGCTGGGGCAATGCACTGGTTCATCAACCCAATCACTGACAGCACCTTGATTTTTGAAATTTGTGAAATTAGAATTAGAATTCTAAGAAAGGAGAATAAAAAAAATCCTTTAGCAACTGTAGTGAACAATGCAGTAATGAAATTGCATTTATGATTTCAGCTGAACATACAATCATAATACATTGTTCTCTCTTTCAACTGCAATTGCAATCAGTAATGAGGGCACCGTAATGCAGCAGACTGTGCAGTACAGAAGTCACTTCAGTGTCTTAGAAGTAGGCTGTGGTGACGTCCAAACAGCTGTATTACAGTACAGCTGCTGTACAAGTCAAAAACAAAATAAAACTGTTGTGCACCAATTTTCCTTTCCAAAAATATATAATAAACTCACTGTCCACATATGCGATGGATAGTTTAGTTATCTCCGAAAGCTGGCTGCAGGTTATTTAAAGCAGCACAATAATCAGTCCCAATATGAAATAAACTACAGATCTAAAATAATAGGGCAATTTGTGAATGCACAGTTCTGCAGGTGAAAAATTCAAAAATTCAATTCAACAAATCTTTAATACCTTTCACAAGGAACTATGACAGGCACCTGATCACTAAAATAAAATAATAAAAATAAAATACAAGTAAAAAATTAAAGATAGTATAATATTTGTTTAAAATCTATACAACATGTAGGATACGATTATATATGCACAAACACACACACACACACGCTATTAATTATATAGTAACTTATGTAATAGAATGTAAAACAAAATCTCACAGAAGATACTGTTTCTATCAAATCACAGACACAGCTTATTGCCAGCGTACAGTTATCACAGAGTGACATCACAAAGACCGGTTTAAAAACTGAAATCACAATCAGTGCAGTCCTCCACAACAGCGCCATCGGGAACTGGTTCAGAACAACAATCGGTGTGCGTCAAGGATGCCTACTCTCTCCAACACTCTTCAACATCTTCCTAGAGCGCATCATGTCAGATGCTCTTGCAGATCATGAAGGCACAGTCAGCATAAGGGGTAGAGCAATCTCCAATCTTCGTTTTGCAGATTACATTGATGGATTGGCTGGAGAGGAACAAGAACTTGAACAGCTGGTACAGAGGCTTGACACCACCTCCAGAGCCTATGGAATGGAAATAAGTGCAGAGAAGACCAAAATGATGACCAACAACACCAATGGCATCAATACGGACATCAAAGTCCAAGGCCAATCCCTCAACACAGTGCATAGCTTCAAATACTTAGGAGCCATTGTATCAGACAATGGGTCCCGACAGGAGGTCCTCTCCAGGATCGCACAAACAACTGCTGCCCTGACAAGGTTGAAGCCCATTTGGAAAGACAGGACCATCAGTCTACATTCCAAAGTAAGACTGCTGCGCTCCCTTGTCATCTCCATCTTCCTATATGCTTGCGAAGCATGGACCCTCACAGCAGATCTCCAACGAAGAATACAAAGCATGGAGATGAGGTGCTACAGAAGACTTCTGGGCATTTCCTATACCCAACACATCACCAACGACGAAGTCCGACAGACCATCACACAAGCCATTGGACAACACGATGACCTGCTAACAGTGGTGAAGAAACGGAAACTCCGATGGTATGGCCACGTCACCAGATCATCAGGCCTTGCAAAGACTATTCTGCAAGGCACAGTGCAAGGAGGTAGAAGAAGAGGGAGACCGAAAAAGAGGTGGGAGGACAACATTCGAGAATGGACTGGTTTGACACTGAGCGAAGCCATCAGGGCTGCTGAGGACAGAGAAAGATGGAGTATGCTGGTTAAACGATCATCTGTGGTGCCCCTACGACCTTCGGGTTACGGGACAGGATAGGATAGGATAGGAATATAGAACAATTACGCGAATGATAAAGCATGTAATATTTTTATTATGTCTCCAGGAAATTACAAATTTGAAACGCAGACAAAAAACATACAAGATTAAAACGAGCCCCATCAACTTTCAGTTAAATAAAACCCCAAGCTTTGGAGAAGAAGTAGAACGAGGAGAACAACAGTTTTCACGGAAAAAAGGTTAAAGTTTCACATTTTGATTTGAGAAACATAATTATTTGTGCGGTCTAAATAATTTGATGTCATTGTATTTATGATAAATTTATGAAAGGATCACCCAGTCGGCCATAACGTTTTTCTTTATAAGTTTTTAATTGTGTTATTTTTTAAAAAAAATTTATATTGTTTTACAGTAGACCATTATTGTATTATTAACTGATTGTAAGTTTGAGAGATGGAGAGGGAGAGAGAGAGAGAGAGAGAGAGAGAGAGAGAGAGAGAGAGAGAGAGAGAGAGAGAGAGAGAGAGAGAGAGAGAGAGAGAGAGAGAGAGAGAGAGGAAGGGAGAGAATTTGCAACGTTCACAAAATGTTACTGGTTACTTCCCATATAATGTGATCGACGCCACGACATACAGTTATTATTTATGACGTCACCACTCACAAAACATGGGAACGTTTTGACGAGACAAATAATGGAAATAATGTTAAAATGGTCTAAATAAAAATGTATTTAAGATAAACTTACAAAACGGGATTCTTTACAAACTATAGTATTGTAATTTTTTTATATAATTTGTTTTAATTGCATCATATTATTTGACTCCAGGCTGTAAGAGTCAATTTTAGTACTGTATTACTAGATGAAAGAAAATAGTTATGAAACATTCACAAACCGTTACTGAGTCAGAGAGATAAGAATAATCGTCCCCTATACGCTTGTGTGTCCGGGGACGTTAATCTATTTTAACTAACTGAGAGATTCTCATCTTTGATATGATGATGATGATGATGATGATGATGATGATCATTGTTGTCAGGGTGGAGACGTGGTGATCGTCCTTAACGCTGATGCAATAGGACGTTAAGCTTCGTTTTCCTCTGGGTACTTTTTGATCTAATGTTATTGTCATCACGACCGATAATTCTCATTTATGAAGTCGTCACTCTCACAGCCTCAGTCAAGCTTCAAACTTTCAGCAAACATTTATCATCCCGTGATAGCTGAGTTGGTAGAGCGGAGGACTGTAGTGATTGTTTACCTAAGCGATGCTTAGGTCAGTGGTTCGAATCCGCTTCGCGGGATTTTTTTTCCCCCTATCCCAATTAAAATATAATATAACGGATTTTTATATAGCGGGTACTCCAGCCTATGACCAGACTCACCACGCTTTACATAGTCATTACATATAAATACATGCACTCGATAAAACATCGCTTTTGCTACAATACACCAAAAGACGGAACAGTAAAGGTACAAACTATTTACAACTATGTACATAAATTACAACAACAACAACAACAACAAAGACAGAAATAAACTATTTACAACTATGTACACAAATGACAAAAAAGACAGAAATAAAATAGCAAAAACCTATTCACAGCTATTTATATGCCCGGTTAGGCCCAGGAAGAAAAACAGTATAAGTATTTACAGCCGTGTATACACTTACGGATCAGACATAGACAAAAGAGGAGAGAATGGCAGCGGGATACAAATCAATCTGAATAATGCAGTTTGAAGAGGTGGGTTTTTAGGGCCTTTTTGAATGCTTGTGTTGATTGTATGTTGCGGATATGGGAGGGAAGGGAATTCCACTGCTTAGGTGCGGAGTATGCGAATGCACGTTGGCCGTATGTCTTAGTGCGGGTGACGGGAACCTTGAGTGTGCGAGTGTCAGCAGAAGATCTTAAAGTGCATGAAGGGGAGTAGACAGACAGTAGATCAGCAAGGTAGGAAGGACAAGAATCTGTGAAGAAGTTGTGACAGAGAACAGAGAGTTTGTACTCTATGCGTGCTTGCACAGGAAGCCAGTGAAGGGAATGTTGTAGAGGTGTGATGTGATCGCGTTTCTTAGCTCGGAATACTAGTCTAGCTGCTGAGTTCTGAACCTTTTGTAGTTTGTCAATGATGTGTTTTGGGGAGCCAGCAAGGAGAGAGTTGCAATAGTCAAGACGAGAAAGGACGAGAGCGCAGACTAGGGTTTTGGTGGCAGTGACTGTAAGATAGTGGCGAAAGGAGCTGATTTGGCGTATGGCCGTGTATGCAGAGCGACAGACGTTGTAGATGTGGTTGTTGAGGGACAGGTCATCGGAGAGAATGTAGCCGAGATTTCTTGCTGAGGATGAGAACTGAATGTTTGTTGTCCTTACTGTAAGCGATGTTGGGAGAGGCGAGAGTGAGGAGGAGGTGTTGTGCTTGTGAATGAGGAGGGCTTCGGTTTTATCGTCATTAAGCTTAGCTTGTTGAGTGTCATCCATGACTTAATGTCTGTGATGCAGTTCTCCAAAGTCTGAACAGTGGAATTAATGAGAGAGAGGGCGGTGGATATATAAAGTTGTGTGTCGTCTGCAAATGACTGACTCTTAACAGCATGCTTTCTAAGCAGGAGAAGCAGTGGCATGGTGTACAGAGTGAATAACACCGGCCCTAAAACGGAACCCTGAGGCACGCCGCACCCCAAGTCTGCTGTGCTGGAGAAACAGCCATCGACAGTGACTGCTTGTGATCTGTCAGAAAGATATGAGTGGAACCAAGCCAGGACCGAGCCAGAGATTCCAAAGTAGTGTTGAAGAGTGTTAAAGAGAATGTGATGGTCGACTGTGTCAAAGGCGGCTGAGAGGTCTAATAAGGTGAGAACGGAGACGTTACCATTATCTAAGGCAAGCAACAGGTCATTGGTTACCTTTAGGAGGGCTGTCTCAGTGCTGTGGAAGGGTCGGTAGGCAGACTGGTTGGGGCAAAGTAAAGCGTTATCATATTAGTCCAATCCAACAGGCTTTTTGAAAGTAAGTAAATCCTATAAAAATGATATATATTCTAATGTACTCTTTACAGTTGTGTTTACAACTGAAGAAAAGTCCCACGGAATCGAAGGGGTATGAATATGTTTATTTTACCTTTTTAAAGCGAAATATTTTTTGATGCGAATGCATTGGGGAACCCCCATTTTTACCGCCCAGATATTGTTGCGCATGACGTCAGGAATCTACAGCCAAGTGATGAAATGTGCGTAGGTGACAAGGTCAATGGCATTGTTGATACACAGGCTTGGAAGTCTCGTCTCTCGTAAACCTCAATTACATACATACTATACCACGTACGTATGTATAGGAGGGGAAAGAAAAGACTTCAGAGCCTGTGGTTGATAAATGCATATAGTATTAGTCATCTTATGGCTGATGCAGGCTAACCCCCGTTGGGGTGCCGGGGGTTTCAGTATAAATAGCAATGTAGGCATTTTATATGTATGTTTTGTTGATAATTTATAATGATGTTTGTATTCTATTTTGTTTTTGTAAACGGGGGTTCGATAAGTTCGGGTGAAGCCTCAGCCGTCCCCTGCGTGGGATGTCTTTAATGTAAAGTGACAGGCTGGTGGAGAGCTTTCAGTTTTACCACTAGGGTTGTTTCAGCAGATCTTTTATGCGGATCGGGGGTTGTCCGGTCCTGATTTGGCTCGGAAGAGTCCGCTGGACCTAAAGCAATAATAATGTAATGTAATGTAATGATGCAGGCTTGCAGGAGGCATGGTGGCCGAATGGTTAGAGCGTTGGCTTGCGGATCGGAAGGTCCCGGGTTTGAGCCCAGGTCGGGCATTGTGTTGTGTCCCTGTGAAAGACACTTTACTCTCGTTTCCTACTCCTTCGGATGAGAGTATAAACCGAGGTATAGTCTGTGTCGCATACATTACATCATAACGGACTTTAAAGATCCTGACGCTCATGTCCTAGACGGGTGAGCGCCGGTAACAAGAACACACCCAGCATGCACCTTGGTAAAAAGTGCCATAATGATCAACACGATTGACAAGACAAGACAAGGCAATAGATGCAGTTTGTGCATCAAATTCTGCAGTTCAGATCATTGCTGGAAAGGCTTATTCTAGGGCAATTAGAGCACATTTTCTTGTCGAAGCATCATTGAGTGCAATATTTGTAAGCACATCCTTCAACATGTCATGGCTGTTGCTCCATCCTGACACTTTGTCCAATGATTACAATCTAGGAAGGAAAACGGTGATTGTCAAGAAGAAGAGTCACTTCTACATAATCCTGCAGATCTTGACATAACAGATGACTTTGATTAGGCTCTTTTTGAATCACTGATGCAGGGCAAAACAACAGCAAGAGATGCTGCAATACATCCTGTATTAGGACGCATTAAAGCAACGTTGGAAGATTTCAAACGACAATGTTCAAGTAGAACGAGCAAGCTATGGATTCAAGAAATGGTACACCTCCTTCACACAGCAATATAGGCTGAGAGAACTGGAGACTTCAAGCCCCATCTATCTGCTTGTTACACTCAGTTCGATGTTGGTGTTTTCTATCAGTAGTGGATTCAGCCCCAATGCTGAAGTACTGATGAGTGTAGCTCAGATTCGTTTATTCACGCAACCCGCTCAAACAGCATTCAAGTCACAGAGTCGACGTATGAAGTTTTCCACTTTTATTCAGCACACATCAACAACTGCATACAATCGCTCAATCGTCTTTCCACTCTCAAATTCACTTTCCAAGTCACTATCAACAACAACACTCTCTTCCAACAACAGTGCGGCACACAATTTTATAATCTCTCTCTCTTCCGGAACAATTTCGAATACAGTAGAAATGACGCACTGCCACCAATCGAATAAAAGATCGTCATCACTGACTTACGTCAATACATATTTTTATATCTTCCAGAACGACCTCTTGCTTCGACATGTATCGGGAAATTTCTATCAAGAGTAAACACGCAGATCCAGAAAATTCTACAACGATATCGACTAACGAAAATTATCAACGTTATACAAAGCCTCTCCTAACAACAATGTAAACTCAAATCAAAGGTAAATAAACTCCATTATTGAATACTTTGCAAAACGAAACGATTAGATCTATCGTGCGCGCTTCCGACGTACTACCATTCGCGTTTCAACGTAACATAACCCCCCACTCAAGAAGAAATTTACCCAATTTCTTTCAACAACGTTGAAACGTAATGCACAAACAAAGTTCAGAATTAAAACTTATTTCAGACTGTCTGAACACTGTCAATGTTCTCAGCTCATTCACACAGAGTCAATGTTCTTCCATCCGCAAGTCTATCTGGATATTGTCAATGTTCACAGTTCATCCACACAGTCAATGTTCTTTACTCACACACTCTGCTGAGGAAGTCCGCACCAACATTGTCTGATCCTTTGATAGATTCTACTCGCATGTTAAAGTTCTGCAAGTACATAGCCCATCTCATGATTCGACTGTTCACAAACTTGGCAGAGTTCAAGTAAGTTAGCGGCTTGTGATCAGTCTGTAACACGAACTTCACTCCTTGAAGGTACAGTTCGAACTTCCGGATTCCCCATATGATGGCAAGGCACTCTTTCTCCATGGTCGAGTAATTTTTCTCAGCCCTGGACAGCTTCTTGCTGGCGTAACTGACCGGAAATAGTTTTCCTTCGTGTTCTTGCATCAGTATGGCGCCGATGCCTTCGTCCGCTGCGTCTGTTCTTAAGACGAATTCTTTGGAAGTGTAAGGCAGTCGTAGCACCGGATCCTTCGAAAGGAGGTCGCGCACAGTCTGGTATGCCTTCTCCTGAGACGGTCCCCACTGCACTTGGTTTGGACAGCCTTTCCGCACCAGGTCCGACAAGGGTGCTGTGATCGCGGAGTAGTTTGGTACAAACTCCCTGTAATATCCCGCCAACCCCAGGAAAGATCGCACCTGCTTCTTGGTTTGGGGACGTGGAGCGTTCAAAATCTTGGTGACGTTTTCTAGTAGAAGCCCCTTTTGTCCTTCTTTCAGCGAATGGCCGACGCAGTCGACGTTGTCAGCTCCCAGGATGCATTTGCTGGGTCTCACGGTCAGGTTGGCTTCTGCGAGACGGTGGAACAGCTCCCTCAAAGTCTGCAGATGCTCCTTCCAGGTCTGGGTGTGGACTTCATGTTCGACCAAAGTCGTAGAGCCTGGGACATCATTGAAGTTATGGGGAAACTCGCCCATAAGGTTCTTGAGCTCCAACTTTTGACCTTCCGTCAAGCTTGGTCCTAGCTTAACATCATCGATGCCTTCTTTGCTGTGGAAGTCTCCCAGTTCCAACAGTTCTTCGCTGTCAAAGCTGTTGTTGGTCACAGCTGCTGTGGCTGCGTGCACAGTCTCTGATGGCCTTTCCACGTACAGCTTAAGGAGGTTGGCGTGGTATATCTTGGAATGCTGACCGACCTTCACCTTGTAGTCGTTGATCCCCACCACGGTCTCCACTTCGTACGGGCCTTTCCACTGCATCAGCAACTTATTATGATCGGTAGGTAGCAGCACCAGCACTTTGTTGCCAGGTTTAAACTTCCTGTTCACAGCCCTACGGTCATAGTAGTGCTTTCCACAGTCCTGGGACTTCTTCAGGTTTTCTCTGGCTATCTCGAGAGTCTGCTCCAGCTTCTCCCGTAGCTCAAACACGTACTGGTAGCTGTTCTTCACCTCTGGGGTGTCTACTTCTTTCGTCCACAGTTCTTTTAGGATGTGCATCGGCCCTCGGATGGTTCTTCTGTACAGCAGCTCGAACGGAGAAAAGCCGGTGGACTCCTGCGGTACTTCTCTGTAGGCGAAAAGTAGGGCGTTGATGTAGCGATGCCATTGTCTGGGCTGCTCGGTGCACAGTTTCTTCAGGGTGGACTTCAGCGTAGCATTGAACTTTTCGACGAGCCCGTTGCACATTGGATGGTAGGGTGTCGTAGTTAAATGCCGGATGCTCAGCAATCTGTTGACCTCCTTCATGCAGTCAGAGACGAACTGCGTCCCGAGGTCTGTCAGAATTTCTTCAGGCACTCCAAGTCTACTGAACATGTCCACCAGTGCATCTGCTACAGTTTCAGTGTCAATCTTCTTCAGTGGCACTGCTTCTGGGTACCGAGTCGCATAGTCCACTAAAGTCAGTACCCACCGATGACCTTCTTCACTCGGAGGTCTTATTTCGCCGATTAAGTCTAAGGCCATCCTCTTGAAAGGTCGGTCGATCAGAGGCATCCTCTGCATAGGCACTTTCAGGACCCTTCCTCGAGGTATGGTCTTCTGGCAAATGTCACACGATCGGCAGAAACGGCTGACGTCCGCATGAAGTCCTGGCCAGTAGAATACCGCCTGGATTCTATCCGACGTCTTCTTGATACCCAGGTGACCTCCCATGATTGAGTCATGCGCTACTTCCATCACCTGGCGCCTTAGGGGTAACGGTACCAGGACTTGACGTAGTGGTTTCCCTCCGTTGACCCTCGGGTGCTGAAAGATTCGGTACAGGATCTTGGCCTTCACCTCAAAATAGACCGTACCACTGCCTTTGGTCACGTGGTCTTGGCGGTTCCTGTACTTGTTTAAAGTGCTATCAGCTTCCTGGAGCTGGATCAGCTTATCTCTGTCCACGATGGCAGCTTTGGAGTTGTCGGCGACCTTCAGTGGCGTAGACATCTTGTCTCTCTTGGCCTGGGCCCTGGTAGTAACAGCACTGACGATCTCTGGTTGGCAGGGCTGAGCCGGAGTAACCACATTGTCCCGTAGCAGCTCTGTAAGGTCTCCATCGGGAAACGGCAATGGATCCTCCTCCACAACTTCGACGCGTTGGGTTGAGGCAGGACTCCACTCTGGATCGGGGTTGTCGGGTCGTCTCGCGCCGTCGATATTCCCGATCATCAAATCGTACAGCGGCTTCTTCAGGCAAACCGCTTCGACTTCGCCTATGTAGAAAGGGGTGTTGACATGAATTTTCGCAACTGGCGCTTTCAAACATTTGCTGTCGGCCATAAGTGTCCATTTTTGAATCGCCAGTGAACTGTTCTTTAGCGATTAGGTCTTCTCTGACGATGACCCCACTACAGCCAGAGTCTCTTAAGACAGTCACTTCATGATTTCCGACGCGTCCCTTTGAAACAGGCATGTTCTGGACGGTCACAGCTGCGCTGGCGACGACGGGGATGGATTTCCCGTTGGCAAGGAGAAGTTGGCCATCGGTCATGCACTCTTGCACGTCCGCAGGGGTAGCTGTGCGCTCGGTCTCACTCGGAAGAATGACGCTCCCGCCGCACACCTGATGGTCAGATCTACTGGTTTGCCGTTGATTGGAGAACCGCCTCTGCCGGTTGCCCGCCGCTGCGTTGTCCGTACTGCTCCGCTGTCCGCTACTTTTGTTTTGAGGACAATTAGCCGCCCTGTGGTCTGTAGCGTTGCAGGTGAAACAGCCTCTTGAATGCCCTTCCCTGGGAGGAGGCGTGGAGTCCGTCTGTCTCTGGCTCGTCTGGCTCCCTTGGATCTGGTTCCCATGGTTTGCAGTCTTCTGAAAATGTTTCGTCGCGCTGGGTGGCCCCAGGGTTTTCCCATGAGCGATAAGATATCTTTCAGCAGCCTCAGTCACATCTTTAAGCGTCTGCAGCTTTTGTTCTTCTAAGTGGGTCGCTAGGTCCTTGTGACAGGCATTGAGAAATTGTTCCTTCACGATCAGGTCATGGAGACTGTCGTAAGACTTCATTTTCGCCTGATAACTCCACCCACTTGTGTAGATATGACGACAGGCGCTCCACAAACTGCTTTGGCGTCTCGTCTGACTTAGGCCGGCATTCACGGAAGCGTTTACGGTAGCCCTTCTCTGTAAAGTTGTAGCACTGCAATATGGCCTCTTTCAAGACGTCGTAGTCTTTAGCGTCATCGTCCGACAATCTGGTGTAGACGTCGAGTGCTTGCCCCGTCAGAAGTGCACTTAGTCGAATCGCCCAGTCTTGAGGTTGCCAGTTAGAGCTTTTGGCAAACCTTTCAAATCTCGCCAAATAACTGTCGATCTGGTCCTTCCCGTCGACAAACGCTGGCAATTTTGGAGCTTTGTTGTCACTGATAACTTGTGGCGCATGCTGATTGTTTTGGATACGCGCCAACTCTAGCTGGTATTACGCTCAGCTTCTCTTTCTTGCCGCTGCTCTTCTCTTTCTTCACGGCGACGTTGCTCCTCTATTTCTAGACGCTTCTCTTCTAATTCTCTTTCTTCACGGCGACGCTGCTCTTCTAATTCTCGTTCTTCACGGCGACGCTGCTCTTCCTTTTCTAGACGCTTCTCTTCTAATTCTCTTTCTTCGCGGCGACGCTGCTCTTCTAATTCTCGTTCTTGTATTCTCTCCTGGGATTTGACGTACTCCGTCAGCTGTTTCCCTTTTAGATTCAGTTGAATCCCTTTCTGCTTCTGGAAAGTTCTGGAAAGCTCTTTTCTGGAAAGTTCTTGACTATGCTGTACCTTTCTAGACTGTTCTAGAACACGCTTTCTGCAGTAGCGCTGATGCTTGCCACTAGTCGCTTTCGCTGACGCAGGCCCGCTGTCCTCGTCGTATGCGACGCTGCACCACGCTGTTGTTGATATACACGCTCCTGTGCTGAAGTAGACGCGACGTCCGCTCGCCGCTCTCTGTAACACTGGCGATGTAGCTCCGAGACTGTCCCTCGACGTAGTCTTACGGCAGCCACGTAGTCCCGATCTGTTGTTCGCTCACGACGCAACTCTTCAGCGACTACACGCCCTTGCAGTCAACCCGAACCTATCGGTGATGTAGTCCCAGTATGTTGGCCCCTCTCGACGCAACTCGTTGGCGGCTACCCTCGATGACTGCCTCTCGTAACGTTGACTCGCTTGTTGTAGCAGTTGAACCCTTGGCTATGGCGTGAATCCCGGCTTGGCCCCCAAAATGTTACACTCAGTTCGATGTTGGTGTTTTCTATCAGTAGTGGATTCAGCCCCAATGCTGAAGTACTGATGAGTGTAGCTCAGATTCGTTTATTCACGCAACCCGCTCAAACAGCATACAAGTCACAGAGTCGACGTATGAAGTTTTCCACTTTTATTCAGCACACATCAACAACTGCATACAATCGCTCAATCGTCTTTCCACTCTCAAATTCACTTTCCAAGTCACTATCAACAACAACACTCTCTTCCAACAACAGTGCGGCACACAATTTTATAATCTCTCTCTCTTCCGGAACAATTTCGAATACAGTAGAAATGACGCACTGCCACCAATCGAATAAAAGATCGTCATCACTGACTTACGTCAATACATATTTTTATATCTTCCGGAACGACCTCTTGCTTCGACATGTATCGGGAAATTTCTATCAAGAGTAAACACGCAGATCCAGAAAATTCTACAACGATATCGACTAACGAAAATTATCAACGTTATACAAAGCCTCTCCTAACAACAATGTAAACTCAAATCAAAGGTAAATAAACTCCATTATTGAATACTTTGCAAAACGAAACGATTAGATCTATCGTGCGCGCTTCCGACGTACTACCATTCGCGTTTCAACGTAACACTACTGTTGCCAAAATGCTGCCCTATTTTGCTGCTTCAGGGCACAACCTCTACACCAAGTCGGCCAGGCTGTACTTACAGCAAATGATGGAGTTGAACAAAACCTACCCAGAAGTCTATCACGATTTCATGGCAGGCCATCACATGAAAAGGAGAAGCGATCGCTATAGGGCTGGTCTGTCGTGTGATCTGGTGATTGAGCAAACATTGATGAGGACGCTGACGTCAAATGGTGGCCTAACTAAAGGGCGCGGAATGGGCGAACGACAAAGGCTTGTTTGGCTTCCCTCTATGCCTGCTTGTGCAACAGCAAACCAATTGATGCAATCCTTGATGCAAACAGAGTTCAAAACAAGTGAGCAGCACAAAGATTCTTTTGAAATAAGGCAAGAGAAAGACCACAAAGAAACTTTGACAGTCATCAACTATGTTTCATCAAAAAATCCGTTTTGCGCTGACATGAGTCTTAGGTCTATTGCTACTGGCCAAGCAGCTGACTCATCTGTCAATGCTGACCAAGCTGTTGAAATTGGTCAGCGCATTCTTCAAGGGATGACGGGTCAATCTCCAGCTGACGTGACGTTCAAGAAAAGCAATCAAGCAGTCACAATGACGACAAAAACTGGAGTGACTATTGGCCAGGAAATGGTGCAAATGGATCCGCAGTTATTGTTTCAAAGGTTGGTGCAAGTCGCTGGGAATGATACCAACAGGCTCGAAGAAATGTTTTACTATGTACTGTCCAATGTACCTGCCTCCTTGTTTGATGCGACAGGATTCCCCAGAAAAGCCAACAAACATACACTTGCAGGATTTCTCTGGTCTGCTGTCAATGAAACTGCATCCTTGCCAAGAGAAAATGTGAAATACATGCTCGATGGTGGATCCCTTTTGCATCGCCTTCCATGGCCCAGAGGGTCGTCCTAAAAGATCTAGCAGAGATGTATGTCAGCTTTGTTACTAGGAATCATACACTAGCTACAATCATTTTCGATGGCTATGTTGATGGCCCAAGTACCAAAGATGTTGCCCATCTTCGAAGAAGCAAAGGCATGGTTGGGAGACATGTAGCCTATGATCCTGATAGGATCCTCTGCGAGACGAAGGAAATATTCTTGGCCAACTGCGAAAACAAACCGGAACAACAGTCTGTAATAACATTCTTTTTGCCCATGCATTCTCTGGATACGACACGACATCTCATCCCTTCAACATCTCAAAATCACTCACAGTCAAGAAGCTTGATTCAGGAGAGCTCCTGGATGAGGCTAGAGTATCCAATGATAAGATGTCAAGTCATGATGCTGTTGCAGCGGCTGGTGAGAGGGTATTTGTTCACATGTACAGTGAAAAACGTTCTGATACCTTGACCAAACTGTGGTTTGTCAAATATGAGCAAAAAGTGTCTGCAAGCCATACACAAATCCAAGCTAAAGTGCTCCCCCAACAGCAGCAGCAGCTGAATTCCATGCCTACAGAACATTCTACCAAGTCCAGGAGTAGCTGAGTCTAGACAGAGACCATGGTCTATCACCAATGTATTGGGAATGGAAGTTACAGGAGGGTGGGCTACTTCCAATCATAACTAATAAGCCAGCTTCTCCATAGGATATTTTGAATGTTATCCGCTCCTACTGCTAGAAAGACTGCTCACCTGGCAGATGCAGATGCAGAAAGCACGGACTTACGTGCACCATAGCTTGTGGAGAATGCCGTGGAGTCAGCTGCACAAACTCTGTGGTTCAGCTGGATGACGAGTCGGATTCTGAGAGCAACTAAGGTAGACCACTTCTATATTCTACTGGAAAACTAATCAATTTCCTGTGTTTTTCTGTTTTTCTTTATTTCGTGTGTCTTCCTTTTAACTAATCTTTTTTCTCTTGTGAATTAAATAGAAGTCGACTTTTACAATCGAGATCAAGATTTTTAAGATCATCGGAATTTCGCATTTATACCCCTATGTTAATTAAATTTTAATCCACAGTCAGAACTAAAACTGACACAGAAAGCGTTGAAACAGATTTTCGGACTGTATATGTTAAGAGCTTTCATTTGAAATGCAACATGATATGGTTTTGAATTAAATGTTTATTTCAAGTAATCTCCCTTTGACGTTTTGAAGTGTGAAAAAACATAAACACCAAAAATCATGTTTCAGACCCCTTTTTTTTACTGGGACTTTTTATAGGTATTTCCTCATTGCTTAAAGAATTTTTTTACTGCATAGCATTTTTATAGGAATTAGTTGCTTATTTGGCTATTTATTTCATTACTGGGACTGGACTATATAGGTAGGCAAACAGTTGTTTGAGAACAATTTTTTCTATGACTTTGGACAGGAAGGAGATGTTTGAAACAGGTCTATAGTTCTTTAGATTATTTTTGTCTAAACTTGGCTTTTTAAGGAGGGGTTTGATGACAGCCGCTTTGAGCACAGACGGAACACCAGAGGACAGACTCTCGTTGATAATGTGGGTAATGGTCGGGAGTAGAGGGTCAAGATTCTCTATCAACATGGGGGTAGGAATGGGGTCAAGAGAGCAAGATGTTGGTTTTGAGCTTAAGATGACTTTCTTGACTTCTTGCTCTGTTATTGGTTGAAAAACTTCCATCTTTGCGGTAGTGAAAGAAGGTGAGAATGGGTTAATGAGTGGGATCTCATGGCTATCAAGAGCGGCCCTTATGTCAGCCACTGTTTCAAACAACAAGAACAGAAAATGATTTGTTAAAAAAAAAAATGCACAGGAATGCAGTTGCATGACAGTTATGGTTGCATGTTTTCTTCACTTAGGCTACTATGATTATGAACTTGAAAGCAGACAATTACTATATTACTTATTAGACTAACAGCAAAGCAGTAATTTTATCTAGATGTCCAAAAAAAAAAAAAAAAAAATTATGTTGAAATTTATTTTCCACATCTTAAGATACTGCCTTACTTTTCCTATTCACAATAATGCACATATTTGATCAAAACTTGCGTCAATAAGATCGTCTAGAATGTCAAACTCCATAGTCCAAGCCTTGGATACTGATACAATAAACCGGAAGTAAGAGGCGCAAAGAGGTAAAGCTAACAAGGCAAATCGAACTAATTACTATACTTACAGTGTTCCCATTTGGGGATCCGTGTGTCCAGTTATTGTTGGTCCATGCACACACACACACACACACACACACACACACACACACACACACACACACACACACACACACACACACACACACACACACACACAGTGTTATCGTGTTGACTATATACTATTTGCAGTACATTGTCACACAACGCGAATACATCTTTACGCTCCATACAAAGATATACATGTTAATACACAACACTACGGCAATAAGATGGTTGTGTAACCTGTGCAACTGTACAGTGTAAGCCAGTTTTACTTTTTATTATTTGCTTGTAAATTTAAATTTTTACTTGTTTATTTGAGTGATGTCCAAATTCCTTGATGAGGTCATAAAGATTTAATGAATTGAACAGAAAAATCGCTATCTTTCCTACAGGAAAATACAAAAGCATCGGACAGTTTTGTTTATTTTGAATTGCTTCCCTTGTTGATGCTTGTTACTTTGGGTGACGTGGAGTGTATTCTTTTATCGCTGATAATCACACTGAACGGTTCGCTAAAGACACTTAATACAACAAATATTAGTGAAGTATTACATTGCTAACGAATTGGTGAAAAGATCAAATATATAATTATTGTATTAGTGTAGTTAATTTTACTACTATGATTTTGTATTTGTCCCCTATACGCTCTGTGTCCGGGGACGTTAATCTAAATAATGAAAAAATTTATTATACCACGTTAACGACAGTTCCTTTAAATAATTTTGTGTGGTCACATAGTGACTAATTTTTCAATCTAGAATCCACGTTCTGTCTTAGGTGGCTGATTGGCATGAAATATACTGCTCTTGCACCAACCTTTCAAAAATCCTCAAGCACAGGATTGAGGCCAAGTTTGCAAACCCAGCTATCTGTGCGACTTTACTTCTGTTGGACATGAACTCTCTGTGATAGTTGGTCCATGATTTTTCTTTGGCTGTATTGACAAATCTTGAGGCTGGGGCAATGCACTGGTTCATCAACCCAATCACTGACAGCACCTTGATTTTTGAAATTTGTGAAATTAGAATTAGAATTCCAAGAAAGGAGAATAAAAAAAATCCTTTAGCAACTGTAGTGAACAATGCAGTAATGAAATTGTATTTATGATTTCAGCTGAACATACAATCATAATACATTGTTCTCTCTTTCAACTGCAATTGCAATCAGTAATGAGGGCACCGTAATGCAGCAGACTGTGCAGTACAGAAGTCACTTCAGTGTCTTATAGAAGTAGGCTGTGGTGACGTCCAAACAGCTGTATTACAGTACAGCTGCTGTACTGTACAAGTCCAAAACAAAACAAAACAAAACAAAACTGTTGTGCACCAATTTTCCTTTCCAAAAATATATAATGAACTCACTGTCCACATATGCGATGGATAGTTTAGTTATCTCCGAAAGCTGGCTGCAGGTTATTTAAAGCAGCATAATAATCAGTCCCAATATGAAATAAACTACAGATCTAAAATAATAGGGCAATTTGTGAATGCACAGTTCTGCAGGTGAAAAATTCAAAAATTCAATTCAACAAATCTTTAATACCTTTCACAAGGAACTATGACAGGCACCTGATCACTAAAATAAAATAATAAAAATAAAATACAAGTAAAAAATTAAAGATAGTATAATATTTGTTTAAAATCTATACAACATGTAGGATACGATTATATATGCACAAACACACACACACACGCTATTAATTATATAGTAACTTATGTAATAGAATGTAAAACAAAATCTCACAGAAGATGCTGTTTCTATCAAATCACAGACACAGCTTATTGCCAGCGTACAGTTATCACAGAGTGACATCACAAAGACCGGTTTAAAAACTGAAATCACAATCAGTGCAGTCCTCCACAACAGCGCCATCGGGAACTGGTTCAGAACAACAATCGGTGTGCGTCAAGGATGCCTACTCTCTCCAACACTCTTCAACATCTTCCTAGAGCGCATCATGTCAGATGCTCTTGCAGATCATGAAGGCACAGTCAGCATAAGGGGTAGAGCAATCTCCAATCTTCGTTTTGCGGATGACATTAATGGATTGGCTGGAGAGGAACAAGAACTTGAACAGCTGGTACAGAGGCTTGACACCACCTCCAGAGCCTATGGAATGGAAATAAGTGCAGAGAAGACCAAAATGATGACCAACAACACCAATGGCATCAACACGGACATCAAAGTCCAAGGCCAATCCCTCAACACAGTGCATAGCTTCAAATATTTAGGAGCCATTGTATCAGACAATGGGTCCCGACAGGAAGTCCTCTCCAGGATCGCACAAACAACTGCTGCCCTGACAAGGTTGAAGCCCATCTGGAAAGACAAGACCATCAGTCTACATTCCAAAGTCCTTCCACGCTACGTCATCAAAACCTGCGTGGCGGACAGCAAGCCTCCACTTCTGTCTTGTGAACACAGGCCAAAGTACAGCTGCTAGTTAGTTTCAAAGCGTAAGAAATGGTGAATTTTTGCTGTGTTCGGGGTTGCGGACATCGCAGCAACCGAGATAAAGAAATACGTTTTTTCCGCATTCCATCTGTTCCGAAACGTGCTGATTCAGTTCAGCGAAATTTGATTGCACGCCAGCGGAGAGAATGGCTTCGGCAGATCTACAGCAGTACAGGAAAGACATCACAGAGAGTGAGAGACTACAACCAAACCATGGCATCGGGTTTGTTCAAGTCACTTTTTGTCAGGTACGTGCAATGGGGGAGACTGATTAAAAGTTTTTGTCAGCCTGCCTAGCGTAATGCATTGCTATTTATTTTGATGTCGGTACACCTACTCGCAGTTCAAGAAGTTGGTGGAGTACTGGCGCCGATGTCATTCTGTCCTTGAGTGTTTGGAATGCTGTCTCGCATTCGGCTGTCCATACGACTTTGTCCGGGGCGATTTTCCGGGTTCCATTTGTCAGTGGCACGGCGATGCTGTTGTAGTTGGGGATGAACTTCTGGTAGAAGCCGCAGAGTCCTAGAAATGACTGCACTTCCTTCTTTGTCTTGGGCCTAGGAGCGTCGAGTAGGCGTTTCACTGTCTTTTCTACCGGTCGCAGGCTTCCTTGACTGATGGTGTGTCCCAGAAATTCTAGTTCCGTGAATCCAATCTGACATTTGGTGGGTCTTGCCGTCAATCCCGTGTCTCTGAGGCGGGCGAGTAGTTGCTGTAGGAGCGTGACATGTTCCTCCCACGTAGGTGTGGCGATGAGGATGTCGTCCATAAACGAGTGTAGGTGCTCGCTGCTCAGGGGTGCCAGGAGTTTTCGCATCATGGCGCTGAAGATGCTGGGTGCGTTGTGGAGTCCGAATGGAAGTACATTGAACTCGAAGTGTCCTTCCATAGTGCTAAACGCTAGGTACTTTCGGACTTGCGGTTGCACTGGTATCTGGTAGTATCCTTTGCTGAGGTCGATGCGTGAGAAGTACTTCGCTCGCTGTAGCTTGGCAAATAGGTCTGTCTGGTCCGGGAGTGGCTCTGGCTGGAACTGCGTTACCGCATTCAGGAGTCTGAAGTCGATGCACAGTCGATGCTCTCCGTTGGGTTTTCGCAACAATACCGTGCCGGCGCTGTAGGGTGAGGTAGACTCTGAGATGATTCCGGCTGCCAGTAAGGTGTCTATCTCTTCCTTGATGGCTCGCTGCTGAGACAGTGGCATCGGGTAGAGCTTTTGGCGGACGGGTGTTGGGTCGGTCACCGTTAAGGTTACTTCGACGAGGTCTGTCCTCCCTGGTCGGTCTGTGAGCACAGTCTGATGTTGTCGAATGACCTGTAGTACTTGCTGTCGCTGGGTAGCGGCTAGGTCTCCGTTGAGTATCACGTCTTTGTAGGTTTCCTTGGAGTGCAGGGGATACTCTACTGCATTGGTCTCCATGCTTTCTCCTTCTTCCGCGATGGCGATGGCTAGCAAGTTGTGAGTGCTGGGGGTCGCTGGTCTGTCCGTATACTTCTTGAGGAGATTGATGTGGTGGTATCGGGCTCTCCCGTTCACCTCTACTTGGTAGACTGTCTTGGATTTCTTGGCAGTCACCCGGTACGGTCCTCTCCAAGCGATGTCCAGCTTGTTGGTTCCACTTGGAAGTAAGAGTAGCACTTGATCGCCGACTTGCAGTTCTCTGTCCTTCGCGTGGCGGTTGTAGTACTTCGCCTGACGGGCTCTTGCCTTCTTCAGTGCTTCACCAGCTTTCTTCCACGTTGCTTTGAGGGTTTCCTGCAGGTCTGCGACGTACTTGGTGGCACCTCTTGGTGTTTCGTCTATCTTGGCTTCCGTCCAACTTCTGCGTAGGGCTTCTAGCGGTCCTGCTAGAGGTCTGCCGAATAGCAATGTTGACGGGGTGTAGCCTGTGGCTGCATGGGGCGTTTCTCGGTATGCGAACAGTGCCGCATTCACGTAGGTGTCCCACGCTTCTGGATTGTCGTCGGCGACTTTCCTGAGTATGGTGAGAAGGGTTCCATTCAGTCTTTCTACTTGTCCGTTGCTGGCGGGGTGGTATGGTGGTGTGCGAATGTGATGAACTTGTATCAACTCGAACACGTCTTGCATCAGGCGGCCGGTGAACTGAGATCCGTTGTCCGTTCTAATGCTGTCCGGGAATCCGACTCTGGTAAAGATGGCGATGAGTGCATCTGCAATCTTCTTGGTGTCGATCGCTGGCAACGGGACTGCTTCGCACCACATCGTACATGCGTCGACGAGTGTGAGTAGAAATCTGTTCCGCTTCTTGGTCATGGGCAGTGGTCCTACTATGTCTACTGAGACTTGCTGGAATGGCACGCCGACTACTACCGATGGTCCTAAGGTAACTGGTACGGTGTGATGTCGCGGGGAATATCGTTGACATTGGTGGCAAGATTTCACGTAGCGCTTGACATCCTCCGTGATTCCTGGCCAATAGTAGTGTGCGCTGATTCTCTGCACTGTGGCTCCAATTCCCATGTGTCCGCTGAGTGGCATGCTGTGGCCTAGTTCTAGTACTTGGGCTCGAAGAGTGGCTGGTAGTACTAGTTGGGTGTGATCTCCATCTCCTTGTCGATGTAGAACTCCCTCTTCCATGTAGAAGTCTCCCTTGTGCGGGGGTGTGTGCGCCTTGGGTAGCTTCTGGAAGCACTTCGCTATCGAGGTGTCTTCTTTCTGTGCTGTTTTGATCTCTTCGAGTCCTGGATTCGGAGCGAACTCGGGCTGGGGTGGTTGGGTTTTAGCTTGGGCCCTGGTTTGCACTGCAGCTATCTCTACAGTTTTGGGGGGCGTGCCTAAGAACACATACCTACAACCTAGCACTAGATCATACAGGGGTTTCTGTAAAACAGCTGCTTGGATTCGTCCTGTGACGTACCTACTCTCTACTTCGATCCATGCTATTGGGCAAGTAGTCGTCGGTTTCGTCAAGTCTGCTCCTTGTAGTTCGACTGTCTTGTCTGTCAAGTCCGCGCGCGATACCAGAGATTCGCTAACTATCGCGTCGTATGATAGACCTGTGTCATACAGACAGTTCGCTTCTTTTCCGTTGACCTTGACCGTGTCTGTCACCGATGGGTGATCTCCGATAGTGTGTGGCTTGTTACCGCTACTTTGAGTTAGAACTCTGTGCGCTGGCCGGCTTTCGCGCTCTTCCCTACGTTGTGCGGCCAACTTGAAACATTCTGCGGTGGAGTGATTGTTTCTGTTGCAGAACGAGCAATACCGTCTCTGTTCTGCGGGACCTCTTTTCCCGAATTCCGTGTTGGGTCCTTTATTTTGCCCAGGTCTGGGGTTATTCGGCTTATTCGCGGTGCGCTCTTCTCGGTTAGGGCTTCGTTTCTGTGCCTCTTTCCCGTTAGGCTTTAGGTCTCGCCTGAAGCTCTTGGCTTCTCCGTGTGCGGCCACGTACCTATCTGCGACCTTGACCAGATCTTCTAGTCTTTCCGCGCCCTGCTCTACTGAGAATGTTCTCAGCTCGGGGGTCATGGTTTCCCGTAGCTGTTCCCATACTAACAGTTCTGTCAGTCCATCATACGTCTTAGCCGTGGCTGACTGGCTAATCCACTTATCCAGCGTTGTGGACAACCGATCCGCGAACTGCGCATAGTTCTCGCCTTTCACTCTCCGATTGGTGCGGAACTTTTGCCGGTAGCATTCTCCTGTCAGTTCGAATCCCGTTAGGAGTGCCTCTTTTACTTTGTGATAGTCAGTCACTCTGTCAGTCGGTAGCTTACTGTAGATGTCATAAGCCTTTCCTCTAAGCCCTTGGCTAAGCTTAAAAGACCAATGGGTGGGATCTAGTTTGTACTCTGTTGCTAGACGCTCAAACCTAGTCAGATAGAGATCTAGACCTTCTTCTCTCTCATTGAATGTTCCCAGTGGAAATGACATTCCTTGTACAGGGTTGGATGCTACCTCTAGCTGATCTGAGTGGGGAGGGGTTGAGGAAGAACTTGAAGCTCCTGATCCCAATCTTCTTAGCTCTAACTCATGCTGTCTTTCTTTTTCCTTTTCTGCCCTCTCTTTTTCTTTTTCTGCCCGCTCATACTCCCATCTCCTAACTTCTGCATCTCTCTCTGCTGCTAATGCTGCCTTCTTCTGTTCTCCTTCTAATTCTAATTTCTTCTGCGCTGCTTCTAGTTCTGCTTTTCTCTGTTCTGCTTCGAGTTTCTTCTGTTCTGCTTCTAAAGCTAGTTTCTTCTGCTCTGCTTCTAGTTCTGCTTTTCTCTGTTCTGCTTCGAGTTTCTTCTGTTCTCTCTCTGCTGCTCTCTCTGCCTTAGCCTCCTGTTTCTCTACCTCTGCATTTATATACGCAATTAGGTCTACCCCTGCTAAGTGTAAAGCTTCTCCTAGTTCCTTGAAACGCAATCTCAAGGCCACTGGGTCCGACATTGTCAAAAGTGTCTATGAACAACCTCTGAATCACGTGGAATACCAAAACACTAGCAATATTGCAAGTCGATAAAAACAATGCAAAGACAATCAAATTCGTAATCAATAATAGAATAAAACAAGAGTCAAATGGCATACAACAGTTATTTAAGCAAAACCTGCAAAAGAACAATGCAACATAAAGGCACAAAAATATTTGAAGCAAAAAAGTTTTTAAGTAAAGAATAGTGCACCACAACTGATCAGTCTCTGTTACCACTATTCTAAGTTATTCTACTACTACTACTGTTGTCTAATTTTATTGTACTTAGATCCGGTTATACCCAATTCCTATTATACACAGATCCTGGCTCGGCTCGCCAATTAAAGTGTCACGTGGGGTTTATGGGCTCTGCACAATGGAATTATGGACCCTCACGTTTATTCGGTGGGAACTGCTAGTAAGTCACCCTATGAATTACTTTAATAAATTTATTTGTTTAGCTCGTTCTGTGTTAAGGTTGGGGTACAGAAATAGATAGAAAAATGGTAGAAGAATACTGTCACACTAGCTTTCACACGGCTATGAATCATATGCAGTCCAGCCACTTGATAACAGTTAAAATCACACATTTATTTCTTCTACTCTATACAAGATTCTCTAAGTACTAAGCTAACTTAAAACGTCTCTTTCAATGCAAATAGTTCGATCGCTGATAGTCTAGGCAGCTGTTATCTCTTCCTCGGGCACTTTGCCATAAGTTTATGTAGATTTGGACTACTGTGGTCCGTTTTACAGTTTCTGAAGAGTTGGACTACTGTGGTCCTGTTATGATCAGTTTAAGTGCACCTTCGCCTTATGCACTTAACTCATGTGTGGGGTGTTCGAAGTCCTTCTGTGAGGTAGCTTCTGGTCCACCTGTGTCGTTGTGTAGTTGGGTTCCCTTGCCACGCTGTGGGGTCTGACAGGGTGTTTCTTCGGGTATCTCTTTCCGTCTTGTGCGGTAGAGTCTCCTCGACCAACTAGTCGTTTCTGTGGAGTGGGGCACACAGGATAGCTCGGGATAGCTCGGGATAGCTCGCCTGCTCGTCTGTTTGACAAGTTCAGGCCCGTGATGGCTTGATAGAATTCTAAGATTTCAAAGTCCTGCTTCCTGGTCTATGAGTGAAGAGATCTCTCTAGCTGTGGAGATGTTTTCTCTACCTCGTCTCACACACGACTGATTCAAACTGTGTTAGGCTCTGACACATTCAAACTGCTCTACCCACTGAGCCTGCTCTGATTGGTTAAAACGGTCCGATTCAAAGCTCAATCACTCTAAGTCTGCTATTTAAAAACATTGATTGGTGACAGGTCTCAAAGTCAAGAGTCTGTGATGTTTGCATCAGCTGTGTGAGATTGCTTTAAATTAATTGTTGTCTGGTGTGTAATATACTAATTCTCACTGTTGAAGAAAACTGAAATAGCAGTAGTCAATAAAAAGCAATTAAAAATACTAGCAGTTGGTAAAATTCCATAACATTTAAATATGTGGTTCAAAATTCTCATAACATTTATGCTAATATATGTTGCCTGTCCTTGCAAGTTGCAAGCCAATGTTGATGTAATGTGCAACAGTAAGCAAAGATGACAATTTTTTTATACATTGAACAGTATTATATGCATTAATGTCTCACTAATAAGGTGTTCTGTATGGGATGCTCTTACGATCTGTATATTGATTATCAAGTTTTCTGGTTCAGATGAAAAAAAAATCAAAATGATTAAGCCAATTTTAGAAATTGATATATATAACAGTAATTGTAAAGTTGTGTAATTATTACTATTTCAGATGCAATCGATTAATTAACCTCAGAAAGAAAGTAACTTGTTTGTGTGAATGAATGAGTATAGGCTTTGAGTAGATTATTATCTAGAAAAAGTGTGATATTATAAATATTATTATTATGAATTTCTAATCTCATGCAGTGTATACCAGTATCATACTGATAGATCATACTACCTTATTTAAATAGCCCCATTTATGGATAGTGCTACATACAGATGGGTAAATTTTGTTTAATATAATAATGTTGTGAAGCACTAAATGCAGAACAGAGTTGCTTGGTAAAACTCTTCACTTTGACTTGAGCCATCGTTACTGGCAGGCTTGTGTATGAAATCATGCTTACAATACAAGCTACACAAATGTAAAAATTTCTTATGACAAAACCCAGTTGTTTATTGTTATTAAATAACACTTTAACAAATTGTATTTGTACATTAAATACATGCTTGAATGATTAGTTCAAATACCAGTCTCTCTCTCTCTCTCTCTCTCTCTCTCTCTCTCTCTCTCTCTCTCTCTCTCTCTCAAGATTTTTTATCCTTTACTAAGTACACTTTAGTTATTGACACATACAGCTGAACACATGAACATTGTACAATAGGTAATATTAATTATAATAATTATTTATTCAGCTAATAAAATGCATAAACACTAGCTGTTAATTGTCATAATACAATAAATGTCAAACCAGTTTAGTTGTTATTTATTTTGAATCTTTAGCAGCACATTGAGGACAGATCCAAAGACCTTTAGGCTTTCTTTTCAGGCCCACACAGCCAAAATGAAACCATTCAATCTGACAATCTTTTTTGTCACAAGCAACCATTCTACCAAATTCACCCTTCCAACACACACAAAACAAGTCTTGTTTTGATTCTGTTTTTGTGTCATTTGCCACCAGCTGCTGATCAATACCTAAACTCTCTGGTGCTGAAGACCACGAATTCTTAGGAACATCATAGGGATCAACTCCGTCAACACTTATAAGTTTTTGGAAATATCTTAATTTCGCTGCTGGCAACAATTTTGTAGCGTATTTGTAGACTCGTATTGAGCCGATCCCTACACTAAGGGACGCTACTCTAAATCAAGATGTATCTCGACGAGCCTAATGGGGGAGACTGATTAAAAGTTTTTGTCAGCCTGCCTAGCGTAATGCATTGCTATTTATTTTGATGTCGGTACACCTACTCGCAGTTCAAGAAGTTGGTAATCCTGCAGCTGGGTCGTCTTTTTTCTTTTTTTACATTGTTTGTTTGTTTTTTTTTTTTTAAATTGTCCGTAGGCCTACTTTTTATCGACCAAACCAGCAGCCGGATTGTTTGAAGCCAATCAGAATATCATTATTACGGTACGTTATAAATATTCAGATGCCTGTCCGTAGCTAATTACTTACTATATTAAGTCGAATAAACAAACTAACACTGGAAGTGACAAATCAGCAAGCATCCTTCACGTGGTTGTAAACTTTTCGTCTATGATCACATAGATGTTGAAGATGTAGTGTGAGCAAGGAGAGTTGGTTTTAGGAAATTAAATAATGAATGTAACATTCTTTTCGATATTTATTTATTTACTAACAGTATTTTCAGGGAAGGCATTCATTCAGGGTTAGGCCTAAGAAACAACAACCTTGGATTAGGGTTACATGACCCCAAAGTGCAATATAAGCACTTTGATGACCCCAAAACATAGGGTAGGTCGGTTATTTGGTTTATTTTTAATTACCGTTTCCCTACCTTTTTAGTCTTAAAATGTGAAAAAAAAAATTATTGAATTTTTTTAATAAAGTTTTTGCGTTGGTGGGAAAACCCTAGGCTAATCCAACCTTTTTATTTTTATTATTTTTTTTTTTTGGGGGGGAGGGGGTGTTGCAGGCCTTAGTACAGTGTTTTTGTGTGTGTTAAACCTCCCCACACACATTGTTGTTTTACATTCATAATACAAGAAAAGATATCATAATATATGTTTTACTTATTTTCAGGTAAGCCAGCTGACTTTCAAGCTTGTACTGACCCCGACTGGACTCCAAATGTGAACCTGGGTCACCAGATGGGCAGTAAACTGAAAGTGGAGACCTATCAGCGCTTGACACAAAGAAACCACAGAAAGATGGAGACTTGTCAGGAGCACATAGCATCAAATGACCACCTAGATTTGGAATGTAGACATGGAAGTGCTGGAGCACCATCACTTGTGGAGGATGACAACACGATTACAGTTGACAAAGTGACACAAACAGATATGACACCAAGCTACATTAGCCAGCTTGAAGATGTTGTCAACCATTACACAACTGAGAATGTTACTTTGCACGAGAAAATGAATGAAACTAAGATTCACTCAGAAGGATTTTATAATCAGAAGCCAGACCATATAAAATTTTACACAGGATTGCCAAACATGGTTATTCTGATGGCTTTGATAAAAATGATTTCAAAAAACCTGCAGGATAATTCTTTGCCTGTGTTCCAACAAGTTGTTTTGACTCTGATTCGACTAAGACTCAATGTGTCATTTGACTTATTGGCTGACATGTTTTGTGTTTCAAGATCCACAGTATGTCGGACATTTCATAATGTGCTGGATGTATTATATATTCAGCTTCAGCCTTTGCTTCACTGGCCGGAAAGAGAAAACATTAAAAAATCCATGCCACCTGCCTTTCTCCAACATTTTGGAAGGAGAGTAACTGTGATTATAGACTGTTTTGAGCTCCGACTAAACAGAGCATCCAACCTGCAGGCTCGCAATCAGACATATTCTAATTACAAACATGGTAACACTGTCACATTTTTTATTGGCATAACACCACAGGGAATGGTATCTTTTATTTCTAAAGCTTGGGGAGGCAGGACTAGTGATAAACATATAACTGAACAGAGCGGCTTTTTGGACAATTTGCAGGTTGGTGACCTTGTTCTTGCTGACCGTGGGTTTAATATCCATGAAAGCGCGGGGCTTAGGTCGGCTGAAGTTAAAACGCCGGCATTTACTAGGGGGAAAAAGCAGTTGTCAGCTTTTGAGGTCGAGGCCACAAGAAAATTAGCTAATGTTCGCATTCACGTTGAACGTGTAATTGGAACAATCAGGCAGAAATACACTGTTTTGGACTCAACACTGCCTTTGGCATTTATGAATTGTGCAGATGATGATGCTACTGTTTTAGATAAAACTGTGTTTGTTTGCTGTGCGCTTGTAAACTTGTGTCCTTCAGTCGTTTTGTCGGACAATGACAGTGAGACAGACATTCTTGAGAGTATGGCACAACCCATTTGTGATACCGAATTAAATACTGACATTTTTGATATTAGTGCAGTTCCTGCGGTGGCTAATTAAACATAACTGTTGAATGTGTAAGGCAAATGCACGTTTGTTTCTGTGTGGACTGCATTTATGCTTTTTTTTTTCTTCTTTTTTTTTTTTTGTTCTTTTGCCATGGGCTTGAGGGCAATAGGCAGAGCGAGTGTGTTTGCAATGTTTTAATATTGTTGGGCTTTTTAAATCTGTATACATTTTGTGCGGATACTTTCTTTTTTTCTCTAACTGCGCTTTGAGCTTTACTTGAGGGAAAAGCGTAGATTTTTAATTGAAATAAATTATTTATTATTATATTAAATTGATTGCATCATGCAACATTATTATGTTATTTGTGTGGGTGGACTGATCCTACCTCAGTGTCTGTCCTATCTTCTTGCATGTGCTGTGCTGTTTAGAGTCCAGTTTATAATGTTTAATTAATGAATTAATTTGTGGACATTCTCACAAGATCAACAGAAACAGTTGTAGGAAATCTCCAGCGTCAGAAATTGGTAGATAAGAGTTGCAAATAGAAATAAGTAAATTATTAATAGTACAATTAAATACAGATAAAGTGATACACATTTTTTATTTCTGTGTGTAACCTGCAGTCACTTTTATCTATACTATCAGTTGATCAAGATAACTGTCATAGTCTTGAAGACTTTTCCATTCAATAATTTTTCATGTTTCACTCATGCATGCATTCATTCCCATTCCTTCATGCACAATATAATAACAAAACAATTGAAACATCAGAAACTAATATTTATTTAGACCTGCTGAAGACATTCTCACTTTTGATGAGTCTTTCATTGTCAAACAGAAAATAACAGTTAACAGGCCACAGTATTTATTATATTTATCCATTTAGGCAAATATAAACATGCCAACCAAATTCTCATAGAAAACCAGGAATAAATGATAAAAATGATTTAAAAAAACCTGCAGGATAATTCTTTGCCTGTGTTCCAACAAGTTGTTTTGACTCTGATTCGACTAAGACTCAATGTGTCATTTGACTTATTGGCTGACATGTTTTGTGTTTCAAGCCGCGCTTTGAGCCTGAATGATTTGGGGTAAGGCGCGTATAGCATCCTGTATTATTATTATTATTATTATTAATATAAAGGATTGTATGTATTTAATTTAACGCAAGACAACGGGATTTAACATATATATAGTGCCATGTAAAAGAGGTCCAGAAAGATATTGGGTGTGCTCGAGGTACCAAACACTTTGCAACAATTGCTCGTTTAAATATATATATTTTATATTTGAATAGAAATAAAATGGGGTGGGGAGTAATTTTGGAGATTGTTGATGTTAGTGCGCTGTATTTAATGAAATATGTGTGCGTCGTGTAAGTATTATAATTATGTTGCTCAAAGTGGCGTGTGTGTTTTGACAATCCGATACAGATGATCTGCATATTTTTACCAATTACTAGGAAGAGGGACAATTAAAACATAACATTACACAATTGTCTGAAAAAAACAGTGGAGCATCAATTAGATACTAGTTATTGTTAAATTATTTCACGCAGAACATGCTTGAACATAATTGTCCAACTGGGTTATATATTAAAGAATTACTGAGGCGCATTTTCATTGACCAGCCTTTTGGGTTTTGCTTTTCCTTGCCTTTTAAACTGAGGCTGCTTCCTGCATTCAAAACAAAACCACTGTCCCTTAGGTACAGATTTGAGTTTTACACACTGAAAGTGAAACCACTGTCTTGGACACTCTTTATTGTCGCAACCGATCATGTCGTCCGACTCGGGGCCCCGACAGTAACACCAAACCTGTGACTGATTACTGTTATTTGGTTGGACCGGTGACAAAGGTGGATGATTGGTGGTGTCTGTGGAAGTTGTCTGGGTTGCCCCCTTGCTAAAGTAGTTGCAGATCAGCTCAGACAAAACAACATCCCGAAAGAAATTCCTTGCCTTTGAAGATGCTTGGGACCAGAAATTTAAATCTGGCTGAATTCTTTCCACAAACATGTCGCCATTTGTCCATATCACAAAATCACAGTAACTTGTGTTTGTCAAAAATATCTGACACTGCACTGGAGAATAATATGAATGAGTGCGTTTCATCAAAACTCTCTCACCAATCATGTGAAGTGGAAAGTCAGGTTTGTTTAGCGACAATGCTTCGTTGACTGTCATATCTTTCACAGAAAATGGGCATTTGATTTCAACGCACCCTGTACCACAACACTTGCAAGAGCTGATACCATCAGGGGAAACGGCCATGAATGGATAATCAGGGCTCAGGACTAGTCCTGATTGACGTACTGAGAACTGTTGGTGGCGTTTACTCTACCACTCTTCATATTGTTGTCTTGCAACTGATTCTTTGTCCAACCCCCACTTCATGGCAGCTGTTTGCCTTAATGATGATATAGTCGTAATATCTCTCAGCAAACTTAATGATGGCTGATTAGTGTCTGTGTGGCACACTTTGTGGAGATTAGATGCTGTGATTTTCCCAGCACGCAAGCGATGCCACAACACACACTTGGCTTGTTCCCGGGTTTTTTGTTCAATTACTTTACACTTACTTCCCTCCAATTTCAGGATATCGGACAACATAATGTCATTAACATGTTGTCTAACAGTTTCTGTGGAAAGCATTGTGTCGACATTGTCCACCACTTCTGTTATAATGGGGGCAAGATCATTTTGTATATATACCACAGTCAGTGTAACCTTCAACAACTGATAACACAACTGGTTTGACGTTTGATCTGCTAACCTGGATAGAGTCATAAAAATCTTTGAGTTCCTCTGCTGTTGTTGGCTCAATCTCTGCTCGGGCCCTCTTTGCTGGGTTTGCTGCCAAAGCTGGATGATGGAGTGCCAATGAGGCATCCAGCTGGCTCTTTCTGCTCTTTGCTGAAGTGAAGTCAATGGAAGCTGCTTTAACATATGCCACCTCCTTGAGAGCAGGCTGACCCCAGTATGGAGACACATCTGTGACAGATCTGAAACAATGATTGCACAACAAAATTAAAACATGTGCTAACACACTCTCTCGCTCTGCCTATGGCCCTCACTCTCGCCATCTCTCTCTGTTTCACACACACACACACACACACACACACACACACCACTTTGAGCAACGTAACAATAATTACACGACACGTATGCATTATTCATAAAATACTGCGCATAATTCATAAATTACCTTTATCACACTAAGTCCTTATGCTCCTCTCTCTGAACACACTGATCAAAATTGTTGTTGTATCAATTTTTAATTCATCAGATTAATTTAAAGTTGTACTGATGATGAATACACATATTTCATGCATACTACTACAATACATGCTCCAAAATCATACATAAATAAAACCCATACGTTAATACAATATTATGTGTCCATAATAGCCAGCACATAAATTTCGAATTTATAAATAGAACTACACCGTTCATTTGCTTATCTCCTGATATTATAAAATTAAAGAAAAAAAAAGAAATTGGTTAACTCCTTGACTTAAATTTAGACTTTGGAAAATGTTAAATGCAAGAACAGAATAATATGTTCTTGATATATATATATATATATAGTTACAGAAACAGATTATTGTTTCTGAGACAGTATGCATGTGGATTGATGTATCTTAGCCTTAAGATTCGAATCGAATTGTGCATATGGGAACCTTGCAGGTGTCTGATGCTATAGACACTTTGCAGAGGAGACCGCACATGTATATCTAACGAAAATATTGTGTGTTTTTTTGTTTTTGTTTTTTTTTTTGAGTAAATTTACGTCCTCGGACACATTAAGCGTATAAGGGACGGGTGAAACACCACTTACAAAATTGTTTTCAGCTAAGTGACAAAAAAAAATATTGTTATGTTATGTTATATCAGTTTATAGTCCCCTCTCTTCCCGATAAGGATTTTCAGAGAGGAGACTCTGCCAGAACTCCGACTTTTATAGGTCGGCTCTGGGAAGGTTTGTGGAGACGAACGCATGACATTCGCTCCCGTGGCACCACCCCTTGGGGTCATGAGCAATCTTGCCACTGTAGATTGTTCTAACCTATAAAGGGTACAGTGAAAGCCCCAGTTGAAAACCTGTCTTGCCTTTGTAGGCATGACAAATTAACTGCGGCAACAGTTCCCCCCGTTGGAGTGCCGGGGGGTTTCAGTATAAATAGTATCCCCACTTTCTGGAAATTTAGTGCTTTAAAGGTCAACCACAGTGCTCGGTCAAAAAGTTTCTGCTGAAAGAACTTTACTAAATAATACCAGATGCAAAAAATTCGGTAAGCAAAGCTCTACCGTTTAATAGATATCGATCACTGAAAGTGGGATTTCCTACCTGTAATTAAGAGTAAGGGAAGTAATAATCTAAAACGCAGCTATCGCTGATCTCCCCTCGCAGTGACGTCAGCAGCTGAATACAATGGCCGATTGCGAAGAAGTTACAAGCGAGACAAGCAGTGTTTCTTCACTCGATCTGTCGTGTTACAGCAGTGCTCTCTTCTGTTAGAAACGAATTCGACCCCCGAGTACTAATTGTAATAATAAACAAATAATTATACGAGCTAGACCAGTGAATACATACCCTCTTGCGTTCCCTTTTCTGAAAAGCTGCGGGTGGGTGTCTCGTGCGGCTTGAGTTAGATCCTGTATCGGCCAGCGCCTTGAGCAGCTCTTGAGCTGGAAAAGCGCTATATAAGAACGATTAAATAAATAAATAAATAAATAAAAGCTCCTCTGACTTTCCTGACACGCGGCAAACTGATAGCAGACGATGGATGTGTAGTAGCCACTGTGACTGTAGTTCACAGTTGAAGTTGAAGCAGTACTAGTAGGCCTACTACTAGTACTAGTAACTTGAATCACTGTTGCTGTTGTTGAGGCGCTTGTTGCAATGGCACACGGCCTTTGGATCGTTGGAACAGAACCAGGCTTTAATGTCTGTATTGTTTTCATCCCAAAGCTCCGCATTAATTAAAGTGGCACTTGGGGGGAAGCAGTCTTCAGCGAAGTGTTTTGCGCAAATTGCTTACTTCGGACCGAAGTTTACACGCTTTTCCTGCACGAATCTCACCCACTTATTTCGCACTTCTTCGTTTTTTGGAAACGTATGCAATGTTAACCCATCCGCTTGTTTGTTTGTACAACCCGCAACGGCACAATATAGGCCACTGCTCTTCGTTTTCCTGCGTTTTGATAGAGAGGGGGCACTATCGGACTCCATTGTTGTCTACAGGCGTTGACGTCACGAGCCATGTGGTCACGTGAGCGGGCTTTTCGAAGGTGCAAAAGTTTATTCGAAGTAGATTTTATTAAATATTTTAAAAAGGCAGTATTTTTCGGAAAAAAGTTGTTTGGCATGTGACTTCTTTTATTATGTAGATATTTTGTGCTCAGTTTTATGTTTCAATGATGTTGACCTTTAAATTCCCACTGTCGCTGTCTTCCTCATTTGCTCTTTCCCATTCCCGATCTGTCCTACCACTCTGCTATACTATCTTCTTCTTCGCTAGATCAATGACCTACCTTTTTTCTTGAAAACTCTTCCTGGACAAGACTCCTTGTTTGTGTATGAGGTCTGTTGGATCAGCTTGGGAGTGTTGGACGCTTTCTGCCGGGTGGTCACTAGGGCTTCCTATGAATGTACTATTTAGCACTATAGGCATTTTATATGTATGTTTTTTGTTGATGATTTATAATGATGTTTGTATTCTATTTTGTTTTTGTAATCGGGGAGTTCGCGTAGTTGAGGTCAACCCTCAGCCGTCCCTCGCGTGGGATGTCTTTATTGTAAAGTGACTGGCCGGTGGAGGGCATTCAATTTTCCCACTGGGGTTGTTTCAACAGATCTTTTATGCGGATCGGGGGTTGTCCGGTCCTGATTTGGCTCGGAAGAGTCCGCTGGACCTAAAGCAATAATAAATCAATCAATCAATCCCGTGGCACCAAAGGAGAACCACCAAGATTCTACCTGGCCACGTCCGAACCCCGCAGCTACAAGAGCGACCCGACTCACCCGCTCAACCTGAGAGGCAAGACTTCTCAGACGGACCCAAGCACTCTCACCGCTAGAGCAGCTAAGTCACCCGCAAATGAACTGAGTCCTACCCTCGAGAAACCTAGAAGACCACTAGAACATTTAGTAAACTACGAACAGTGAAAATCGTAACCGCAGTTAGCACAGGATGAAGAAAACCTGCTAAAGAACTTTCCCAGCACTTTGAACTATAGTAATTATTAATTTACCGGTTAATGCAGAAATGTTAAAGTTTGTGTTGAATATATAAAAAGTGAAATTACATACATACGACTGGTGTCATTCTATTTTGTATTGTTGTGTAGCTATTAGTTTTCTTTTCTCGAGACATAATAACCTAGTCTTTTGATTAGTAATTAACGGTTCTCAAGTTGAGCCAAATGATACTAAAAAACGCCCGAGAACAAAATATAAATTTTATGTGACCAAAGTGCCGTGATCTGTCTCTCACACAACTTTGGAATTCTGGTAAAAGAACGATCGATAGTGGTAGCACATCGCCCATCTATCATTAAGTCTTACCCCCTAGTAAGATAAACGTATCTTCCCCAGAATATCATCACAGCGTCACGACCTATAACTATTATTAACGAGGACACAACTCTCACAATCTCAGCCAAGCTTGAAACTTTCACCTGTAGTAGTACATCCCGTGATAGCTCAACTGGTAGAGCGGAGGACAGTAGTGGTTATATATCTAAGAGATCCTTTGGTCAATGGTTCGAATCCGCTTCGCGGGAGTTTTATTTTGGTTTTTTTGTTGTTATCTTAGTAACAAGGTAAGGTGTCCCATAGCCTTGTGGCCGTAGGGGAGCGTGATATTGGAGATCACACTTATCTTGGGCCAGCGTAATGAGGGTGATGCCCATCTCTCTCCCTCGCTGCTTTACCTTCCCCACCCTTAAGAGAGTAGGTACTCAGTCACAGTTGAGTCAACTGGGGGCGTTGTTATTTGTCGCTTCACGTTTTGCGGTCACCCATCCAAGTGCTAACCGCACTGGACGGTGCTTAACTTGCGACACAGTAGCGAGTGCTCCAACGACTGCGCTATCGGACACACCAACTATTTTATCTTGTCACACTAAAAATATAACATACGAAAGACATACAGTTGTTTAGTGTTTACCTCCTAAATCTGGCTGCAGGCTATCTAAAGCAGTTGTGGCATTCAGCAGCACAATCGCTCCAAATGTGAAATGAACTACAACTCTGAAATAATACCCCAACTTGTGAATGCCCGGCTGTGTAAGTGAAACAGTAGTAATTTATAAGGATCATAATTACATGCGGGGATTAAAAATACTCAATTGCTGCGTTCCCTTATCTCCATCTTCCTATATGCTCGATAAATATGGACCCTCACAGCAGAACCACTAAGAAGAATACAAAACATGGAGATGAGGTGCTACACAAGACTTTTGGGTATTTCCTATACAAAGAACCATTGCCCAAAACATCACCAACGACGAAGTCCGACAGACCAGCACACAAGCCATTGGACAATACGATGACCTGCTCACAGTGGTAAAAAACCGGAAACTCCGATGGTATGGCCACGTCACCAGATCATCAGGTCTTGCAAAGACCATCCAGCAAGGCACAGTGCAAGGAGGTAGAAGAAGAGGGAGACCGAAAAAGAGGTGGGAGGACAACATTCGAGAATGGACTGGTTTGACACTGAGCGAAATAATCAGGATTGCTGAGGACAGGGAAAGATGGAGTACACTGGTTAAACGATCATCTGTGGTGCCCCTACGAGCTCCGAAATACGGGATAGGATAGGATAGGATAGGATAGGATTAAAAATATATTATACAGAACAAATTTAATGATGCAAAATGGTACATCGTTTAATTGTTATCATGTCTTGGGCACAGCACAGAGACCGTTCTTCTTCGCGTTCTAAATGATCTTCTGATTTCTTTTGACAAAGACAAAATTTCAGTTCTTCTTCTCTTGGATCTTTCGGCCGCTTTTGATACTATCGATCATGAAATTCTGTTATCACGTCTCAATAACGATTTTGGAATCCAAAACAGTGCTCTTAACTGGTTTCGGTCTTATCTCTCAGAAAGAAAACAAGCTGTTCTCGTAAACGGTATTAAATCTACCGCACAACCGCTTGATTTTGGCGTTCCTCAAGGCTCTGTGCTTGGCCCTATTCTGTTCATTCTGTACACCTCTCCTCTCTCACGTCTCATTCACTCACATTCTGTCCGCCACGAAATGTATGCTGATGACACCCAACTTAATCACTCTGAATCTCCTTCTAACTACAATCATTTAGTTCAGACCCTTCAAGATTGTGTTACTGAGGTAAAATCTTGGATGTCGAACAACCGTCTCAAGCTAAATGATAACAAAACTGAGGCCCTCCGTGTTTCTCCTTCATCTGCAGACCCCTCTTCTCTTCCCTCAACTATCACTGTTGAAACTACTTCTATTTCTTTTTCTGACACTGTTCGCGATCTTGGGTTTTTTCTCGATCAGGATCTCTCCATGCAGCAACACATTGCAAAAACTTGTCAGATTGCATACATTGAACTTAGACGCATAAGCTCCATTCGACAGTACCTCACACAAGAAGCAACAAAAACACTAGTTAGCGCATGCATTCTGTCTAGATTGGATTATTGTAATTCACTCCTTGTAGGTTGCACACAGAAAGTCCTTAGACCTCTTCAGCAAGTCCAAAACTCTGCAGCTAAACTCATCTTCAAAGCACGGAAATCACAGCACTGCACGCCTCTTTTTCAAGAGCTACACTGGCTCCCAATTGAACAACGAATTAAATATAAAACTTCATGTCTCTGCTACCACATCATCTCTGGAACTGCTCCTAGCTATCTTTCCGAACTTTTGACTGTCTATGTTCCTTCTCGGTCTCTCCGCTCCTCTGCAGATGAAAGGATGTTCCGTGTACCAGAATACCACAGGGTAAGACACGGTGGTAGAGCTTTCAGTTTCTTCTCCGTTCAGACCTGGAACTCGCTACCTCGGTCCGTCCGTCACAGTCCTTCATTAGCGTCTTTTAAAACGAACTTGAAGACGCATCTTTTTAGAGAGGCCTTTTCTTAGGCGCCATGAGTGAGTGTTGTTAGTTATTTTTGGTGTTGAGATGTATATGTGGTCGTGTGTTATTGACCAATGTACGCATGTTGTGTTTACATTTGTTTGTGTAAAGCGCTTTGTGATTTTGGAAAGCGCTATATAAATTGCCTGTTATTATTATTATTATTATGTCTTCGAAAACTTACTCATTTGAATCGAAGGCAGAAAAAAACAGAGAAGATACAATAAGTTTTGTAGTCTTCTCTTTTTTCTGCCTTTGATTCAAATGTGTAAGTTTCTGGAGACATAATCACGATTTATTCTGGTGACATAACCAAAATTCAGTCAGATAAAATAAAACAATCCTATCCTATCCTATCCTCCTATCCTGTCCCATAACCCGGAGGTCGTAGGGGCACCACAGATGATCGTTTAACCAGCATACTCCATCTTTCTCTGTCATCAGCAGCCCTCATGGCTTCACTCAGAGTCAAACCAGTCCACTCTCGAATGTTGTCCTCCCACCTCTTTTTCGGTCTCCCTCTTCTTCTACCTCCTTGCACTGTGCCTTGCAGAATGGTCTTTGAAAGGCCTGATGATCTGGTGACGTGGCCATAGCATCGGAGTTTCCGTTTCTTCACCACTGTGAGCAGGTCATCGTGTTGTCCAATCGCCTGTGTGATGGTCTGTCGGACTTCGTCGTTGGTGATATGCTGGGTATAGGAAATGCCCAGAAGTCTTCTGTAGCACCTCATCTCCATGCTTTGTATTCTTCGTTGAAGATCTGCTGTGAGGGTCCATGCTTCGCAAGCATAATAGGAAGATGGAGATGACAAGGGAGCGCAGCAGTCTTACTTTGGAATGTAGACTGATGGTCCTGTCTTTCCAAATGGGCTTCAACCTTGTCAGGGCAGCAGTTGTTTGTGCGATCCTGGAGAGGACTTCCTGTCGGGACCCATTGTCTGACACAATGGCTCCCAAATATTTGAAGCTATGCACTGTGTTGAGGGACTGGCCTTGGACTTTGATGTCCGTGTTGATGCCATTGGTGTTGTTGATCATCATTTTGGTCTTCTCTGCACTTATTTCCATTCCATAAGCTCTGGAGGTGGTGTCAAGCCTCTGTACCAGCTGTTCAAGTTCTGGTTCCTCTCCAGCCAATCCATCAATGTCATCCGCAAAACGAAGATTGGAGATTGCTCTACCCCTTATGCTGACTGTGCCTTCGTGATGTGCAAGAGCATCTGACATGATGCCCTCTAGGAAGATGTTGAAGAGTGTTGGAGAGAGTAGGCATCCTTGACGCACACCGATTGTTGTTCTGAACCAGTTCCCGATGACGCTGTTATGGAGGACTGCACTGGTAGCCTTGTCATACAGGCTTTTGATGAGGTCAATATTTTTAGGGCTGATGTTGTACACTTTCATTGTTGCCCATAGAGCTGCATGCCAGACTCGGTCAAACGCCTTCTTGAAGTCTATGAACACATGATATAGATGTTGTTGGTGGTTCTCACAGATTATTCTGAAGTTGAAAATCTGTTCAGTGGTACTTCGCCCTGCCCTGAATCCCGCTTGTTCTTCAGCTATGACTTGTTCAGCTTGGGGTTTCAACCTGCTGAGAATTATTTTCAGGAGGACCTTGCTGGGATGGCTGATGAGGCTGATGGTGCGGTAATTTTCACACTCCTGCAGGTTACCTTTTTTGGGAAGAGTGATGACAAGAGACTGGGTCCATGGTGTAGGCCACTCCCCACTCTGCCAGATCTTGTTACAGATAATGGTGAGGGTATCAATCATCGCTGCTCCTCCTGCTTGTAGCAGTTCCGAGGGTATATTGTCCACTCCCGCTGACTTCCCTTTCTTCAGCGATTGCTGCCTCAACTTCTTCCCGGAGAATTGGGAGGATTTCTTCTTCTTCTTCTCTGTTCTCGGGACATGCTAGAACTGAGGGGTCTCCATTTGGTGTATGGTTGTAAAGGTCAGAGCAGTACTCTGTCCATCTGTCCAAGACTTCTTGTTCTTCTGTAAGACATATGCCAGACTTGCTTTGGATCGTGGAGACTTTGGGCTGTTGAACACTTGTCAGCCGCTTCACAGTCTGGTAGGCCTTCCTGCTGTTGTTCTTGTTCAGACTGTTCTCTATTTCCTGGCATTGGTCTTCTATCCAGTTCTCCTTTGCTGTGCGCATGCCTTTTCGGATGTCATTGTTGATTTTTCGGTATACATCAGCTCCCTGTGAGGTGTTCTTTTTCTTTTTTATCTCTCTTCGTTTATCACACAGATCCAAAAGTTCAGGTGTGATCCATGACTTCTTCTTTGGTCGGTGCTTGCCAAGGATCTCAGAGGCGGCATCTGTCACAGCTGAGTTGAAGGTGGTGGTCATGGTGTTGACATCTACTTCGCCATTCGCCAAAATGAGCAGTGGTGCAAATTTCCCTCCAATTGTGGCCTGAAATAGTTCTGCCACCTCCGGGTCTTGCAGTTTTTCCAGGTCGAACTTCAGTCTAGTGCACTTTGCTGTATTTACTCTCTTCAAGTGGAGCCGGAAAGACATCATCACGAGATCGTGGTCACTTCCGATGTCTGCTCCTGGAAAAGTGCGTGTCCTGCAATCAACAAAAAACAATCCTACGAGTTAAAAAAAAAAAGATGTTGGAACACCACCACCACCAACAAAACAAACAAAAAACAAACACTTCACAGCATCACTCTGTTTCTCAGAATAAAAGATTTTAAGGCCTACAAATTTGAATCGAGAAATAGAAATACAGTATGTTTAGATGGTCACAAGTAAAAACGTGGGGTGTGGGATAGCGCAGTGGTTGGAGCAATCGCTACTGTGTCGCAGGTTAAGCATCGTCCAGTGCGGTTAGCACTTGGATGGGTGACCGCAAAACGTGAAGCGACAAATAACAGCGCCCCCAGTTGACTCAACTGTGACTGAGTACATAACCACAAGTCTTCAGATAAAATAAAACAAGCTTGCGAGATTTTTTTAGTTAAAAAAGAAGAAGAAGAGGAAAAACTCACCCTATTTCTCAAAGTATAACATGTTAAAGCCTAAAAATTTGAATCGAAAAATAGAAATACACTTATGAATGTTTAGAAGGGAGAGAATTTGCAACGTTCACAAAACGTTACTAGTTCTTTCCCATCTAATTTTATCGGCGTCAGGACTAATAAATTTTATTTATGACATCACCACTCTCACGACTCATGGTAATGCCTAAACTTTTGATTTGTCATAATTGCATCATAGGCTGATTGCAGGTGCTACGAGTCAATATTATTTTTACATGAAAAAAAAATTATTAGAGAGAATTTGAAGGGGTCACAAAAGGTTACTGGTTACTTCACATCTGATTTTAGCGTCGTCACAGCCTATAAACTTCTTTATGAGGTCACCACGATCACAATCTCAACCAAGCTTAAATCTTTTCCCTTGTGTTTTCAGCATCCCGTGATAGCTCAGTTGGTAGAGCGGAGGACTGTAGTGGTTATACACCTAAGCGATCCTTAGGTCAGTGGTTCGAATCCGCTTCGCGGGAATATTTTTATTTTGTTTACTTGTCACAATAATATTATCCTATCCTATCCCGTAACTCGGAGGTCGTAGGGGCATTAATATTATAGCATGCGATAGTGTTTACCTCCGAAAACTGGCTGTAGGCTATCTAAAGCAGGTGTGGAATTCAAGACCATCTAATTTTATCGGCGTTACAACCTATAAATATTATTAACGAGGTCACGACTCTCACAATCTCAGTCGTTTGAATCTTTAACGTTAATTGATTTCCACATCTGTCATAGCTCAGGTGGCCGTGGTAGAGAGGAGGACAATAACGGGTAAGCACCTAAGCGATCCTTATGTCAGTGATTCGAATCAGCTTCGCGGTAAATACGTTTGTTTTTCTTATCACAATTAAAAATATAGCATGCATTCAATAGACCTTAGTGTTTATCTCCTACAGCTTGCTGTATGTTATCTAAAGCAGTTGTGGCATTCAACAGATGCAAGATCCAAGGTGATAGGGCAACTTGTGAATTCACAGTTGTTTAGGTGAAACAGTGATTATTAATATAAAATTATATAGACGATATTTAAATTAGAGGATTACATCTATATTATACAGAACACGGTTGAGGCACGGTGGCCGAATGGTAGAGCGAGGGCATGCGGATCGGAAGGTCCCGGGTTCGAGCCCAGGCCGGGCCATTGTGTTGTGTCCTTGGGAAAGACACTTTACTCCCGTTTCCTACTCCTTCGGATGAGAATATAAACCGAGGTCTAGTCTGTGTCGCATATATTCCATCATATCGGACTTTAAAGATCCTGACGCTCATGTCCTAGACGGGTGAGTACCGGTAACAAGAACACACCCAGCATGCACCTTGGTAAAAAGTGCCATAATAATCAACACGATTGATTGTGGGCATTTACGGCAAGACAAGAAGACAAATTTGTTATGCAAAAGGTAAATCGTTCAATTTTTATTATGTCTCCAGATACTCAAAGATTTGAACCGAAGGCAGAAAAAAAAAAGATACGATAAAGCGGGTTGTTTAATCTTCACTTTTTTCTTGCTTTGATTCAATTATAGAAGTTTTTAGAGACCTAACCACAATTCTTCAGATTAGGTAAAACAAGCTTGCGAGAATGTTTTATTTAAAAAAGAAGAAGAGGTAAAACTCACCCTATTTCTCAAATGTTAATGCCTAAAAATTTGAATCGAAAAATGGAAATACACTTATGAATGTTTAGAAGGGAGAGAATTTGCAACGTTCACAAAACGTTACTTGTTCTTTCCCATCAAATGTTATCGGCATCACACTAATACTTTTTATTTATGACGTCATCACTCTCACGACTCCTGGTAATGCCTAAAATTTTGATTTGTCATAATTGCATCATAAACTGATTGCAGGTGCTAAGAGTCAAATATTATTTTGACATGATAAAAAAAAGAAAGAATTTATTAGAGAATTTGAAGGGGTCACAAAAGGTTACTGGTTACTTCACATCTGATTTAATCGTCTTCACAGCCTATAAACTTATTTATGAGGTCACCACGATCACAATCTCAACCAAGCTTAAAGCTTTTCCCTTCTGTTTTCAGCATCCCGTGATAGCTCAGTTGGTAGAGCGGAGGACTGTAGTGGTTATACACCTAAGCCATCCTTAGGTCATTGGTTCGAATCAGAAAGACTGAATGGAACCCTTCTCACCATACTCAGGAAAGTCGCCGACGACAATCCAGAAGCGTGGGACACTTACGTGAATGCGGCACTGTTCGCATATTGAGAAACACCCCATGCAGCCACAGGCTACACCCGTCAACATTGCTATTCGGCAGACCTCTAGCAGGACCGCTAGAAGCCCTACGCAGAAGTTGGACGGAAGCCAAGATAGACGACACACCAAGAGGTGCCACCAAGTACGTCGCAGACCTGCAGGAAACCCTCAAAGCAACGTGGAAGAAAGCTGGTGAAGCACTGAAGAAGGCAAGAGCCCGTCAGGCGAAGTACTACAACCGCCACGCGAAGGACAGAGAACTGCAAGTCGGCGATCAAGTGCTACTCTTACTTCCAAGTGGAACCAACAAGCTGGACATCGCTTGGAGAGGACCGTACCGGGTGACTGCCAAGAAATCCAAGACAGTCTACCAAGTAGAGGTGAACGGGAGAGCCCGATACCGCCACATCAATCTCCTCAAGAAATACACGGACCGACCAGCGACCCCCAGCACTCACAACTTGCTAGCCATCGCCATCGCCATCGCGGAAGAAGGAGAAAGCATGGAGACGAATGCAGTAGAGTATCCCCTGCATTCCAAAGAAACCCACAAAGACGTGATACTCAACGGAGACCTAGCCGCCAAACAGCAACAGCAAGTACTACAGGTCATTCGACAACATCAGACTGTGCTCACAGACCGACCAGGGAGGACAGACCTCATCGAAGTAACCTTAACGGTGACCGACCCAACACCCGTCCGCCAGAAGCTCTACCCGATGCCACTGTCGCAGCAGCGAGCCATCAAGGAAGAGATACTGGCAGCCGGAATCATCTCAGAGTCTACTTCACCCTACAGCGCAGGCACGGTATTGTTGCGAAAACCCAACGGAGAGCATCGACTGTGCATCGACTTCAGACTGTTGAATGCCGTAACGCAGTTCCAGCCAGAGCCACTCCCGGACCAGACAGACCTATTTGCCAAGCTACAGCGAGCGAAGTACTTCTCACGCATCGACCTCAGCAAAGGATACTATCAGATACCAGTACAACCACAAGTCCGAAAGTACCTAGCGTTTAGCACTATGGAAGGACACTTCGAGTTCAACGTGCTTCCATTCGGACTCCACAACGCACCCAGCATCTTCAGCGCCATGATGCGAACACTCCTGGCACCCCTGAGGAGCGAGCACCTATACTCGTTTATGGACGACATCCTCATCGCAACACCTACGTGGGAGGAACATGTCACGCTCCTACAACAACTACTCGCCCGCCTCAGAGACACGGGATTGACGGCAAGACCCACCAAATGTCAGATTGGATTCACAGAGCTAGAATTTCTGGGACACACCATAAGTCAAGGAAGCCTGCGACCGGTAGAAAAGACCGTGAAACGCCTACTCGACGCTCCAAGGCCCAAGACCAAAAAGGAAGTACAGTCGTTTCTAGGACTCTGCGGCTTCTACCAGAAGTTCATCCCCAACTACAACAGCATCGCCGTGCCACTGACAAATGGAACCCGGAAAATCGCACCGGACAAAGTAGTTTGGACAGCGGCATGTGAGACAGCATTCCAAACACTCAAGGACAAAATGACATCGGCGCCAGTACTCCACCTACCAGATTTGACTCAGCCCTTCTGTAACGGATGGATATTTAGTGTAAGTGCAAAAATATTTGTATATGACTCCTAAAGTGAATTATGCGTGCGTGCACGTTCTCTGTTTACGGACACACCCACAAACGTACGGATTCTTCCCAACACAGACAAACACCAACACCAGATATCCGTTCCACGTTCTCAAAACGTTCTCAAAATTTATATAAATAATCAACACTCTTTTATATCAACTCTCACTCCAATCCTTTCATACAAATAATCTATCACAGATGGGCTTATCCCAATGTCTCACACATATGCGACGACGACGAGTCTGACACTCGGAACGGAAAATCGAGACCGGCAATTTCTTGTCCTGGTCAATGCAACAAATGCTCAACTTTACAGTACCTTATTTTCTGAGGGTCCCGGGTTCACAAAATCTGGCACACGTTGCCAAACACACGTCGACGCGAGACGGGGTCGACGATAGAGAAGCGTCGACGATCAATGAGCGTCGACGAACGGAGGGACTATCCTCCTGCCCCAGTCCGTTCGGAGAAGACGTTGTCTTGGATCAAATGTGGAAACAGAGTCGTTTCCCCTCCGGTACCTCTGAGATCCCCGTGTCCTCGCCTCGGACAGGATAGAGCCAATTCTGCTCTCCAGTAAGCCAGTAGCCCCAACAGGCTCCCAATCTCCAGTTGGTCTCTCGGCTCCAAGTAGGCCGCTGTACAATATACATATTCAAACGTCAATTCTTTGACTCGGATACTTTATATATTCTTCTTTAGTTTCACCCTTTCTCACCTCCCTTTGTTCCTCGCTTTGTTCCATTCTGTTTCGTATGCGATCACCCTTTCCTTTTCCACCATTACTATTCATATCCAGGTAATCAGTTCATGAATGAAAATTACTATTAACCAAGCTCACGCATTTCATTCATACTTCATTATCTACTACTCTACAACTATCGCCCCACATAATTAATAATATTACTGCATCAATGAAAATTCAACATTCCATCTCAGTGGACAACAGCTCACTACCTTTCAATACAAAAATATACTTATCCGCCATTTTACATTCATGTAAAAACACTATAAATACCTGTAATTTCTACAGCACAAAATACCAATCCACTTCCAGAGAGAAAGACCGTAGCACATATACACCGTGATAGGCTTCACGCTTTCTACCTCCTTTAGTTTTACAATTTACTTTTCTTTTCTTCTTTTAACTTTTTTTCCTTTCCTGGCCTACACACACACTCGACCTCACGGTATAACATCAACCAGTCGACTGACTACTTTCCCCTCTAATTCAAAGTATCTCTTCGCTCATTGGCTCAAGGCTTTTAGCCAATCAAAAAAATCATTAATTAATTTTGATTAAAAAAATACCGGGAAAATCCCGTTCCTTACACCTTCGTTCTTCGCACCGACGCCAGTGACTTAGGACTCGGAGCAGTACTGCTACAGCGCGACCCCAAGAATGCAGAGACGCTATTCCCTGTCGCCTACGCCAGCAGAAAATTGAGACCCGCCGAGACCCACTACGCCACGTCGGAGAAAGAATGCCTTGGACTAGTCTGGGCCATACAGAAGTTTCAACTCTACCGTATGGGACACACTTCACAGTTCAGGTGGACCACCAACCACTCTCGTTCCTGGCAGCCTCCAAATCCTTGAACTCTCGCCTGATGCGATGGGCACTCACCCTTCAGGCATACTCATTCCAAATCGAGTACATCCCCGGCAAAGAAAACCACGGAGCCGACTACCTCAGTCGCCATCTCGTGGAGGACACAGCAGCTGTCGCCCACCCAACACAACTAAGGGCCACAGCACCAGAATTCGTCCCCGTCCAGTAAAAACCCTGTCACTAGTGTCCATAGCTACCTGGCACAGCATTGCAGCTCAGGTAGAGCAACTTAATTAGTTTGTAAATAGGACCCTAGGATAGTGCAGTGTTAAACTAGGCGCTGTAGTAGAAAAAGGTCGAATCCAGTAGTCATCGCCTTTTTTCAGTTGAGGGAGCCTGTGACGAGATGACTAGTTTTACCCTGCCTATTTACTATTTAGCCTTGTTTAGTCATTGTAACCTTAGAAAGTTAGTTATTACACAGCAGACGATTACAGTATACGGAGGTACACACACCGCGAGCTTGACGCAAACAGTGCAGTGACGTCAGCACTGTGTGCCTTGAATCGTAAAGTTGTATCCAATCAGGACTCAGGCTGAGCGGCTAGATCCAGTTCTGGCTGATTCAGTCCAAACCAGGTATTAGGTCAGTTGAGAGTAAGACGCGCAAGGGTACACAGCTACACCTGAGTAGAGCAATACCTCCACTGAATAGACCAGGAAGCAGGACTTGAGAATCTTAGAATTCACTCAAGTAGCCACGAGCCTGACTTTGTCAAACAGGTAAATGAACATACTTCTGTTTCATCGTGATATATTTATATTATTGTTGAAATTATGTTTGTAGAATTTGCTATGCATAGATGTGAATTATTAATCTGAATTTACCTTACCATGTGGAGAAGCTGACCACGAGGCAAAAAGACGACCGGCCGACGCCATCTTGAATTTTGTACGGAACCACTGTTGTTTAACTTATATGTGTGCTTGCAGACCAGTGGCTGTACAAATGAATGTGTATAATATTATTAATTCTTGATGTGTATAGTTAGCCATGTTTTATATTTATGTATGTATAGGAAAGTAGAGTTGAGATTCCAGTGGACCACGGACGTAGCGGAATGTTCGTCGCTTATGTATAGAGATGTGGAGCTATCACTGAGGGCTACTTTGGCTTTCAGTGAGACGCTCTGCACAGACCTGTTATTCAAGGTTGTGCAGAATTTCGTCTCTTATATTACAGACGAGCAGGCGAGCTATAACGTGCGCCCAACTCCACAGGAAAACCAAGTTGGCTGTTTAGCCTCTACAGCACAAGCCTGAGAGAGCAACCCTGGAAAACACCCTGCAAGAACCCACAGCGTGGCAAAGGACCAAACTACACGACGACACCGCGTGTACCAGAAGCTACCTCAACGAAGGACTTCAAACACACCATACTGCACGGAAGAAGTGCACCCAAACTGATAGCAAAAGGACCACAGTAGTCCACTCTTCAGAACTGTAGTAAAACGGACCACAGTAGTCGAATCTTCATGAACTCTAGTAGCTAGTGCCCGATGAAGACATAACAGCTGCCTAGACTATCAGCGATCGAATTATTTGGATTGACTAAGACTTTTTAAGGTAGATTAGTACCTCGAAGATATTGTATAGAGTAGAAGAAATAAATGTGTGATTTTAACTGTTATCAAGTGGCTGGACTCCATATGATTCATAGCCGTGTGAAAGCTAGTGTGACAGTAATCTTTTACCATTTTTCTATCTATCTCTGTACCCCAACCTTAACACAGACCGAGCTAAACAAATAAATTTATTAAAGTAATCCACAGGGTGACTAACTAGCAGTTCCCATAGGATAAAGCGTAAGGGTTACATCATCCCATTGTGCAGAGCCCAGCAACCCATAAAACCCCCGTGACAATAGAGCAGACGATGAAAGTATTACTGAGGTATACACACGCAGCGAGTCTGACGCGATCAGTGTAGTGACGTCAGCACTGTGTGCGTTAGATCGAAAGTCTTAACCAATAAGACTCAGGCCGAGTGGTTAGAGCCAGTTCTGACTGGGTAGGAAAATGCTTTGCATTTGGTCAGTCTAGTGAAGAACGCCGAAGTGTACACAGCTACAAAGAGCTGAGAAATATCCCCACTGATAGACCAGGAAGCAGTGCTTGTGAATTGTAGAATTCAATCAAGTAGCCACGAGCCTGACTTTGTCAAACAGGTAAATGAACATACTTCTGTTTTATCTTGATGTATTTATATTATTGTTGAATTATGGTTGTTGAATTTGCTATGCATAGAATTGAATTGTTAGCCCAACGTTGCGTGACCACGTGGCGAAACACGACCGGCTGCGCCGCCATGTTGTCGACCGGTCGGAATCACTGTTGTTGAACCTATATGTATGCATGCAGACCAGTGGCTGTACCAGAGAATGTGAATAATATTATTGTTTCTTTATGTGTATAGCTAGCCACGATTTTATATATTTATGTATGTATGGGAAATTAGAGTGGAGATTCCAGTGGACCACGGACTTAGCAGAATGTTCGTCACTTATGTATAGAGATGTGGAGCTATCACTGAGGGCTACTTTGGCTTTCAGTGAGACGCTCTGCACAGACCTATTATTCAGGGTTGTGCAGAATTTCGTCTCATATGTTACAGACGAGCAGGCAAAGATATCGTGAGCCCAACTTAACAGAAAAACACGAACCCTTTCAAGTTGGCTGCTGAGCCTCTACCACATATGGAGTAGAGAGCACTCCTGGCTAACACATTCCAATACAACACAGCGTGTCAAGGAACCAGACTACACGACGACTCAGCGTGTACCAGAAGCTACCTCAATGAAGTGCTTCAACCATGCACACGACAGTTAAGTGCCCAGGAAACAGTGCACTAAAACTGTAGCAAAAGGACCACAGTAGTCCACTCTTCAGAAACCTATAAAACGGACCACAGTAGTCCACTCTTCATGAACGATAGTAGCCAGTGAACTTTTAAGGTAGATTAGTACATCGAAGTTCTTGTATAGAGTAGAAGAAATAAATGTGTGATTTTGACTGTTATCAAGTGGCTGGACTACATATGATTAATAGCCGTGTGAAAGCTAGTGTGACAGTGATCTTTTACCATTTTTCTATCTATCTCTGTACCCCAGCCTTAACACAGACCGAGCTAAACAAATAAATGTATTAAAGTAATTCCCCGGGTGACTCACTAGCGGTTCCCATAGAATAGACGTGAGGGTTACAGCATTCCATTGTGCAGAGCCCAGCAAACATAAAACCCCACGTGACAGTCACCACTCTCACAAATCATGGTAATGCCTAAACTTTTTATTAGTCGTAGGCTAATTGCCTCATCGGCTGATTGCAGGTTCTAAAAGTACAAATTAATTTTATATAATGAAAAAAATAAAAGAAGTTATTAAAGAGAATTTAAAGGGGTCACAAACGGTTACTGGTTACTTCACATCTGATGTAATCGTCGTCACAGCCTATATTTTCGAGGTCACCACGATCACAATCTTAACCAAGCTTAAAACTTTCCCCTTTAATTTTCAGCATCCAGTGATAGCTCAGTTGGTAGAGCGGAGGACTGTAGTGGTTTACACCTAAGCGATCCTTAGGTCAGTGGTTCGAATCCGCTTCGCGGGAATGTGTTTTGTTTTAAAAATGTGTTACTTGTGACAATAATATTATAGCATGCGATAGTGTTTACCTCCGAAAACTGGCTGCAGGCTGTCTAAAGCAGGTGTGGAATTCAAGACAATCTAATGTTGTTGGCGTTACAACCTATACATCTTATTAACGAGGTCACGACTCTCACAATCTCAGTCGTTTGAATCGTTAATTCCCACATCTGTGTCATGGCTCAGGTGGTAGGCCTATAGAGAAGGACAATAATGGGTAAACACCTAAGCGATCCTTAGGTCAGTGATTCGAATCACTTCGCGGTAAATACGTTTTTCTTATCACAATTAAAAATATAGCATGTATTCAATAGACCTACAGCTGGTTAGTGTTGACCTCCTACAGCCTGCTGTATGTTATCTAAAGCAGTTGGTGCACTCACTAGATACAAGATCCAAGATGATAGGGCAACTTTTGAATGCACAGTTGTGAAGGTGAAACAGTGATTATTAATATAAAATTATATAGATGATATTTACATTAGAGGATTACAATTATATTATACAGAACAAATTTGTTATGCAAAAGGTACATCGTTCAATTTTTAGTATGTCTCCAGAAACTCAAAGATTTGAACCGAAGGCAGAAAAAAAGATCAGATAAAGCGGGTTGTTTAATCTTCTCTTTTTTCTTGCTTTGATTCAATTATTTTTATTTAGAAAAGAAGAAGAGGAGGAAAAGCTCACCCTATTTCTCAAAGTATAATATGTTAATGCCTAAAAAGTTGAATCGAAAAATAGAAATACACTTATGAAGGTTTAGAAGGGAGAGAATTTGCAACGTTCACAACACGTTACTGGTTCTTTCCCGTTTATATTTTATCCGCGTCACGACCTATAACTTATTATTTATGACGTCACCACTCTCACAAATCATGGTAATGCCTAAAATTTTTATTAGTCGTAGGTTAATCGCCTCATCGGCTGATTGCAGGTTCTAAAAGTACAAATTATCTTTATATCATGAAAAAAATAAAAGAAGTTATTACAGAGGGGTCACAAAAGGTTACTGGTTACTTCACATCTGATTTAATCATCGTCACAGCCTATACACTTATTTTTGAGGTCACCACGATCACAATCTTAACCCAGCTTAAAACTTTCCTCTAGAATTTGCAGCATCCCGTGATAGCTCAGTTGGTAGAGCGGAGGACTGTAGTGGTTATACACCTAAGCGATCCTTAGGTCAGTGGTTCGAATCCGCTTCGCGGGAGTTTTTTTTTTTTTAAATTTCAAACTTGTGACAATAATATTATAGCATGCGATAGTGTTTACCTCCGAAAACTGGCTGCAGGCTATCTAAAGCAGATGTGGAATTCAAGACCATCTAATTTTATCGGCGTTACGATATATAAATATTATTAACGAGATCACAACTCTCACAATCTCAGTCGTTTGAATCTTTAACGTTGATTTCCACATCTGGCATAGCTCAGGTGGTAGAGAGGAAATTTTTTTTTTGCCTCATCGGCTCCATCGGCTCATTGCAGATTCTAAGAGTCAATATTATTTTTTTATGATTAAAAAAAAAAGAAGAAGTTTATAGAGAGAATTTGAAGCGGTCACAAACGTTACTGGTTACTTCACGTCTGATTTTAGCGTCGTCACAGCCTATAATCTTGTGTATGAGGTCACCACGATCACAATCTTAACTGTACGTTTCATCATCCCGTGATAGCTCAGTTGGTAGAGCGGAGGACTGTAGTGGTTATACACCTAAGCGATCCTTAGGTCAGTGGTTCGAATCCGCTTCGCGGGAATGTTTTTTCTTGTCAAAATAATATTATAGCATGCGATAGTGTTTACCTCCGAAAGCTGGTTGCAGGCTATGAGGCATTCAACAGCACAACCAGTCCAAATGTGAAATGAACTACAAATCTGAAATAACTGGGCACAAAAGCGAAACTAAAAACTGCCTGACAAATCATTCAGATAACAAAAACAAGATATCATATGTAACAAACAAACAATTTCTCAAATTAAAAAAAGCTTAAATTTTATTTTATTTTATTTTTAATGTCCGTGTTGATGCCAACAACACCAATGGCATCAACACGGACATCAAAGTCCAAGGCCAATCCCTCAACACAGTGCATAGCTTCAAATATTTAGGAGCCATTGTATCAGACAATGGGTCCCGACAGCAAACTTGTTTTTTCCAACCTAGTTCCAGTCATTCGCCCAAAAAGGCAATCACCGAAGTCGAACGAAGCTCTCCGATGTGTTACGAAATGATGCTTGCATGGCTAGGACTAGTTGACATTAAAAATGATCGCTGTTGCTTCTAATTCTGTTCGATTTACACAGATCAGCATTTCACAACGGTATACTTTGTTATTATCGACCATATTTAATAATTGCGTTCCTTGATTTGCATTTTGTTAGTTCTCAGCAGTAGGCTAATAATAGCATTTCCCATTTGCTGCCTAGAACCAAGTAGACACTGTTATACAGTATACATAGGCTTAATCTACATTATATATTATAAGTCAGTCTTCGCGCAGCGAAGAAGCTCACTAGCTGAATATAATTATTAGACCTCTATTGTTTGTTTTATACGTAATTAGATGTATAAACTATATCTATTCTAATTAATAATATTTAGGCCTATACTTTATAATATTTGAATCTTTAAATTCCCGGAGAATGACGAGTAGGCTAAGCGATTTTTTTTAAAATAAATAATTTGAGATCAGAGTTAATTAATAGTTAGTTATTCATTCCCTACAGGGTCCAGCGGACTGCAAAGACCACAAAATCAAGACAACTCGAGATCAGAGTTAAATTAATAGCTAATTAGTTATTCATTGCTTACAGGGTCCAGCGGACTGCAAAAAGCCGAATCAGGACCACAAAATCAAGACCACAACTTCGCTAGTAGCAGCAGCAGCAGCAGCAGTAGTAGTAGTAGTAGTAGTAGTAGTAGTAGTAGTAGTAGTAGTAGTAGTAGTAGTAGTAGTAGGCCTAGTAGTATAGTTATTTAGTTAAATCTTTAATTTATTTGTTTATTATTATTATTATTATTATTATTATTATTATTATTATTATTATTATTATTATTATTATTATTATTATTATTATTATTATTATTATTCCTACTTTTTAAAAAAGAAAAGAATAGTGTGCTGCTCTGCGTGCTCAATGGTGTAACTATGGCCAGGGACGTTTTGTTTGTTTTTGCTAAAGTTGGGTGTAACCCGAAATATTCAGATGGTGTTATATCTACTGATTATTTTTTCTTATAGATTTACCGAAGTTTTCAGATGATTTATGGAAATTTCCGCCTGCCACGCAACATTTTTTTAAATACGTGTTTCTCAATAAAATACATAATTATCATTGAAATACATATAACAAATTTACTGTATCAGTTAAAAAGAATAATATTAGTTAAATAAATAATTGCTTTGGTGCTTGCAATGAAAATGTCACTGTTTTTTGAGACCATTATAAACTTGCTTTGCCTTGTTGTGCTGAAGGGACATCAACGTATCCATAGAGCTTTGAAGTTTTGTCATGGTTTTATTGTTGATATAGATGTGAAATCGTTGTATGTGTGCATTATGTGTTATGTATTACTTTTACTCTTTATTACTAATTGTGTCAGTATATTAATCATCATAAAATAATAATAATAATTGCTTCAAAATGCGAATCTCGACTTGACTTACAGCTTAAAGCTGTGCAGCTCAAAACAGAATTAGATCTAGAAGCAACAGCGGCTATGTTTATGCACGGATGTTTCACCACAGGCTCTGAAGTCATTTCTTTCGTCTTTGTAAACTCGGAGGCCTCCTACATACGTACGTAGTATAGTATGTAATTGAGGCCTACGAAAGACGAGACTTCCCAGCCTGTGGTTTCACGTAGTCCTGCAAGCATTCGTTCGTAAAACATCGGATAACTTCCCTCGACTCGGAGAGCTTCGTTCGACTTCGGTAATTGCCTTTTTCGGCGAATGACTGGAACTAGGTTGGGAAAAAAAGTTCGCGTCCCTACAGGAAGTCCTCTCCAGGATCGCACAAACAACTGCTGCCCTGACAAGTTTGATGCCCATTTGGAAAGACAGGACCATCAGTCTACATTCCAAAGTAAGACTGCTGCGCTCCCTTGTCATCTCCATCTTCCTACATGCTTGCGAAGCATGGACCCTCACAGCAGATCTACAACGAAGAATACAAAGCATGGAGATGAGGTGCTACAGAAGACTTCTGGGCATTTCCTATACTCAACACATCACCAACGACGAAGTCCGACAGACCAACACACAAGCCATTGGACAACACGATGACTTGCTCACAGTGGTGAAGAAACGGAAACTCCGATGGTATGGCCACGTCACCAGATCATCAGGCCTCGCAAAGACCATCCTGCAAGGCACAGTGCAAGGAGGTAGAAGAAGAGGGAGACCGAAAAAGAGGAGGTAGGACAACATTCGAGATTGGACTGGTTTGACACTGAGCGAAGCCATCAGGGCTGCTAAGGACAGAGAAAGATGGAGTATGCTGGTTAAACGATCATCTGTGGTGCCCCTACGACCTCCGGGTTACGGGACAGGATAGGATAGGATAGGAAATAAAGCTAAGGTCTAAAAGTTTGAATCGAGAATGACAAATGTGTCTAGATGGTCTAAATAAAAATGTAATTAGAAAGGTCCCAAGTCGAAGGTTTTCTTTACTTTTGGCGAAACGGGTCTGCCCTAAACTTTGGATTGTTATCACATCAGACACTGCCATAATGGGCTTTGGTTGATCAAACCAACCGCTGAAGTTTGAAGTTTCGATTTTGGTTGTGACGGGCAGTGATTTCCCCTGATTAACGGTACTTGGGATACCATAGCCTTGTGGCCTTTGACCCTATTTCTGAGGGAACAACAAAGCTGATGAGTGTCTTTGGTGTGTAGGGCAGGGTTTGTTTTATCAGCCTATAACAAAAACCTCACGAGCTATTATTCATTTTTTTTAAACGGGTTTTGTCTATTACCAGCTACGATAGCTGCTACTTTTAGCTCCAGAATGTAGGGCTGGATAGCCATCGGCTGTTGCTATTAATAGGCACACACACACACACACACACACACACACACACACACACACACACACACACACACACACACACACAACCCCCCCAAAAAACAACGGAATTTATTCATTTAAAAATTAACTAAACTTTGGAAAGAGTTATTTTGTGTTGTAAGCTTGTTTGTTTCAGCGGGGCGACACTCAATGTGAATGATAAAAGGCGCTGTCGAGGGGGCGTGGTCAAGGTGGGTCTTTTTAAGATATACGTGTATAAGAATTAGTGTAATAAAGGTGTTCTTTACAAAAACCTAAACAATAACAACAAACAAACAAACAAAACACTGTTATTTTGTCATCTACTGCATCATCATCTGATCGCAGGTTGTAAGGAGAAGGTGGTGGCGGTGGTGGTGATGTCAGTAGAAGTAGTATTAAAAAAAGAAAGAGAAGAATTTAGTATTAAAAGCTAGTATGTATGCACCCCCTATTCCCTTTCGTTGCCTGCTCCCATTCCAGTTTCAGTATTTTATTTAAAAACGTTTTTTTACGCGGGTTATACCGGCGTGAGGAGCTTCTTTTAGTTTTATTCGTTTTAACCTCCCACGTGGAGGAAATTCCATTGTGTGCCTGCCGCGCTCCCATGTCCCAGTTTTGGATGGTCTCCCCTCCCCCACCTCCTTCCCCTACCCCCGAATTCGACAAGAGTGGGGGTGCATGCTCCTTCTTAGTTTAGCCCCGGTCTGTCGGTCACTGGACCCAAGGTCTTGCATTTTTGTGGTCATCACGTAATGGGCTTCTGAAATTAGGCAAAGTTAACTACATGTATTTTATTCCATAATGTCTTAACTTGTCTTCTTGCTTGTTTGTTTTTACTGGCTCAGTCAGTCAGAGTGTCAGGTTTAAGTTCTGTCAGTGTATTTGATTTATTCTGTATTGTATTTGATTGTAAAAAGCCACGTTTTGTTTTGTGTTAATGTTTCTTACATCTTTTAGAACTGTTAACTTTTGTTTAATTGTATTACGATCTACAACGAAGAATACAAAGCATGGAGATGAGGTGCTACAGAAGACTTCTGGACTTTTGGGTATTTCCTATACCCAGCTCATCACCAACAACGAAGTCCGACAGACCATCACACAAGCCAATGGACAACATGATGACATGCTCACAGTGGTGAAGAAACGGAAACTTCGACGATATGGCAACGTCAACAGAGCATCAGGTCTTGCAAAAACCATCCTGCAAGGCATGGTACAAGGAGGTAGAAGGAGACGGAGACAGAAAAAGAGGTGGGAGGACAACATTCGAGAATGGACTGGTTTGACACTGAGCGAAGCCATGAGGGTTGCTGAGAACAGAGAAAGATAGAGTACGCTGGTTGAATGATCATCTGTGGTGCCCCAACCACCTTTGAGTTACGGGATAGGATAGGATAGGATTAATTGTATTGCACATGTGCACATTTACGAATTTTAATCTTATTGTTTTGTCTGCTTGTATTTATTGTGTGTGTGTTTGTGTGTGGGCATGTGTTAGATCTATGTAGTTTAATTTTTTTTAATTAAAAAAAATATTTATTTATGTTTATATGCTTTATGTTTTAGTGTATTGTACAATCTCTTATTCTGCGAATGCTTGTGTGAGAGTATGCGTGCGAGCGCTTTGAGCAGACGTTTTAGTTGGAAATTGCGCTTTATAAAATAAAATAAAATACATTATTATTATTATTATTATTATTATTATTATTATTATTATTATTATTATTATTATTATTATTATTACTATCCTATTTCGTCACTCAGAAGTCGTAGGTGCACCACAGATGATCGTTTAACCAGCATACTCCATCTTTCTCTGTCCTCAGCAACCCTAACCAGCTCAGTGTCAAACCAGTCCATTCTCGAATGTTGTCCTCCCACCTCTTTTTCGGTCTCCCTCTTCTTCTACCTCCTTGCACTGTTCCTTGCAGGATGGTCTCTGCAAGGCCTGATGATCTGGTGATGTGACCAAACCATCAGAGTTATTATTATTATTATTATTATTATTATTATTATTATTATTATTATTATTATTATTATTATTATTATTATTATTATTATTATTATTATTATTATTATGAGTCGATTATTATAGTATTAACCAAGTTAAAGTAGTAATAGCGGTAGTAAAAGAAGTAGTAGTTGTTATGGAGAATTTAAAAACAAAACGTTATTAACCGAAACAAAACGACAAAACGTTAAAGGTAACTTCCCATCTAATGTTATCATCGTCACGACCTAATACATGTATTTATGTTACGAGGTTACAACTCTCACAATCTCAGTCAAGCTTGAAACTTTCATCCGGATTTTCATATCTTTTTCTATCGGAAAGCGAGCACACAAAATGAAATTGAACCAGAGGCCGCAAGTCGTCGTTGCGACGTCACCGAATGTGGAAGTGTCAGCGGAGCAAGTATTAGGCTAAGGGCTTACTCCTTAGGCCTTCTCTCCCCTACAACTGAAATCGAGGAGTAAAAAAAAAAGTGTTGTTTATTCGTTTGTTTGTCTGTTTGTTTGTGTGTCTCTCCTTCTTAAAGACTATCACCTCTAGTGTAGTGTCAGCACACAAATTACCGCTTGGGGTCATGAGCAATCTTGCCACTGTAGATTGTTCTAACCTATAAAGGGAAAAGTGAAAGCCCCAGTTTTTTTTGTTTTTTTAAAATAATAAATTTACGTCCCCGGACACATTAAGCGTATAGGGGACGGGTGAACCAGCCCCAGTTGAAAACCTGTCTTTCCTTTATAGGCATGACCGATTCACTGCGGCAACAGTTGGAGTGCCGGGGGTTTCAGTATAAATAGTATCCCCACTTTCTGGAAATTTAGTGCTTTAAATTCCCACTGTCGCTGTCTTTCTCATTTGCTCTTTCTCATTCCTGCTCTGTCCTATCAATCTGCAATACTAAAACTCTTCCTGGACAAGACTCTTTGTTTGTGTATGGGGTCTGTTGGATCAGCTTGGGAATATTGGACGCTTTCTGCCGGGTGGTCACTAGGGCTTCCTATGATGTTATTATTTAGCAATATAGGCATTTTATATGTACGTGTTTTGTTGATAATTTATAATGATGTTTGTATTCTATTTTGTTTTTGTAACCGGGGGTTCGATTAGTTGGGGTGAAGCCTCAGCCGTCCCCTGCGTGGGATGTCTTTATTGTAAAGTGACTGGCCGGTGGAGGGCATTCAGTTTTCCCACTAGGGTTGTTTCAGCAGGTCTTTTATGCGGATCGGGGGTTGTCCGGTCCCGATTTGGCTCGGAAGAGTCCGCTGGACCTAAAGCAACAATAAATCAATCAGCACACAAATTTATGCATTTAAGGTCTTGTGGATGAAGGGAAGTAATTGTCGACTGTACAAGGCAGTGAGGAGTTATTTCCCATCACATGCGCAGGCTCTCTCTCTCTCTCTCTCTCTCTCTCTCTCTCTCTCTCTCTCTCTCTCTCTCTCTCTCTCTCTCTCTCTCTCTCTCTCTCTCTCTCTCTCTCTCTCCGTATTTATAATACAAAAGACACTATTAAGCAAATGGGGAACTAGGGTCAGTCCATTTCCATGCTAATTTTGCAGACTGGAACCATCATTGCGCCAGAATTTTACTTAATTCGGTATCCGGTTTCCTCCCTCCCTTCAATAATGGTACAAGACGCAGTCAATAATAAAAATTTCAAAATAAAAAATTCGAGTTTCTTTCCGTTTTCTAATAGCGATCACACCTTTACACCACTTGTTTGAGTGATGGATGTGTATTTGGTGTGTGTGAGGGTGGATGAGACAGGTGAGCGTGTATGTTGGTACAGATCGCCGCGCTATGAGCCTGATTGATTTTGGGGAAAGGCGCGTATATAGCATCCTGTATTATTATTATTATTATTATTATTATTATTATTATACAAACCTCCCTGTGTAATAGTGAGTGTAACGGAGGGATATTTAGTGTAAGTGTATGCAAAATATATATGACTCCTAAAGAATTATGTGTGCGTGCACGTTCTCTCTGTTAACTACCACACCCACAAACGTACGGACTCTTCTCAACACAAACAAACACCAACACCAGATATCTGTTCCACGTTCTCAAAATTTATATAAATAATCAACAATAATCCTTATCAATCTCTCACTCTAATCTTTCACACAAAATACTTCAAGACCGTTTCACTTTATACACCAATCCCACACTGGTTTGACAATGCCGCACTAGAGCGACCGAGCCTGGATAAACGACGTCAGGCAATTTCTTGTCCTGGTCAAAACGATAAGTACAAGACACACAGTACCTTCTTTTTAGCTGACTTCACACAAGCTGGCACTAGATGCCAGAGATGATTCACACGAATGAACGTCGACGGGCGGAGGAGCGATCGTGACCTCCAGTCCACCCGAAGTAGACAACGTAGACTTTGGTCAGGCGAAGGGCGTAAGTCTGACCCTCTCCGATGTCCCTCATACGTGGCCTCCGATCTCTCTCTCTGTCCCCACCTGGACAGCGCGGAACCACAGCCGCTCCCGAGTAGGCCGCTACAATGATATATATATATATATAAACGTCAATTCCCTGGCCTATATGATTTCATTATTCTTTTGTTTCAACACATTTCTACTTCCGTTCTATATGTGTGATCGTGTCTTCCTTCCTTTTACGATGTTGATCACAATCCAGATATAATCATTCCATGAATGAAAATTACTACAAGTAAACATACTCACGCCTTTCATTCATATTTCATTATCTACTACTCTACAACTATCGCCCCATGTAATTAATAATATTATTACATCAATGAAAAATTATATTCCGTCCTAGTGGACAACAGCTCACCACCTTCCAATACAACAAATGCAATTTCAAAATATACTTATCAGAATCCCACAATCATGAAAAACGTTATAGATACCTGTAATTTTTACAGCACAAAAATACAACTTCCACTTCCAGATAGAAAGTCCCACCGAACCTATGCACCTTGACAAGTTCACAGTGCTTTCTTCATCCTTTAGTTATTCCACAATTTAACTTTTTTTTCTTTTCTCTTTTTTTAACTTTCTTGGCCTACACACACACTGCTCCACGGCACACCAGCCTGACACAGAATTTTTGAGTGAGTGAACAATTTTTCATCTAATTCAAACTTTGATTAATTCAAACCTTCATATCATTGGCTCCCGAATCCTAGCCAATCAAAAACACCGTACAATAATCGAATTATAAAAAACCCGGAAAAATCCCGTTCTCTACACTACCCCCCCCCCCTCTACGAAAAAAGAGACCGACCGAGGCAGCAGTCTTTTCCAAGAACAGAAGTTCTTCCGCAACATCTATGGCACAAACTGATCGACAGCAGAACGCGACAGAAGATCAGCAAGAATGTTGCGAGATCCCGGAAGAGGTTCAATATGAAAATTGTACTCTTGCAAAGACAGAGCCCATCGCATGATTCGTGTATTCTTGAATCTACATGTCTGCATGTATGTGAGCGGTCTGTGGTCTGTCTGCAAGATGAACGCAACACCCCACAGGAAACAAGAAAACTCACAAACATTCCAAGCAAAAGAACAACCAAAAGCACACCCAAGTCAAATAAACCTGGTATTGCTGACAAAATAACAGCATATGCAGAAAAAACAGAAAAAAGATCCTGACGATCTGACGCAGGCAACAACTCATCAAAAACCACCGACGAAATGTCCTCATCAGTCATAGATGATAACAAAGGCAAAGTTGGCAGCAAAACATCATCATCCTCATCATCCTGGACAACACCCACAGACGCCAAAACTTGTCTTGTTGTCTCTTCACGCACCACAGCAGAATTCACCAACTCTGAACCCACAGAACAACACCCAACGTGAGGAAAAACCCTTTCCTTGGCAACCTCAACAAACTTGCCTGATACCAAATCACCACACTCTACCATCTCACCTTCACAAACAACTGTGTCAACACACACCTCATCTTCAGCAACACTTTGAACAACCACCAACGGTACCTTCGAAACCTCTACTTTCAACCTCGACTTCTGGCACACATCACAAGAACGAACATACCTTGAAGTATCCGCTGACACTCCAGGCCAAAAAAACTTTGAAAGAACTCGCGTCAAAGTACGACGAGTACCACAATGAGCAGCAAGCAACTGATCATGTGAAGTAGCCAAAACAGCAGCACGCAACTTCTCTGGAACAACAATCTGCTGTAAAATTTGACCAGGCTTCTCGTACGAACGATACAAAACACCTGCATCCTCAAAGAAAAAATAAGTAGCAGAACCAACAGCTTTCCTTTCTCCAGACTGAGCAAACGCAAAACATGAAGCAAGACTGGAATCTGATTTCTGCAAATCAATCAACTCCTGACGAGAAACGCCAAAATCCTGAGAAACATCAACTAAAGGAGTATGAGGAAAATCTCTCTTCGCAGTGCGAGCTCGAGTAGTGACAGCCGCCACACTCAACTCAACTGAAACCTGAGCACCAACAACAGAATCTGTCAACCCAGCAATGTTCCCAATGATCAAATCAGCAACTGGGTCAGGAAGCACAGCACAAACCAACTGACCTGAAAAATATGGAGTTGAAACTGCAAGTTTGGCAAGTGGATAAACAGTAATCTCACCTCCAAATGTCTTACAACGAACTTGTCCTTCGATGTACTCGAGAGATGACACCAATCGCTGACGCACACCACAAATAGTAGCACCTGTGTCGCGAAGTACAGAACATGGTGTACCCTTCACTGTACCCAACTCCAAATGTAGATGACCAACAGCTGGACTAGCAACTGAACAGACAACTTCAGGACCCACAGGCAATGCAGCCGAAACAACCTGAGTCTTTTGTGTATCTGTTTTGAGTGCAGAAGAACCAAACGGACAATTTTTCTTAACATGTCCCCCAACCCACAAATGTAGCATGGATTTGTCGGATTGTTTCTAAGTGGACATTTGAATGAAGAATGGCCACTGCCTTTGCAAAGTTGACATTTACCAGAAAAATTCATGGACGAGCCACGTCCGAATCCACCACGATTTTGACCTTGATTAGAATCTGGAACAGTAGGTGGCGCACTTCGATTAAAGTTCCAGCGGCCACGGTAACCAACCTGACGTCGATAACCACCGTATCCACCGCGAAAATCCGAACGACCCGAAGCGGCATTAGTTTCAGCAACGGTATTGAATTGACCAACCGACGCGAACGCAGAAGTACTGGCCTTGCGAGCCAAATTCTTACCCGGACGAGCAAGACGGTAACTTTCGGCACAATTCACCATGTCCTCGAGGCTGACCAATCCTCGTTCGCGAATGAAAGTGGCAAGATCTGCAGAAACACTCTGGAGAAATTGTTCACCCAGTACCAAATCAACTATGCCATCTAGCGTACGCTTTACACCAGAAAGTGCAACCCATCGATCAAACAATCGATTAAGCTCAATGCCAAAAGTTTGAAACGGTTCATTTGCGTCTGGTTTGGTGGAACGAAATTTCTCTCTGAAACCTTCAGCAGTACATTGGAATTTCTTCAACAAATTATCTTTCAAAATGTCATAATCACAATGTCCATTGGCCGCTAAACTATGATACAAACTCAAAGCATTCCCTTCAAGTAAGGCAGACAAATAAACAACCCATTGATCCTTTTCCCAGCCAAGTGCAGAAGCATTTGTTTCAAAACGAAACAAGTATGAATCAATATCATCAGTCTTCTCTCTAAACATAGGAAGTTTAGGAAAAATTGGTCGAGCTTTGAACTGATGCTTTGCATAAGTCTGATCATGATCCTGATCTTGACCAGCAACATGACCACCCTGATTAGCTTGTAGTTCTAACTGCTTTGTTTTTTCCTTCTCTAGCTCAATGTCCATCCTTTTGGATTCCATCTCTTTTTGTGTATCTAGTTTCTTGGATTCCAATTCTTTTTGTGTATCTAGTTTCTTGGATTCCAATTCTTTTTGTGTATCTAGTTTCTTGGATTCCAATTCTTTTTGTGTATCTAGTTTCTTGGATTCCAGTTTTCTAGCTTCCAGCTCCATTTCTTTTTGTGTTTCTTTGTCCATTTGTTTAGCCTCCCGTTCTCTCTGTCTATCAAGTCGATCAAAACATTCTTGAACATATTTATGTTTATCAGCGACTTCCAGAGTAGCAGCTTGTTTAAGAAACTTTTCAAACAGATCATCATAGTTATCCATGTTTAAAGTTTTAAAGTTTAATTTTTTTTTGAAAATATAAATCAAAATCAGCACCTACCTAAACTACGATATATACACTAAGTCCCAAATACCCAAGAAAGAATGGTAAAAAAAAAAACTAACAATAGCCCAAGCCAAGCTAAGTCAAAATAAACTCAAAGTGAAACCAATAAATAGGAGGAACCAAACAATAAACCGACGAAGTACTAACAATCAAATATCAACAAAGCTAACTAATAAATAGCAGAAAGGCAAATCAATAAAATGATAAAGTATCAACAATCAAATATCAACAACTATAATTTCCTTTTTAAAACTAAATTATTGTTATAATAAACAATAGGCGAAGATAACTCAATACCAAATCAATAACAGCAGTGTTCAATTAATCCAAGTCCTCAAATGTCTAAACCCTATGAATTATTTTCAAAAAAAATTAAATTTTTTTTAATACCTCAAAGTCAACACTACTTTAATAAATATACTGAAATAGAAACAAGTATGGCGAATACTACTACCTACTAAGACTAAACAAGGATAATATAAACAAATCAAATATTACTAACTCAAATAATAACGCAAATTCAAACAATAAGTTCAATCAATACTGAAATGTATATACACAACAAAGGATAATGCAACAGAAAATTTCAAAAATTATTACTGAGCAAGTTAAAGAAATAGATAATGAATTATATCAGCACTAAGCACTAACACAACCAACAAACATTTCCAAAATTTCTAATAATAAAGTCAAAACAAATCAAGAGATATATTAACACTAAGCAAAGAAAAAAAAATCAACAATCAATTGCAAAATTACCAATGACAAAGATACAAGAAAAGAAAATCAAAATTAAATTAACAATAAGGGGCTTTGTAACTAACCTAGAATAAAATAAGAACGTGGAACTACTAACTCATTCACTGATTCACACACCCACAAAGTTAGGCCTACAGAACAAAGATAACTACAAGCAATGTAACAAACCAATACTAGTAAAGCAGAAAGAGCAATGAAAAAGAATATAGACCCCACAGGTAGAAAAAGATACTAAGCCCTTGAGCAACTCTGAAACTATACAGGAGCGCCCTACCGTGAAACTGGAGACGGTCTAAAACCACTACTTAATAACAGCAAATATCCACAATCACAAGTTACAAACCACTTCACAGTCAAACAAGAGAGACAATCTAAACTCTACCCAATAATGTGAAAGAATTGACCTAGATACTACAAACCTTTGAACCACAATACTAACACAGAGACAAACAGGGTCACCACATGTAACGGAGGGATATTTAGTGTAAGTGTATAAAAAAAAAGGTAAAGGTAGTCCCATAGCCTTGTGGCCGTAGGGGAGCGTGATGTTGGAGATCACACTTATCTTGGGCCAGCGTAATGAGGGTGATGCCCATCTCTCTCCCTCGCTGCTTTACCTTCCCCACCCTCAAGAGAGTAGGTACTCAGTCACAGCTGAGTCAACTGGGGGCGTTGTTATTTGTAGCTTCACGTTTTGCGGTCACCCATCCAAGTGCTAACCGCACTGGACGGTGCTTAACTTGTGACACAGTAGCGAGTGCTGTAAGTGTATGCAAAATATATATGACTCCTAAAGAATTATGTGTGCGTGCACGTTCTCTCTGTTAACTACCACACCCACAAACGTACGGACTCTTCTCAACACAAACAAACACCAACACCAGATATCCGTTCCACGTTCTCAAAATTTATATAAATAATCAACAATAATCCTTATCAATCTCTCACTCTAATCTTTCACACAAAATACTTCAACACCGTTTCACTTTATACACCAATCCCACACTGGTTTGACAATGCCGCACTAGAGCGACCGAGCCTGGATAAACGACATCAGGCAATTTCTTGTCCTGGTCAAAACGATAAGTACAAGACACACAGTACCTTCTTTTTAGCTGACTTCACACAAGCTGGCACTAGATGCCAGAGATGATTCACACGAATGAGCGTCGACGGGCGGAGGAGCGATCGTGACCTCCAGTCCACCCGAAGTAGACAACGTAGACTTTGGTCAGGCGAAGGGCGTAAGTCTGACCCTCTCCGATGTCCCTCATACGTGGCCTCCGATCTCTCTCTCTGTCCCCACCTGGACAGCGCGGAACCACAGCCGCTCCCGAGTAGGCCGCTACAATGATATATATATATATATAAACGTCAATTCCCTGGCCTATATGATTTCATTATTCTTTTGTTTCAACACATTTCTACTTCCGTTCTATATGTGTGATCGTGTCTTCCTTCCTTTTACGATGTTGATCACAATCCAGATATAATCATTCCATGAATGAAAATTACTACAAGTAAACATACTCACGCCTTTCATTCATATTTCATTATCTACTACTCTACAACTATCGCCCCATGTAATTAATAATATTATTACATCAATGAAAAATTATATTCCGTCCTAGTGGACAACAGCTCACCACCTTCCAATACAACAAATGCAATTTCAAAATATACTTATCAGAATCCCACAATCATGAAAAACGTTATAGATACCTGTAATTTTTACAGCACAAAAATACAACTTCCACTTCCAGATAGAAAGTCCCACCGAACCTATGCACCTTGACAAGTTCACAGTGCTTTCTTCATCCTTTAGTTATTCCACAATTTAACTTTTTTTTCTTTTCTCTTTTTTTAACTTTCTTGGCCTACACACACACACTGCTCCACGGCACACCAGCCTGACACAGAATTTTTGAGTGAGTGAACAATTTTTCATCTAATTCAAACTTTGATTAATTCAAACCTTCATATCATTGGCTCCCGAATCCTAGCCAATCAAAAACACCGTACAATAATCGAATTATAAAAAACCCGGAAAAATCCCGTTCTCTACAGTGAGCTCAAACGATATGTAAAAAGTGGCTGATTGTTCGTTACTGGAAAATTAGTTGTGTAATTGAACATACATCATTTATCGCACACGAATTCATCAAATTCATCACTTGCATCTTCCTACCTCTGCCGTGAACTGACAAAACCGAGCAAGTCCACAAAACCTACTTTCGAGAAAATCGACGTTTTGTGTTGCGCTATATTACGCGATCGTTTCTGGAAGTTTAAGGGCATATTATAATGCAATTCCTCGATTTAAGAGTGCATACCTTGAATGTTAAAGAAATGTTTGATAGATTTGATGTTTTAAGACTATTTGTGGACTTGCTTTGTTTTGTCAGATTATTCTTGAGATAGGTCTTTGTTGAGAACATGACAAAACCAAGCAAGTCACCCGCTTGGTTTTGTCAGTTTATTATTGAATTAAATCCTTGTTAAAAAAATTCACAAAACCAAGTAAGTCAAATCCGCTTGGTTTTGTCAGTTTATTATTAAGTAAATCGTTGTTTTCAAAATTCGCCAAACCAAGTAAGTCCCATAGGCCGTTTTGTTTCTTTGTTTAAAAAGTCTGACGAGATGAGTCACATAAGTTGGGTTTTGTAAGATATGGGTGCGCCAGTTACAGTGGGTGTATATGTGTGCCTGTTTATTGTTTTTAGCCATTCTTCACTTAATATTCCTGGGTTGGTATGCAGGAGTCATGTTTTTTTTGCTCTCCCTTCAAAATAATATTAGATGCAGCCAATTTAATTTAAAAAATACAAAACTATTTTCCTTTCAGTTTCCTATTGTAGCGATCTTCCTGCCTTTACACCACGTGTATGTCTTGTATTTTGTTGCCCTTGTTGTGTGTCTGTAATATATTTGTTGCTGTTTGTTTGTGGGTTCGGGCACTGAATAATAATACAGGATGCTATACGCGCCTTTCCCCAAATCATCATTCAGGCTCAAAGCGCGGCGATCTATACCAACATACACGCTCACCTGTCTCATGCACCCTCACACACACCAAATACACATCCTTCACTCAAACAGGTGGTGTAAAGGCAGGGAGATCGCTATTAGAAGACGGAAAGAAAATCTAATTTTTATTTTTGAAATTTTTATATTGACTGCGTCCTGTACCATTATTGAAGAATAGGCCCAAACGTTTCCCGGCGTGTCGTAAGAGGTGACTAACAGGGGTAATGTTAGCACGGCATCCCTGGGCGAAAGTCTTCTACACAGAAGTCACCGGCCAGGGCGATAAACCTCACGTTGATACAGGTTCAACGACCACGTGCTCGGGGCCAAGGCGAGCCACACTGTATTCGTGGATTTCGGCTTTGGCCAACAGCCTGGAGAGGATTGGGCACCGCCAGGTCCTTTTTTGCCCAAGACACACTACATGCATGATGACACTATCCACTAATTCCATATCGGATCGGTCGTCGCCCGGCTCAAGGACCGCGCCTTCCGTTGGCCACCAGGACGAGGTGTTAAGTATGCTACTGATGGACAATTTAGCAAGATCCGCACGAGAAACAACATCGTCATAGGAACCTGGAATGTCAGGACCCTAACTGCGGAAGGAAAATTAGAAGAACTGGCCCACGAGTTGGACCACTATCGATGGAACGTTCTAGGCATTAGCGAACTGCGCTGGAAAGGCCTAGGTGAAACAACGACCGACAAAGGACACAAGCTCTATTTCAGCGGTAGAGATGACAGGCACGAACACGGCGTTGGATTCTTGGTCCACAAGAACATTCTAGCCACTGTCATGGGTTGCCGCCCAGTCTCCAGTAGACTCATTACCATCCGCCTGAGAGCAGCCCCTTTCAACATCACCATCATCCAGACCTATGCCCCAACATCAGACTATGACGACAGCGAAGTGGAGGATTTTTATGAAAATCTACAGGCGGTCCTTGACCAAGTGCCGAAGAAGGACATAGTCATAGTGCAAGGCGACTGGAATGCCAAGGTTTGCCAAGATGCGCACCACAACTGGGGAGACACATGTGGACCCCACTGCTACAACGAGACAAATGACAGGGGTCTGAGATTCTTGGAGTTTGCCAGATACAACAATCTGGTACTGGCAAACACGCTTGATCTCCACAAAAACTCCAGACGATGGACATGGCACAGTCCCGGGAGGGGGAGGGGGGAGCATGACAACCAAATAGACTACATCATGGTCACGAAACGCTTCAGATCAAGCATCAACATTGGCAGGACACGCATTTTTCCAGGTCAGACATCGGAAGTGACCACGATCTCTTGATGATGTCTTTCCGGCTCCACTTGAAGAGAGTAAATACTGCACTAGACTGAAGTTCGACCTGGACAAACTGCAAGACCCGGAGGTGGCAGAACTATTTCAGGTCACAATTGAAGGGAAATGTGCACCACTGCTCATTTTGGGGGCTGGTGAAGTAGATGTCAACACCTTGACCACCACCTTCAACTCAGCTGAGGCAGATGCCGCCACTGAGATCCTTGGCAAGCACCGACCAAAGAAAAAGACGTGGATCACACCTGAACTTTTGGATCTGTGTGATAAACGAAGAGAGATTAAAAAAGAAAAAGAAAAAGAACACCTCACAGGGAGCTGATGTCTACCAAAAAACCAACAATGACATCCGAAAAGGCATGCGCACAGCAAAGGAGAACTGGATAGAAGATCAATGCCAGGAAATAGAGAACAGTCTGAAAAAGAACAACAGCAAGAAGGCCTACCAGACTGTAAAGCGGCTGACAAGTGTCAAACAGCCCAAAGTCTCCACGATCCAAAGCAAGTCTGGCATATGCCTTACAGAAGAACAAGAAGTCTTGGACAGATGGACAGAGTACTGCTCTGACCTTTACAACCATACACCAAATGGAGACCCATCAGTTCTAGCATGTCCCGAGAACAGAGAAGAAGAATTCCTCCCAATTCTCCGGGGGAGAAGTTGAGGCAGCAGTGCAATCGCTAAAGAAAGGGAAGTCAACGGGAGTGGACAACATACCCGCGGAACTGCTACAAGCAGGAGGAGAAGCGATGATTGATGCCCTCACCATTATCTGTAACAAGACATGGCAGATTGGAGATTGGCCTATACCATGGGCCCAGTCGCTTGTCATCACTCTTCCCCAAAAAGGTAACCTTCAGGAGTGTGAAAATTACCGCACCATCAGCCTCATCAGCCATCCCAGCAAGGTCCTCCTGAAAATAATACTCAACAGGTTGAAACCCCAAGCTGAACAAATCATAGCTGAAGAACAAGCTGGATTCAGGGCAGGGCGAAGTAACACTGAACAGATTTTCAACCTCAGAATAATCTGTGAGAAATACCTACAGCACCAACAACATCTATATCATGTGTTCATAGACTTCAAGAAAACGTTTGACCGAGTCTGGCATGCAGCTCTATGGGCAACAATGAAAGCGTACATCAGACCTAAAATTATTTAAGTCATCAAAAACCTAAATGACAAGGCTACCAGTGCAGTGCAGTCCTCCACAACAGCGCCATCGGGAACTGGTTCAGAACAACAATCGGTGTGCGTCAAGGATGCCTACTCTCTCCAACACCCTTCAACATCTTCCTAGAGCGCATCATGTCAGATGCGCTTGCAGATCACGAATGCTCAGTCAACATAGGGGGTAGAGCAATCTCCAATCTTCGTTTTGCTGATGACATTGATGGATTGGCTGGAGAGGAACAAGAACTTGAACAGCTGGTACAGAGGCTTGACACCACCTCCAAAGCTTATGGAATGGAAATAAGTGCAGAGAAGACCAAAATGATGACCAACAACACCAATGGCATCAACACGGACATCAATGTCCAAGGCCAATCCCTCAACACAGTGCATAGCTTCAAATATTTAGGAGCCATTGTATCAGACAATGGGTCCCGACAGGAAGTCCTCTACAGGATCGCACAAACAACTGCTGCCCTGACAAGGTTGAAGCCATTTGGAAAGACATGACCATCATTCTACATTCCAAAGTAACACTGCTGCGCTCCCTTGTCATCTCCATCTTCCTATATGCTTGCGAAGCATGGGCCCTCACAGCAGATCTACAACGAAGAATACAAAGCATGGAGATGAGGTGCTACAGAAGAGCTCTGGGCATTTCCTATACCCAACACATCACCAACGACGAAGTCCGACAGACCATCACACAAGCCATTGGACCACACGATGTCCTGCTCACAGTGGTGAAGAAACGGAAACTCCGATGGTATGGCCACGTCACCAGATCATCAGGCCTTGCAAAGACTATTCTGCAAGGCACAGTGCAAGGAGGTAGAAGAAGAGGGAGACCGAAAAAGAGGGGGGGATGACAACATCCGAGAATGGACTAGTTTGACACTGAGCGAAGCCATCAGGGCTGCTGAGGACAGAGAGAGATGGAGTATGCTGGTTAAACGATCATCTGTGGTGCCCCTACGACCTCAGGGTTACGGGAAGGATAGGATAGGATAGGAAAGGATAGTTTGTTTGTTTGTTTCCACACCTTGTTGAAGTTGCCGCGTAGGCGGAAGATCTACAGGATCCTTCATGGTGGGCAGGAAAGTACATGAAGAAAACTCTTTTTCAAAAAGCCGAACACGTCATTTGCTGACTGAAATTTCGTCATCTTTTTCACAGGAAAATAATATTGCACAGCAGCAATAACATGGATTCTCACTGGTCCACTTCATCATAAGGCGCTTTCTCATTGGTCGGGAGGACTTACTTTTATTTGTCAGGTTATTGTAGAAGATGACGTCATCATGCCAACTCGAGCATCAGCCAGAGGATCGCCGAAACAAAATCGCAGGGGACTTGCTTGGTTTTATCAGTTTATTCCCCCACTTAAAATTTTTTTAACAAGGACTTACTCTATGATATCTCCAAATCTAAACATAGTTCGGATTTGATTTTTACAGGTAAGATGCGTCATTCTCTTGCAAGTTTGATGGCGCAAAAAACTCATTTTCGACCTTAGGTGGACTTACTCGGTTTTGTCAAATCACGGCAGACCTCACTCAGAAACATTCACTTCTACAAGCCATTTATAAGTCTTCGTTCTTCCTCTGAAACCCTCATGACACAAATACCCCACTACAAACTCTCCTATGCAGGCTGTTGATCCTTCCATGGACGTGTACTCTGCATATCTATGATCCTTCTCAGCGCTTGGTCCTTCAACTTGGAACTGTCTTCTCTCTCTTCACAGCTCTTCGAACATAGCCATTTTCAAGTCCAACTTAAAAACTCATCTCTTCCTTAAAATTACCTGATCTCGTCTCCCATCACCAGCATCATTCCTTCTTTTGTGATCCAGACCACCACCGTCACACCGCACGCCCCCTGCCCCCTCACTACTTAGCTGCTATCTTCCTCCCCCACAGTCCTTCGTCTTTTATAGTTTACTTGTAAATATTCTTTTTCATTCTTGTATTATGTCTTCGCATACTTTATTAGTGTCTTGTTTTTGTTTCACTTCTTTTCGTATGTATTTCAATGTTAACGTTAAGTATAAATGTGTGAGAACTGCGCTTTGTACTGTTTCATTATGGAAAAGCGCTATATAAATACCTTTATTATTAAATTGATGAAAATGCACTTTATTAAGGGTGGGAGTGGAGGGTGGGAGCAGTGTAATAGTAACTACTACTACTACTACTAATAATAATACTATTATTATTATTATTATTATTATTATTATTATTATTATTATTATTATTATTATTATTATTATTATTATAATTTATTGTTAAGTGAGACAATAAGAAGAATGATTTCCACCATAAGCATGGGCAAGTATTCACAGTAAGAAGGGAGGCAACCACTTCCTGCCCTTGTCTAAGAGTTACATGGAAAGAGTTGTCTAGACCTTGTACAGATTAGGGCGTTGTTGTTTGTACACGTGTGCGTCCGCGTGTGTGTGGTCTGCATAATATGTATATATACAGGGCCGGACGAGGGGGGCAATTGGGGGGGGGGGGGGGGGGTTGGGGGTTACCGGGGTACCGGACCCAGGGGGTTGGGGGGTTACCTGGGTTCTGGAACCCCCCTCCAAACTTAAAAAAAAAAAAATTTTTTTTAATGCAAGAGTTTTAATTTTTTTTAATTGTTTTTAAAACATTGCAGTTTTTAGTCACTTTTGGTCCAAGGTACAAAGAGTTTTTTTTTTTTTTTTTTTTTTTTTTATAGACAATTCAACGGAAATCCATTTCAAGGGATCCGTTGAAATGTCCAAAGCTTTTTTCCGTTGAAACGACCAAGTAACCCAACCCCTAAGCCTAAATTAGTAAATGCAGCCATATTTTCTTGTGCTTGCCGCAAGCCTCTTCCAGCACCTTCATCTTGATACTTCCCTAATTCCCCCAAAAGGACTTTTTTGTTTTTTTAGAAATATTAATTAAGATGCTAAGTTGATAATTATGAGAACAGCGTTCGTTGCCTGGTTTTGTGAAGTCAGCAAAATGGCAAATTCTTTGACAACTGATGTTATTGTTCCTCGTCAAGCATCCCGACAGACTCTCCGTGACAACCAACCTGCGGCCACTCCAGAAGAATATTTCAAGATTAGCATTGCCATTCGTTTCTTGGAACACCTGTCAACCGAATTGGACTCGAAGTTCAAAAATGCTGACCTAGCAGTTGATGGTCTTTGGTGCCAAGCACTTTAATAGACAACCAGGAGTGAAGACACTGGCAATGTTGTGGGAGTCTGTCCTACCAGACAACGCTAACCTTGATGCAGAATACCAACGGTGGGCTTGCAAATGGCGAAGTGCTGCTGAGAATGTGACAGCTATCATCCCATCCACGGCATCAGAAGCACTGAAACATTGTGACAGGGATTTTTATCCCAACCTGTTCATCATGGTAAAGAACCTTTGCACCCTGCCTGTCACTACTGCCGAGTGTGAGCGTTCAAACAGTCTGTTGCGCAACCTGAAAAACTACCTGCGCTCTACAATGGGGCAACAGAGATTCAATGGACTTGCTTTACTGAAAGTGCACAGGGATGTTGATATTGACTTCAAAGAGGCAGTGAACTGCTTTGCCAGAAGATACAATTCACAAATGGTACTAATGCAGAGGAACCTAGTGCAGCAAGACTGAAATTGAAAGCGGGGCGGTGATGTTCATAAACTATTAGGTAAAGCTTTATACCGTTAACGATCAACAAAAAGTAGTGAATAATAATAGTATACAAAACATCTCTGTTGATAAATAAATGTTTGTGTGTTTGTTTTTTGTTAAGGGAGGGGCAGAGGATAAATTTTGTACCCCAGAGTTTGTCAGTTCAATTGTTAAAAAAGCTCAAAGTCCAAGACCATCACAAATGGCTTTTTCAAGGTTCAGATTGCACCAGATTGCACCATTTTGCATCCTTGAAAAAAAAAAATTCCAGAAGTCTTCTGTAGCACCTCATCTCCATGCTTTGTATTCTTCGTTGGAGATCTGTTGTGAGGGTCCATGCTTCGCAAGCATATAGGAAGATGGAGATGACAAGGGAGCGCAGCAGTCTTACTTTGGAATGTAGACTGATGGTCCTGTCTTTCCAAATGGGCTTCAACCTTGTCAGGGCAGCAATTGTTTCTGCGATCCTGGAGATGGATTGGCTGGAGAGGAACCAGAACTTGAACAGCTGGTACAGAGGCTTGACACCACCTCCAGAGCTTATGGAATGGAAATAAGTGCAGAGAAGACCAAAATGATGACCAACAACACCAATGGCATCAACACGGACATAAAAGTCCAAGGCCAATCCCTCAACACAGTGCATAGCTTCAAATATTTAGAAGCCATTGTATCAGACAATGGGTCTCGACAGGAAGTCCTCTCTTTCTTTACAAACTATTTTAATTTGTCATTTGCATTGAATCATCGTCTTTTGTAGGATGTGAGAGTAAATATTATTATTTGATAAAAAGAAAATAGTTATTAGTTAGAATTTGAAACGTTCACAAAAGGTTTCTGGTTACATCCCATCTAAATGTATCGATGTCACGACTATAATTCTTATTAGCGAGGTCACAGCTCTCACAATCTCAGCCAAGCTTGAGGCTTTTAACTAGTTTCGCACATTGCGTGATAGCTCACTTCAGGCAGTGGAGGACCGTAGTGGTTATACACCTAAGCGAAACTTAGGTCAGTGGTTCGATTCCGCTTTGCGGGAATACATATTTTTTTGTTACAATTAAAAATATAACACGCGATGGACATACAGTTGTTCAATGTTTACCTCCTAAAGCTGGCTGCAGGTTATCTAATGGACAATTTTAATTGGAAGTTACGTGGAGGTTTAAAAACCTTTTTTGGGGATACAAGAACCTAGGTTCGGGATCTGAGAACCTCCAAAAAAGGTTTTTGAACTTCCACGAACCTTCCAATTAAGACAAGCTGAGGCATTCAACAACACAATTAGTCTAAATGTAAAATGAACTACACATCTGCAGTAATACAGCAAGGTATGCATGCACAGTGGTGCAGGTTAAATAGTAATAATTAAAATTATATTGATGATCATTAAATTGGACAATTAAAATGATACTGTACAATGTATACAGAACAAGTTTATTTATGCCGAAAAGCACGTCATTCAATTTTTATTATGCCTTCAAAAACTTACAAATTACAGAGCTAGAAAGGAAAACCCATATATGACTCATAAGCTCTTTATGGAATGAGCGCTCAGAAGAAAAAAGAACCTAATCGAAACGATGGCATTAAAGTAATACCGACTTGGAGCTTTAGATGCTCTGACCTTGACCTCCGGCTCCAAATACACTCACGATCACACAAACTACAGCAAAAGTTGTGTTATCCAAAAAAAACAACACACACAGTGATCTTGGGATGATCTTGACCTTCAGTGACCTTGACCTTCAGTGACCTTGGCCTTGGGATGATCTTGGCCTTCATGTGACCTCTGATGCTCATGTACCATCAAAAAACCGAATGTTGCTGCATATTATGGGTCAAATTTAGAAACATTTTTCTGTACAATGACTCGTTAAAAAAAAGTTTTTGTTTTAAATATCAACGCGAAAACTGAACAACCATGAAAGCTCTATCTATTATCTTTAAATACAACAAGTTTGGACTTTATACCTCTCATAGTTTAGGGTCAAGGTCACTTCAAAATACTCATACGAACCGATTTTGGACAGCTCCAGTGACCTTGACCTTGGAGCGAGATTAACCAAATTTGCAAAGTATGTGTGTCTCATTAATATTTATCATGCATAAAAGAATCATAAGTTACATTTTGTTAACTTTGGAAAAAAGTGAAATGTGAAAAGTTGTAATTTTTTTCAACTTACCTTTGCTGACCCTGTGTCCTCGATCTTGAAATGAAGTCATTTACTTATCATTTTCGATGTCTCGTGAGTATACACCATCCTATCAAGTTTGGTTGCGATACATTAAATAGATTCCGAGTACTTTGCCACTGTAAAGATTTGCATAGACAGATGGACAGCGGACGGACAGCCACATTATTTTTTTATGGATATAATTTTTGGATTGACTATTTAGGACTCATCTCGCTCAAATTTGCAAAACTCTGCGAAATTTTTTATTATTTTTAGGTGAGTACATAGCTATTTTATCTATCTATCTATCTATCTATCTATCTATCTATCTATCTATCTATCTATCTATCTATCTATCTATCTATCTATCTATCTATCTATCTATCTATCTATCTATCTATCTATCTATCTATCTATCTATCTATCTATCTATCTATCTATCTATCTATCTATCTATCTATCTATCTATCTATCTATCTATCTATCTATCTATCTATCTATCTATCTATCTATCTATCTATCTATCTATCTATCTATCTATCTATCTATCTATCTATCTATCTATCTATCTATCTATCTATCTATCTATCTATCTATCTATCTATCTATCTATATTTGTTAAAAAATATTTTAATTCCTTTGTTTCAATACTTTTCTTTTTATTTATCACTTGTGAGAAACATGCGTCTTTATGTGTGTGTAAAAGAAGAATGAATGGACATGTTTAATTGACAGACAATGTAATTTCCATGCTTTTGGATTAATAAAGTAATATCTTATCTTATCTTATCTTATCTTACCTATCTATCTATCTATGTGTGTGTGTATATCTATCTATCTATCTATCTATCTATCTATCTATCTATCTATCTATCTATCTATCTATCTATCTATCTATCTATCTATCTATCTATCTATCTATCTATCTATCTATCTATCTATCTTATATATATATATATATATATATATATATATATATATATATATATATATATATATATATATATATATATATATATATATATATATATATATATTGCATTATCAACTGATTGGAAGTGGGCACTCAAAGCGATTACATTATTAGTTAATACAGGGGTTAATGAAAGAAAAGAGAGAGAGAGAGAGAGAGAGAGAGAGAGAGAGAGAGAGAGAGAGAGAGAGAGAGAGAGAGAGAGAGAGAGAGAGAGAGAGAGAGAGAGAGAGAGAGAGAGAGAGAGAGAGAGAGAGAGAATTTGCGTTCACAAAACGTTACTGGTTGCGTATCATCTAATTTTATCGGCGTTACGACCTATAATTATTATTAGAGAGAATTTGAAGCGGTCACAAAAGGAGGTTGCTAGTTGTTTCACATCTGATTTTATCATCGTCACAGCCTATAAACTTATTTATGAGGTCAGCACTATCACAATCTCAGCCAAGCTTAAAGGTTTCCCCTTTGGGTTTTCAGCATCCCGTGATAGCTCAGTTGGTAGAGCGGAGGACTGTAGTGGTTATACACCTAAGCTATCCTTAGGTCAGTGGTTCGAATCCGCTTCGCGGGAATGTTTTTTTTTTTTTTCAAATTATAGTACTATACTTGTCACAGTAATATTATAGCTTGCGATAGTGTTTACCTCCGAAAACTGGCTGCAAGCTATCTAAAGCAGGTGTGACATTCAAGACCATCTAATTTTATCGGCGTTACGATTTATAAATATTATTAACGCGGTCACAACTCTCACAATCTCAGTCGTTTGAATCTTTAACGTTGATGTCCACATCAATCTGTCATAGCTCATGTGGTAGAGAGGACGACAGTAATGGTTAAGCACCTAAGCGATCCTTAGGTCAGTGATTCGAATCAGCTTCACGGTAAATACGTTTGTTTTTCTTATCACAATTAAAACTATAGCAAGCATTCAATAGACCTACAGTTGGTTAGTGTTTACCTCCTACAGCTTGCTGTATGTTATCTAAAGCAGTTGTGGCACTGAACAGATACAAGATCCAAGATGATAGGGCAGCTTGTGATTGCACAGTTGTGTAGGTGAAACAGTGATTAATAATATAAAATTATATAGATGATATTTACATTGGAGGATTACAATACTATTATACAGAACAAATTTGTTACGCAAAAGGTACACGCATGGATCTCTTTTTTTTGCTTTGATTCAATTATAGAAGTTTTTAGAGACATAACCACAATTCTTCAGAAACAAGCTTACGAGATTTTTTTATTTCAAAAAGAAGAAGAGAAGAAGAGGGAAAACCACCCTATTTCTGAAAATAAAACATGTTAATGCCTAAAAATTTGATTGGAAACATAGAAATACACTTATGAATGTTTAGAAGGGAGAGAATTGCAAACGTTCACAAAACGTTACTGGTTCCTTCCCATGTTAATTTATCGGCGTCACGACTTATACTTTTTTCTTTTAAAAAAAAAAAAATTAATTTATTAATTTATTAATTTATTTTTAAAATTTATGACGTCATCACTCTCACAACTCATAGTAATGCCTACAATTTTGATTTGTCCTATTTGCATCATCGGCTGATTGCTGGTTCTAAGAATCAATATTATTTTTATATGATGAAAAAAAAAAAGAAATTATAAAAGAGAATTTGAAGCGGTCACAAAAGGTTACTACATGGTTACTACACATCTGATTTTATTGTCGTAACAGCCTATAAATCACTTTTAATAATTCTTATAAGTGTTGGTTGGCTTTTAAAAGTTAAAAGTTTTTTTGTAATAATAATAGTTTTAGTTGCCTTTTTATGTTTTTCAATGTAATATTTTTATTGAATGTTTTTAACATTATGTTGTACATTTTTAGTGAATTTATTTGTATTTACCTACTGTTGTTGTGTATTATAAATGGTGTATGAATGTCAAGTGTGGAGAGCGCAGCCACTTGTGATGTGATACGGCGCTATATAAGTCTACATCTAATATTATTCTTCTTGAGTGGGGCCGGGTAGCTCAGTTGGTAAGAGCGTCTTGCTAGTAACCGAAAGGTCGCTGGTTCGAATCCCGGATTGGTCAACGTGTGATCATATTATTTTCCCCTTTACCAACAACTGCCCCGCTGGTGTCAGTATAAATCGGTCCAGTAGTCACCTATATGCGAAAGTGTCGTGTGACTATAATCTACAAACAACATTATTCTTCTTCTTCTTCTTAATTATGGGGTCACCTTGATCACAATCTCAGCCAAGCTTAAAACTTTCCCCTTGAGTTTTCAGCATCCCGTGATAGCTCAGTTGGTAGAGCGGAGGACTGTAGTGGTTATACACCTAAGCTATCCTTAGGTCAGTGGTTCGAATCCGCTTCGCGGGAATATTTTTGTTTGTTATTTTTATTTATTTTTTAAAAATTTATTTATTACTTGTCACAATAATATTATAGCATGCGATAGTGTTTACCTCCGAAAACTGGCTGCAGGCAACTACTTTTATCGGCGTTACGATTTATAAATATTATTAACGAGGTCACAACTCTCACAATCTCAGTCGTTTTAATCTTTAACGTTGATTTCCACATCTGTCATAGCTCAGGTGGAATAATAATTACATCATCGGCTGATTGCAGATGCTAAGAGTGAATATTATTTTTATATGATGAAAAAAAAAAGAGAAGAAGTTATTGGAGAGAATTTGAAGCGGTCACAAACGTTACTGGTTACTTCAGGTCTAATTTTAGCGTCGTCACAGCCTATGCTCGTATTTATGAGGTCACCACGATCACAATCTTAGCAAAGCTTAACACTTTCACCTGTAAATTTCATCATCCCGTGATAGCTCAGTTGGTAGAGCGGAGGACTGTAGTGGTTATACACCTAAGCGATCCTTAGGTCAGTGGTTCGAATCCGCTTCGCGGGAATGTTTTTTTGTTTTGTTTTCTTGTCACAATAATATTATAGCATGCGATAGTGTTTACCCCTTAAAGCTGGTTGCAGGCTATCTAAGGCAGATGTGGCATTCAACAGCACAACCAGTCCAAATGTCCCATCTTCCCTTCGCTGGTACGCCTCGTGCGTATGTAACCTTTAGATCCCATAATGGTATGGGTCGGTTTTTATTATAACCTTTTATATTTTTTAGTAGGATGCACGGTCGTTGGCGGGGCGGAGGCTTCCCCTCCCTGTCAGCTACCTTGGAATCCATCTTTGTATGTGGTGTTGGGCCGTTTGAGTTCTCACCAGACTTCCACGTATGTATTATGAACGTGATGGTTCCTAATGGGACCTATTTTAACAAGCTTTAGTTAACGTGCGGGGCACATTTAGCTAGGGCTAATTTGCCCTTTTTATCATCTTATTATCATTTTTAGTACAGAGGCTCTATGGGCTATGCCCACTTGACTTTTTTAAATGCACGCACTATAAGCGTTTTTATAATCCTAATGTAACTGTTGTATGTATGAATGATATATGTTATATATGCTTTTAATTTTCACCTAGTGATTTTAGTTAGGTCCCATATATGCGCAAGTGTCCGGGGTCTATAATCTAATAAACGAACCAAACGTCCAAATGTGAAATGAAATACAAATGAGAAAAATAACTGGGCACAAAAGCGAAAATAAAAACAGCCCGACAAATCATTCAGATAACACAAACAAGATATCATATATAAGAAACAAACAAACAAACAATTTCTCAAAGTAAATAAAACTAAGGCCTAAAAGTTTGAATCGAGAATTACAAATATGTCTAGATGGTCTAAATAAAAATGTATTTAAAAGGTCCCAAGGTTTTCTTTACTTTTGGCGAAAGGGTTTGCCCTAAACTTCGGATTGTTATCACATCAGACAATGCCATAATAGGCTTTTGTTGATCAAACCAACCGCTGAAGTTTGAAGTTTCGATTTTGGTTGTGACGGGCAGTGATTTCCCCTGATTAACGGTACTTGGAATACCATAGCCCTGTGACCTTTGACCCTATTTCTGAGTGAAACAACAAAGCTGATGAGTGTCTTTGGTGTGTAGGGCAGGATTTGTTTTATCAGCCTATAACAAAAACCTTACGAGCTATTGTTTTTTTAACGGGTTTTGTCTATTACCAGCTATGATAGCTGCTATTTTTAGCTCCAGAATGTTGGGCTGGATAGCAACGGCTGTTGCTATTAATAGGCACAAAAAACAAACAACGGAATTTATTCATAAAAAAAAACCCTATACTTTCGAAAGAGTTATTTTTTGTTGTAAGCTTATTTGCTTCTGTGGGGCAACACTGACTGTGAATGTTAAATGTCTCTGTGGAGTGTAATAAAGGTGTTCTTTACAAAAACCTAAAACAATAACAACAAACAAACAAAACAATGTTATTTTGTCATATACTGCATCATTATCTGATTGCAGGTTGTAAGAAGATGGTGGTATTGTAGATGGCGGTGGTGGTGATGTCAGTAGAAGTAGTATTACAAAAACAAAAGAAAAGAATTTAGTATTAAAAGGTAGTATGCACCCCCTTTCCCCTTCGTTGCCTGCTCCCATTCCAGTTTCAGTATTTTATTTAAAAGCGTTTTTTTGTTGTTTTTTTTTACATGGAATACCCCCAGAGGCCCTAAAAGTGGACCTTTCAACTACAGCTAACATGCTGCTGCCACTACTGCAGAGGATCTGGAAGGAAGGAAAAGTGCCAGCCGACTGGAAAAAGGGACACTTGGTAAAACTCCCCAAGAAAGGAGATCTAGGCGCCTGCAAGAACTGGCGCGGCATTATGCTTCTGTCAGTACCCAGCAAAGTACTGACTCGCATCATCCTCGATCGACTGAAAGATGCAGTGGACGAGAAACTCCGACCAGAACAGGCTGGGTTCAGGAAAGACAAGTCCTGTACGGACCAGATAGCAACACTCCGTATTATCATAGAACAATCCGTGGAATGGCAGTCAACGTTGTACCTCAACTTCATCGACTTCCGACAGGCGTTCGATAGTATAGACCGAGAAACCATCTGGTGGCTGCTCCATCACTATGGAATCCCCCAAACCTTCATAACCCTGATCCAGGATCTGTATGAAGATGCTACCTGCCAAGTCATACATAACGGCAAACTGACTGCGGACTTCGAAGTGACCACAGGCGTTCGTCAAGGATGCATGCTATCCCCAATGATCTTCTTGCTAGTGGTCGACTGGGTGATGCGACAGACAACCAGGCAAGGAAGAACCGGAATCCAGTGGTCCTTGACCCAGTTCCTTGAGGACCTAGACTTCGCCGATGACTTGTGCCTGATGTCCCAGACACGCCAGCAGATGCAGCAAAAAACGAACAACCTTGCTCAAGAAGCCTTGAAAACTGGACTTCAGATCAACCTGGAGAAAACTGAAACCATGGCCCTGTTTAAAAGACAGCAGCAACCAATCACCATTGGAGAAAGCAACCTAACAGAAGTTACCTCCTTCACCTACCTGGGTAGCATTGTAACAGCAACAGGTGGTTCTGACGAGGACATCAAAGCCAGAATTGGGAAAGCAAGATTCGCATTTGTCACCTTGAAACCACTTTGGAGATCTACATCTTTCTCTCTCCGGACCAAACTGCGGATCTTCAACAGCAATGTGAAGTCCGTTCTCCTTTACGGCTCAGAGTCCTGGAGAGTCACCAACACCTTGACAAAGAAGCTCCAAGTGTTCATCAATGGTTGTCTTCGGAACATCCTGAAGATCAGATGGACGGACAAAGTAAAGAGCACGGACCTGTGGCAGCGGACGAATCAAGACCCCATCGACCGGCAGATTGCCAGGCGGAAGTGGCGCTGGGTGGGACACACTTTGCGGAAACCCCAACGGGACATCACACGGCAGGCCCTACAGTGGAATCCTCAGGGGAAGAGGAAGGTTGGTCGTCCCAAGACGACCTGGAAGCGTTCCTGTGAGGAGGAGATGAAGAGCTGCAACCTGTCATGGGGTGAACTGAAAAAGGCTGCCCAGAACCGAGTGCGCTGGAGAACTGTTGTGGAGGCCCTTTGTTCCACGCGGAATTCAAGGAATTAAGCAAGTAAGTAAGCAAGTAATGGGCTTCAACTATTTTATTCATAATGTCATAACTTCTCTTATTGCTTGTTTGTTTTTACTGGCTCAGTCAGTCAGAGTGTCAGGTTTAAGTTCTGTCTGTGTATTTTATTTATTCTGTATTGTATTTGATTGTAAAAAGCCATGTTTTGTTTTGTGTTAATGTTTCTTACATCTTTTAGAACTGTTAACTTTTGTTTAATTGTATTACGATCTACAACGAAGGATACAAAGCGTGGGGATGAGGTGCTACAGAAAACTTCTGGGCATTTCCTATACCCAGCACATCACCAACAACGAAGTCCGACAGACCATCACACAAGTCAATGGACAACATGATGCATGCTCACTGTGGTGAAGAAACGGAAACTCCGATGGTATGGCAACGTCAACAGATCATCAGGTCTTGCAAAAACCATCCTACAAGGCAAGGTACAAGGAGGCAGAAGAAGAGAGAGACAGAAAAAGAAGTGGGAGGATAACATTCGAGAATGGACTGGTTTGACACTGAACGAAGCCATCAGGGCTGCTGAGAACAGAGAAAGATGGAGTACGCTGGTTAAACGATCATCTGTGGTGCCCCAACCACCTTTGAGTTACGAGGATAGGGCAGGATTAATTGTATTGCACATGTGCACATGTACGAATTTTGATCTTATTGTTTTGGCTGCTTGTTTTGATTTTAAATTGTGTGTGTGTTTGTGTGTGGGCATGTGTTAGATCTATGTAGTTTAATTCTTTTTTAAATTTATACAAATTATTTATTTCTGTTTATATGCTCCATGTTTTAGTGTATTGTACAATCTCTTATTGTGCGCGTGCTTGTGTGACAGTATGCCTGTCAGCGCTTTAAGCTGACGTTTTAGTTGGAAATTGCTCTTTATACAATAAAATAAATTATTATTATTATTATTATTATTATTATTATTATTATTATTATTATTATTATTATTATTATTATTATTATTATTATTATTATTCCTATCCTATCTTTTCATATCCCGCAACTCAGAAGTCGTAGAGGCACCACAGATGATTGTTTAACCAGCCTACTCCATCTTTCTGTGTCATCAGCAACCTTAATGGCTTCGCTCAGTTTCAATCCAGTCCATTCTCGAATGTTGACCTCCCACCTCTTTTTCGGTCTCCTTCTTCTTCTACCTCCTTGCACTGTGCCTTGCAGGATGGTCTTAGCAAGGCCTGATGAACTGGTGACCTGGCCAAACCATCGGAGTTATTATTATTATTATTATTATTATTATTATTATTATTATTATTATTATTATTATTATTATTATTATTATTAAGAGTTAATTATAGTAGCCTACATGTATTAACAGAGTTAAAGCATTAATAGCGGTAGTAGTAGTTGTTATGGAGAATTTGAAACGTTCACAAAACTTTACTGGTAACTTCCCATCTAATGTTATCGTCGTCACGACCTAATATTTATGTTACGAGGTCACAACTCTCACAATCTCAGTCAAGCTTGAAACTTTTATCCGGATTTTCATAACCCGTTATGAGAGAGCAAAAGAAATTAGAACTAGAGCAGAAGAAATTAGAGGCAGAGAGAGAAACGAGGAAATTAGAGCTAGAAGCAGAACAGAAGAAGGTAGCAGCAGAGAGAGACGCAGAAATTAGGAGGTGGGATTATGAGCGGGCAGAAAAAGAAAAGGAGAGGGAAGAAAAGGAAAAAGAAAGACAGCATGAGTTAGAGCTAAGAAGATTGGGATCAGGAGCTTCAAGTTCTTCCTCAACCCCTTCCCACTCAGATCAGCTAGAGGTAGCATCCAACCCTGTACAAGGAATGTCATTTCCACTGGGAACATTCAATGAGAGAGAAGAAGGTCTAGATCTCTATCTGACTAGGTTTGAGCGTCTAGCAACAGAGTATAAACTAGATCCTACTCATTGGTCTTTTAAGCTTAGTCAAGGGCTTAGAGGAAAGGCTTATGACATCTACAGTAAGCTACCGACTGACAGAGTGACTGACTATCACAAAGTAAAAGAGGCACTCCTAACGGGATTCGAACTAACAGGAGAATGCTATCGGCAAAAATTCCGCACCAACCGGAGAGTGAAAGGAGAGAGCTATGCGCAGTTCGCGGATCGGTTGTCCACAACGCTGGATAAGTGGATTAGCCAGTCAGCCACGGATAAGACGTATGATGGACTGACAGAACTGTTAGTATGGGAACAGCTACGGGAAACCATGGCCCCCGAGCTGAGAACATTCTCAGTAGAGCAGGGCGCGGAAAGACTGGAAGATCTGGTCAAGGTCGCAGATAGGTACGTGGCCGCACACGGAGAAGCCAAGAGCTTCAGGCGAGACCTAAAGCCTAACGGGAAAGAGGCACAGAAACGAAGCCCTAACCGGGAAGAGCGCACCGCGAATAAGCCGAATAACCCCAGACCTGGGCAAAATAAAGGACCCAACACGGAATTCGGGAAAAGAGGTCCTGCAGAACAGAGACGGTATTGTTCGTTCTGCAACAGAAACAATCACTCCACCGCAGAATGTTTCAAGTTGGCCGCACAACGTAGGGAAGAGCGCGAAAGCCGGCCAGCGCACAGAGTTCTAACTCAAAGCAGCGGTAACAAGCCACACACAATCGGAGATCACCCATCGGTGACAGACATGGTCAAGGTCAACGGAAAAGAAGCGAACTGTCTGTATGACACAGGTCTATCATACGACGCGATAGTTAGCGAATCTCTTGTATCGCGCGCGGACTTGACAGACAAGACAGTCGACTTACAAGGAGCAGACTTGACGAAACCGACGACTACTTGCCCAATAGCATGGATCGAAGTAGAGAGTAGGTACGTCACAGGACGAATCCAAGCAGCTGTTTTACAGAAACCCCTGTATGATCTAGTGCTAGGTTGTAGGTATGTGTTCTTAGGCACGCCCCCTAAAACTGTAGAGATAGCTGCAGTGCAAACCAGGGCCCAAGCTAAAACCCAACCACCCCAGCCCGAGTTCGCTCCGAATCCAGGACTCGAAGAGATCAAAACAGCACAGAAAGAAGACACCTCGATAGCGAAGTGCTTCCAGAAGCTACCCAAGGCGCACACACCCCCGCACAAGGGAGACTTCTACATGGAAGAGGGAGTTCTACATCGACAAGGAGATGGAGATCACACCCAACTAGTACTACCAGCCACCCTTCGAGCCCAAGTACTAGAACTAGGCCACAGCATGCCACTCAGCGGACACATGGGAATTGGAGCCACAGTGCAGAGAATCAGCGCACACTACTATTGGCCAGGAATCACGGAGGATGTCAAGCGCTACGTGAAATCTTGCCACCAATGTCAACGATATTCCCCGCGACATCACACCGTACCAGTTACCTTAGGACCATCAGTAGTAGTCGGCGTGCCATTCCAGCAAGTCTCAGTAGACATAGTAGGACCACTGCCCATGACCAAGAAGAGGAACAGATTTCTACTCACACTCGTCGACGCATGTACGATGTGGTGCGAAGCAGTCCCGTTGCCAGCGATCGACACCAAGAAGATTGCAGATGCACTCATCGCCATCTTTACCAGAGTCAGATTCCCGGACAGCATTAGAACGGACAACGGATCTCAGTTCACCGGCCGCCTGATGCAAGACGTGTTCGAGTTGATACAAGTTCATCACATTCGCACACCACCATACCACCCAGCCAGCAACGGACAAGTAGAAAGACTGAATGGAACCCTTCTCACCATACTCAGGAAAGTCGCAGACGACAATCCAGAAGCGTGGGACACCTACGTGAATGCGGCACTGTTCGCATACAGAGAAACGCCCCATGCAGCCACAGGCTACACCCCGTCAACATTGCTATTCGGCAGACCTCTAGCAGGACCGCTAGAAGCCCTACGCAGAAGTTGGACGGAAGCCAAGATAGACGACACACCAAGAGGTGCCACCAAGTACGTCGCAGACCTGCAGGAAACCCTCAAAGCAACGTGGAAGAAAGCTGGTGAAGCACTGAAGAAGGCAAGAGCCCGTCAGGCGAAGTACTACAACCGCCACGCGAAGGACAGAGAACTGCAAGTCGGCGATCAAGTGCTACTCTTACTTCCAAGTGGAACCAACAAGCTGGACATCGCTTGGAGAGGACCGTACCGGGTGACTGCCAAGAAATCCAAGACAGTCTACCAAGTAGAGGTGAACGGGAGAGCCCGATACCACCACATCAATCTCCTCAAGAAATATACGGACCGACCAGCGACCCCCAGCACTCACAACTTGTTAGCCATCGCCATCGCGGAAGAAGGAGAAAGCATGGAGACCAATGCAGTAGAGTATCCCCTGCACTCCAAAGAAACCTACAAAGACGTGATACTCAACGGAGACCTAGCCGCTAAACAGCAACAGCAAGTACTACAGGTCATTCGACAACATCAGACTGTGCTCACAGACCGACCAGGGAGGACAGACCTCGTCGAAGTAACCTTAACGGTGACCGACCCAACACCCGTCCGCCAGAAGCTCTACCCGATGCCACTGTCACAACAGCGAGCCATCAAGGAAGAGATAGACACCTTACTGGCAGCCGGAATCATCTCAGAGTCTACTTCACCCTACAGCGCAGGCACGGTATTGTTGCGAAAACCCAACGGAGAGCATCGACTTCAGACTCCTGAATGCGGTAACGCAGTTCCAGCCAGAGCCACTCCCGGACCAGACAGACCTATTTGCCAAGCTACAGCGAGCGAAGTACTTCGAACGCATCGACCTCAGCAAAGGATACTACCAGATACCAGTACAACCACAAGTCCGAAAGTACCTAGCGTTCAGCACTATGGAAGGACACTTCGAATTCAACGTGCTTCCATTCGGACTCCACAACGCCCCCAGCATCTTCAGCGCCATGATGCGAAAACTCCTGGCACCCCTGAGCAGCGAGCACCTACACTCGTTTATGGACGACATCCTCATCGCAACACCTACGTGGGAGGAACATGTCACGCTCCTACAACAACTACTCGCCCGCCTCAGAGACACGGGATTGACGGCAAGACCCACCAAATGTCAGATTGGATTCACAGAACTAGAATTTCTGGGACACACCATCAGTCAAGGAAGCCTGCGACCGGTAGAAAAGACAGTGAAACGCCTACTCGACGCTCCTAGGCCCAAGACAAAGAAGGAAGTGCAGTCATTTCTAGGACTCTGCGGCTTCTACCAGAAGTTCATCCCCAACTACAACAGCATCGCCGTACCTCTGACAAATGGAACCCGGAAAATCGCCCCGGACAAAGTAGTTTGGACAGCGGAATGTGAGACAGCATTCCAAACACTCAAGGACAGAATGACATCGGCGCCAGTACTCCACCTACCCGATTTGACTCAGCCATTCGTTCTTCGCACCGACGCCAGCGACTTAGGCCTCGGAGCAGTACTGCTACAGCGCGACCCCAAGAATGCAGAGACGCTATTCCCTGTCGCCTACGCCAGCAGAAAATTGAGACCCGCCGAGACCCACTACGCCACGTCGGAGAAAGAATGTCTTGGACTAGTCTGGGCCATACAGAAATTCCAACTCTACCTGTATGGGACCCACTTCACAGTTCAGGTGGACCACCAACCACTATCGTTCCTGGCAGCCTCCAAGTCTTTGAACTCTCGCCTGATGAGATGGGCACTCACCCTTCAGGCGTACTCATTCCAGATCGAGTACATCCCCGGCAAAGAGAACCACGGAGCCGACTACCTCAGTCGCCATCTCGTGGAGGACACAGCAGCTGTCGCCCACCCAACACAACTAAGGGCCACAGCACCAGAATTCGTCCCCGCCCAATAAAAACCCTGTCACTAGTGTCCATAGCTACCTGGCACAGCATTGCAGCTCAGGTAGAGCAACTTAATTAGTTTGTAAATAGGACCCTAGGATAGTGCAGCGTTAAACTAGGCTCTGTAGTAGAAAAAGGTCGAATCCAGTAGTCATCGCCTTTTTTCAGTTGAGGGAGCCTGTCACGAACTGGCTAGTTTTAACTCTGCTTGTTGACTATTTAGCCATGTGTAGTCTTTGTAACAGTAGAGAAGTTAGACTATTACACAGCAGCAAGTAAATTACACAGCAGACCACACACCGCGAGCCCGACCCACATCGCAGTGACTCAGCACTTGAGCTTTGAATCGGACCGTTTTAACCAATCAGAGCAGGCTCAGTGGGTAGAGCAGTTTTGAATGTGTCAAAACCTAAGACAGTTTGAATCAGTCGTGTGTGAGACGAGGTAGAGTCAACATCTCCACAGCTAGAGAAATCTCTACACTCATAGACCAGGAAGCAGGACTTAGGAATCTTAGAATTCTCTCAAGTCACAACGGGCCTGAACTTGTCAAACAGGTAAATGAACACCCTTCTGTTTCATCGTGATATATTTATATTATTGTTGAAATTATGTTTGTGGAATTTGCTATGCATAAATGTGAATTGTTAATCCGAATTTGCGTGACCACGTGGAAGAGCCGAGCACGAGGCGAAACACGACCGGTTGCGCCGCCATGTTGCATACCATACGGAACCACTGTTGTTTAACTTATATGTATGTTTGCAGACCAGTGGCTGTACCACTGAATGTTTATAATATTATTAGTTCTGTATGTGTATAGTTAGACACGATTGATATTTATGTATGTATAGGAATTTAGAGTGAGATTCCAGTGGAACCCGGAAGTAGCAGAATGTTCGTCGCTTATGTATAAGAGATGTGGAGCTATCACTGAGGGCTACTTGGCTTTCAGTGAGACGCTCTGCACAAACCGATTATTCAGGGTTGTGCAGAATTTCGTCTCTTATATTACAGACGAGCAGGCGAGCTATCCCGAGCTATCCCGAGCTATCCTGTGTGCCCCACTCCACAGAAACGACAAGTTGGTTGAGGAACCTCTACCGCACAAGACGGAAAGAGCTACCCTGAAGAAACACCCTGTCAGACCCCACAGCGTGGCAAGGGAACCCAACTACACAACGACAAAGGTGTACCAGAAGCTACCTCACAGAAGGACTTCGAACACCCCACACATGAGTTAAGTGCATAAGGCGAAGGTGCACTTAAACTGATCATAACAGGACCACAGTCCAACTCTTCAGAAACTGTAAAACGGACCACAGTAGTCCAAATCTACATGAAATATTATAGCAAAGTGCCCGAGGAAGATATAACAGCTGCCTAGACTATCAGCGATCGAACTATTAGCAGTGACGGAGACTTTTTAAGTTAGAGTAGTACTTAGAGAATCTTGTATAGAGTAGAAGGAATAAATGTGTGATTTTAACTGTTATCAAGTGGCTGGACTACATATGATTCATAGCCGTGTGAAAGCTAGTGTGACAGTATTCTTTTACCATTTTTCTATCTATTTCTGTACCCCAACCTTAACACAGAACGAGCTAAACAAATAAATTTATTAAAGTAATTCATAGGGTGACTTACTAGCAGTTCCCACCGAATAAACGTGAGGGTCCATAATTCCATTGTGCAGAGCCCATAAACCCCACGTGACAATGATGCTGTTGCAGCGGCTGGTGAGAGGGTATTTGTTCACATGTACAGTGAAAAACGTTCTGATACCTTGACCAAACTGTGGTTTGTCAAATATGAGCAAAAAGTGTCTGCAAGCCATACACAAATCCAAGCTAAAGTGCTCCCCCAACAGCAGCAGCAGCTGAATTCCATGCCTACAGAACATTCTACCAAGTCCAGGAGTAGCTGAGTCTAGACAGAGACCATGGTCTATCACCAATGTATTGGGAATGGAAGTTACAGGAGGGTGGGCTACTTCCAATCATAACTAATAAGCCAGCTTCTCCATAGGATATTTTGAATGTTATCCGCTCCTACTGCTAGAAAGACTGCTCACCTGGCAGATGCAGATGCAGAAAGCACGGACTTACGTGCACCATAGCTTGTGGAGAATGCCGTGGAGTCAGCTGCACAAACTCTGTGGTTCAGCTGGATGACGAGTCGGATTCTGAGAGCAACTAAGGTAGACCACTTCTATATTCTACTGGAAAACTAATCAATTTCCTGTGTTTTTCTGTTTTTCTTTATTTCGTGTGTCTTCCTTTTAACTAATCTTTTTTCTCTTGTGAATTAAATAGAAGTCGACTTTTACAATCGAGATCAAGATTTTTAAGATCATCGGAATTTCGCATTTATACCCCTATGTTAATTAAATTTTAATCCACAGTCAGAACTAAAACTGACACAGAAAGCGTTGAAACAGATTTTCGGACTGTATATGTTAAGAGCTTTCATTTGAAATGCAACATGATATGGTTTTGAATTAAATGTTTATTTCAAGTAATCTCCCTTTGACGTTTTGAAGTGTGAAAAAACATAAACACCAAAAATCATGTTTCAGACCCCTTTTTTTTACTGGGACTTTTTATAGGTATTTCCTCATTGCTTAAAGAATTTTTTTACTGCATAGCATTTTTATAGGAATTAGTTGCTTATTTGGCTATTTATTTCATTACTGGGACTGGACTATATAGGTAGGCAAACAGTTGTTTGAGAACAATTTTTTCTATGACTTTGGACAGGAAGGAGATGTTTGAAACAGGTCTATAGTTCTTTAGATTATTTTTGTCTAAACTTGGCTTTTTAAGGAGGGGTTTGATGACAGCCGCTTTGAGCACAGACGGAACAACACCAGAGGACAGACTCTCGTTGATAATGTGGGTAATGGTCGGGAGTAGAGGGTCAAGATTCTCTATCAACATGGGGGTAGGAATGGGGTCAAGAGAGCAAGATGTTGGTTTTGAGCTTAAGATGACTTTCTTGACTTCTTGCTCTGTTATTGGTTGAAAAACTTCCATCTTTGCGGTAGTGAGGGAAGGTGAGAATGGGTTAATGAGTGGGATCTCATGGCTATCAAGAGCGGCCCTTATGTCAGCCACTGTTTCAAACAACAAGAACAGAAAATGATTTGTTAAAAAAAAAAAAATGCACAGGAATGCAGTTGCATGACAGTTATGGTTGCATGTTTTCTTCACTTAGGCTACTATGATTATGAACTTGAAAGCAGACAATTACTATATTACTTATTAGACTAACAGCAAAGCAGTAATTTTATCTAGATGTCCAAAAAAAAAAAAAAAATTATGTTGAAATTTATTTTCCACATCTTAAGATACTGCCTTACTTTTCCTATTCACAATAATGCACATATTTGATCAAAACTTGCGTCAATAAGATCGTCTAGAATGTCAAACTCCATAGTCCAAGCCTTGGATACTGATACAATAAACCGGAAGTAAGAGGCGCAAAGAGGTAAAGCTAACAAGGCAAATCGAACTCATTACTATACTTACAGTGTTCCCATTTGGGGATTCATGTGTCCAGTTATTGTTGGTCCATGCACACACACACAAAGTGTTATCATGTTGACTGTATACTATTTGCAGTACATTGTCACACAACGCGAATACATCTTTACGCTCCATACAAAGATATACATGTTAATACACAACACTACGGCAATAAGATGGTTGTGTAACCTGTGCAACTGTACAGTGTAAGCCAGTTTTACTTTTTATTATTTGCTTGTAAATTTAAATTTTTGCTTGTTTATTTGAGTGATGTCCAAATTCCTTGATGAGGTCATAAAGATGTAATGAATTGAACAGAAAAATCGCTATCTTTCCTACAGGAAAATACAAAAGCATCGGACAGTTTTGTTTATTTTGAATTGCTTCCCTTGTTGATGCTTGTTACTTTGGGTGACGTGGAGTGTATTCTTTTATCGCTGATAATCACACTGAACGGTTCGCTAAAGACACTTAATACAACAAATATTAGTGAATTATTACATTGCTAACGAATTGGTGAAAAGATCAAATATATAATTATTGTATTAGTGTAGTTAATTTTACTACTATGATTTTGTATTTGTCCCCTATACGCTCTGTGTCCGGGGACGTTAATCTAAATAATGAATAAATTTACTATACCACGGGAACGACGGTTCCTTTAAATAATTTTGTGTGGTCACATAGTGACTAATTTTTCAATCTAGAATTCACGTTCTGTCTTAGGTGGCTGATTGGCATGAAATATACTGCTCTTGCACCAACCTTTCAAAAATCCTCAAGCACAGGATTGTGCGACTTTACTTCTGTTGGCCATGAACTCTCTGTGATAGTTGGTCCATGATTTTTTTTAGGCTGTATTGACAAATCTTGAGGCTGGGGCAAATGCACTGGTTCATCAACCCAATCACTGACAGCACCTTGATTTTTGAAATTTGTGAAATTAGAATTAGAATTCCAAGAAAGGAGAATAAAAAAAATCCTTTAGCAACTGTAGTGAACAATGCAGTAATGAAATTGTATTTATGATTTCAGCTGAACATACAATCATAATACATTGTTCTCTCTTTCAACTGCAATTGCAATCAGTAATGAGGGCACCGTAATGCAGCAGACTGTGCAGTACAGAAGTCACTTCAGTGTCTTATAGAAGTAGGCTGTGGTGACGTCCAAACAGCTGTATTACAGTACAGCTGCTGTACTGTACAAGTCCAAAACAAAACAAAACAAAACTGTTGTGCACCAATTTTCCTTTCCAAAAATATATAATGAACTCACTGTCCACATATGCGATGGATAGTTTAGTTATCTCCGAAAGCTGGCTGCAGGTTATTTAAAGCAGCACAATAATCAGTCCCAATATGAAATAAACTACAGATCTAAAATAATAGGGCAATTTGTGAATGCACAGTTCTGCAGGTGAAAAATTCAAAAATTCAATTCAACAAATCTTTAATACCTTTCACAAGGAACTATGACAGGCACCTGATCACTAAAATAAAATAATAAAAATAAAATACAAGTAAAAAATTAAAGATAGTATAATATTTGTTTAAAATCTATACAACATGTAGGATACGATTATATATGCACAAACACACACACACACGCTATTAATTATATAGTAACTTATGTAATAGAATGTAAAACAAAATCTCACAGAAGATACTGTTTCTATCAAATCACAGACACAGCTTATTGCCAGCGTACAGTTATCACAGAGTGACATCACAAAGACCGGTTTAAAAACTGAAATCACAATCAGTGCAGTCCTCCACAACAGCGCCATCGGGAACTGGTTCAGAACAACAATCGGTGTGCGTCAAGGATGCCTACTCTCTCCAACACTCTTCAACATCTTCCTAGAGCGCATCATGTCAGATGCTCTTGCAGATCATGAAGGCACAGTCAGCATAAGGGGTAGAGCAATCTCCAATCTTCGTTTTGCAGATTACATTGATGGATTGGCTGGAGAGGAACAAGAACTTGAACAGCTGGTACAGAGGCTTGACACCACCTCCAGAGCCTATGGAATGGAAATAAGTGCAGAGAAGACCAAAATGATGACCAACAACACCAATGGCATCAATACGGTTATCAAAGTCCAAGGCCAATCCCTCAACACAGTGCATAGCTTCAAATACTTAGGAGCCATTGTATCAGACAATGGGTCCCGACAGGAGGTCCTCTCCAGGATCGCACAAACAACTGCTGCCCTGACAAGGTTGAAGCCCATTTGGAAAGACAGGACCATCAGTCTACATTCCAAAGTAAGACTGCTGCGCTCCCTTGTCATCTCCATCTTCCTATATGCTTGCGAAGCATGGACCCTCACAGCAGATCTCCAACGAAGAATACAAAGCATGGAGATGAGGTGCTACAGAAGACTTCTGGGCATTTCCTATACCCAACACATCACCAACGACGAAGTCCGACAGACCATCACACAAGCCATTGGACAACACGATGACCTGCTAACAGTGGTGAAGAAACGGAAACTCCGATGGTATGGCCACGTCATCAGATCATCAGGCCTTGCAAAGACTATTCTGCAAGGCACAGTGCAAGGAGGTAGAAGAAGAGGGAGACCGAAAAAGAGGTGGGAGGACAACATTCGAGAATGGACTGGTTTGACACTGAGCGAAGCCATCAGGGCTGCTGAGGACAGAGAAAGATGGAGTATGCTGGTTAAACGATCATCTGTGGTGCCCCTACGACCTTCGGGTTACGGGACAGGATAGGATAGGATAGGAATATAGAACAATTACGCGAATGATAAAGCATGTAATATTTTTATTATGTCTCCAGGAAATTACAAATTTGAAACGCAGACAAAAAACATACAAGATTAAAACGAGCCCCATCAACTTTCAGTTAAATAAAACCCCAAGCTTTGGAGAAGAAGTAGAACGAGGAGAACAACAGTTTTCACGGAAAAAAAGGTTAAAGTTTCACATTTTGATTTGAGAAACATAATTATTTGTGCGGTCTAAATAATTTGATGTCATTGTATTTATGATAAATTTATGAAAGGATCACCCAGTCGGCCATAACGTTTTTCTTTATAAGTTTTTAAATGTGGTTTTTTTTTTAAAAATTTATATTGTTTTACAGTAGACCATTATTGTATTATTAACTGATTGTAAGTTTGAGAGATGGAGAGGGGAGAGAGAGAGAGAGAGAGAGAGAGAGAGAGAGAGAGAGAGAGAGAGAGAGAGAGAGAGAGAGAGAGAGAGAGAGAGAGAGAGAGAGAGAGGGAGGGAGAGAATTTGCAACGTTCACAAAATGTTACTGGTTACTTCCCATATAATGTGATCGACGCCACGACATACAGTTATTATTTATGACGTCACCACTCACAAAACATGGGAACGTTTTGACGAGACAAATAATGGAAATAATGTTAAAATGGTCTAAATAAAAATGTATTTAAGATAAACTTACAAAACGGGATTCTTTACAAACTATAGTATTGTAATTTTTTATATAATTTTTTTTAATTGCATCATATTATTTGACTCCAGGCTGTAAGAGTCAATTTTAGTACTGTATTACTAGATGAAAGAAAATAGTTATGAAACATTCACAAACCGTTACTGAGTCAGAGAGATCAGAATAATCGTCCCCCCATACGCTTGTGTGTCCGGGGACGTTAATCTATTTTAACTAACTGAGAGATTCTCATCTTTGATATGATGATGATGATGATGATGATGATGATCATCATTGTTGTCAGGGTGGAGACGTGGTGATCGTCCTTAACGCTGATGCAATAGGACGTTAAGCTTCGTTTTCCTCTGGGTACTTTTTGATCTAATGTTATTGTCATCACGACCGATAATTCTCATTTATGAAGTCGTCACTCTCACAGCCTCAGTCAAGCTTCAAACTTTCAGCAAACATTTATCATCCCGTGATAGCTGAGTTGGTAGAGCGGAGGACTGTAGTGATTGTTTACCTAAGCGATGCTTAGGTCAGTGGTTCGAATCCGCTTCGCGGGATTTTTTTTCCCCCTATCCCAATTAAAATATAATATAACGGATTTTTATATAGCGGGTACTCCAGCCTATGACCAGACTCACCACGCTTTACATAGTCATTACATATAAATACATGCACTCGATAAAACATCGCTTTTGCTACAATACACCAAAAGACGGAACAGTAAAGGTACAAACTATTTACAACTATGTACATAAATTACAACAACAACAACAAAAAAAGACAGAAATAAACTATTTACAACTATGTACACAAATGACAAAAAAGACAGAAATAAAATAGCAAAAACCTATTCACAGCTATTTATATGCCCGGTTAGGCCCAGGAAGAAAAACAGTATAAGTATTTACAGCCGTGTATACACTTACGGATCAGACATAGACAAAAGAGGAGAGAATGGCAGCGGGATACAAATCAATCTGAATAATGCAGTTTGAAGAGGTGGGTTTTTAGGGCCTTTTTGAATGCTTGTGTTGATTGTATGTTGCGGATATGGGAGGGAAGGGAATTCCACTGCTTAGGTGCGGAGTATGCGAATGCACGTTGGCCGTATGTCTTAGTGCGGGTGACGGGAACCTTGAGTGTGCGAGTGTCAGCAGAAGATCTTAAAGTGCATGAAGGGGAGTAGACAGACAGTAGATCAGCAAGGTAGGAAGGACAAGAATCTGTGAAGAAGTTGTGACAGAGAACAGAGAGTTTGTACTCTATGCGTGCTTGCACAGGAAGCCAGTGAAGGGAATGTTGTAGAGGTGTGATGTGATCGCGTTTCTTAGCTCGGAATACTAGTCTAGCTGCTGAGTTCTGAACCTTTTGTAGTTTGTCAATGATGTGTTTTGGGGAGCCAGCAAGGAGAGAGTTGCAATAGTCGAGACGAGAAAGGACGAGAGCGCAGACTAGGGTTTTGGTGGCAGTGACTGTAAGATAGTGGCGAAAGGAGCTGATTTGGCGTATGGCCGTGTATGCAGAGCGACAGACGTTGTAGATGTGGTTGTTGAGGGACAGGTCATCGGAGAGAATGTAGCCGAGATTTCTTGCTGAGGATGAGAACTGAATGTTTGTTGTCCTTACTGTAAGCGATGTTGGGAGAGGCGAGAGTGAGGAGGAGGTGTTGTGCTTGTGAATGAGGAGGGCTTCGGTTTTATCGTCATTAAGCTTAAGCTTGTTGAGTGTCATCCATGACTTAATGTCTGTGATGCAGTTCTCCAAAGTCTGAACAGTGGAATTAATGAGAGAGGGGGCGGTGGATATATAAAGTTGTGTGTCGTCTGCAAATGACTGACTCTCAACAGCATGCTTTCTAAGCAGGAGAAGCAGTGGCATGGTGTACAGAGTGAATAACACCGGCCCTAAAACGGAACCCTGAGGCACGCCGCACCCCAAGTCTGCTGTGCTGGAGAAACAGCCATCGACAGTGACTGCTTGTGATCTGTCAAGAAAGATATGAGTGGAACCAAGCCAGGACCGAGCCAGAGATTCCAAAGTAGTGTTGAAGAGTGTTAAAGAGAATGTGATGGTCGACTGTGTCAAAGGCGGCTGAGAGGTCTAATAAGGTGAGAACGGAGACGTTACCATTATCTAAGGCAAGCAACAGGTCATTGGTTACCTTTAGGAGGGCTGTCTCAGTGCTGTGGAAGGGTCGGTAGGCAGACTGGTTGGGGCAAAGTAAAGCGTTATCATATAGGTAGGCAAACAGTTGTTTGAGAACAATTTTTTCTATGACTTTGGACAGGAAGGAGAGGTTTGAAACAGGTCTATAGTTCTTTAGATTATTTTTGTCTAAACTTGGCTTTTTAAGGAGGGGTTTGATGACAGCCGCTTTGAGCACAGACGGAACAACACCAGAGGACAGACTCTCGTTGATAATGTGGGTAATGGTCGGGAGTAGAGGGTCAAGATTCTCTATCAACATGGGGGTAGGAATGGGGTCAAGAGAGCAAGATGTTGGTTTTGAGCTTAAGATGACTTTCTTGACTTCTTGCTCTGTTATTGGTTGAAAAACTTCCATCTTTGCGGTAGTGAGGGAAGGTGAGAATGGGTTAATGAGTGGGATCTCATGGCTATCAAGAGCGGCCCTTATGTCAGCCACTGTTTCAAACAACAAGAACAGAAAATGATTTGTTAAAAAAAAAAATGCACAGGAATGCAGTTGCATGACAGTTATGGTTGCATGTTTTCTTCACTTAGGCTACTATGATTATGAACTTGAAAGCAGACAATTACTATATTACTTATTAGACTAACAGCAAAGCAGTAATTTTATCTAGATGTCAAAAAAAAAAAAAAATATTATGTTGAAATTTATTTTCCACATCTTAAGATACTGCCTTACTTTTCCTATTCACAATAATGCACATATTTGATCAAAACTTGCGTCAATAAGATCGTCTAGAATGTCAAACTCCATAGTCCAAGCCTTGGATACTGATACAATAAACCGGAAGTAAGAGGCGCAAAGAGGTAAAGCTAACAAGGCAAATCGAACTCATTACTATACTTACAGTGTTCCCATTTGGGGATCCGTGTGTCCAGTTATTGTTGGTCCATGCACACACACACAAAGTGTTATCATGTTGACTGTATACTATTTGCAGTACATTGTCACACAACGCGAATACATCTGTACGCTCCATACAAAGATATACATGTTAATACACAACACTACGGCAATAAGATGGTTGTGTAACCTGTGCAACTGTACAGTGTAAGCCAGTTTTACTTTTTATTATTTGCTTGTAAATTTAAATTTTTACTTGTTTATTTGAGTGATGTCCAAATTCCTTGATGAGGTCATAAAGATGTAATGAATTGAACAGAAAAATCGCTATCTTTCCTACAGGAAAATACAAAAGCATCGGACAGTTTTGTTTATTTTGAATTGCTTCCCTTGTTGATGCTTGTTACTTTGGGTGACGTGGAGTGTATTCTTTTATCGCTGATAATCACACTGAACGGTTCGCTAAAGACACTTAATACAACAAATATTAGTGAATTATTACATTGCTAACGAATTGGTGAAAAGATCAAATATATAATTATTGTATTAGTGTAGTTAATTTTACTACTATGATTTTGTATTTGTCCCCTATACGCTCTGTGTCCGGGGACGTTAATCTAAATAATGAATGAATTTACTGTACCTCGTTAACGAACGTTCCTTTATATAATTTTATGTGGTCACATAGTGACTAATTTTTCAATCTAAAATCCACATTCTGTCTTAGGTGGCTGATTGGCATGAAATATACTGCTCTTGCACCCACCTTTAAAAAATCCTCAAGCACAGGATTGAGGCCAAGTTTGCAAACCCAGCTATCTGTGCGACTTTACTTCTGTTGGCCATAAACTCTCTGTGATAGTTGGTCCATGAATTTTCTTTGGCTGTATTGACAAATCTTGAGGCTGGGGCAATGCACTGGTTCATCAACCCAATCACTGACAGCACCTTGATTTTTGAAATTTGTGAAATTAGAATTAGAATTCCAAGAAAGGAGAATAAAAAAAATCCTTTAGCAACTGTAGTGAACAATGCAGTAATGAAATTGCATTTATGATTTCAGCTGAACATACAATCATAATACATTGTTCTCTCTTTCAACTGCAATTGCAATCAGTAATGAGGGCACCGTAATGCAGCAGACTGTGCAGTACAGAAGTCACTTCAGTGTCTTAGAAGTAGGCTGTGGTGACGTCAAAACAGCTGTATTACAGTACAGCTGCTGTACAAGTCAAAAACAAAATAAAACTGTTGTGCACAAAAACGAACGAAAAACGATGCTTAACGTCCTATTGCATGAACCAATTTTCCTTTCCAAAAATATATAATGAACTCACTGTCCACATGCGATGGATAGTTTAGTTATCTCCGAAAGCTGGCTGCAGGTTATTTAAAGCAGCACAATAATCAGTCCCAATATGAAATAAACTACAGATCTAAAATAATAGGGCAATTTGTGAATGCACAGTTCTGCAGGTGAAAAATTCAAAAATTCAATTCAACAAATCTTTAATACCTTTCACAAGGAACTATGACAGGCACCTGATCACTAAAATAAAATAATAAAAATAAAATACAAGTAAAAAATTAAAGATAGTATAATATTTGTTTAAAATCTATACAACATGTAGGATACGATTATATATATGCACAAACACACACACACACACACGCTATTAATTATATACTAGTAACTTATGTAATAGAATGTAAAACAAAATCTCACAGAAGATGCTGTTTCTATCAAATCACAGACACAGCTTATTGCCAGCGTACAGTTATCACAGAGTGACATCACAAAGACCGGTGTCACATCCTTCAAGTTCCGGGTCTCCTAGTTTATCCGAGCGCATTTGCGCATGCGCTAGGTCATGTCGGGCCGGCTTTTTCACGAAGTTCTTAGGCGTCATAACCCTAACCCTAACCCAAACCCTAACCCTAACCCTGAACTCTTAACTCTAACCCAAACCCTAACCCTTACGAAGACTATGATAGCACTGTGCGCATGCGTCGAATTTTGTAACGCGTCGACCAATCAGAATGCTCCCATTCGCTCCCAGCCCAGCTAAGATACTAGGAACTGTGAGGATGTCACACCGGTTTAAAAACTGATATCACAATCAGTGCAGTCCTCCACAACAGCGCCATCGGGAACTGGTTCAGAACAACAATCGGTGTGCGTCAAGGATGCCTACTCTCTCCAACACTCTTCAACATATTCCTAGAGCGCATCATGTCAGATGCTCTTGCAGATCATGAAGGCACAGTCAGCATAAGGGGTAGAGCAATCTCCAATCTTCGTTTTGCGGATGACATTAATGGATTAGCTGGAGAGGAACAAGAACTTGAACAGCTGGTACAGAGGCTTGACACCACCTCCAGAGCCTATAGAATGGAAATAAGTGCAGAGAAGACCAAAATGATGACCAACAACACCAATGGCATCAACACGGACATCAAAGTCCAAGGCCAATCAGTGCATAGCTTCAAATATTTAGGAGCCATTGTATCAGACAATGGGTCCCGACAGGAAGTCCTCTCCAGGATCGCACAAACAACTGCTGCCCTGACAAGGTTGAAGCCCATCTGGAAAGACAGGACCATCAGTCTACATTCCAAAGTCCTTCCACGCTACGTCATCAAAACCTGCGTGGCGGACACTTCCGTCTTATGAACACAGGCCAAAGTACAGCTGCTAGTTAGTTTCAAAGCGTAAGAAATTGTGAATTTTTGCTGTGTTCGGGGTTGCGGACATCGCAGCAACCGAGATAAAGAAATACGTTTTTTCCGCATTCCATCTGTTCCGAAACGTGCTGATTCAGTTCAGCGAAATTTGATTGCACGCCAGCGGAGAGAATGGCTTCGGCAGATCTACAGCAGTACAGGAAAGACATCACAGAGACTACAACCAAACCATGGCATCGGGTTTGTTCAAGTCACTTTTTGTCAGGTACGTGCAATGGGGGAGACTGATTAAAAGTTTTTGTCAGCCTGCCTAGCGTAATGCATTGCTATTTATTTTGATGTCGGTACACCTACTCGCAGTTCAAGAAGTTGGTAATCCTGCAGATCAGGATCGTCTTTTTTTCTTTTTTTACATTGTCCGTAGGCCTACTTTTTATCGACCAAACCAGCAGCCGGATTGTTTGAAGCCAATCAGATTATCATTATTACAGAACGTTATAAATATTCAGATGCCTGTCCGTAGTTAATTACTTACTATATTAAGTCGAATAAACAAACTAACACTGGAAGTGACAAATCAGCAAGCATCCTTCACGTGGTTGTAAACTTTTCGTCTATGATCACATAGATGATGAAGATGTAGTGTGAGCAAGGAGAGTTGGTTTTAGGAAATTAAATAATGAATGTAACATTCTTTTCGATATTTATTTATTTACTAACAGTATTTTCAGGGAAGGCATTCATTCAGGGTTAGGCCTAAGAAACAACAACCTTGGATTAGGGTTACATGACCCCAAAGTGCAATATAAGCACTTTGATGACCCCAAAACATAGGGTAGGTCGGTTATTTGGTTTATTTTTAATTACCGTTTCCCTACCTTTTTAGTCTTAAAATGTGAAAAAAAAATTATTGAATTTTTTTAATAAAGTTTTTGCGTTGGTGGGAAAACCCTAGGCTAATCCAACCTTTTTATTTTTTTTTTTTTTTTTTTTTTGGGGGGGGGGGGGAGGGGGTGTTGCAGGCCTTAGTACAGTGTTTTTGTGTGTGTTAAACCTCCCCACACACATTGTTGTTTTACATTCATAATACAAGAAAAGATATCATAATATATGTTTTACTTATTTTCAGGTAAGCCAGCTGACTTTCAAGCTTGTACTGACCCCGACTGGACTCCAAATGTGAACCTGGGTCACCAGATGGGCAGTAAACTGAAAGTGGAGACCTATCAGCGCTTGACACAAAGAAACCACAGAAAGATGGAGACTTGTCAGGAGCACATAGCATCAAATGACCACCTAGATTTGGAATGTAGACATGGAAGTGCTGGAGCACCATCACTTGTGGAGGATGACAACACGATTACAGTTGACAAAGTGACACAAACAGATATGACACCAAGCTACATTAGCCAGCTTGAAGATGTTGTCAACCATTACACAACTGAGAATGTTACTTTGCACGAGAAAATGAATGAAACTAAGATTCACTCAGAAGGATTTTATAATCAGAAGCCAGACCATATAAAATTTTACACAGGATTGCCAAACATGGTTATTCTGATGGCTTTGATAAAAATGATTTCAAAAAACCTGCAGGATAATTCTTTGCCTGTGTTCCAACAAGTTGTTTTGACTCTGATTCGACTAAGACTCAATGTGTCATTTGACTTATTGGCTGACATGTTTTGTGTTTCAAGATCCACAGTATGTCGGACATTTCATAATGTGCTGGATGTATTATATATTCAGCTTCAGCCTTTGCTTCACTGGCCGGAAAGAGAAAACATTAAAAAATCCATGCCACCTGCCTTTCTCCAACATTTTGGAAGGAGAGTAACTGTGATTATAGACTGTTTTGAGCTCCGACTAAACAGAGCATCCAACCTGCAGGCTCGCAATCAGACATATTCTAATTACAAACATGGTAACACTGTCAAATTTTTTATTGGCATAACACCACAGGGAATGGTATCTTTTATTTCTAAAGCTTGGGGAGGCAGGACTAGTGATAAACATATAACTGAACAGAGCGGCTTTTTGGACAATTTGCAGGTTGGTGACCTTGTTCTTGCTGACCGTGGGTTTAATATCCATGAAAGCGCGGGGCTTAGGTCGGCTGAAGTTAAAACGCCGGCATTTACTAGGGGGGAAAAGCAGTTGTCAGCTTTTGAGGTCGAGGCCACAAGAAAATTAGCTAATGTTCGCATTCACGTTGAACGTGTAATTGGAACAATCAGGCAGAAATACACTCAGAGCATGGAATTCTCCGCGTTTCCGCGATTTTCCGCGGTACATGGCCTTGCTTTTCGCGGAAATCTTGTAAGTTTCCGCGGAAAAAAATCTGTATGGAGGTGTGACAGCTAACCGATTTTTTTCTTGTTCTGATCCAGTGAATCTCTAAACGGGTTGCCGATCTCAAAAAGCGCGATTCACACTGCTGTAGCTGGGTAGCTTTAGTTGTCAAAGATGGCGGAGAGGCGAATTGTGAATCGTGGTGAGGTTTTCGTGGATGACACTGCTAGAAATGGGTGGAGGTGGGCTTGGTTAGAAGTAAATGTCGGAGAAGAACTGCTTTCATTTTGCACAGTAGAAAGCTACAGCTGTTGAGTACTTTCAGAAAAAAGACCCAAAGAAGGATCCAGTGTGCCCCAGGCAATATGCCTACGGCTACGGTCACAGCCTGGAGAGTGAATGAGGAGAGAAAGGAGAAAAACCGGGCGACAAAGAGCAAGAAAGCAGAAGAGCTCAACGTTACACTTAAAAACCCACAAAAAAGAAGCAGAGTTCATTGCTCTTAGTTTTCAAGTAAACTGGAATTCACATGTATAAACTGTATATTGTTAAAATGCTCTTTATTTTATTTATGAATAAATTCATTAAAATGTATTTCCAGTCAAGTGTAATGAAATTATTTTGAACTCTATACAACCTTTTTTATAATTCGGTGACCAGAGAAGGAAAAATCCTTGTTTTCACCTGTATAATCAGATCTTATTTTTTAAAAAGATAATAAATAATTTTAGTAAAAAAAAAAAATTTAAAGGAAAAAAAGGGCAAAATTTTTATGGGGTTAAACTGCTAAGTTTCTCTCTAAAATGCACCAGATTGCACAGATTTTAATATATATTTTAAAAATTTTCCGGCGGAGCATGCCCCCGGACCCCCCTAGTGGGGGGTGGTATTTCCTCTTTTTTTTAATAGGGGTAATTCCATGCTCTGTACACTGTTTTGGACTCAACACTGCCTTTGGCATTTATGAATTGTGCAGATGATGATGCTACTGTTTTAGATAAAACTGTGTTTGTTTGCTGTGCGCTTGTAAACTTGTGTCCTTCAGTCGTTTTGTCGGACAATGACAATGAGACAGACATTCTTGAGAGTATGGCACAACCCATTTGTGATACCGAATTAAATACTGACATTTCTGATATTAGTGCAGTTCCTGCGGTGGCTAATTAAACATAACTGTTGTTTGAATGTGTAAGGCAAATGCACGTTTGTTTCTGTGTGGACTGCATTTATGCTTTTTTTTTTCTTGTTCTTTTGCCATGGGCTTGAGGGCAATAGGCAGAGCGAGTGTGTTTGCAATGTTTTAATATTGTTGGGCTTTTTAAATCTGTATACATTTTGTGCGGATACTTTCTTTTTTTCTCTAACTGCGCTTTGAGCTTTACTTGAGGGAAAAGCGTAGATTTTTAATTGAAATAAATTATTTATTATTATATTAAATTGATTGCATCATGCAACATTATTATGTTATTTGTGTGGGTGGACTGATCCTACCTCAGTGTCTGTCCTATCTTCTTGCATGTGCTGTGCTGTTTAGAGTCCAGTTTATAATGTTTAATTAATGAATTAATTTGTGGACATTCTCACAAGATCAACAGAAACAGTTGTAGGAAATCTCCAGCGTCAGAAATTGGTAGATAAGAGTTGCAAATAGAAATAAGTAAATTATTAATAGTACAATTAAATACAGATAAAGTGATACACATTTTTTATTTCTGTGTGTAACCTGCAGTCACTTTTATCTATACTATCAGTTGATCAAGATAACTGTCATAGTCTTGAAGACTTTTCCATTCAATAATTTTTCATGTTTCACTCATGCATGCATTCATTCCCATTCCTTCATGCACAATGCCACATAATAACAAAACAATTGAAACATCAGAAACTAATATTTATTTAGACCTGCTGAAGACATTCTCACTTTTGATGAGTCTTTCATGTTATATGTTACATTCCCACAGTTAAAACTGAAGGAATTGTGTTTGGACTTTTTGACTCACATGCTCTAAGGAACAATAAACAAATTATAAAATTCACCTTCTTCAAATCAAAGAAATCCCAGAAACAGATCACAAGAATTGTTTTTGCTACAGACATTTTGCCAGAAACACTGAGAATTGGAGACAAGGAATGTCCAGTGTTTCCATACTGCCCTCCTGTAGTGAGGTGTACAAAATGTCAACGTTTGAACCATACTAGGAAATACTGCACTGCAAAACAGAGATGCTGCAGATGTGGTGATTATCATGAGAGAAAAGCATGTAAAGCAAGTGTCCCACGCTGCGTCAACTGTAGTGGACCGCACTCTGCTGCTTATCACGGCTGTGATAAGAAAACCCTGTACAGAAATGCACAAAAAGAAAAGTCAAAAAGGTACATGAGCCTGAAAGAGGCAATAGATATGGTTTCAAAATCTTCTGGTCCAAGTGCAAATAAAGAGTCTTATGCGTCAGTTGCTTCAAAAGTTCCATTTCATCCACCATCTTTTGATCAGTTTGTTCAAACAACAGTAATTCCAATACTCAACATCAATTTTCATGACTCAAAACTGAAGTTGGAGGATTTGTACAAAGAAACGTACAAAACTGCAAAAGTTGAAAACATGGATTTGAAAGAAGACACAAAAATACAGCTTCAGAAAGCCTTTCACAATTGTCACATCAATGAAATAAATAATGAAAATCAAACATCAGAATACATTTCTCAAAAAGTAAATATCACACCATCAGAAAGTCTGCAGTGCTGCAATGTATTTCAAGACACTACAAGGCTCATCATAGGCGACTCTACGATCAGGGGGTTGAAACCAGAGAAAGTTGGTCTGGTTGACAAGAGCATGAAACACCAAATCATATGTATTTCTGGTCTCACGCTTGAAGATGTGGAAAGCTGGATTGACACTCTGGAAAAGAAGGCGGCAGTAGAGCAGGTTGTTCTTCATGTTGGAGTTGAAAATTCTAAAGTAACAAACATTGGAATGAAGCATTGGAATAAAGTCATTGACAAAGCAAAAAAAGGTTTTCCAAATGCAAAGGTGTATTGTTCCTCTATAATACCTCCGAGAGGTGCTCTGCGAAAAAAGGCTGATGCTTCAAACGCTGCACTGAGAATGGCCTGCCAAAAGCAAGAAGCAAGATTTCTTGATAATACTAAGGGATTTCTCACAAAAACTGGAGCAACAATCAGGTCATTGTACAGGGATTGTATTCATCCAAATGCAAAAGGATTGGAGGTTCTGTCAAATAGTTTGTGTAGAGTCTTCCAGTAAACTGCACATCGTCTCTGCAATGATTATTTAAATAGAGTTATGAGTTGGATCAGAATATATACTCTAGTCAGTTTCATTACATTGGAAAAAATGTTTCTTTCCATAATATATCTTTCTCAATTTATTAGACATATTGATAATGGAAAATGGTTTCAGTATAATGCAATGGAATTGTAGGTCTATAAATACTAATATAATTTATCTTAGTCAGCATTTAGTTAAAAATGCTTATCATGTATTATCTATTCAATCTTTAAAAGTAAATAGAAATAAACTACCAAAAATTACAGGATATTATTACCCACCAGTGACGCCTTTTATTAAACCTACTTCAAAAGTTCAAACTGCAATATATATTAGGAATGATTTGGAATATGCTCCATGTAAGTCTCCAGTGCCTACCGAGGTTAACAATACTTTTTCATCTGCAATAAAAGTCAGAATAAATGATCATCATCATATTAACATTTTATGTGTGTACCTTCCACAAGGAACTAAGGAAGCAAACTGTGATTGGTTGATTAATATTACCAATAAGGAACATTGGATTATAACAGGAGATTTCAACTCTCATTCTCCATTATGGGACAGAGATTGTGATCACAACACCAATATAAAGTTTACAGATAATATTGTGAATTCCAATTTTGTTTTGTTGAATGATGGAAGACCCACAAGAGTTCCAGACAGTTTTAATCAAAATGCATATGCAATTGATTTATCATTAATTTCACCAGAATTGACAGATGAGTGTAATTGGGACATAGAACAAGACTCATTGGGTAGTGATCATTTTCCTATCATAATCAATTTAAATGAAACACCTGTAGTAGAACAGGAGAAAGATGAAATTCCAAAATTTGCATATGATCGTGCTGACTGGGAAAAGTTTCAGTCACTTTTATCGAGTTCTAACATTGATTTTATAAACTGTGATATGGAGAACATTGTTATGAATTTTAATGAAACAATTATATATGCTGCTAAATCTTCAATTCCTACGATAAAGAAACATACCAATAATAAACATAAAGGAAATGTATGGTGGAATGAAGAATGTCATACGGCAGTTAAAAATAAGAAAGCAGCATATAAAAAATGGTGTAAATGCAGGTCAGAAGAAAATTTTTATAATATGAAAAGATCAAAAATAGCCTGCAATAAAATTATTGCGTCAGCAAAACAATATTATTGGACAAAATTTTGTAGTGAACAAATATCAGAGAGTAATACATCCAAAATTTGGAATAAAGTCTCGCAAATGAAAAAGGGATTCCAAATCCCACAATACCCAATTAAAGTTGAAAATAAAGAATTCATATCTTCCAAAGACAAAGCAGAAGAATTTGCTAAATTATTTTCAAATGCTAGTAATACATCTAGTTTAAAAGATGATGTTATAAAATCTAGAGAAAATATTGAAAAAACTGATGCATATAATGATCCTGCAAATAATAATAACCATAATAATGTAATTAATGCAAACATTTCTGTATTAGAATTAAAAGAGGCATTAAACAGTTTTGGTAACAAAAAATCTGCTGTAGGATGTGATGGAATTTCATATACACTTCTTCAACATCTTCCAGAATCATGGATAAATTATTTACACACTATTATTCAAAAATGTTGGGAATCTGGTAATATACCAAGTGTTTGGAAAACTTCAATAATAATACCGATTTTAAAGAATGGAAAATCACGTAGAGAAATAACTAGCTACAGACCCATAGCTTTAACGTCTCATGTCAGTAAATTAATGGAGATGATTCTTCTCAATAGACTATTATATTATTGTGGAAAAAATAATATTATACCTGTTAATCAAGCTGGTTTTCAAAAAGGTAGATCTGTAGCTGATCATATTGTAAAACTTACTACAAATATAAAAAGGCAGTTTGCAAAAAGGAAAGGCGTGTTAGCTACATTTTTTGACATTCGAAAAGCATATGATTGTGTGTGGCACAAAAGACTATTATACAAATTAAAAAACATTGGCTTATCAGGTTATATATATAATTATATTAAATCATTCCTTTCAGGAAGAAATTTGGTTGTTAAAATTGGAAATTCATATTCACGTAAACATGTCACAAACATGGGAATTCCACAAGGTTCAATTTTATCACCAATTCTTTTTAATATTCTCATTCATGATCTTCCAAAACATATTAATAACAGTATCACTCTTGTTCAATATGCAGATGATATTGCAATATGGGCTAACGTATCATTAAGAAAAAGAACATCCTTATACGAAATAAAACACATACAAAAAATATATCAAACAGAATTAAATAACATTTGCCTTTTTATGTCAATAAATGGTCTTGAACTTTCCATTGAAAAGACAAACATGATACTATTCAATAATGGTCAGAATCCGAGAATGCTTCCTAAATTTTATATAGAAGAACAAGAACTTAATTATATTGAGGAAGTAAAATTTTTAGGTGTTTATTTAACTCGTAAATTAAACTGGAAACGGCACATAAACTACTTATTACAGAAAGCAATTAAAAGTTTTTATCTTTTAAAGGTAATAAGTAGAAAACCATGGGGGCAAGACACAAGAACACTGGTTCACTTAGCGTGCACACTTGTGAGGTCCAAATTATCATTTGGTCAAGAAGCTTTCTTCTCAGCACATAAATCTTATTTGAAGAAATTACAAAGTTTAGATAGTAAGGCTCTGAAAGTTGCTCTCGGAGTACCAATCTATACCAAAACTGCAGACGTCTATTCAGCTGTAGGCATTACATCGTTAGAACAATATAGGAAAATGGCATGTGCTAAATATTTAATTAGAAGTCAAGCAGTTGAAAATAATGTATCTGAAGATATAACTCTTAAATCAGACACTGATTTTCCAAAGAGAGCAAGACATATAACATCCCTACAAACAATATTTACGTACACTCAAGATATTTTTAAGGTAGCAAATATTAATCCAAAAGACGTTGCCCCAAAATTAACTAACGCCCCCTTTCCACCCTGGGAAATGAAAAAGGCAAAATGTGATATAAATTATACAAACCTTAAGAAGGATGAAAATCGGCAATTAATTGCTACAGAAGCCCGAGAACATATCAATGAAAATTTTTATAGCCATCTAAAAGTTTACACCGATGGGTCTGTAATTGATACTGGTGATGCTGGAGCAGGGTTTGTAATACCTGATCTCAAAATCACAAAGTCTTATTATTTAGGCAAAAATCACTCAATTTTTACAGCAGAGCTAGTTGCTGTATTAATGTCTCTTTATACATTGAGTAATATACCGCTAGACTTATATGGTCTTCTCATATGTGTTGATTCACAATCGGTGTTGTATGCTTTAAACTCTGATAAAAATAATGACAGAGGTGATATCATATTTGAAATAAAATACCTGATTCATTCTATAAAAAACAGAGGAATATATATAACTATGTGCTGGATGCCTTCACATTGTGGCATCTTACATAATGATCTAGCAGACAGAGCAGCAAAACGGGGAGCAACTAATGTCAATGCCATAAAAATTGATATCGGATTGTCAATTAAAGAAATGTACTGTATAATTACAAAAAAACTTAAAGAAAGACAAACAAAATCATTTTTGACTAGCATGTTAGGAGTGTCTAGACAGGTTTATAGTTTAGCATATAGATTATATTTAAACTCCTGGAAAACAAAATTTAGCAAAAACATAACTTGCATTTGTAATGAAAATTTAACAGTTCAACATTTGCTAATACAGTGCAATGACCTAAAAAGATACTTACCAAACAAATATACTGCTTTGAGCAACACCCAAGATTTAGACTTAAAATCATTCGTAGAAATATCTAAAGCTTTATTATATTCTCCAGTCGGTCATTTATTATAAGAAACTTTATAAAAAATAAAAAAAAAGTATAATGACATAAGCATGCTCTTGTATCCTCAACAGGCTCCAGTGCATGACGTCCTTTAAATTATTTTGTTAAATTCTTTATTGTAAACAGGCTTTTTTTTTTTTTTTTTTTTTTTTTTTTTTTTTTTTTTTTGGTGTTCTTGTTTTGAATTTTTTATTTTCTTTTCCATGATAATAATAATACTAACGGTAATGATAATAATAATAATCATCATCATAATCATAACAACAACAACAGCAATTATCTTGATAACTTGATTATGATCTCTTCACAGCAAATTATGACTCACGGTATGAAGTCAATTTTGCAAAATAGACCTTTTCTATTTTTGTTTGATGTTTTGTGGGTGTGTGTGTGTGGGTGTGTGTGTGTGTGTGTGTGTTACATTTTTTCAAAACATTATTAATGTTATTATTTTAAAAAATAATAATATTTTTTGTTAAATGCATTTTGTTTATAATTCAATTTGTTGTCTAATATCACAACTGTGAATAGACTTTAAATTAAATAAATAAATAAATAAATAAATAAATGAGTCTTTCATTGTCAAACAGAAAATAACAGTTAACAGGCCACAGTATTTATTATATTTATCCATTTAGGCAAATATAAACATGCCAACCAAATTCTCATAGAAAACCAGGAATATAAAGGATTGTATGTATTTAATTTAACGCAAGACAACGTGATTTAACATATATATAGTGCCATGTAAAAGAGGTCCAGAAAGATATTGGGTGTGCTCGAGGTACCAAACACTTTGCAACAATTGCTCGTTTAAATATATATATTTTATATTTGAATAGAAATAAAATGGGGTGGGGAGTAATTTTGGAGATTGTGGATGTTAGTGCGCTGTATTTAATGAAATATGTGTGCGTCGTGCAATTATTATAATTATGTTGCTCAAAGTGGTGTGTGTGTTTTGACAATCCGATACAGCAGAAATATTGACGACAAAATGTAGGAAATTAGCTTAGCGCAAAATAGATACCATCGAACGAAACTGGACATTAATTCAACAGTTATCTAAAAAGCAGCCCACACATGGCAAATTAACTTTCTTGAGACAGTCACACCGCCAACCGATCAAGATACCATCTAACAGCCGGAGCGACCAAGAATGTTAAATAGCATACTTAAGACTAAACTGACCATAACGTCAACGGTGACCAGAGTCACCGAGACACTAAATAGCCTAGACTCCGCGTAAGCGTTATTGCATCCTTTCCCCACTCTACTTCTGACATTCCACTTCAAATATAATTATGCGCGTCCAGTGACTAGAACAAGGGAGAGAAAATATGCATAACAAAACGATTAATCCCGTATATGCGAGATTAAAGAAAACGAGAGCTAAACGATTGGTCAGAAGACTCCTAGGAACTCTTGCATACCCTTGGGGACCAAAAATCAGTTAGTCAGTCGCAAAAGAACTGCGCAGCTGTGAGGGTCGACCAAAGGAACAAACTGCAGTGTCCGTCTATCTCCATCTCATCTAGAGAGTGCTAGAGACGTAAAAGACGATTTCACGGGTCCCAGAGTCTACAAGTCGGACCTGGGATCATAAAGGTTTGTGGAGACGAACGCCTGACCGTCGCTCCCGTGGCACCAAAGGAGAACAATCAAGAGTCTACCTGGCCACGTCCGAACCCCACAGCTACAAGAGCGACCCGACTCACCGCCAGACTAGATAAGTCACCCGCAAATGAACTGAGTCCTACCCTCGAGAAAACTAGAACATTTAGAAAACTACGAACAGCGAAAATCGTAACCGCAGTTAGCAAATGATGAATTGAAGGAAACCTGCTAAAAGAACTTTCCCAGCACGTTGAACTATACTCCTTATTAAATTACCGGTTAATGCAGAAATGTTAAAGTTTGTGTTGAATATATAAAAAGTGAAATTACATACATACGACTGGTGTCATTCTATTTGTATTGTTGTGTAGCTATTAGTTTTCTTCTCTCGAGACATATTAACCTAGTCTTTTGATTAGTTATCACCGGTTCTCAAGGTGAGCCAAATGATACTAAAATTCCCGAGAACAAATATAAATTTTATGTGACCAAAGTGCCGTGATCTGTCTCTCACACAACTTTCGGAATTCTGGTAAAAGAACGATCGATAGTGGTAGCACATCGCCCATCTATCAATAAGTCTTACCCCCTAGTAAGATAAACGTATCTTCCCCAGAATATCATCACAGATGATCTGCATATTTTTACCAATTACTAGGAAGAGGGACAATTAAAACATAACATTACACAATTGTCTGAAAAGAAAACAGTGGAGCATCAATTAGATACTAGTTATTGTTAAATTATTTCATGCAGAACATGCTTGAACATAATTGTCCAACTGGGTTATATATTAAAGAATTACTGAGGCGCATTTTCATTGACCAGCCTTTTGGGTTTTGCTTTTCCTTGCCTTTTAAACTGAGGCTGCTTCCTGCATTCAAAACAAAACCACTGTCCCTTAGGTACAGATTTGAGTTTTACACACTGAAAGTGAAACCACTGTCATAGACACTCTTTATTGTCGCAACCGATCATGTCGTCTGACTCGGGGCCCCGACAGTAACACCAAACCTGTGACTGATTACTGTTATCTGGTTGGACCGGTGACAAAGGTGGATGATTGGTGGTGTCTGTGGAAGTTGACTGGGTTGCCCCCTTGCTAAAGTAGTTGCAGATCAGCTCAGGCAAAACAACATCCCGAAAGAAATTCCTTGCCTTTAAAGATGCTTGGGACCAGAAAGTTAAATCTGGATGAATTCTTCCCACAAACATGTCGCGATTTGTCCATATCACAAAATCACAGTAACTTGTGTTTGTCAAAAATATCTGACACTGCACTTGAGAATAATATGAATGAGTGCGTTTCATCAAAACTCTCTCACCAATCATGTGTAGTGGAAAGTCAGGTTTGTTTAGCGACAACGCTTCGTTGACTGTCATATCTTTCACAGAATATGGGTATTTGATTTCAACGCACCCTGTACCACAACACTTGCAAGAGCTGATACCATCAGGGGAAGCGGCCATGAATGGATAATCAGGGCTCAGGACTAGTCCTGATTGAAGTACTGAGAACTGTTGGTGGCGTTTACTCTGCCACTCTTCATATTGTTGTCTTGCAACTGATTCTTTGTCCAACCCCCACTTCATGGCAGCTGTTTGCCTTAATGATGATATAGTCGTAATATCTCTCAGCAAACTTAATGATGGCTGATTAGTGTCTGTGTGACACACTTTGTGGAGATTAGATGCTGTGATTTTCCCAGCACGCAAGCGATGCCACAACACACACTTGGCTTGTTCCCAGGTTTTTTGTTCAATTACTTTACACTTACTTCCCTCCAATTTCAGGATATCGGACAACATAATGTCATTAACATGTTGTCTAACAGTTTCTGTGGAAAGCGTTGTGTCGACATTGTCCACCACTTATGTTATAATGGGGGCAAGATCATTTTGTATATAACAGTCAGTGTAACCTTCAACAACTGATAACACAACTGGTTTGACGTTTGATCTGCTAACCTGGATAGAGTAATAAAAATCTTTGAGTTCCTCTGCTGTTGTTGGCTCAATCTCTGCTCGGGCCCTCTTTGCTGGGTTTGCTGCCAAAGCTGGATGATGGAGTGCCAATGAGGCATCCAGCTGGCTCTTTCTGCTCTTTGCTGAAGTGAAGTCAATGGAAGCTGCTTTAACATATGCCACCTCCTTGAGAGCAGGCTGACCCCAGTATGGAGACACATCTGTAACAGATCTGAAACAATGATTGCACAACAAAATTAAAACATGTGCTAACACACTCTCTCGCTCTGCCTATGGCCCTCACTCTCGCCATTCTCTCTGTTTCACACACGCACACACACCACTTTGAGCAACGTAACAATAATTTCACGACACGTATGCATTATTCATAAAATACTGCGCATAATTCATAAATTACCTTTATCACACTAAGTCCTTATGTTCCTCTCTCTGAACACACTGATCAAAATTGTTGTTGTATCAATTTTTAATTCATCAGATTAATGTAAAGTTGTACTGATGATGAATACACATACTTCATGCATACTACTACTACAATACATGCTCCAAAATCATAAATAAATAAAACCCATACGTTAATACAATATTATGTGTCCATAATAGCCAGCACATAAATTTGGAATTTAGAAATAGAACTACACCGTTCATTTGCTTATCTCCTGATATTTTAAAATTAAAGATTAAAAAAAAAAGAAATTGGTTAACTCCTTGACTTAAATTTAGACTTTGGAAAATGTTAAATGCAAGAACAGAATAACACCAACCTGTTTTCCCTGATCCTATTGGCAACATCCACTGTAAACAGGATGGCTGCAACATGGCAACATCTCTCTCCAAGCCCAGCCACACAGGTGCAATGTGCAGATAGTACTTTGCCCTCTGGGTCAGCAATGAACCATGGCTCGGTGGGCTTGTCATTCATCCTTTGTGAATGGTACACCTGCATAATGATACAGAACATGTGTTAGATGACAAAGAACACTAAATTTCATAAAAATAAAATAATATATATAGTTTTCAACAACATAACAATGACAGTTATTTGTAAGCCAGATCAACCATGCCCTCCAAGTCTTCTTTACCAGAACAACAGTACATAGTAATATTTTAAAATTTTTATGGCAACAAAATAACATTAAACCTTTCTAAACATCGCTTCCTTCTCAAATATTAACACAGTTTTGCAGTGCATGTAATTTACAAGTTACTTATTTTTAAGACACTAAGTAATAGTAACACTGATAACATAATTCTGTAGTTTAACACTTGGAAGCATAAACATCATTTAAAAAATAGTCATTTATATCAGATGCAGTAATTAACAGAACTTTTCTCGGGTAAAATAACAATTGAATAAAAATCACTCATTAAAGTTCAGATTTATTAGTACCACTGATTTTAAGCATGTTGCTAGATCTATGGAAAAGTCATTCACACTAGCCACATCAACACGACAACAGTCAAGACTTTCTACGAAATGTTGATTAATCAAACATGAAGGGGACAGGCTTCTTAAGTCTGCTATTTAGATCAGTCTAAATTATATATGTATTGTTACAAAAACATTAGCTTATTTAAAATTAGTCATGTGTGTCCAGAAAATGAGTACAAGTTCAGTTCAGTTCAGTTCAGTTCAAGGGACTATGTTAAGCTTCGCAGCTTTTTTGTGCCCCTGTTTTTATACATTAAATTTTCCGGTTAGTTTTGCAATTGTTCAGAGAATTAGAATTTAATGAAAATCATTCATCGTAATCAAATTTGGATTCCACAATGAAACTTACCTTTTCTAGAAGGTTTTTAAAAGTATTTAAGTTGTTAGCTTTTTTAACATGTGATGGTAGTTTGTTCCACAGTGGTGCAATTCTAATTCAAATCTAACAAACCAAGTTAATTGTAAGCCATGTCATACTACAAATACAACATTAATCAGCTTCTTGCTTTCCTTTTTTTTTAATTACACCCAACATGTTGACATCAAAACAAATTAAAAAACACACATACACTGATATTATATATCATTATATGCCTACAGCATGCACTAACCAAAACAATATTCACGTTATTCTTATTGTAAACCAACAAAAGAGTTTTGTGCATAAACTAAAAGTAGTAGGCTAGTTACAAGGGAAATTGCTCACCTTTGCCTGCACCAGCCTGTTGCTGATAGCAAAAGGACCACAGTAGTCCACTCTTCAGAACTGTAGTAAAACGGACCACAGTAGTCCAATCTTCATGAACTCTAGTAGCCAGTGCCCGATGAAGACCTAACAGCTGCCTAGACTATCAGCGATCGAATTATTTGCATTGACTAAGACTTTTTAAGGTAGATTAGTACCTCGAAGATATTGTATAGAGTAGAAGAAATAAATGTGTGATTTTAACTGTTATCAAGTGGCTGGACTCCATATGATTCATAGCCGTGTGAAAGCTAGTGTGACAGTAATCTTTTACCATTTTTCATTCTATCTCTGTACCCCAACCTTATCTGTTATCAAGTGGCTGGACTACATATGATTCATAGCCGTGTGAAAGCTAGTGTGACAGTAATCTTTTACCATTTTTCTATCTATTTCTGTATCCCAACCTTAACACAGACCGAGCTAAACAAATAAATTTATTAAAGTAATCCACAGGGTGACTAACTAGCAGTTCCCATAGGATAAAGCGTGAGGGTTACATCATCCCATTGTGCAGAGCCCAGCAACCCATAAAACCCCCGTGACAATAGAGCAGACGATGAAAGTATTACTGAGGTATACACACGCAGCGAGTCTGACGCGATCAGTGTAGTGACGTCAGCACTGTGTGCGTTAGATCGAAAGTCTTAACCAATAAGACTCAGGCCGAGTGGTTAGAGCCAGTTCTGACTGGGTAGGAAAATGCTTTGCATTTGGTCAGTCTAGTGAAGAACGCCGAAGTGTACACAGCTACACAGAGCTGAGAAATATCCCCACTGATAGACCAGGAAGCAGTGCTTGTGAATTGTAGAATTCAATCAAGTAGCCACGAGCCTGACTTTGTCAAACAGGTAAATGAACATACTTCTGTTTTATCTTGATGTATTTATATTATTGTTGAATTATGGTTGCTGAATTTGCTATGCATAGAATTGAATTGTTAGCCCAACGTTGCGTGACCACGTGGCGAAACACGACCGGCTGCGCCGCCATGTTGTCGACCGGTCGGAATCACTGTTGTTGAACCTATATGTATGCATGCAGACCAGTGGCTGTACCAGAGAATGTGAATAATATTATTGTTTCTTTATGTGTATAGCTAGCCACGATTTATATATTTATGTATGTATGGGAAATTAGAGTAGAGATTCCAGTGGACCACGGACTTAGCAGAATGTTCGTCACTTATGTATAGAGATGTGGAGCTATCACTGAGGGCTACTTTGGCTTTCAGTGAGACGCTCTGCACAGACCTATTATTCAGGGTTGTGCAGAATTTCGTCTCATATGTTACAGACGATCAGGCAAAGATATCGTGAGCCCAACTTAACAGAAAAACACGAACCCTTTCAAGTTGGCTGCTGAGCCTCTACCACATATGGAGTAGAGAGCACTCCTGGCTAACACATTCCAATGCGACACAGCGTGTCAAGGAACCAGACTACACGACGACTCAGCGTGTACCAGAAGCTACCTCAATGAAGTGCTTCAACCATGCACACGACAGTTAAGTGCCCAGGAAACAGTGCACTAAAACTGTAGCAAAAGGACCACAGTAGTCCACTCTTCAGAAACCTATAAAACGGACCACAGTAGTCCACTCTTCATGAACGATAGTAGCCAGTGCCCTATGAAGAAAACATAGCTGCCTATATTATCAGCGATCGAACCATTCGCATGGACATATGAACTTTTAAGGTAGATTAGTACATCGAAGTTCTTGTATAGAATAGAAGAAATAAATGTGTGATTTTGACTGTTATCAAGTGGCTGGACTACATATGATTAATAGCCGTGTGAAAGCTAGTGTGACAGTGATCTTTTACCATTTTTCTATCTATCTCTGTACCCCAGCCTTAACACAGACCGAGCTAAACAAATAAATGTATTAAAGTAATTCACCGGGTGACTCACTAGCGGTTCCCATAGAATAGACGTGAGGGTTACAGCATTCCATTGTGCAGAGCCCAGCAAACATAAAACCCCACGTGACAGTCACCACTCTCACAAATCATGGTAATGCCTAAACTTTTTATTAGTCGTAGGCTAATAGCCTCATCGGCTGATTGCAGGTTCTAAAAGTACAAATTAATTTTATATAATGAAAAAAATAAAAGAAGTTATTAAAGAGAATTTAAAGGGGTCACAAAAGGTTACTGGTTACTTCACATCTGATTTAATCGTCGTCACGGCCTATACACTTATTTTTGAGGTCACCACGATCACAATCTTAACTTTCCCCTTTAATTTTCAGCAACCCGTGATAGCTCAGTTGGTAGAGCGGAGGACTGTAGTGGTTATACACCTAAGCGATCCTTCGCGGGATTTTTTTTTATTTTTAAATTTTAAACTTGTGACCTCATAAACAAGATTATAGGCTGTGACGACGCTAAAATCAGACGTGAAGTAACCAGTAACGTTTGTGACCGCTTCAAATTCTCTCTAATAACCCCCCCTTTTTTTTTTAATCATATAAAAATAATATTGACTCTTAGAATCTGCAATGAGCCGATGGAGCCGATGAGGCAAAAAAAAATTTCCTCTCTAACACCTGAGCTATGCCAGATGTGGAAATCAACGTTAAAGATTCAAACGACTGAGATTGTGAGAGTTGTGATCTCGTTAATAATATTTATATATCGTAACGCCGATAAAATTAGATGGTCTTGAATTCCACATCTGCTTTAGATAGCCTGCAGCCAGTTTTCGGAGGTAAACACTATCGCATGCTATAGTATTATTGTCACAACTTTAAAATCTTAACTGTGCGTTTCATCATCCCGTGATAGCTCAGTTGGTAGAGCGGAGGACTGTAGTGGTTATACACCTAAGCGATCCTTAGGTCAGTGGTTCGAATCCGCTTCGCGGGAATGTTATTTCTTGTTTTGTTTTCTTGTCAAAATAATATTATAGCATGCGATAGTGTTTACCCCCTAAAGCTGGTTGCAGGCAGATGTGGCATTCAACAGCACAACCAGTCCAAATGTGAAATGAACTACAAATCTGAAATACCTGGGCACAAAAGCAAAAATATAAACAGCCCGACAAATCATTCAAATAACAAAAACAAGATATCATAATTATGTAACAAACAAACAAACAATTTCTCAAATTAAAAAAAGCTTAAAAAACCTTTTTATTTTTTATTTTTAATGTCCGTGTTGATGCCAACAACACCAATGGCATCAACACGGACATCAAAGTCCAAGGCCAATCCCTCAACACAGTGCATAGCTTCAAATATTTAGGAGCCATTGTATCAGACAATGGGTCCCGACAGCAAACTTGTTTTTTCCAACCTAGTTCCAGTCATTCGCCCAAAAAGGCAATCACCGAAGTCGAACGAAGCTCTCCGATGTGTTACGAAATGATGCTTGCATGACTAGGACTTGTTGACATTAAAAATGATGGCTGTTGCTTCTAATTCTGTTCGATTTACACAGATCAGCATTTCACAACGGTATACTTTGTTATTATCGACCATATTTAATAATTGCGTTCCTTGATTTGCATTTTGTTAGTTCTCAGCAGTAGGCTAATAATAGCATTTCCCATTTGCTGCCTAGAACCAAGTAGACACTGTTATACAGTATACATAGGCTTAATCTACATTATATATTATAAGTCAGTCTTCGCGAAGCGAAGAAGCTCACTAGCTGAATATAATTATTAGACCTGTATTGTTTGTTTTATACATAAATAGATGTATAAACTATATCTATTATAATTAATAATATTTAGGCCTATACTTTATAATATTTGAATCTTTAAATTCCCGGAGAATGACGAGTAGGCTAAGCGATTCTTTTTAAAATAAATAATTTGAGATCAGAGTTAATTAATAGTTAGTTATTCATTCCCTACAGGGTCCAGCGGACTGCAAAGACCACAAAATCAAGACAACTCGAGATCAGAGTTAAATTAATAGCTAATTAGTTATTCATTGCTTACAGGGTCCAGCGGACTGCAAAAAGCCGAATCAGGACCACACAATCAAGACCACAACTTCGCTAGTAGCAGCAGCAGCAGCAGCAGCAGCAGCAGTAGTAGTAGTAGTAGTAGTAGTAGTAGTAGTAGTAGTAGTAGTAGGCCTAGTAGTATAGTTATTTAGTTAAATATTTAATTTATTTGTTTATTATTATTATTATTATTATTATTATTATTATTATTATTATTATTATTATTATTATTATTATTATTCCTACTTTTAAAAAAAGAAAAGAATAGTGTGCTGCTCTGCGTGCTCAATGGTGTAACTATGGCCAGTGACGTTTTGTTTGTTTTTGCTAAAGTTGGTTGTAACCCGAAATATTCAGATGGTGTTATATCTACTGATTATTTTTTCTTATAGATTTACCGAAGTTTTCAGATGATTTATGGAAATTTCCGCCTGCCACGCAACATTTTTTTTAATACGTGTTTCTCAATAAAATACATAATTATCATTGAAATACATATAACAAATTTACTGTATCAGTTAAAAAGAATAATATTAGTTAAATAAATAATTGCTTTGGTGCTTGCAATGAAAATGTCACTGTTTTTTGAGACCATTATAAACTTGCTTTGCCTTGTTGTGCTGAAGGGACATCAACGTATCCATAGCGCTTTGAAGTTTTGTCATGGTTTTATTGTTGATATAGGTGTGAAATCGTTGTATGTGTGCATTATGTGTTATGTATTACTTTTACTCTTTATTACTAATTGTGTCAGTATATTAATCATCATAAAATAATAATAATAATAACTGCTTCAAAATGCGAATCTCGACTTGACTTACAGCTTAAAGCTGTGCAGATCAAAACAGAATTAGATCTAGAAGCAACAGCGGCTATGTTTATGCACGGATGTTTCACCACAGGCTCTGAAGTCATTTCTTTCGTCTTTGTAAACTCGTAGGCCTCCTATATACGTACGTAGTATAGTATGTAATTGAGGCCTACGAAAGACGAGACTTCCCAGCCTGTGGTTTCACGTAGTCCTGCAAGCATTCGTTCGTAAAACATCGGATAACTTCCCTCGACTCGGAGAGCTTCGTTCGACTTCGGTAATTGCCTTTTTCGGCGAATGACTGGAACTAGGTTGGGAAAAAAAAGTTCGCGTCCCGACAGGAAATCCTCTCCAGGATCGCACAAACAACTGCTGCCCTGACAAGGTTGAAGCCCATTTGGAAAGACAGGACCATCAGTCTACATTCCAAAGTAAGACTGCTGCGCTCCCTTGTCATCTCCATCTTCCTATATGCTTGCGAAGCATGGACCCTCACAGCAGATCTACAACGAAGAATACAAAGCATGGAGATGAGGTGCTACAGAAGACTTCTGGGCATTTCCTATACCCAACACATCACCAACGACGAAGTCCGACAGACCATCACGCAAGCCATTGGACAACACGATGACTTGCTCACAGTGGTGAAGAAACGGAAACTCCGATGGTATGGCCACGTCACCAGATCATCAGGCCTCGCAAAGACCATCCTGCAAGGCACAGTGCAAGGAGGTAGAAGAAGAGGGAGACCGAAAAAGAGGAGGTAGGACAACATTCGAGAATGGACTGGTTTGACACTGAGCGAAGCCATCAGGGCTGCTAAGGACAGAGAAAGATGGAGTATGCTGGTTAAACGATCATCTGTGGTGCCCCTACGACCTCCGGGTTACGGGACAGGATAGGATAGGATAGGAAATAAAGCTAAGGTCTAAAAGTTTGAATCGAGAATGACAAATGTGTCTAGATGGTCTAAATAAAAATGTAATTAGAAAGGTCCCAAGTCGAAGGTTTTCTTTACTTTTGGCGAAACGGGTCTGCCCTAAAATTTGGATTGTTATCACATCAGACACTGCCATAATGGGCTTTGGTTGATCAAACCAACCGCTGAAGTTTGAAGTTTCGATTTTGGTTGTGACGGGCAGTGATTTCCCCTGATTAACGGTACTTGGGATACCATAGCCTTGGGGCCTTTGACCCTATTTCTGAGGGAACAACAAAGCTGATGAGTGTCTTTGGTGTGTAGGGCAGGGTTTGTTTTATCAGCCTATAACAAAAACCTCACGAGCTATTGTTCTTTTTTTTTTTTTTTTTTTTTTTTTTTTTTTTTTTTTTAACGGGTTTTGTCTATTACCAGCTATGATAGCTGCTACTTTTAGCTCCAGAATGTAGGGCTGGATAGCCAACGGCTGTTGCTATTAATAGGCACACACACACACACACACAATCCCCCTAAAAACAACGGAATTTATTCATTTAAAAATTAACTAAACTTTGGAAAGAGTTATTTTGTGTTGTAAGCTTGTTTGTTTCAGCGGGGCGACACTCAATGTGAATGATAAAAGGCGCTGTCGAGGGGGCGTGGTCAAGGTGGGTCTTTTTAAGATATACGTGTATAAGAATTAGTGTAATAAAGGTGTTCTTTACAAAAACCTAAACAATAACAACAAACAAACAAACAAAACACTGTTATTTTGTCATCTACTGCATCATCATCTGATCGCAGGTTGTAAGGAGAAGGTGGTGGCGGTGGTGGTGATGTCAGTAGAAGTAGTATTAAAAAAAGAAAGTGAAGAATTTAGTATTAAAAGCTAGTATGTATGCACCCCCTATTCCCTTTCGTTGCCTGCTCCCATTCCAGTTTCAGTATTTAATTTAAGAGCGTTTTTTACGCGGGTTATACCGGCGTGAGGAGCCCCTTTTAGTTTTATTCGTTTTAACCTCCCACGTGGAGGAAATTCCATTGTGTGCCTGCCGCGCTCCCATTTCCCAGTTTTGGATGGTCTCCCCTCCCCCACCTCCTTCCCCTACCCCCGAATTCGACAAGAGTGGGGGTGCATGCTCCTTCTTAGTTTAGCCCCGGTCTGTCGGTCACTGGACCCAAGGTCTTGCATTTTTGTGGTCATCACGTAATGGGCTTCTGAAATTAGGCAAAGTTAACTACATGTATTTTATTCCATAATGTCTTAACTTGTCTTCTTGCTTGTTTGTTTTTACTGGCTGAGTCAGTCAGAGTGTCAGGTTTAAGTTCTGTCAGTGTATTTGATTTATTCTGTATTGTATTTGATTGTAAAAAGCCACGTTTTGTTTTGTGTTAATGTTTCTTACATCTTTTAGAACTGTTAACTTTTGTTTAATTGTATTACGATCTACAACGAAGAATACAAAGCATGGAGATGAGGTGCTACAGAAGAGTTCTGGACTTTTGGGTATTTCCTATACCCAGCTCATCACCAACAACGAAGTCCGACAGACCATCACACAAGCCAATGGACAACATGATGACATGCTCACAGTGGTGAAGAAACGGAAACTTCGACGATATGGCAACGTCAACAGAGCATCAGGTCTTGCAAAAACCATCCTGCAAGGCATGGTACAAGGAGGTAGAAGAAGAGGGAGACAAAAAAAGAGATGGGAAGACAACATTCGAGAATGGACTGGCTTGACACTGAGCGAAGCCATGAGGGTTGCTGAGAACAGAGAAAGATGGAGTACGCTGGTTGAATGATCATCTGTGGTGCCCCAACCAATCAATCAATCTTTAATTTAACGTCTCTTCACACATTTAGGTGATATTAGACATTGAAAATGTAACTATTAAAACACTTTAACTATTTCAAAACATAATTTCAAAACAGCCTATAACAGTCTACCAACAGGAGATTTAGCAATAACTTTCACAAAGTCTGTAACATTTGGATAACACATTTTGGTGATAGTAGACATTGAAAATGCAACTTTGAAAACACGTTAACTATTTCAAAACATAATTTCAAAACAAACAGTCTATAAGAGTCTACCAACAGGAGATTTAGCAATAACTTTCACAATGTCGGTAACATTTGGATGATATAGAACCATGTCTACAGAATGTCCATATTTAGTTATACTAAGTCCATTTACTTTGAATATGTCTGTTAAAACTGAGCATTCAAAGAGAAGGTGATGTACTGATAGACTTGTATTACATATACACTGAACATCAGCTGAGTATTTAGTGTTCCATGCGTTCATTCTTAATTTATATATTAATTTAGAAAGTGGTCTTGAACAATTCAGTATAGATATATTTTTAATGTTATTATCATGATAAACTGCCTTTTCTAGTAAGGAAAACATTTCATGATTACACATATTCAAATTTGTTATCATTATAGAATCTGACGACCTTTGTGCTCCCTCCTTAGCTAATCTGTCACATACCTCATTCCAATGAATTCCGCAATGTGATGGTATCCAACAGAAATCAATATTTATTCCTCTAGAAATCACACAATGTATCATATGTTTAATTTCATAGATAATTTCCCTTCTGTCTTTACAGTTCCACTGTTTTAATGCATACAGAACCGCTTTTGAATCAACACATACTAATATACCAAATAATTCTAAAGGTGACGACATAATGAACTTTAAAGCCATTAAAATAGCATAAAGCTCAGCTGTAAATATAGAAAATCCCCTTCCTAAATAATATGACCTTCTGATATTTATTTCAGGAATAATATATGCTGATCCACTATCCAAAGAATCTAGAACTGATCCATCAGTAAAAATTTGCATATGGTTTTTGTAATTACTTTCAATATGCGCTTTTACCTCAGTAACTAATAAATTAGGATTATCCTCTTTCTTAGTTTGGCTATAGTCAATATCAATATGTGCACATAAATGCTCCCATGGTGGAATCAATGGTGTTAATGGAAGAACTGAAACTGATGTGATACCAATGTCACACTTATCAAAAAGGTCTTTTGTATAGTTTCTAATTGGCTGCAAGTACTTCATATTTTTTGTTCTTTTGGGATAATCTTGTTGAGCGTCGATATATATTTCATCATACACCGAATTTGGAACAGATAAACATCTTAACACATATTTGGAAGTAGCCAGTTGACGTTGTTGATTTAGTGATAATATTCCAGCTTCTTGGTATATTCGTAGAGTGTTAGCATGAACTGGAACTCCTAATGCAATTTTAATAGCCCTACTGTCAATACTTTGTAATTTATTTAATAATGAATTATTTGCTGAAAAATATGCTTCCTGACCATAAATAAGCTTTGATCGAACTAGTGATATAGCTAAATGTAATAGGGATTTAGTGTTTTGACCCCATATTTGCATATTAATAATTTTCAATAAATTCAAGGTTTTTCTTGCTTTCGTTATTAAATGCTCAATATGTAACTTCCAGTTCAACTTTGGTGTTAGGTAAACTCCGAGAAATTTTACCTGCTGCTTGTAAGCAAGAACTTCACAATTTAATTTCAAAACAGGTAATAATTTAGGATTATTTCCATTATTGAAAAGCATCAAATACGTTTTATCAGTAGACAGTTCCAGACCATTATTTTTCAAAAATTTAGAAAGATTATTTAGTTCTTCTTGGAAAAGTTGCTGTACATACATTACTACTCTCTTTTTAGTATGCTTTCTGAGAGACGTATTAATCCACATAGCAATGTCATCCGCATACTGAACTACATTTGCTGATTTAGAAATAAATGTGGGAAGATCATGAATGAGGATTGAAAACAATAAATGGGCAAGAATAGACCCCTGAGGTATTCCCATATCGATGTTATAAAAAGATGAATAAGCATTCCCCACTCTTGTGCATATAGATCTGCCACTTAAATAATTGTGTATGTAATGATACATATGACCACTTATTCCAATATGTTTTAATTTATAAAGCAGTCTAGCATGCCAAACACTGTCATACGCCTTTTTGATATCAAAGAAAGCAGCAAGAATACTTTTTCTATGAGCAAATTGTTTCTTAACATGACTGGTTAATTTAACAAGATGATCAGTTGTACACCGACCCTTTCTAAACCCGGCTTGATTTGTAGGGATTATTTTATTTTTTTCACAAAATTGACTTAACCTGTTTAAAATTATTTTTTCTAATAATTTTCCAACTTGAGACGTCAATGCAATTGGTCTATAACTATTTACTGACGCACGAGACTTACCTTGCTTATGTACTGGAATAACTACAGACTTCTTCCAGATAGTAGGGAGAATTCCACTTTGCCAACATCTTTGGCATAATGAATGTAGTAATTTTTTCCATGTAGCTGGCAAGTGATTCAGTAATTGATAAGAAATACCATCTAGACCAACAGCAGTTTTGTTTGATGAAAAAGATTGTAAAGTTTCTAAAAACTCTTCATAATTAATAGGAGCATTTAAATAATGCAAATTATCTGGTATAGGATCTTCATATTCTGCTTTGATTTCTTCTTCTTTTCTAAACATTTGTATATGTAAATCAAGACTATTGGACAATGAATTTACTGAGAAATGTTTTGCAAATGCTTCTGCTTTATCCTCTGATGAGGGGAAAATATTGTCTTGCAATTTAATAGGATAAGATTGTAGATTAAATCCATTTTTCATCTCTTTAACTTTTCTCCAAACCTTATACATATCTTTTGACTCGGTTATTTCTGACATGCAGAATTCTGACCAATAATGTTTCTTAGCACTGGCAATAATTCTGTTGCAATATATTTTAGCATGTTTCATGATTGTAAAATTGTCAAATGTTTTATTCCTAATCCAATTTTTATATGTGACCTTTTTATTGTTAACAGCTTTTTCACATTCATTGTTCCACCACACATTTCCGGAATGAGATACTCGCTTCTTTTGTTTGCATCTTGGAATACTTTTTTCTGCTGCCTTCAATACAGAATCTCTAAATTTGGAGTAAAAAATTTCTATATCCTCATCATGAACGTTATTATTATCATTATTTTCTAGGCATGTTTTAAAAAAGTCCCAATTTGCATATTTATATTTGAATTTAGGTATCTTATCTTCTTTTTGTCTTTGTTCTGTTTCTTGTTCATTCAAAGTGATAATAATTGGAAGATGATCACTCCCTAAACAATCGTCAAGAGGGCACCAAACAGAATTTAAGGCAATATCTGGAGTGGCAAGGGAAAGATCAATAGATGTAGACCTGTGGTAAGGAACGTCAGGAATTCTAGTAAATTGAAAGTCATTTAATAAACACAATTTAGAATCTAATAAATTATCAACAAAACGATTACTTGTTGTAATTTGACATCCCGGTTCCCACCAAGGAGAATGAGCATTGAAGTCCCCCAAAATAATCCACTTCTCATCTGACTTACCTATAGTTTTTACCCAGTCAGAGTTGTCTTCCTTTGGACCATCTGGCATATAAACGGATATTATATTAAAAATGGTGTGCTTATTTATTTTGATCATTGCAACACTTCCAAAAGTATTTTTTATTGTTTTTGGTATTGGTGATGGAATTGAACAATATTCTAAATCACATCTTATGTACAGGGCTGTTTGAACCTTTTGTGTGTCGTTACTAGTTTGGAATAAGGGAGGAAAGTAATAATTTTTTAGTTTTGGTAATTTGTTATTATTGAGATTTAGTGACTGTAACGCTAATACAGCATAATTTTCCTGTGATATATGTTGTTGAAAAGACAGTAAATTTGTGCCTAGAGATCGACTATTCCACTGAAATAATTTTACATTTTGTTCATTCATTTTACAGTTTAAATTGTATATTTATACATTTATATATATTTGTATATATAAGTAATTAGTATTCTGGTAACCCAATGTCCCTAATACCATTTGACGGGGAAAACTGGCCGGGCTGCTGGATGCCACCTGCCTCTGACATCATAGTAGCCGAGGCAGTCACTTGTCTGGTAACGCCGGGCAAATCTCTTGGGGCTAGGTTTTCTCCACAGCATGCTATGGATAAAACGTCCAATGTTACCAGCCAAAATGCTTGACCCTTTTCTGTTTGGATGAAGGTGGTCCCTCATGGTATAAGCAGGCATGTTGTCATGGGACACAAAGGTGATGTTGGGTTCATCCATAAGTGAAGAGAAAGTTAGTGCGTTAAAAACATCTCTCTTCGCACGCAGTTCCTTATCTTTCACTGCCGCTATTTTGCTGACAACGATCTGCACTCCAGGATTCCGAGAAGCCATGGTCTTGATCACTTTGACAAAATCTCTGCTTACAGATTTTGGGTCCTTGTTCTTAATGTCGTTTACTCCAACATGCACAACAACTGCTTTCACATTTTTTCTCTGCGTTGTTTGTTCATCAATCTGTTCAAAAGAACAAAGGATGTCACCAACGGTTGATGCTTGGCATTTCACAGCTTCAAAACCATAGGACTGACCCAGTCTAGAAGCTTGAACTCCATTTAGAACTGAATCATGCAGAATAACAACAGTGTCCTCAAACTCTTGTTTACTTCCGCCTTTGTTTCTTCCGCATTCCTGTTTTATCAGTACAACTTATGTTAATCTGATGAATAAAAATTGATGCAACAAAAATTCCTGTTTTGTCTGTGTATTGACGTCATTGTTCAGTTTGACGTCATGTTTGCTCTTTCCATGTTCTTTCTGCTGTTGCGTGCATTTTTTGCCGTCTTTAGTTGTTGTGCTGTTTTTCTTCTGCTGCGCAGTGTTCAGTAACCGATCAGAATCTGGTGCGGGTATAGATCTGACTGCCGCAGCATAGGAAGTGGTAGACAACCTAGTTGACGGTCGCGTCGTCTGCTCACTTTCTATATTTATTCGGTCCGCAAGTCCGATTCGCTCTTCTCGCATTTGTTTTATAATATCGGCCTGCTCTAAAATCATGAACCGCAGCGCGTTGATCTCTTCTCGGAGACTCCGTACACAAAATTTAAGGTCACTCACGATCGCTGCTTGATTATCTTTCTCTGGATCAGTGCTAACCTCAACATCCGCGGTCGTCTTTACCGAAATCGGTTCTTCACTTCTGGCATCTTCTTCTCCCTCATCCACCTGTTCCACATTCCTCTTTCTTCTTGTTGTTCGTCGTCTCGTCATTTTGTCTGTGCTATTTTAGGGTGTCGGGTACACCAGAAACAACTTTCCACTACTGCCGAGAATCATCCGTTGTTTCCATGTTGAAAACCGGAAGTCCTTGTGTGCCCCAACCACCTTTGAGTTACGGGATAGGAGAGGATAGGATAGGATAGGATTAATTGTATTGCACATGTGCACATTTACGAATTTTAATCTTATTGTTTTGTCTGCTTGTATTTATTTTGTGTGTGTTTGTGTGTGGGCATGTGTTAGATCTATGTAGTTTAATTTTTTTTAAATAAAATTTTTTTTAATTTATGTTTATATGCTTCATGTTTTAGTGTATTGTACAATCTCTTATTCTGCGAATGCTTGTGTGAGAGTATGCGTGCGAGCGCTGTGAGCAGACGTTTTAGTTGGAATTGCGCTTTATAAAATAAAATAAAATACATTATTATTATTATTATTATTATTATTATTATTATTATTATTATTATTATTATTATCCTATTTCGTCACTCAGAAGTCGTAGGTGCACCACAGGTGATCGTTTAACCAGCATACTCCATCTTTCTCTGTCCTCAGCAACCCTAACCAGCTCAGTGTCAAACCAGTCCATTCTCGAATGTTGTCCTCCCACCTCTTTTTCGGTCTCCCTCTTCTTCTACCTCCTTGCACTGTTCCTTGCAGGATGGTCTCTGCAAGGCCTGATGATCTGGTGACGTGGCCAAACCATCAGAGTTATTATTATTATTATTATTATTATTATTATTATTATTATTATTATTATTATTATTATTATTATTATTATTATTAAGAGTCGATTATAGTATTAACAAGTTAAAGTAGTAATAACGGTAGTAAAAGAAGTAGTAGTTGTTATGGAGAATTTAAAAACAAAACGTTATTAACCGAAACAAAACGACAAAACGTTAAAGGTAACTTCCCATCTAATGTTATCGTCGTCACGACCTAACACATGTATTTATGTTACGAGGTTACAACTCTCACAATCTCAGTCAAGCTTGAAATTTTCATCCGGATGTTCATATCTTTTTCTATCGGAAAGCGAGCACACAAAATGAAATTGAACCAGAGGCCGCAAGTCGTCGTTGCGACGTCACCGATTGTGGAAGTGTCAGCGGAGCAAGTATTTAAGGGCTTACTCCTTAGGCCTTCTCTCCCCTACAACTGAAATCGAGGAGTAAAAAAAAAGTGTTGTTTATTGAGGGCATTCAGTTTTCCCACTAGGGTTGTTTCAGCAGATCTTTTATGCGGATCGGGGGTTGTCCGGTCCCCATTTGGCTCGGAAGAGTCCGCTGGACCTAAAGCAACAATAAATCAATCAGCACACAAATTTATGCATTTAAAGGTCAACATCATTGAAAAATAAAACTGAGCACAAAATATCTACATAATAAAAGAAGTCACATGCCGAACAACTTTTTTCCGAAAAATACAGCCTTTTTTTAATATTGAATAAAATCTACTTCGAATAAAATTTTGCACCTTCGAAAAGCCCGCTCACGTGACCACATGGCTCGTGACGTCAACTGCTGCAGACAATATGGAGTAAGAAAGTGCCCATTCTCTACCAAAACGCAGGAAAACGAAGAGCAGCGGCCTATATTGTGCCGTTGGAGGTTGTACAAACAAACAAGCGGATGGGTTAACATTGCAAAGGTTTCCAAAAAACGAAGAAGTGCGAAATAAGTGGGTGAGATTCGTGCAGGAAAAGCGTGTAAACTTCGGTCCCAAGTACGGGACACCAACTGCGTCGTTAGCAATTTGCGCAAAACACTTCGTTGAAGACTGCTACCCCCCAAGTTCCACTTTAAGTTTAATGCGAAGCTTTGGGATGAAAACAATACAGACATTAAAGCCTGGCTCTGTTCCAACGATCCGAAGTCCGCGTGCCATTGCAGCAAGCACCTCAACAACAGCAACAGTTATCCAAGTTACTAGTAGTAGGCCTACTAGTACTGCTTCAACTTCTACAGTCACAGTGGCTACTACACATCCATCGTCTGCTATCAGTTTGGCGGGCGTCAGGAAAGTCAGAGGAGCTTTTCAGAAAAAGAGAACGCAAGAGGGTATGTATTCACTGGTCTAGCTCGTATAATTGGAACACGACAGATCGAGTAAAGAGGGGCCGGGTAGCTCAGTTGGTAAGAGCATCTTGCTAGTAACCGAAAGGTCGCTGGTTCGAATCCTGGATTGGTCAACGTGTGATCATATTATTTTCCCCTTTATCAACAACTGGCCCGCTGGTGTCAGTATAAATCGGTCCAGTAGTTACCTATATGCGAAAGTGTCGTGTTACTATAATCTACAAACAA